>JAOWBP010001760.1:78130542-78144847 GCA_028571105.1 Tragopan temminckii | reverse complement strand
AATTTCCCAAAATTGTAATGGTCTCAATTATTCTTCATCTCTTGCGAGACTCCACCTGGAGTAGCGTGTTTGGCTCTGGGACCTCCAGAAAAGAAAGACCTAGACCTGCTAGAATGGATGCAGTGGAGGGTCATGTGGGCTGGAGCGCCTCTAGTATGAAGAAATGCTGAGAGAGTTGGTTTTTTCAACCTGGAGAACAGAAGGCTTCAAGAAGGCATTATAGTGGCCTTGCAGTATTTAAAGGGGGCCTATGGGAAAGATGAGGAGGCACATTTTATCAAGGAGTGTAGTGACAGGATAAGGAGTAACAAAAAGAGGTAGGCTTATATTAGGTACAGTGAAGAAATAGTTCACCATGAGGGTGGTGAGGCTCTGGAAAAGGTTGCCCATAGTAGTTGTAGATGTCCCATCCCTGGAGGTGTTCAATGCTGGGCTGGGCAGCCTGGTTGGGTGACTGAATGGAAGGTGTCCCTGCTCATGGCAATGGGGTTTGGAACCTGATGGTCTTTAAAAGCATTTCCAACCCAAACCCTTCCTATAATTCTGTGATTTATGATGGAGTCTTCTTGGAGGCTTTTTGGAAACCAGGATCCTACATAAGTTTACTCCAGAATCACTGAGGTTTTTATCTCTGGAACAAGTCATCTTGTCTTGTACTTGGCTGACTCCTCAGTGATCTCATGCTTCCTTCTTGTTCCATGAATGACCAAGTCCCCTTTACTTTCTGTCTTCTGCTTAAAAACTTATTGTGTTGCCTCATTTTATAGGTTCTTGCTGGTGCCATGGTTTCTCTGCCTTGCTTCTGGAAATTCTGCACTTTCTTTTTTTCCTTGCCAATTACTTGGTTTCTCAAGTTAGGCTTACTCCTTAACATACTACTATCTAATGAATGTAACCATTAATTACCTTCTATTATGCCCATCAGTCTTGTAGGGATTTTCTAGAGCAACCTTTCTCAACCTTTTTTTAATCCATAGGGAATGTAACTGTTTTAAAAAAGTCAAAATATTTCAAAAAATATACAGAGATCATCTTATGCAGTATTACCAGTCTTTATTTGGAAACAAAAAAATGAACATCCGTTCATTACTTTATTATTAAAATTATTTTAATAGAGTATGAAAACATGTATGCAAGTTTTTTCCCTTTCCCCAAATCAAATGCACAATTATTTTGTGAATTACTTTCCTGTCGACAATTAAGTACCAAAAAAATATAGTAGTTGAGATAAAAATGAAGAAATTTGCATGCTTTTGAGTATTGAACTGAATCATAGAATCATCTAGGTTGGAAAAGAGCATCAAGATCATCAGCTCCAACTATCAATCTGAACTACTAAGTCCTGTCACCAAACCATGTCCCTTGGTGCCACATCCACACATTTCTTGAATTCTTGAACCTCCAAGGATGGGGGCTCTATCACTTCCATGGACAAACTCTTCATTGTTTAATGAAGAAATTCTTTCTAATATCCAGTCTAGACCTCTGCTGACGCAATGTGAGCTATTTTGAAGTCTAAAAGTGCAAATAAGGGCCTATGGAACTGTATGAAAAGGACTGCAACAAGAAAAAGGAAAGGGAAAGAGAACAGAAAAAGGAAAAGGTGAGAGAAAAGAAGAGGGAAGTGGAAATGCAAATGAAAGGAATAGATGGGAGCACTCATAATATACAGCAGCAGTTCTTTTACACAGCCTAAATAGTATGGGCAAGCATATTTATATGCAGAAATGAAAAAAAAAAAAAAGAGTATATTTCAGTCAGTCTTTCAAAGATCTGATTCATTGTGGTTATTAGTGGTAACTTTGAACAGAATTGACGTCCTCCACACCTAGGCTAAAATTCTGTGAAAAAATGGTGCTTGTGAATATCTATATGCCTGCATTATAACCACTATTTGACTTAAGCCCTATATGCATATGTGTAATTTTTGTGGCAATTTGGATGCTGTTGACAAGATATTTAGAGTACCTAAAGATGCCAGTATGTCCCCATTTGTTATTCTTAGCTTTGAGCTAGCTCACACATTTTCTATCTCTGTTTCTCCTATTCTACAATTTACATTTTTTTTTTCTCCCAAGAGATCACATTTTGCTGGTTTGCAAACAACTTTGGGATAACAAAGCTTGAGGCTGAAAACATTTAGCATTTCCCTTAATACCGAAAACATGAGATGTAGCATTCCATTCATAAAGTTAGATCCTTTTTGGGAGATGTCTGCTGTAAGTAGGTGATTTTTGCATGATTGATGGGGATGAAGGCTGAGAGCTCCGCATATTTTCTGAGATGCAAACTGTGGAAGAGGAGAGTCTATTATAGTTTTTTTCTTCTTCTTTTCTGTGGATAGTATTATGTAATACTGCTCAAGTGTGCTCATTGACCTGGTTAGTGAGTTGAAGTTGCTGAACAACCTTGGTGTGAATACCAACAAGAAGCCAGAAGATCAAAGAACTATCCACTGTTTAAAAAGATCTTCTTGGGAGAGAAAGGCACAGAGAAGGGGGTTATCTTAGATGCTGATTCTGTTGGGAACAGACAGTGATGGAAGAGAAGGAATTCACCGGTAAAGGAAAAAGAAAGTGTTATTTTTCTTTCTTGCAGTATGTCTCTTTATTCTCCAACAAAACCAAAACTTCTGCTGTGTCACCTGTGGCATCAAGTCTCATGCAGCTAATTTGTTTGCATTTTTAAGGTTTGTTTTGATACCAAAATACCTGATGTCAACATGCTAAGTAAATAAATGCTATAAGTGTGCTCCCCATGGAAAAAAATGAAGCAGTGTGGTTTTGTATGAGGGCAGAACAGTCTCTCTTCTGTCTAGCTTCTGGTATCCTCAGACTTGCACCTTCTTTTCAACTACGTAAGAGTGAAAAGGCCTGAAAAAAACAGTGTTAAATCAGAGAACCTGTCAGTAAACTGCCCAGTATAACTGCACAAAAGGATCAGCAGCTGTAACCTGATTAAACACAGTTATTTAACAGTACACTACTGCTCATCAGGAAGTGTATATCAATGTTCTCTGAGTACTTCACCAAACCATTTTGCAACATTGCTTGCAAACTTCTCCATAGGAATATTGAACATTTGGCTGCAGCTCCTCAAACAAAAAAGGGAAGATGACAAGGAAAAGAAGAATCGCAGGGGAATAATGCAACCAGAGGTAATTAGTAAGTAAAACCTCTCTATATCTTTAACACCAAGTAAGGGCTTTGCTGGTGTGCATAGAAGAAGTTACAGTTAAAGTTAACTACTCAAAAGGTCATCTCAAGGAACATTTCAGTTAGGGTAGTTCAAAGCTCCTGCTGCTGTTTTATGAGTCCAAAGTAAGGAACCAAGCTATTGCTTTTTAATGTGATCATTCTAATAGCTAAGCCAAGACATTTCTAACTTTGCTTTTATAGATAGCATGACTTCAGCCTGTGCTGATCTGAATGTTCTTTTGCTTACCTATGTGTGAGGAAAAAACTCTCCCAGAAAACTCTTACACAGATGAGGTTGCACATTTCCCACCAACACATTCAGTATTAGACATGACAGGAACCATCTTTATTCCAAGAAATATCTTTGAAGAAAACAAAAGTAATAGTCATACAAACTTCTGATTATGTGAAATACATATTTTTAAAGTTTTGTTTATTGCTGAAACTCCATCTTACCTAGGTTTATATACTCTGATTATTACTCTATTCATCACCAGACAATTTGTTTCAGGAAGGCTCATCATGGAATCTGAAAAATAGGAATCTTACAATTCCCGGTCAGTATTAGCAAATTAGACCATCTGAGGTTATTATCTTCTGTCCACAGATCTTTTGCTAGATCTACCACCTACAGACAGTCATTTTGCAAACATGGGTCTGTAACAGAGGATTATATGATATTTGTGCAAATTACAAATGACTTCACGAAGAGCGTAGAAAATATCCTGTGATTACTGTTCCTTAGCATATATTTCTGCAACTCCCTGTGAAAACAAATTGTTTATTGGCTATGTGACTTACAACATCTCTTAAGAAAGAGACACAAGAAAAGAGCCTGGACTGCACATCTCTGTTGCTTCATTCTAGTTATCTGAGCCAGATGCAAAACCAGTAAACTCTTAAAACGTGTCAGAGCCCTGATTGCATCCGTGGTGCTTGGTTGCAGCTTAATTGACACGTTTTATGACATTCTGAGCACCACATGGTCTAAGAGGTGCAATTCTACATCTGGGGAGATGAAACACCAGCAGACAGGGCTTTCTCCTCTATGTTTTGTTTCTTTAGACTGACCTTATTCTATAATCACTAATTTCTGTAAATAAATCGCATAGCACTCATTTCTCAATAAACTGGTATTTACCCACCTTAGGTTATCAACACCACGGTTTTCCCTCGTTTCTTTATTTCCATGTGGTAACATCCTCGTATAAATTTTTTTTATCCTTTACAGACCTCTGTTTCAGTTCACTTTAAATGACTAATTTGCCTAAATAGCCTTCAGTTTGCCTTGGAACTTTTTCAGCTGAACATGGTAAGAAAATAAAAGAATGTATATCATCTATTTAAGCAATTGCCCCTTAACATCTCTAAAACTATGCAGAATATTTTTCTAAGTGGCAGTAATGCTTACTACTCATTTTCTGCCTATTTTTGTCCTTTGTCCTCACTTCTGTAACTGAGCCCACTGTCATCTGGTAGAAATATTTACCAGTTGGATCTGAATTGGCCTGGTAACAGTGAGAACACATCTGGAGTCTAGACTCAGCGGCTCTATGGGCAGGGTCATATCTCTGCGCTACATCAGCCCCAGCGCCTATTTCTGTTTACATAGGTGGTGTGCGGCATCATCTGTTTCAGCTGTCAGACGCTGCGAGCCCCCCGCTCCCTCCCACCACTGAGGGACTGGCCCCCTCCCCTCCTCCCTGACCCTGGCCATCCCACCGTTATCAGCTGGAGACAGGAAGCAGGGGACCTCTGGCATGCACAACAGGAGGGGAGGGGGAAGAAAATCTCTGCAATCGATAAACTGGCGTTATTGGTGTACCAGCACTGCACGCCTGCTCTGCAGGACTTGGTTAAGAGTGGTACCTTTGCCTGACAGAGGAGGAGGCTGAATAAAATGTGCAAGGAACAGAATAATCTTTTGGTATGCAGGGAACTGTGCTACAAATTCTTAAAATATTCCTTTGATTTTTCTTTTTTTCCTAATTAAAAGTGTGTACTTTATAGCTAGAGAGAATACTAACATTTTTTTCTGAATACTGCTGTTTACCTCAAGGAAGGGACTGAAATAAACGTAGAAATTGTATCATGATACAGTATATAACCATAGGAAGTTGTTATGACGAGAATTTTGTTTCATGACAACCCTGAGGTACCCGAATTTCTGTAAAGTGTGGAACTGTTTCTGTGTGTGTTTGCAAATGAGTAAGGATGTTTGGGGATAAAAAACATTGTACAATAATGCTTCGTTACTTCTATAAAGCTAGATGATGGGATTTTCTTTTCTTTGCAAAATGAATCAGTCAGAAGAGTGGGAACCATTACGTCAAATTAAGTATACATGCAAAAAGAAACATGTATTAACACAAAGCCCAGTTTTGAGTCAGGTTGAGAAGCAGCCCAGTGTTCCACCAGAGCTTCTTCATGAGGAGGCATGGACAGATCACGCTGATCCCACAGACTGCTTGTGAAATGGAGGCAACACATTGCCTCCTGGATTGGCACTACATGGCACATATAACACACACTTAAGTAATGAATTATGGCACTGGGGTTGCTCTAAATTTAATGCCTCCTATTTTATGATGTTGGCTCACAACATTAGAAGTGGATGTTGGTATGGCAGATGAGTTGAATGTTTCCATCAGTGTTCCATTACATTTTGTTGCCGTGTGACAGATGGCAGCAGAGAGGCACTCTGGCAGAATAGCATCTAACATGGAAGTGCATATGAAGCAAAGGTGTGGAACTGAATTTCTCCATGTGGAGAAAATGGCACCCATGGACACTCACTGATGCTTGATGAACATTTATGGAGACCAAACAGTGGATGAGACCACAATGAAACAGTGGATGGTGTTTCAGTAGAGGCGACAGTGAAGTGAAAGACAAACCACTTTTAGGGCGGCCGTGCAGAGCTGTCACATCATGATTGGACTACTTGATCTTAGTGGTCTTATCCACCCTTAATGATAGAGGGGTGCTGATGCATTGGAATACGTTGCCCAGAGAGGTTGTGGATGCCCCATCCCTGGAGGCGTTCAAGGTCAGGCTGGATGTGTCTCTGAACAGCTTGGTCTCGTGTTTGCTGACCCTGCACATAGCAGGGAGGTTGAAACTAGATGATCTTTGAGGTTCTTTTCAACCCAGGCCATTCTATGTTTCTATGATTCTATGAATGATTCTATGAAATGATGAATATCTTGATCAGGCCCATCTATGCGCATTGGTAGATTACAACCAGAGAACTGTGTACAGTGGAGTGGTGATGTGAATTCTCCATCTAAGAAAAGGTTCAAGACGCAGCTAGTAAAGTGATGTGCACTGTCTTTTGGGACAGAAAAGGGGTGATCCCTATGAATTTTATGGAACTGATCACAACATCACGATGCTGACAAAGCTGAAGATTCAAACTTCCAAAGCCAGACCACAGAAGAAGACAACCTTTCTCTTCCAAGATGATGACTCCAGGCCCCATACCGGTTTGAAAACGGTGGTGCTCATTGTCAGTCTTGACTGGGCTGTCCTAACATACCCACATTATAGTCCAAATTTGGTATCTTCTGAATTCTGGCTGTTTGGGCTGATGAAAGATATACTGCGCGGACAACATTTCCCTAGTAATGATGCTGTCACAACAGCAGTGAAAAAGTGGGTCACTGCACTGGTGCACACTTTTACAAGCACAGCATGCAGGCTCTTGCTCATTGCTGGTGAAAATCCGTAGCTAATGTTGGTGACTATGTTCTATCAAATAGCATTATTGTGCTCTTTGTATCTGTTGTAGTTTCCATGGAAATTAAGTGGGAGGCATTACTTTTGGCATGGCCTATGTATATTACTGTCACACTTAAAATGATTAGCAAATATTTATAGGGCCAAAACGATGTTGTCCTCGTTTCATTCCACAGTGTGCAATCAGGTCCTATCAACACTGAGAGTAATTCTGTTCACACTTAAAAATAATAGACCAATTTATACAATCACACTTTTATCAGTAAACATCATCTGTTTATAGTTGGATCCAATATGCTTGAAAGAGAACAAACACAATTTTGTTAAAGGGGAGGAGTGTGTTCGACAGTCTACTGCTTTTCACATCATCAACAAAATGCAAAACTAAGCTTTTACTTCTGGAACAGATTCTGCCTAGATCCTTAAGATTTGTACCATCTTCTTCAATGTAAAGGAGCTATGTAATAGTTACTGAGATAAAAAAGGCATTGCAAAGTATTCTGGTTTTGGTGGTGTGGCAAAACTCAGAAATAATCCTGTTTGACTCAATCTGCAGAACAGTTGGAAGAGCAGGCAATATTTATATTTTTTTTCAAAGATTAATTTTCTTGTGAAATCAGAATAAAATTTTAAAAAGTGAATAGTGTTAGCTGAATTCAGCACATGCTGGAGACAGTGTTAATATATCTTTTGACTTAAATTGCAGCAGAACTTAGCTAATGCTAGGTATTTTTGAAACTGCCACAATATCACTTTAAAAGCACCACTTTTCAAAATAATTTTTTTAATAAAATGACTTTGTTTTCAAAGTTGAGAGCCAAAAATTATAGGTCTACAAAAGATCTGTATATTAGGATTGGGATTTCCTTTCAAACACATTGGTTTGGAGCCACCAACAAAACAAAGCTAGTTGGATCCTCTATAAAAGAGAAAATTTAATTCAGATCACATATCATGGCTCTTGGATGTAATAATTTCCTGAATAAAAATGGTGAAAATTGCTCCCATTATGATGCAAGAGATTAGTTTGCAAAAATATAATACCCAGAAATTATACAAGCATGTTCTTTTTATCATACATCATAATATCACAACATTTCTATGAATTTCTATATTTATATCACTTGGGTGCATTAAGGAGGTGCTCAAAAAATTTACAGAAGGCACAAGCAGAAGTAATATGGTTTAGTTCACAAAACTTGCCTGTGAAGAGGATCTCAAAGTATTGTGAAATACTCAGAAGGGCTCATTCTGTAAGACAATTTTAGTATCACTGAAATAAAAATGCAAGAGTAGGGTCAAAAAAAAAAAAAAATTGTTTACCACTAGAAAACAAGAAAAAATGAATTTAGAATTGATCTTTTTACTTTGTCACCTATGTTCCTCCAGCCACTGCAGATGGTGTTTATAGCATCACAGCTAAAAGGTATCAACAGTGATATCTGACTCTGTGGATGTAGAGCTATCAATCCATTCATTCTCCTCATTGTCTTCTATATTTTCTTGTTGCTAGTGGCAAGTACAAAAAGCTTTCAGGTTCAAACTCAGCTCTACTGCCTTTGAATGAGTGGAGGATGACTTGCATTATATAATCGTACAATCATAAAATGGCTTGGGTTGGAAGGGACCACAAGGATCGTCAGGGTCCAACCCCCCTGCTTTCCTATATGTCACAAGTAACACTACATTTGCTTTTCTTTGACAATAACTTTTGACTCCTAAATTTTCCTGCCCCTTGTCCTGTGATAGAGAAACTCATGAAAGTGTGAAACATACTGCAGTTTTTCAACACACTTTGATTGGAGGTGTTAGAAATCATATATCTGAATCCTTTCTCAGAATCTTGGGTAATGGGAAATGTACACTGCAAAGTGTGAAGGCAAGTTTTTCAGAAGACCTCATGGTCTGATTTTTTCAGCTTTACATGAAAATTTGCTCATTAACATATTGCAGTTCTTCTTGCAACATGTAGAAAATCTTCTAAGGTTGGCTGTAGGGTGAAAATAGTTCTGAAAAGTCTGTCAACCCATTCTGGCATTAATAAAATAGAAACTGAGAAGTCTAGAAATCTAACACTGAGAACCTACTAGGAAGTATATATTGGATAATTTGAGTAAAAATGAAAAATTATCTTGTTTTCAACTTCCCAGAGTTTTTCTTAAGGAAAGTGGAGTTGGAATTATCCCATAAATGTAGGGATGGCATGAAGTTTCTAAAACTAAAAGACTATAACAGAAATTAGTAAATAACATTTCCTCAGGAATAGCCACTTCATGGGGGAGTGTAAGGGATGAGAAAGAAATGTGATATGTCTACAGAGAGTTTGCTCAGATAATACACCTGGAACTCTCTCAAATGTTTGGAGAGCATTCAGGAGCCATGGATTGAAGGGGCAGAGAATATAGTCTGACTCTGTGGTATTGTGGTGTTGTAGCTGGCTGCTTTCAGACAAGTTATTCCATTAAAGACTTCATCCTGATGTAGTTTTATACCAGTAGATGTTTTTATTCACAGTTGGTATGAACAACTCTGGGGTGATCTGTGCAAGAGTACCACATAGTGGGAGGGAGCTACTAGTGTTTTGGATGAATAGTGTTTAGCTTTAAGCAAAAGAGGATTAGAATAAAAATCTGACTGAACTGAATTCTTTAAAAAGAGTAACCATGAGCAGTCAAATTGCACAATGTGTAATGCTCTCATTCATTTAAGCAAGTCAGAAGACTCCAAAATGATCATAATGAGTGGTGGGAGAGGGAAACATGACTTTCAAACTTAATGGTCACAGTGTAGTAGGATAGCTTATTTCTAGACCACCACTGCAAATCTGGCTCAGCTAAGAAGGGTGGAAAATCATAGCTGTGTAAAAACTGTTTATTCTCAGACATGAAAAGAGTCAGAGATCTTAGTCAAATTTCTGTGGGTAAATCTCTGTGTACTTAAGCCTACCACCACAATGGACAGCACATGGCACTTGGCACCCACCCCGTGCTCTAAGTGTATGCACAGGGACAATATTAGCATGGTAACTCCTAGAAATAAACATTATATTCTGTGTTTTTGCTCACCCTGGCAAAAGTGAAGAAAATCTTGAAGTCAAAGCACCGAAAAGGAATTTGCTTCCCAAACATCTTCAGATTACAGTGCTACTCTGGCAACTTTTACTATGGATAAATTCATGAAATGGAGAGGGTCTTGTTAAGATAGTGGATGTGGCTGTAATTTTGGCCTGCTACACAAAGTATGGAACCAGATGTGGAAGTTAATGTAGGAAAGGAACACTGAAGGAGAATAAACAGATGGTGAATAAAATAAGACCTTTCTGTCTCATATTTATGAAGAAGTCACATGTAAGAAAATGAACTTCTAAGAACCCACTGTGAGCAATGAAACAGGAGAGTCTAAAAGAGTGAGCCTGAGTCTGATCCTATTAAATAAACTCCAGTGTCAAAGAGCATCAGGAGATGCCTTGCTCAAGAACTATAAATCCTATCACAGATTTCTGCCGTCAAGGTTTAGTATCTACGGTATGCTGCACACACTGCTGGATCAGCTCTATCCTGCAGACTGCTTGATAGTTCTTTGAAAAGAGGGTATTCTTTGGTCATCATTCAATCAAAGTTACACTTTCCACCAAAATTATTTGAAGTGCTTTACTTTTCTATCAACTCTACACATTATGGTGTACAGCTTTCTGTCAGGACTCCCTTTGCAATGGTAGCATTTACACTGGTAAGAGGTCCTGGCTTCAAATCCTTTCACTCTAATTAAATAATCCACCTACTGCAATTTATTTCAAATGAGAAAAACATTAGTAGCTGTAGGGACGGAAAGTGTACTTTCTTAACATGAGGGCTAAAATGAACCCACAGCATTTTTTGTTTTGTTGATAACAGTAGCAGAAGAGAAACATGTACTTTGCATTTCTTTGCTGATCTTACACCCCTTTAACTGTACATATTCTGATAAAAAAAAAGAAAGATGTATATTGTACAAACTCTTTGTTGAATTAGTATGGAAATTATTACAAAGTTATATTTGCTTTTGAGATGAATTACCATCTAACATGTGTTCACTTAAGGTTCTGAGTTTAATGCTGCATGAACAATGACCATGAAAATAAAGACGGAAAAAGAAGATCTGGACACAATTATGTAGTTCAATTTTGACTTTCCTTGGTGACTAAATACAAAATAACCCAATTTACATAATCCATGGATTTTTCTATATTTCTACAAAATTGCAACAATTAAAAAAATCTGAACTCTGCAATAGATGTAAAACACAAGTCAGTAATATGGGACATATGTTACAGCAATGTTGACACTTGAACTCTTAATGGAATTTTACATTTGAAATTCTATCACTTGTTCATTTTCTACTGATTGAACACAAAGAGCTCCTCGTGGCTTCTAGATTTTGTCCAGAACTGAATTTGATATGAATGTCTTATAGAATCTTAGAGAAAAAGATAGCACCTATGCTTGAAGATTTCTTGGGCAGTTTTAAAGAATGGCAGATGTGCAGTAAGGAGCAGAATGGGAATGAACAAGAGATTAAATCTTTTGTTCTATCTTTTTGAAAATGGGCATATAATATTTCACAGAAAACTACACATATATAAATTAGGAAGACATAGAAATGCTGAATATGGGGAAAAATTCCTGGTTTAGAGTTTATTCTTGTAACAGCAAGGGACAGTCAATATTATGTAGTCTCTCTCTTGTATACGTCAAAGCTCTTCTGATGAGAGGAAACTGGAGAACAATTGGAGAACAATGAAGTTGTTTCTTTCAAAACTGTTCTTATTTCTTTAATAGGGAGAAAGATATGTAAAATCCTGTGTTATGGTCATTAAGTCAAATGCAAAATTAACTTTAAAGTTTGTTCTTATTAGGCTAAAGAATATCTTAGTTATTTCTTAAGCTTATTACAACAACCTCACTGTCAACAGTTTACAGGCTGGTTCAGCCTGATTCTGTGACTAATGGGGTAGGAGGACCCACAGACCTACACCCTGGGAAAGAGGAAAGGGGAAAAGGGGAAAGGGTAGGGAGACGGGCCTAAAAACAAAACAGCAGAATGTGAAAGCCTGATCTTGCTTCAAAGAAGACAAAGATTAAAATGGTGGCCCCTGGCTTTGTAGAGACAGTGACAAGAGTCAGCTGCCTCATAGGGAAGACCTGGAATATAATGGTCTCAATGAAAATTACAGACTCTGGTCATACTGAAACTTTGAAACTTCACAGTACTTTTTATCTCTTGGGTTTGGTATATGTTCAGTTCACCCTCACAGCATGTTGGAAGGAGCCCCTGGGAAGGATTGTGTCACTGAATCACAGAATGACCAAAGTTGGATAACCTCTGGAGGTCATCTTGTCCAACCCCCTTGCTAAAACAGGGTTATGTAGACCAGACAGCTTTTGACTATCTCCAAGGAGGGAGATCTCACAGCCTTTCTGAACAACCTGACTGTGCTCAGTCGCTGTCTCAATAAAGAGATATTTCCTTGTGTTCACATGGCACTTTCTGTATTTCAGTTTCTGCTTCTTGTTGCTGGATTGTGAAAGTGACTGTAAAACAGAGAACAGAAGTCTGACCACGCATCAGTACAGGTTAGGGGATGACCTGCTGGAGAGGAGGTCTGTGGAGAAGGACCTGGATGTTCTGGTAAACAGCAGGTTGGCCATGAGCCAGCAGTGTGCCCTCATAGCCAAGAAGACCAATGGTATCCTGGCGTGCTTTAAAAAGAACATGGCCAGCAGGTCAAAGGAGGTGATCATCCCCCTCTACTCTTCCTTGATGGGGCCAGATTTAGAATACTGCCCAATTCTGGGCTTCTCAGTTCAAAAAAGACAGAGATCTCCTAGAGGGAGTCCAGTGGAGGGTCACAAAGATGATAAAGGGCCTGGAGCATCTCCTGTATTAAGAAAGGCTGGGTAATCTGGGTCTGTTCAGCCTGGGGCAAGGAATACTGAAGGGGGATCAGATTAATGTTTATAAATATCTAAAGGGAGTTGGGAGGCAAATGGATGAGGCCATGCTCTTTTTGGTTGTGTGTAGTGATAGGACAAGGAGTAATGGCCTAAAACTTGAACATAGGAAGTTCCATACTGACATGTGGGAGAGCTTCATGTGATGGAGTGCTGGAACAGGCTGCCCAGAGAGGTTGTGGAGTCTTCTTCTATGGAGATATTAAAAACCCATCTGGATGCTTACCTGTGTGATCTCTTGTAGGGTTTCTGCTTTAGCAAGGGAGTTGGACTCGATCTCTTGAGGCCTCTTCCAACCCCTGCAATTCTGTGATTCTGTGACCAGATCTCCAACATGATGAATGGGCAGACAGGGCTGTAAAGAAGGTCTTGGTGAGTATGAAGATAGAACCTGGAGAGACGCGTCCATATCTGTGGTGGCAGCCTTGCTTTTTCTGATCCATTATAGTAGAGCCTGAATCTGTTAATGCTCTGAGAGAGAGGCTCTGTGCATGCGCACAAGAGAGCATCCTGGCATAGTCAATGTACTACTTGTCTGATATTCCTGTATCTCTTCAACCAAGAAAAGGCTGGGAGGCACCACCACGTGCTTGGCTGTCCAGTAATTTTTCAGAAATAGATCATGTTTTTGTAAACTGTTTCTTCTTCTCTCCTTCCATTTCTCTCTCCCCCATGCTATCTAATGGGCACTACAGATAGTGCCACCATTCTTTCCTTTGTCTCCATCATCTAGTTTTGAAGTATTTAAGTATATCAGTTTTGTTCTTGATATCATTTTCCTCCAGTCCCTACTTCCTATGTTCTTCAGGGATCTTCCATCTCTTTCTGAGCCTCTGTATTATTGGGACAGTTAGTGTGAAAAGCAATTGTTAATTTAACTTCAACTGCAGTTTTTTCTGCTGTTCCCTTTCTGCAATAATTGCTCATCATAATACTTACGACTTTTCACATTAAAAGTTCTGATTTTTCCCCTTAATATTAGAAAATTTTATGTCTTTAGCATGTATCTATATATATGAATAAATACCAATGGAAGCCCAAAGAAATTTTTTATAGAGTCATGACACTTGTTAACATCTGTGCTTCTGGGTGAACTTCATTCTAAACTCATTATAAACAGATAGCAATGATTCTGGAAGTCTTAAACTTCCTGTTTAATTCAGCTACTTGGTTAACGCTTTCTTCATATTTATGACAAGTACTTTTTGGCTAGTTTGGTTGAACTTGAACTTGAGGCCAATTGTCCACAATATAGACAAGGGACAGACTCCAAAACCTTTATTAATTTGCCATTATACAACAAATTATAGGTGCTAGAAACATTTCAAGAAGCTGATTGCTCTCTCACCGTGTTTCTTCTGTCTTTCTACTTTCTAACAG
>JAOWBP010001760.1:78097239-78130442 GCA_028571105.1 Tragopan temminckii | reverse complement strand
GATCCATGATGGCTCCTGAGGATCCATAACCTTCTCCGGCACTGAGGTGAGACTGATAGGTCCGTAGTTACCAGGATCATATTTCCGGCCCTTTTTGAAGATGGGCATCACATTTGCCAGTCTCCAGTCTGCTGGGACATCCCTAGTTAGCCAGGACTGCCGAAGAATGATGGAGAGTGGCTTGGCAACCACATCTGCCAACTCCCTCAGCACTCTAGGGTGCAGTCCATCCTGCCCCATGGACTTGTGAACACCCAGCTTTCGGATCAGGTCCAAAACCATCTCATCATGGATTTTGCAGGGCCTATTCTGTTCCTCATCCCTATCTACCCAGCTGTGTTCTCAGGGAGTAACAAGTCTTATAATTAAAGACTGAGGCAAAGAAGGCATTAAGTACCTCGGGTACTTAGTTTGTTTGCTGGAATTAGTGGTCTTTAAAAGAGCCACAGTAGACACACAACATGTCTGCAAATGACTGAATGTCCAGAGGACAGATTGGATATAAACATGTACACAAAAGCCTACCAGTAATGTAGAAAAAGCATCTGCAATTATTCTAGTACTAGTTCTTCATAATTATAAGAGAGATTTTAGGAAATGAATATCAGTACATACAAAATAATTCTCTTTCTAACTTGTCTTAATGCAGCTGGATTGTCTTCTGAGATACTTATCTGTTTGGATGAATTATTTCAGTTCTGTCTCAAATATATACTGCATTTGATGAGGGTGAGAAAGCAATCTTCACAGTGGAAACAAAAATGTAAGCTTTGTGAAGAAAAACTTGCACAAGAGTGTTATTGTAAGAAAAACCGACCTTACAATTTCTCAGTTTGTCGTGGATATAAGGTTTATTAAATACCATAGAAAAATGATTTAAGTCCACAGACATTTCATTTGTCAGTATGAATGCAATGCTGAGCTAATTGGTTGAAGAATTTCTATCCACATCTTTTATATGCACAGCATATTTCCTCTTTCCTTTATTCTTTGTCAGTTTTCAATTGAGACAATGCCTGTAGGATCTCTCTATTGCCAGAGAACACTGGAAAACAGACGAGCTTACTGCACGTTGGTATAAAACCAGGCTGATTGCTTTAATTCTGTCATTTTGACTTGTACTGTCAAAGTGACTCAGGGACAAATGAATTGAGGGGTCTAATAGCACCCTGTGGTTTTGGGCAATATAAGAAGGACTGTTAGCATTCAAAGGAGAGCTATGAAGGTGGGGAAGGGTCTGGTCTGCATGAGGAGCAGCTGAGGCCCCTGGGTTTGCACAGCCCAGAACAGAGGAGCTAAGGGGAGGCCTCATGGCGGCTGCAGCTCCTCACAGGGAGCAGAGGGGCAGCGCTGAGCTCTGCTCTGTATGACAGCGACAGGGCCCGAGGGAACGGCATGGAGCTGTGTCAGGGGAGGGGCAGCTGGGGGTCAGGGAAAGGGTCTGCACCAGAGGGTGGCGGGCATGGAACGGGATGCCCAGGGCAGTGGGCATGGCCCCGAGTGCCGGAGTTCAAGCTGCGTTTGGGCACTGCTATCAGAAACAGGGTTTGGGTGCTCCTGCATGGTGCTGAGGGTTGGGTTGGAAGGGATCCTTATGCATCCCTTCCAACTCAGGATGTTCCATGATTCTGTGATTCTGATTCACCTCTTTACTGTTCATTTTGGTCTCTTTTTGGGTAAAGTGCATTGAAATCTGCAGGGAAATGCCGTCCAAGAACAAAATTTTATCTTGATCATTAAAAATCCTTGAAACCTTAAGTAATAAGAAGTAAGTGATGTTTTAATTATGAGCTGAAGTGCTTAACATTTTGTGTATTTGAGTCTGATAGCATTTGTCTTGAGTTAGATCTTCAGTTTGGACTATATAGGATATATGACTTTAAAGCCTGCCGGAGAATAATATGTTTCCCAGAGAGTGACCAGCATGGCACATGCAACATACCTGATGTTAATGGTTTCTGAGCTCTGTTATGCCTCATCTTCAACAGTAGTAATTTTTTCCAGACAGCCAACCACTCTGTTTTTTTTTTTTTTTTTTTTTTTTTTTTTTTTTTTTTTTTTTTTTCCCCTACAGATAACAATATCATGTTCTGCACACAGCTGGAATCTCAATGGTACTAAGAGGAGAGGCCATACATTATAGCCATACTGGACTTGAAAGAGTTTCCCCAGTTTCAGTGTCAAGGATCATACTATTCTGTACAAATTTAGTCTTCTCTCATTTTATCTTTGAGAAAAAAAAAAAAAAAAAAAAAAAGAGCCTGAGACAATTAATAGAGTTTTCACATCAAAGGAAAGCAGGTTATTTATTAAATTAATGATGCTTCCTTCTTTTGGACTTCTGTCATGGGAAAATGCTATCTGAAGCAAGCTGAAGCTAGTATGAAGCGGAGGTCCGCATCATTTGTTATCTGGGCTTTGTGCAACTGTGATGGTGTTCACTTGTGATGTGATGAAGAGCTTGAACTATATATACTACCTGTTGCTAATGGAACACAAGCCTTGTTAAGAGCAGCTAGGGGAACTGTTTAGTCTGGAGAAAAGAAGGCTCAAGGGAAACTTTATTGCTCTCTAGAAGGATCTGAATGGATGTTGTGGCAAGGTGGGAGTCGGCCTCTTCTCCAAGATAACTAGTGGTGAGGTAATGGCCCTAAGTTGTGCCAAGAGAGGTTCAGTTTGGATATAAGGAAAAATTTCTTCTCAGAAAGAGTGGTGAGGCACTGGCACAGGCTGCCCAGGGAGGTGGTGGAATCACCGTCCCTGGAGGTGTTCAAGAAACGTGGAGATGTGGCACTGCGGGACGTGGTTTAGAGGGATCATGGGCATAGACTGACGGTTGGACTTGATGATCTTAGTGATCTTTCCAACATTAATGATTCTATGATTCTAACAGGGAAAAAATGAGGTGGCTGGGTACATTTCCTGGGGAATCCTCATGTGATTCTTTCACTTACAGCAAAGGTAGCTACTGCTACTTTCAGGAAACTCCGTAGTGTTTGGTGGCCTAACCTAAATATAGGTCTCTCTGGAGACAACAGAAGGCTTTATTCTGTGACTAAAAATGATTTCCATGTGCAAGTAATATCTGACCAAGGATACATGCCTGCAAAGGCCTTTTGTTTTTTTTTTTATCTGATGTGCCTGCTTGCTGATTTAAAGTCAAATTCTGCAACTTATTTCAATATAAGCCCATTCTCTCCAGAGATTGAGAATAGAGTTTGTCTCTAGCACCAAGAAGATCTACCACAAACCATATAATTCCAAAATACGTATGATGTATGACTTGTAACCTTGTTCTCTGTAGAGTAAATGGTTTGTACATCTCTTATGGAGACACAGTAAAGAATTCCAGTGCTGTGGCTGAACTTCATTCTAATTAAATTGCCCTCCTGCATTTACAAACAACTGAGTTTCCCTTGCCCACTTCTGTATAAACAATAATTACAGTATAAATAACCTTGAATAGTTTGCAGACTGAGTCTGTGGTGGGATGAGTGAAAGGTCAGGAAGAGTTTGAGAGAAAGCATCACCCAAATAAGATAAAGAATATCTAGCACAAAAGTTGTTACGTTTTTAATATCTCATTCTGCATTGCTGTAATCTACCTTTCTCTAAAGAAGGGAGTAATATGTGAATTCCAAGTATGGACTGTGGATTTAGTGGTTTTCCAGGTAGGAACTATTCTTTGCAATATCATTCTGTGATATTTTTTTCAATCAAAGTGGTTTTAAAAATTTTGAAACCCAAATTTGAAGTAGCGTTTTCTCATTCTAAACATCTGTCTGTTATTAGGAATTTCTTGGATTTTAGTAGTTCATTCTTTTTTTGTGAGTGATACTTGAAGAGGTATCAGTACTCTTTCTTCAATTCAGTTGCTGAGGTCGAGGGCTTTCCTAAATTTGGTGGTACAATATCATTCCGGAAGTAATTTATCTTTTTTAAAATAATATTTTATTTTATTTTTTTAAGGGGGCAAGTACATGAAGGAGGAAAATGGCATAAAATATATTTCTGATTTCTGCAGCATCTAGAGATGATACAGAAGGTGCTATACATGCTGTGTCTGGATGTGTGAAGCATCTAGTTTATTGTACAAAGACTGGACACTACTCAGAAGGAAATCAGAAATGGATACAAAAACTTTTGTCCTTGGTAATGCCCACATTTAATTACAAAGAATTTATTGAAAAACACAACATAAACTAAATAATATCTCTAAAACACATCAAGATTTTAATAATATTTTGTGTTTTATGTATACATTTTGTTGACAGCTAGAAGAATCCCACATAGTATATTAAGTGTCAGTGCTTATCTCTGAACGAAATAATCCTACCTGTCCTTAAACCCTGGCTTGCTGTTATAGCTTGAAGCATATTTTAATTCTATGTGCAACATACCTGCCTGCTTCTTCCCCACTAAATACATTGTTACATTACAGCCTTGTCTTCATTTGAAAAAATAAAGCTCTTTGAGATGAAGAAGCCTCAGTTCTTCTCAGGTGCTCCGCTTCTCACTTAACCAGATTGGGAATGCCTTCTGCATTATGCTCAGGAGCCATCCCTGGGAACAGCTGTCTCCTCATGAATCATTCACAGAGGTGAGCTGTGATGATGAATGATCAGCTGTGAACAATGAATAACATTATGAGAAAATAAACACATTTCCCTCTAATTTCATCTTTCCCCCCAGAGGTGGGTCAAGGCCCCATGTGTCTACATGGCAGGATAACTTCAGTGATGGAGAAATCTTGGAAGTCCTGGCAATTCCAGATGACACCACAGGTCTTCTCAAGGCGTTTTCTGAAAGCATGAGGAGGAGAAACAGCAGTGGTGATGGGGTGAGACATTAGGTGAAGACTAGGAGATAGGAACATTTGTTGATGCCTTTAACTTTTGTTGTTTTCCCAGATTTTGGAAAGTAAATGAAAAATTAAATGAGTGACTATTTTCTGGCTGTCTGGGAAATGCCAAGTCACATGTTATTGTTTCTGCTCTTTGACTGGCTGCCTTCTATAGCTAATCAACACAGTGTCATTTTGAAATTCACATCTGGGAACTCTTTGAGCTAAATATGCACTTTTCATAAGCTCTGGCAACTGTAAAGCTCCAAATGCTTGAATATTCAAGGAAAATAAACACACATGCTATGAACGTGACAAAATGTAAATGTGTGTCAAGTTTGGAAGAACAGTTCAGGATATTCTCTGCACTCTGTTCCTGCTCTTCACTCTACTGTGCTCTGTACCACAAGTAGATGGCAGAAACGTGTGTCCCTTACATAAGATGTGTTCGCAATGCCCCTGAACTTTTGGCGTCAGTTCAGAACGTAGTGAACTGGATCATGCCAGTTTAAATATATCTGGTCACTTTCCAGTACAGTGCTCAGCTGTCTACCTTTCAGAGCCCTAGCTGGCATCTCAGTTAGCTCAATCTGCATTTCTGTGTTTGCTAATGCTACCGGTTCCTCTAGTGGGATACTGGATATTATTATGTGGAGAGCACGGGATTTGGAGCCACAAGATCCGGAGTCATTTTTGGTGGCTAGGATGACTTCCTGCAAACTTCTGGAGGCATTCTTCTGGCTTTTACTATTTAGAGTAGATTCACAGACCCCAGTCTAAAGAAGTGCTCCCTTAATTTTGAGCATGTGAGTAGTCAGGTGGTATTAGGGGAGTGAGGCATTGATCTCTTTTAAGTTCAGCCTCCCGCCTGTATTTCAGAATATCTAAGGATACTGAAGCACAGTGGAGTTTGGAGAACATCAGACTGAGTGGTACAGTCATAGGTCTAAATGGCTTCAAATTTCTAAAACTAATCTGTAAGGTTTGATATTGTTTTCCTATTACGTGCACCAGAAACAAGTAGGTGCTTCTGTGTGAAAGAAACCTTCTCAGAACCTAATGCTGACTACATTAAATTAATTTCTTGCTCTGCCCAGTGGACTCCATGAAAGCCTCATGACTCTTTGCTTATATCCATTCTTTCTTCTTTTTCAGTTATTCATAGTGACTATATGGAGACATGCACAAAGGCTGTGACAAGACGTCTTCACTGATGCAACTTAAACTGCTATAGATGGACATAAATGTCACTCCCTGCAAAATTTCTGTCCTGTGGAGAAAAACTCAAACTCCCACATGCTCTGAGAATCTCCCATTTTACTTTTTCCTTGTCTTTGAAGGAATAATAAATAAGGCTTCTTAATAAATCATAAATTAATTATAAACTGCATGACAAATGTTATCGGAAGAAATTAAGCCCATGCTCCTTGCTACGGCTGAATCGAGGTGTCTGTCATATCTCAACTTCATGGCAGAACGCATTCTGAAATTAAGATGAATAACTTAATTTCTAGCTTCTAGTGGTTCCTTCTCATATGCTGCAAAAAGAGGTAAAGCAGAAGGGAGGGAGGAAAGATTAAAAAGAACAGTGCCAGTTATTTGGAGAAGCCATTGTTTGTCTGCATTTGGGAAGAAAGGGACACCATTTGGCAGCATGGCATGTCACCGTTTTGGTTCCAGCTGATGATCATTGTGTGAATTGAGCTGTGAGGAGAGCTGCCCATTGACCAGCATTGATTGCTGTTGTCGACAGGTGCTAATGTTCATAGGGCAGATCACAGCTGCTTGCACAGGGTTCCCATTATCCTTTGCTGGGTATTGATTCTCCCTGTGGGATGTTTCCTTCCTAGCTGTGTTAATTTTCAGAGCACATATTTGCATTGGTTTGTGCTGAGAGGGACAGTCAGAGGTTCCTTGGCTATGTTTAATGGCCTTACCCCCTCCCCTTTTACCCCCCAGTCCCTTGAGTCTTTAGAGACTATGTCTGTTGGGATCCAAGTTTCCTCTAATTATAGTGCACGTTAAGGGACAGGCTCTATGAAGAATATCATTACTATTCCTGTAATTGCTTCAGGTGCACTCAAAAATTAATCAGAAAGCACACAATGGGTTTTTTGTTTTGGTGTGGATTTTATTTTGAGTCCTTTCTGAGCCTAAAGACTTGCTGCCTATGTATAGAGCTTACACAAGTGTAACATGGAAGGGATGGGAAAGTAGATCAGGAGGATGCCAGGGCAGGGACTGTTGCTTCCTTTCAGCGCTATTTTGGCGATGCACACAATTGATTAACTGATGGACCTTGGTTACCTGCAAACCAGAATGGTAATGCAATGCATTCCTTTTGCTTTGGTATAAATAGCTTTCAGTGTTGAGTGGATATATGGATTTGTCTATTGGCAGGTATCTGCACGGTGCCTAGAGCTGTGGTATGGTCTTGCAGAGTTTTGATACTGTATAAGAGTAGTTATAAGAATGGCGTCTTATCCATCTACTTTAATAAGTCAAAGAAGCCTAAAACAGCTTTTTTTTTTTTTTTTTTTCTTTCTTTCTTTTTTTTTTTTTTCCTGAGAAGGGAGGTAGTGCTAGTAGTAACAGCAAAAATATTCAGCGAATGAGGCTTTTGCTTAGTTTTGGCAAGTATAATAAGCTTCGTGCAAATGCTGTCTCCACATATGAAAAAATGCTATAAATTTTGTCTCTGTAACATGGAAATGGAACAACTAATTTAGGTTCACTGAATAAAGTGTATCTTTGCTCGGATAAATGGGTCCCAATTTATAATCCTTCCTTAAGGCATCTTTGTTTCTGAGGTCTGAGTAGAAAGAAGAGAGTACATCTGAACCTATTTAGCCCTACGGCTGAAATAGTTAGGTTGTGGTTCTTCTGTAATCAATAACACCCCAAAAGTGGATATAACTATCTTCAGCCCTGCAGTTTAAATGAATGGGTAGTCATTTGTAGCCGAATAGCCTTCAGCATGGGGCCAACACTTGGATTAAAACCTCTGGAACCATACTCCAATATTTGTGATTTTCTAGTGGAGTTGTGAAACATGACATTATAATGAAAATAATTCTTCAAGCTTAAAGATATCATAGTAGTTATTGCATCTGGGAAGTATGAAACCTTAAATATTATATTCCAATACAAAGCATTTTCTTTTTTAAAACATTTTTCCTTTTACAGTGTGTACATAGCTTTGAAATGGTGAAGTATACAGTCATGAATATTGGAGTCCTTTTCAGCCCTGGCATGCTCACAGTGCACCTTTCAAAAATGTACAGTGGTGGGTGGATTAAAAAAAGATGTGAAAATACACACAAAAATATACATTTGGCAAAAACATGTAGGGAATTTCAGCAGCATCTGAACAGCTAGCAGTGGATGGTATTCCTCTTTTTCTGCTGCTGAAGTTGCTTTACCTTTAACACAGAGGGTTTCTGCTCATCCTGACTTTCCCAGGACTGCAATTGCCTCTGTGGTTGCTGGAGTGAGCAACTTGTGCTGCAGTGCATGCGGTATTGAAAGAAGTGATTTAATCCTCAGTTGCAGCACATCAGCTCATTTAAGCAGCCGTAGTGATGCAAGTGTGGACAAGGGTACAAGTCATCTCATTAACTGATAACTGCTGTATGCTGTTGGAGACTGCAGACTTAAGCTACTCCTGAAATGAAAAAAGTCAACTGTTTAAGATCAGCTGGGACATCTAATTTAAAAAGTTAAAAAAAAAAAAAGATAGAAAGAAAGAAAATCCCAGCCCAGTTGAGAGCCTGAGTCTACTCTTGCTTAAGCTTGGATAACTCAGGAGAAATGAAACAGAAATTAGCGCAGAGAAAGCACTGTGAAAGTAGTAAAAACAAGATCAGAATCTGTGCCCAAGAGAGGCAGCAGGGAGGAAGGGGAATGGTAAAGAATGTTGGTAAGGAATAGATAAGGACCAGGAATATTTATTAACCACTTATCACAATGCTGTTCCTGTGATCAAGAATGTGAAACATTTTCCCTTTTTTTTGTGTGTGTCTGTGTGTGAATGGACCTTGCCCATTGCAATATCCCAGTTTTATTTGCTGGTTTGTTTTCGTGAGTCTGATCCTTCTCTGCACCACAGCATTACAGATCTGGTGCCACTCATTCAGGAGCTATAGCATTGCACTGATGTAAAGGAAGCAAAAGGGGAGAAAGCTAGCTTGTGGCTAGAAAGGAAACTCATGAGTTAAAGAATTATTGAGAGGGATTAGAAATGCAAAAAATAAATTAAAGAGTTGTAGACTTAAAAGAGGCAGGTGAAGCTGGGAGACAGAGCTTTATTGAAGAGGGTAGTGAGATAGTGTGCTGTGTAAGACAGGAGTTAGCTGAAAGAGAAGAAAATAATTAAATTCAAATAGAAGGCTAATTAAAAAATAAGAGGAGAAAAGAATATATTAAAAATGAAAAAAAAAAAGGAAATAGAAGGGAATGTGAAAAAAGGAAATGTAAGTACTGAGAGGTAGGAGATGAAGAAAAATATCTTTATCTAAAGCAATTGTACAAAATAAAAAGCAACAGCATTTTTATGAAAGTCTTTACCTTTGGATTGACAGTCACTGTAAAAGATCTCCAAGAAAAGGAATTCAATTCAAATTTGACTCTAGTTAATTAAGACACCAAAGTAGATTACTGATTTGGACAGCAATTAAATGCAGTTGTAGTAGAGTTGTCAATCAGTGCAATTGCAATCCAAATTAGATACTAACAAAAAGAAAAAGAAGAAAAGAATAAAAATAATAAACTTGGTCCTGGTTCTGCTGAAAATATTAACAAATCTCTCATTAACTTCTGTGTGTTAGCAAGAAGCCATACTAAAGAATAGGCCTACATTGGGAAAGAGAGCAGAGGACAGGAGTTAAAGTCAAATGGATTATTTGAGCTGCAAGCCATGATGTGAAGATGGGGAGTGAGAACTTCCTTCATACCAGGCCACTGCTGCTTCCTGGTCGATTCTGCCACAATACTACTAGGTCAAGTGAGCAGCTGAGCATGGAGCTGAATCTCCCCTCTTCTCTTTGAGACAATCAGCATGCACAGGGTAGAATGTAAAGTGTGCCTCTAGCCCTAAGCTCAGAACATACAAGAAAGAATCTTGACAGTCCTTCAGAGGACTGAAAATAAGTGACAGTTCTCCCTGCAGAAACTTCAGAGATGGTGCAGTGTACTCAGCACCCATTATTTTAGGCTTAATAATTAATCCTTAATAAAGGGACAAAGTCTTGCAAATCTCTAAGCATGCAAGTTATTGTCCATAGACCGAAATGGAAATATTCACCTAAGGAACACATCATATATTGATGCCCATACTGGCTGCGGCAGTAATGGGACTGAAAGCAGTCTCTAGCCAAGAAGATGCTCAGGGCTCAGAGAGCTGAAGGGATTTGCTATGCGTAGATCAAATCTTCTGTATGTGCAGCAGTTCCACTCCTGTGAATTAAGTTGATCTTTTTCTACTTTGCAGAGGTGTTGTGAGAATAAACCTGTGACATTTTAGGAGAAAGTGATAAATGAAACCATTCCAACCCATGGCACAGTCGTACAGTTAAATAAAGGTCTGTGTCTTTTGGACAAACCTGCTCTTGTGCAGTTGGATATAACATGGGCTATGTCTCAAAATGCCCTACCTGTTAGTCATTAGCTGTAGCTGCAGAGGTTTTGTCTGTGGCCCCTGCTAAACCAGGGGGCCA
The DNA here is from genome assembly GCA_028571105.1 of Tragopan temminckii. Lineage (NCBI taxonomy): Eukaryota > Metazoa > Chordata > Aves > Galliformes > Phasianidae > Tragopan > Tragopan temminckii. Next base: position 78,119,885 of record JAOWBP010001760.1, on the reverse strand, counting down.
GGGCACCCTGTGTGTATGGCTCAGTACAGAGGTGTGGGAGAGGGCATGCTGACTGGCGTGATGGTGCACAGGCATAATTTAGGATGGTATATAGCCCAATGAGTTTAACAGCCCTGGTTAATGACATCGTTACCATACTACACAAACTCCCATTGAAATTAATGGTATTTCACATAATAAAAGTATTGTGCATATATTCAGCTATGTAGAATATTAACGTCCCTTTAAAAAGTCATAAGAACAGAAAATCAAGTTATTCTATGTAGTTGTATTTGAAGTGGAGCCTCCTACTACAGTGATGGGGTACCTAAAGATAGAATTCTTCAGCTTTTGAGATTTGCAGTCATTTGTTCTCCATCATTTTAATTCTGTTAGAGAATTCTTTTTTCTCTGCTTTCTTTTTTACCTGTCAGAAGTAGTTTCTCCATGGGTTTCAGTAATGCAACAGAGTACAACATAAATCTGTTTTTTCTTTTTCCTGTGTATATGCCTGACTCATAAGTAATGCTAGCAATAGAGCATTTTTTGTTGTCAACTGAATTGAAAAAAACCCAGCAAATGAAACATTCGTGCTCATCCAAAAAAACATTTGTTTTTGTTCCGTCCACTAAACAAAACATCAACTCTTTAAACATGTTTTCCTAGAAATCACCATTGGCAAATATGTGAGCACTCAGTTCTACATTGTAAGCATTCAGGAGTGCATGGATATATTTATTAATACCTTTGTAGACGATTCTGTTTGGATTTTCTGAACTCTTTTTCTCCTTAATAGCACAAGGCAAAAGTGATAAATGCTGTACACATTTCCATGCCCTTTTCTTTATTCTTCTGGTATATCATTTAGGCTGGAAGAAGGTCATCTGGCATACGTTTAGGTCTTTCTCCTTCTGGTTTCTCAGAGAGGCTGTTTCCACATCTTGAGATGATCCATTAGTTAAATCGTGTCCTGCCCATCATGTGAACATATGTTTCTTGGTTCTTTGAGTTTTTATGGGCCTTCTTACTCACTGCTTTTTTTTATATATCTCTAATGCCATTTCTTCCTTTCTTCAATTTTTTAAAAATTCTTTATTCCTCTTGGCAGATGGGCAGATAAAGCTGGTTCATCAGTCAGCCTCTTGAGTCAAAGTTGGTCAAAACATGGTTGTTAAGATTAACAGTTCCTTGGGGTTCCTCATCTTCTAAGAGCATCTGAGGGGCATTTACAGAAACATTTCACAGCCTATTGCACCAGTGACTGGACTTTGTCAATTTTATTGGGGCAGATTCCCTAACTCCTTGCAGGAGGCACCACTGAAACACTGTCACTACACTTCTCTTATCAGAAAACTGAGAACTATGCTGCCTATAATGAGAAAAGCTGGTGTCAGAAAAATGGGAACTTCTAGAAGTATGCCATGATAAATAAAAGTAAATATATTGTTTGCACGCTGGGAAGTTGCTGTCACATCATGCTGTAGCAGAGCACATGTCTGTGATGCAGATCAGCAGTTCCAAATAGCTGGGCTGTTGCACGAGTCTGCCTTATTGCTTTTTGAGGCAATTTATTTCTGACACACACAAATAGAAGAACACTGGTAGGATCACAAGAAGAAAGACAAGAAATACAGAGCTTGCAGCTAAGAGCCCAGAAATGCTTCCAGCAAAGTAGGTAGTGATCCACTATGCTTTGAGTCAAATGCTCTAGAGCAGGATTATTGTATTACTCTATATTCAGTTCTATCATCGTCACCCTAGATAACCCACATTTCTATAAAGTCAGAGACAGAGATAGGAAGGGTATTTCAATGGAGAGAGAAAACAGACTATAGAAGAACAAGGGGAAGGGGTCTAATGCAGGAGCTGAAACAGACTGACAAGCTTCTGAGGAAAGAAGTGTCTGGGTTAAACATCCCTTTGCATTATTTACATACACATATACATAATGTACACTGTTGCTGTGGCACAGGATTTTTTTAAATGTTATGAATAATCTGCAGCATTTTTTTTTTGCCTGAGCTCTTTCCCTGAGTAGGAGGCAGTGCTCTGCGGCTGCTCCCCAAGCAACCATGAGACTGGTAAAGATTATTGGATATTATTGGGATTTGGGAAATGCCATGCCTCTAGGACCTCACTAAGGTTCTGGGTCCTTGCATTCCAGTTCTGAGAGTGAGTTTAAGTAGTGCACTGCGAATGATGTGCACAAAACTCTTCTAGGGCCATGCCCCAAACTCAGATGATCACCATGCAACTGCAGAAGGAAATTCCTGTTTTCCAGGGAAGAATTATTAGATGTTGTCCAGCAGCAGCAACAACTGAACTGTGGTTGGTTTCAGCTGAAACATAGATCTGTAAAATAAGGACATGAAACTCTCTGTATCCATCTAGAAGGAACAAACTCTCTTGTTCTGCTGAAACATATTTATGCTCAGTTTTTCTTAGCATCTATGACACATCAGGCATCAGAGTCTGAAGTTGAATCATATTCAAGCATTGGCGGAGGCTGCCCAGGGAAATGGTGGAGTCACTGTTCCTGGAGGTGTTCAAGAAACGTGGAGATGTGACACTGAGGGACAAATCAACGGTCAACACTGATAAACACTTTGATTTTCTGATGCTTTAATTAAATTTTGCTTTTTTCATTCATTTTATCTTTTTTCATGTAAAGCTCACCATACGTTGATTCAGGGTTTCTCATCTGTTTTCTGTGTCAGCAAAAGACTGCTAATTTGGATACTCAGGCTTAGGTCAGTCACAAGATTTCTCATTCCTTTTTATCCCTTCAGAGCCCAAATGTTTTTACATATTTTCTTTCACTGAGTGCAGTACTTACTCCTTAAGTAAATTTCATATCTGCTCTTCCTGAATTCACTGAAAACTTTCAAAATTGTTAAGGGTGTCACAGCTTTGGCACCTTTCAGAAACCAAAAGAACTATTGTTTAACTTGTTTTCATGCTTCTCTGAGAGTTTCAGCTCCATGGAAACTCTTAGCTTTGCTACTCCTTTTTCAGATTATTTTCATCTTTTATCTATCCTGTTGCTTCACAGTAGAGAGAAAGAACTTTGTGCGTGGACTGCTTTAAACAGTGCTTTTACTCAGATGCAGGATAAATGCTTCAGGTTAGCAGAAGATAAACCCCAAGGATGTCTTTTTGCCTGGGTTTTCCAGTATCTGGATGTAAAAGCTCTTTTCCTGCCCATAGGGCCGGTAAAGATTTGAAAGTCAAGAAAACTCTGCACTCAGTAAAGTAAAGGAAATTGTAGCAAACTGACTGAATTGTAGCCCTATACTGCTAGATGGGAGTTCATGCTCAGCCTGCCGCCAGCTTCCAGCTAGCCCATGTATTTCACCCAGAGCTATGAGGAATGGCAGCAGTTCTGGTTTTTAAAAGAAGTGCTGGTGTAGCTTACTACCAAGGCTAAAAAATGTGCAAGAAGTTCTTCAAATCCTTTAAACCAAGCTATAATCATGATAACACCATTCATCATAGCAGCCCCCCCGCCAAACCAACTCCTTTAAACACAACTCTTCCTGCGATATAAAGTCATTCAATGAAAGATTTTATTACTGCTGTCTGTACTGTTTTTCCAGGGCGCTACCATAATAGAAATCAACACAGAGAAATTGGTAATAATCACACATGTTTCATATTGGTTCCCATGTGGAAAACATTTCAAAGGTGTCAGTGCCTGGAAAACCTGATGGTTTCATTGAATACCAGAACAAAACTCCAAGGCAAACCCTGAGGAGAGATTAACACTTGGAAGTATAAAATTCAGGTAGTAATGAGAAGCCAGGTGTTCACTGTCAAGGATTCCAAGTTTCCCTAATTACGGGTGAGTATCTGACTTTAACTGCCTCTCTCAGGTGAGCCAGTAATCCTTTGTTGACAAAGATTTATAAAGGGAAAAAAATAACAATAGGAAAAGAAAAAGAAATATGCCTCTGTTTGCTGCTATGGAGAAAATATTACACAGGCAGTCCTATTTCTAACTAAATTAAGATGAGAGAGGGAATTGGAAGTCATGTTGCACCCACAGTGATCATTCTGCAAATTGCAATATGGATCTAGAATTTCATGTTAATTACATTTTATTTGAAAAGTGCTGCTCTACACAGTATTTTCCACAGCAGTGGAGGCTTGATTCTGCTCTCAATTATGTAGGTGTAAAGTGGAGTATCTCCAGTGAAGCTAATGAAGTTAGAGTAGTTTAACACTGAAATGAGGAAGATTACAATAAGGCCCTAGAGCCTGCAATATTGCTACTGCAGTTAATGATCATTACTGCAGAATGCTGTAGTCTAGTAATTATTTCGTTCATGCAGGTAGGAAGATACACAAAACTGGTATTGATTGTGTCTGTGAGAGAAATAGGCAAATATTCTCCAACTTAATATTGTCTCTCCAGATTGTACCATGTATTTTCTTTTTGTGTATGTGTGTATTGTGGTTGTACATGGAAGGGAGCGTATTCAGATTTTGAGGAGCTGATTTAAAAACCTGGATAGGACGCTGAGTATCAAAGTAGTGAAAATGCCTCCTGTTTCAGTAATCCTTCAGGTTGCATTGATGCCTATTGCCTGTTTATACTGAAAGCCCCTTACTTTTGTTGCTTTCAGTAGTGTTTTGATATAAAACTTGAAGTATGATAACTCAGTCATTGCTAGTCAAATGCACTTTCCAAATCTTGGCCCACCGGTTGCATCATTATGTGTTGCCCAGACTTGGGCTGTGCTTTTCTGAGCTCCATCTTGAGGAGTGTTTAAAACTATAAAGTGGGCCCAAATTGTTCCTGGGACATTGGGTGGAACAACCCCATGTAAGACCCAGTGCTGGAAACTCAGGAAAACAGCAGGTATCTGGAGCTTTGCTTTCCCTAGGGAGGTGTACACATGGGAGCTACGCCTATGCTGGACTGGGTGTTTACCATCTGGCATTGAAATGTAATTGTTCACAGAGAAATTGCTAGCAGGGTCCCTGCAATAGATTTTATCAACAAATCGTCTCATCTGGAGATGGATAGGAACTGTTTCCAAAAAGTAGTTGGGATGTGACCATCCTAGTTTGGAGGCACATGAGCATGTATGACTGCAGGTTGGGCCATGGCACTTGGCTCCAGAGCTTAAAAGTGATCTCTTGTCTTTGTGTACTATTATAATTGTAGTGAGTAGAGACGCAGCTGTGTAGCTGCAGTCACGAGGCTGGATCAGGGATAATCATCCCAATCACCACTGATCCATGCTACTTTTTACTTGAAACCTTGTAGGGTCAAACTTGGGAACAAACCTGGAGGCGTTGGGTAACACAGTGGCTGCTGCTGAGGGGCTAAACTGCTGAGCTAAACTTTATGCTTTAGGACACAGGCTTATGCCACATGGACAGTCCTAGATGCTCTGTGCCTGGTGGTACCACCATGTCAACCTACTGCCTGAGTAACTGTGAGACGCCAGCCTGAACACCCTTCCCAGAGAAATCTCAACCCTGAAGGGCACCATGGAGTAAGGGAACGGTAGACAACCTCATGGTAGTATGAATGTGAGCAGAGCATCTCAAGAGATGGGTTTGGGTTTGTTCTTGAGACTGACCAGATCAGGCACAAGATCAGTGTGGGCTCTGCGGAAGTGGTGTGAGAGGTAAATCAAACATTGTCTATGTGTGTAGCCAGTGCCAGTGTCATTGTTCACGAAGCTGTTATATACTGATATTTCCTATATGTTAATATATTTATTAAAAGGGTAATTAAAAAAAAAATATATCTCTTAAAAACTTCCATTCTAACCTATCTAAACAATCAGATAAGGCAGTGTTTGAAGCAAATTTTGAGCATATGATGGCATGTCAATGGCAATAGGAGAACATTTGAAAATTAGTCAATGCTTATTTTTTCAGATAAACTGTTTTCAGTAAAGTCACAGTCCAGGTATATACAGATTTAATAACTCTAGCATGAGCTACATTTGAGGAGGAAGTGTTTCAAATGCACAATTGCAGTTGTACTCAAATCTACTCATTGACGGGGGGTGGGGTGTCTTTTAGGCCCCTGGAAATTTCCCACCTTTGTTCTTTACAGACGTATGGCAAGTCCACAGACAGTTCCATAGCTGTGCATTGATAGGCACACTTCTGCCATTCTGTGTTTGGAGGTGTTAAATTACTGCTGATTTGTTTGTCAAAATATTAGTGTTAATGCCTTTTAAAAATTGCTGTGTGTTGGCTGCTCTTGCTTCTCTCTCTAGTGATGGTGAATTAGAGGGGGAGTCACGAAGGAATTGAACATCCTCTGCAATAAGCTTTGGTGGCAGGAGATAGGCACAGGGGCAGTTTTATACCACAAGGGTTGTTCCTTTTTCTTTGCATTTCTGTGAATACAAGTGTACTTCTTCACCTCTCCCCAAACAGAAAGACAACATAAAATCTCATTAGGCAAAGGGCTATACATTTCTTCTAATTAGGTACTTGCCAAATACCACAAGCAACTAAATTATGATCCCAAGACAGGGAAACCTGCTTTATCTGTGGGATGAAATGCAGCTTGTCCTCAGAAAGGACATCACAGTTCATTCAGCTCAGGAGCATTAGCTGGAAAAGGCACACTGCATCATGTAATCTATCTCCTAAGATGCACAACTTGAAAAGAGTTCGTATGTCACAGCAATATGTCCTCTTGTTTATCTTCCAGACAGAGTTCATGTATCATGTTGATAAATTGGGCAATACACAGGGCCAGTTCCCTCCTACTGAGGTGAGTGGGAGCTGCATGGTGCCTGATACCAAAGCTCAGGAATTATTCAGATTGACTAACATAGCTGAGTGCGTGCCAGGCTTGTTTTATTTTCCTTGTCAGATCTCTTGGGGAGTGATGGAGCTTAGGGGTGACTGAGTTTCAGGAGCACAATGGGGGATGGTAGCACCACCAGATTACCAATGGCCCACATAGCATATGTTGCTCAGGACTTGCAGAATAGGGGTTCAATTTGGTGAGCAGCCCAACTGCAGGTGCAATTGGCTCAAGGTCCAGGGAAAACACTGCTTGAGCTAACGCTCAAAGTTTTCCCTTTTTAGTATATTTCCTGGAGGGTTGCTTAAGGCATTACTGTAACATAAACAGTTCTTAATAATGATTCAGCAGCTATGTTATTCTGCGTAAAAGAAAACAAAACCAAATAAGGGTAATCTTTTGCAATACTGCTTGCAATTTCTTATAGGGACTGACATAAAATATTTAAGTTTCACCATGTTCCAGTGGTGAAGGACCTTGAACACACCCTGGCTCTTCAGTCCTCACATGGCGAATATCTTTGGGGATCGGGATCCAGTATTAAGACCACAATTTACCAAAATATGTTTTGATTTTCGTTTTTTGTTGTTTGAATACTCTGACAAAATAACTTCAAAACATTTTCAGTGTCTGTGCTGTGAACAGCACTAATATACCTGGACCCTGTGCCTTGCATTTTCCTCTCATACTTGTGGAGTAAAACAGGGACTGTTTGCTGAGCAGTGTGTCCAAGCAGCTGATGACTGTGCTGTTTTCAAACCTGCCATCACTTTGAGGTTCACATGGAGAAGACTTCACATGCAATTTCTCCTCCAGCACTTGGTGTTTGCCAAGGAGCATTACCCTGCAGCTACGCAGGCAAAATACTGCCTCGTGATGCGTGAGGGGTTTGTTCCTTCCCTGGTGGATATTGTGCTGAAATGGATAGAGCTGTTCAAATATAAAGGACACTTCTCAGCCAGGTTCAGTAAGACTGTCCAGGATAGCATCCCACTGATGTATTTGGGAATGGAAGGGAGAGTAAGTATGAAAAGATATGAAGGGAGTGCTATAAGGGAGTTAGAGAGGGGTCATGGCTGTCTCTTGTGCTCTTGACAGCGTTCTGCTGCCACAGACATACCTCTAACTCCAAAAACTTTCCTAATATAGCTGTCTAGCCAACAAACACATTTAATTTTGCTTTTCTTCTATCAGAAAACAAGAAGTTACTCCAAGTGCTGTCATCATCATAAATACAGCTTAGAGAAGGAGGCAACTAAGTCACAAATGCATGCTGAATTCAGCCTGGTATTGTAAAGAGAAAAGAGTGTGTGGCCAAGAAGAGAAACACTATGTATCTCAAGATGCACGTGGAGCAAATTAGGTTGAGAATGAAAGATGCTGAACATAAAAGGGAAGAAAGCGAGAGAATAAAACCAAAGATAATAACAGTAAGCAGCAACAGACAAATTCAGATGCTCTGTCTCTCACTGAAGGTGACTTAACTGACACAAGTTGCCTCACTGGAAAGGTATGCAGGCAGGTGTGACTCAGGATCAGTCTAAATGTGGCCAGTACTATCCAAGGTGAACATTAAGATATAGAAGTAAATAACTAAGTAAATAAAGTATTTTGTACAGAATCAGTAATTGCAAGGGACAGATTCCAACATGCCTTAGGGATTTAGCCACAGAAATCCCACTGACCTTCAGTAGTGCTTATGTACCTACATTCCTTAAGTGCTTCAGAGAATTTGTGTGCATGTACTAGGCTCAAGGAAAAGTCCATTAATGTGACTATGATTTTAAGATCCTTTAATGTACTTGATTTTATACGAATGCACACACTAGGATTTGTCAGGTCAGGGTTTTTGTCTTCAAACTATAAAGTTCAACGGGGTGTGAATTACTGAGCCTTGAAGTTCTACTTTGAATTATGTCTTTTTTTATTTACATGAAAATATTTTCTGAGTCACTTCTGCTTTTTTTTTTTTTTTTTTTTTTGTGCTGTTTACAAACTATTCTGAAAAGTTGTGCTGAGAATATTCAAAGTTAGTTTAGTATGTCAAACAGAGGAATAGAGTTTAGCGCTATTCTTAAACCATGATTATTTATGTAGCAGGCATGTTGGCTAACAAAAAGAATGAAGGTTGACGGGCATGAAAATAACCAGGCTGTTTGTACATGAGCCTCATTTGCTGTGGTCCCAGCAGGAGCTTGAAGAACACTGTGTAAATCGTTAAACAAAAGGGTGCACAGTTAACATGCACCAGAGATGACCGCTTGTGGTGCTACTTCATGCTACACATCCCACCTTGTATTGTGGCTGTGAAAGGACAGGAGCTACAGGAGTACATGTGGGAATGCTTTGGGAATATGACTGATGACACAGAGTGTAGGCTGGTGCATCAATTTACCATTTTAACCTAGACATGCAGAGTAAAGTATAAGAAGGCATCCAACTAGTTGGATTATGTATGTATTTAATGCAACACAAAGATAAATTAAAGGAAGATTAAACTTATTAAAGTTGTATGAAGTATGAATATGTTGGTATTAGGACAGCCATGTGCCATAGTCTGATGCCTACAGGCATACCTCTTGGCACACGCACTGTGAGAACCTTTACTTGATCACACAGTGTTTTTCCATGGAGTGCCTACATCATTTATTATATGGCATGGACAGAGGTTACTTAATGAGACAAATGATCAATTTTTAGTTTTAACCTTGTTTTTTTTTTAAGAATTGAGGCTTTTGTTATTGTCTGTTGGCCAGTCCTCTCTCATATGGGCAATCTGTTCTAAACTTGACTCAGACTGGGATGCATCAGAGCCTTTCTAAGTCAGGTCAGCCATTTATTAGACATCAGTGAATCTACATAGCCTCACTCACAGTGAAGAAGGTTCTGTTATTTCTGTGTTTGTTTGGGTTTGTAACTCACAGTGCTCCTTAAATGCTGTCCCAGCAGTGCACATACACCATATAATGAATTTTTAGAGCATTGTGGACTTTGTTCTGGCAGCTGAGTACCTCACGAATATTAACAGTAAAGAGAAAGGTTAGTGTTATTAAGGTCTGCATGCTACGGAAGAGGATCTAAACGTACAGAGACACCAATTTTGGGTGCCTCAATAGTCTTTTGGATAAAACAGGACACAACTGGATATTTTTGATGTGCCAAGCACAGACAGCTCTCAAAGCTGAGACAAGTCAGGAACACTAACAGGCCATCCATCCTGTGGGCTCAGTGATGCACATCTTTCGATACTGCTCTTTTGCACTGCTTTCTTGTGTGCATATGTTTCCTATAGAATGTGCTGTTATGTGTGTCTTGCCTCACTCCTTGTAAACCTATTTGACTCCACAAAATGCAGTGGCTTCAGATGAGGCTGAAAACTGAAGAAATAGGGAATATATTATTGCGTTTTCAACACAGAGTAGAAATTGTGGAAAGGTGAGAATCTTGGCACTGCTCTTACACTGAGAGCAAGAAGAACAGATTACTCCACTTAATAGCAAGATAAAATGAGAAACAGTTTGTACATTATCAGTATTTCACGGTGTATCTCCCTCTCTCTCCCATCCACCTTTCTCAAACTCCTGAATTCCTGAAGCCCTGCAAGCTCCTTGGCTTCCAAGATCCATTTCATAATGTCAAGATAGGTTGATGGAATAAAGCAGATCCTTATCCTTTGGCACCTATGTTTCTTTTATCTTCTTTTCTTCTTATTATATTTTCTTCCTTTCATCCATGGGAAAGAATTTTTGTGGCAAATATTTCTCAGGCCTCTCTAAAGGGCCTGTGTAAAAGGGAAAGAAAAAGGAATAAAACAGACAGAGCATAGAATTTTTTTTCAAAGATGAAACCAGAAGGGTATTTGTTACAGTAAAAATGCAGCAGGTTGAACAAAAGGATCACTTTGGAACGCCTTGTTGGTAGGGCCATCTCCTTGATGTCGAAGGTTACTCATCTGTGGAAGACTTTGTAAGATTAGGATACCAACTATTTCTTATGTTTTAGTTACTTCTATTAAAATTGTTAGCTTGAAATTACCAAGATTTCACAGAACCACAAAATTGCTGAGGTTGCAAGGGAACTCTACAGATCATTTAATCCCTCTCAAGCAGGGTTTTCTAAAGTGGACGACACAGGATTATGTCTGAAAGACTTCTGAACATCTCCAGGGAAGGAGACTCCACAACCTCTCCAGGCAGCCTGTGCCAGTGCTCCATCACCCTTGCAGTAAAGAAACTTTTCCTCAAGCTTAAGTGGAATTTCCTGTGTTTCAGTTTGTTCCCAGAGCCTCTTGATCAATTACTGGGCACCACTGAGAAGAGTCTATCTCCACCCTTGTTATCGATCAGATCCCTCTGAGCCTTCTCTTCTCTGGGCTGAACATGCCTAGCTCTGTCAGCCTTTCTTCACAGGGGAAGTGCACCAGACCCTTCATCATTTTAGGTCCTTCCCTGCAGTGCTGGTTTCGAGCAGATCAGCACCAGTCTGTACTAGTGTATGGGGTTATTTCTCCCCAGAAGAAGGACTCTGCACTCCTCCCAGCTGAATTTTAAGAGGCTCCTCAGACCATGGCTCCAGCCTGTCAAACTCCTTTTGAATTTCAACACAGCACTCTGGGGTATCAGCCACTCTCTCCCTTTGCTCACTGTGCCACTGATCATAACCCTCTGAGACCTGTCATTCGACAAATTCTCAATCCACTTCAATGTCCACTCATCCAGCCCACACTTCCTGAGCTTGTCTATGAGGATATCATGGGAGATAGTGTCAAAAGCCTTGCTGACATCCAAGCAGACATCCAGTGCTCACCCCTCATCTACCCAGCCTGATGTCCTATTGTAGAAAGCTAGCAGGTTGTCCAGTGCAGGATCACAAAATGATAAAAGGTCTGGAGCGTATCCCATATGAGGAAAGGCTGAGTAGCCCACATCTGTTCAGCCTCAGGAAAAGAAAACTGAGGGGAGATCTGATTAATGTTTATAAATATCTAAAGGGAGGTGGGAGGCAAATGGATGAGGCCAGGCTCTTCTTGGTGGTGCACAGCAATAGGACAAGGAGTAAAGGCCTAAAACTTGAACACAGGAAGTTCCATACAAACATGCAGAAAAACTTCTTTATGGTGAGTGTGATGGAGCACTGAAACAGGCTGCCCAGAGAGGCTGTGGAGTCTCCTTCCATGGAGATATTGAAGACCCGTCTGAACGCCTGCCTGTGTGACATATTGTAGGGTACCTGCTTAAGCAGGGGAGTTGATCTCTTGAGGTCCTTTCCAACTCCTGCAATTCTGTGATTCTGTGGTTAAGCATTATTTCTCTTTGGCAAATCCCTGCTGACTACTCTTGATTATTTTCTTGTCTTCCACAGGCTTAGAAATGGCCTCCAGGATGATCTGTTTCATAACCTTTCCGGAAACTAAGGTGAGGCTGACTGGCCTGTAGTTTTCTAGGTCCTCCTTCTTGACTTGTTTGAAGACTGGGGTGACATTTATGAAGTAACCTTTAATTAGTCACATGTACTGTGGAGGCATTCATATCTACTAAGAGATATATTATATATATATATCTAAAATATTGATCTAAGTAGGCAGTTGTATGTTGCAGTAGGAAGCTTATCTGTCCTGTTTCTTATACAGGAAAATTTCTAGTATGTGATTCTTTGTTGCCAGCTTAGCTTACTATCATATATAGACTAAAATTAACGACTTTGTACAAAGTAAATCTGTATAAAGTAGAGAAAATGAGAAAAAAGACAGTAAATATTTTGCTAATACTATGAGCAAGCTAGAACTCTTTTTATAAAGATGAAACTGAGCTATTTAAGGTTTTAGATATACATAATATTATGTAGTCAAAATGAAAGTGCTTCATCCCATATTGCACTGCTTTTGGTATAAATAAAATGTATGTGCAATATTTTATTTCATTTCAGAAAATGTAACAAGAGCAAAATGGCATGATCTTGTATGGCAATATAACTTTGTATTCATGGCTGATTTTTTCCCCCTTAACACAGAAGAATATTGTGGGTTGATGCAGTGTCCTAACACAATAGGGGCTAATGAATAGAGCTTGCTGCACTCAACAGACTGCAGTTCAATTACTAGCAGTGCCAATCAAGTCAGAAATATTAACCATGGTAACAGCAGATTTGAGTTGCATGGAATGAAGCAGTGACTTCTTGGGGAAGATCGCCTCTTGGGAAGGAAGGGAATGATCTCAGCAAGAGTCACAGAAGGTCGGAGAATGCTTCTCTGTGGTAAAGGAGAGCAGCATGCAGCATGCTACAGGGAGCTCTGTGCTGTTTGTGTATGTTTTCATTGCAGTGTGCCTAAGACAACTAGCAAGTGTGATTAACTATGGAGCCCATGCAATGTGCTTAGCATATGGAATTGTATTTTGTATGTATATGTGTATCTATTACACAGGGTACTTACAACACCCTATTATATAGTACAAAATAATAACTAATTATGTGAAAGATAAATTTCAATGCAGATTAAGTCCTAAAAGGAGTAAAATGTTGCTGAAGTCAATGTGACTGTGCTGAATTCCACCAATTGAATATGTAGCCTTTTATGAGGATTTCCTTAATATAGTGCATTTGTTCTGCTGGCTGATTATCAGAGTGAGGATCCCTTGAATTGATACAATGGCAGTGTTATGTATTAGTAGCATGAACAGGAAGCAGCTGGCGTCCTGTTCAGAAAACAATCTCAGTTTTTATTGCAGAGAGCAATATTGAAAAACATTGCATGTGAGGGGCCTAATCCTTAAAAATTTGGGAGTTGAGATACTGTCCCTTTTCACTGACCAGTCACTTCTGAGCTATTGGTCTCAATTTGCCTCTCTTCACAGAAAGCTGTTCTGGTGTCAGTCCTTTGGAATACAGAAAAAACTTGCTCAAGCCCTGAAACGGCTATTTTGCACTTGTCTGCCACCTCATCTGTCTGGTGAGTATGCTCAGTTGTGTAGTGCTTTTTTATTAGATGACATTTCTTTTTAGTCAGCATCAGTGAAAACTTCCTATTCTACGCACTAGTTAACATTAAGACTGTTAGGTATGGTTACTGTTTTGTGGGTTCTTACATCCACCATTTCCTCATAATTTTGTAAAAATATCGGACAGGTTTGTTGATAGCTGAAGAAGTAGCACCTAAGAAATGCATTTGATTATGTCTGCAAAGCTGGTGAAAATAATGTGTACTTAATACCTTTCTTTCTTGAGGATTTTGGAATGCACGACGACTATCGTATACATTTCATGATATCTCTGTAAGGCAGACAGGTGTAGTGCCTGGGCAAGGAAGGTGAATCATAGAGGTTTGTCTTGTCTAGATCAGGCATCTGAAGCGTAGTCATCCCAGTCTAGTTTCATCACCTTAGGCCCCTCTTGCAGCCAAATATTTTTCAGTTTCAGAGGATGATTCACCTCAGTTATCTCAGAACCTGCACCAAGATGAGAAGAAATGGAGGTCTCCATTGTCCAGAAATGGGGCTCAAGTTTGCTTCATCACTCACATTTGGGGTCTAAAGCCAGATGAGATGGAATGACTTGAGTGTGTCCTGGCAAGTTAGGAAAAACAGCAGCCAAGGAAGAGAGTGGGATTGAATTTTAATCCCACTTTTATCACAGTTGTCTATTTGACCTGTGACAGGATCGCTTTCCATCATTATCAGCATTTTGCTCCTTTTCCTCCCACTCTTTGCTTGTTTTGAGTATTGAACAATTATTCAGTGTAGGAGACAGTTCCCCTTTCCTTCTAATGAAGAATGAATACTTGTGTTTAATTCCTATTAGAAAATATGAGCCATGTGGTTAGGATAGCCTGGTAAAAAACTCTTGTAAGTCTTTGCTGTTTCAATTGCATAAGTGACTTAAGCAATCAGTGAAGGAGGGATGAGAAGCCACTTATCATCTTTCTTAGGCTACTGCCCTATCTACTGAGCTAAACTGCAATTTACTCACTGGATTAATGAATAACCAATTATTGTGAAACACCACCAGAAGCAGATCGAGGAAGTTAATGCTTAGATTTATTGACAGTATGTTGTCAAGACATTTGCTTGAGAAATGCAGGAATCACATTCAGGTCATGCTATGACTGGTTCAGAGCAGTGCCTGAAACCAAGTTAGTCTTCAGTATTGGTTGCCATTAGGCTACTGGGCTATTTTCTTGTCAACTCAAGGAATATTAAAATAAAGAGTGTCTGCATATTCGGAATGCCTGCTTCAGTGTCTATACCAGTCTCTTTGGAAAAAAGTGGCCTGGATTCAAATTGTTGTAAGTGAAAGACAGAACAGAACCAGTCTCGTGTCTCAGCAGACCCATAATTACTGGAAAAGAGTATGAAACTGAAGTGATAGAGAACAGCATTATCCGCATCGAGCTCTAAAACTCCCTTTCCACTTGTCCAACACAAACACACATTTTGGGATTACTGAAATTACACTTTCTGGCATGCATTAGATATTATTTCACCTGATCTGTTTGAGGTGATCTGTCCACAGCGACTATTGAGTTTCTAAGAATGGCAGCTTTATTAGGCAATGTATGAAGTATGGGAAAAAATGATTTGTAAACTATGCACTCTGCATTTCATCCTTAGTCCTTTTGGATTCACTAGAACATCCAAAATTATCCAAGATCTTCATTCTTCTACTTTCTTTAACAATATTTTTGTCAAATAATCTCTACCACTTTGGCAGACTCATAATTTTTATTATTCTTCACTTTTGCCTCTCTTTAGCTCCTGTCTGCCATGTGAAGACACGTGCTGACTTATTAGCCAAGTATTTGTGCTAGAATATGGATTTAATAACAGGGTAAGTTTTATTTCTGACCTAATAACTAATGTTAGTTGAATGATGTTCAGGCCAGATATACTAACAACAGTACACCCTTTGTTTTTAACAATATTACATTCTTTGTAAAGCAAGAAAAATCCATAACAAACAAAAAATCCCAACAGGCCAAACAACCAAATAAAAATCGAGGAACTTGATTCTAGAATAAGCCTTATAAAATGTTCTCCATTTTCTTTCTTGTTTAGAAATGTTAGGACAATATATCTTGCCTTCAGAAAATGTTTGCTATCAAAAAGTATGTGCTACTTGGTTATTTCCTTGTCTGAAGTCACAATTCATTGATGTCCATGTATGAGTTCACTGGGCCTTTTAAATGATTACAAGTTACAAATAATGTACACCCTTGTAAAAGGACAGACCCACTTCAGCTCCTTCTCTTACACTCCCGTATGAGTCTTCTGTCTTCTCACTGTCTTCTGCCTGAGTAGAAGTTTTTTAATTTACAGCCATAGTAGAATGACAACAATATGGTCTTCTTGGTATAATATGCAAAATGTTTCTGTGTATGGAGCTAAGTCATTCTTTAAGCTTTGTTATGACAAAGCAAGCTAAAGTGAGTTCCTTGGTATAACCAAAAAGGAACAGGGGTTTCACAGAGGAGATAAGCCATAAGCTCAGAAGCTGGTGGCTCCTGATCCTAACCTGGCATAAGGAGGAAAAAACTGAACTCGGGGTAAAGAGCCTCACTGAGCATGAGGCAGAGACAGATTAGGAGAGTGTGGAAATGGGAATTACCTTACTGCTGTGACAGTAATTTACCTGCACTGCTGTGCCCTAGAAAAAGAGTGTCTCCCTGTGTCTCTAAGAGGGCAAAGAAGGGCTTGAGGCACAGGTGGGACAAACTATGGGCAGCCTTTATCTTGCCTCTTGGCTTTTAGCGAAGCTTTCAAATCTAGAGAAGCCCCTTTTTTAACAAGTTTAATGTTTCCTGGGGTCTATGTCTTACTGATTATGTCTGTTTTACCACAGAGGGGCCGGTAACAGAAAAAATGAGCCTGTAGACAAAAGAGGAAAACAGTACAGCATGCACAGAAAACCAATACATATCTGAAATTTGAAGAAATATTGACTGCTCCTCTTGCCATGATAATCATATACATTAACACAAGCTTCAAACCTTAGTCTTTCTTATTCAGTAGCTAAGACTTGAATAGAAAATATGAAGACTGGTTAGTTGGATAATGGAGAAAGAGTACCCAAAGACTAAATGCAATCAGAAATCCACGTGCACATAAATCTTCCTCAAACAGAATCTAATCTTAATAGCAGGGAGAAGATTCTTGAATGTCATTATCCTATTTAGTACAAGTGGTTTCATCAGGCTCTTACTTTGTTATGTGTGTTGACTAACTGTTGATCTTTCCAAACAACAGAACCATGGCTTAGGTCTTAGCATCACTCATGAGTAGTGGTTTGAAAACTTAAGGAGATGCATAAATACAAAAATGTTGTAAATGGCAGGAAAAATTATTCAATTTTTAAGAAAAGAAATATGGTTGCTATTATTACTGCTTGTATAAAAGTTCAGTAGTTCTTTTCACAGTTTGTACAGGCATGTTACATTCAGTTATTTGGCCTGACAGTCTTTCTGATACACAGTAGATTATTTGCTTTAAGGTGTATAAGTAGCAGTGATTCGTGGTATGTGATAAATAGAAAAGGAAGTATGATTTTAAAAGGAAGAATCATACTTGAGTTCTATATGTGAAAATAAGACATAGGTACACTATTATAAACTATATGTTGCTGTTGTTGCTGCTTCATGTTATGCTGAAGGACTACACAACCCAAACAACATTCAATGCATGCCATGTCCCCGAGTTATTAAAGGAGAAGCAGACAGCCATATATCAGAATGTCAGCATCAGCAACGCCCAGTCAATTAATCTCTAGCAGTCTCTGGTATAAGTTAGATTACCCTAGAAGTATGTGTGCAGTCTCTCTCTATTTGAGTAGGGAGTTGAATATCAAGTATGAGCTTTCTGGTGTAAAAATAGGAAACAGGAACTGTACTTTAAAGTCATTAACAGTGATGCTGAAATGCTTTGGCTCATTTGGTTTACTGAGTGATGTCCATAGAAGTGTTTAGCTGGAATATCCATTAGTGACTCTGCAAAGGTGTAATAAACCATGACACGATTTTCACGTTCTGTAAGGTGCAAGGACCTGTCTTTGAAAAGCAGGTGATTACCAATCTATTCAGAGTGGAATATTGGGTAAAGAGGGACTTTGGTATTAGCCTCTAGTCAGGTATTCTATAGTAACAAGTACTGTGAGAACAGCTATAGCTTCTAGATGATTGCCTCTCACTCCTAAATCTCCCAGGAGGTTTCAGAGTCTTGGAAAACATGAGAAGAATCATCCCAAGGCGTACAAGCACTCTGCTTGGTACTCCCTCAGCACAAAAGGAAGCAAACTTTGCTTTTGCTTAGATGAAGTCAAAAGGGCAGTTAAAAGAGAAGTTAAAAGACGTTGAGCAATATGACCAACTTTTCTCTAGGTGACAGCTTTCCCTGACATAGCTGTTTCCAGGATGTGGATGAAGAGGAATAAACGTTGCTAATTCCATGCAGTAGACCAGTAGACTTGCTTTCACCAGTGACTAATAGTGATCAGTGAAATCATGGTAGATTGTCTACAGTGGAAATCTGAAACTGTATTAAGAATTATTTTCAGTATTACCTTCAAGTAGAAATTATAAGAATGCAGAACAATGTTGTTTAATTTGAGTGACAGCAGAGGCTGATTGGTCTTAAATGTTTGTGAACCAGCTGCTGAAGGACAGTATATCTCAATGATGTGCTGCTCTCTGCATCCTTTGTGCTTGAGACAGAATTCACTGTAAGTCTGTGTATGCTGGATACATATATGAAGTTAGATATGTGCTGGAGGACTTCCCCAGTTACTACTGCTTCCCACTTGAGAACAGGGACATCCACCATTAAAGAAGAGGTTATAGTGGAAATAAAAACAACCTTTCTCTTTTTTAAAAAAGTAGATACAAACCATGTTGGTGAGCAGTTATTCCAACCGTTTTATTGATACGTATTTTTGTTGTTGTTCTCTTAACTAGGAAGAGAGATTAGACATCTTAGCCCTCAGAGAAGAAGGTTTTCACTGTGGCAATGAATAGGAATTGTGTGCTCTTTCAGACTTTTAAAACTATCTGTAGCTTTTTTAGCTAGAAGAAAAAATAAATGTAATTTATTCAGTGTTTTTTGATAAGCAAAGTTTAGGTTTAAAATGCGTAATTCCTGGCAATTAGAGGCAATAAAAAAGTATGCAGAATGGTAAAACTACCATTTTAATCTGGCTTCATGAAATATATGTTTGCCTTGCTAAACACTTAACAATACTGACAGTGGAGCTGAGATGCCTTGCAATCAGACATTATTTGATCAGGCAGTTCTTGTTGTACTGTACATAGCTAGAGAGTTGCTTTAAATACAATAAATAAAAGTAAAATCTTACACAAGGCAGCACAGCTTAGTAATTGCTGTTTTGGAGCTCACGTCGCTGCAGTTATTTAGCTCAGCATTTCATCTCCAGCTGCAGCACAATTTTTGCCAAATATAGATAAATGAAGTTAAAGTTATTGGCAAGGACTAGTTCTGTATCCCTGTTTTGAGTTCATAGATTCATAGGAAGGGCTCTCTTTTATTTTTGTAGCTAGCAATTGTTTTGAACTCCTCTGTTCCAGTATGACAATGTTTTCAGTTCTATTTTATCAGATATTGGTAAACAGAGAGAATGAGCAGGTTCTTTCTTTGAGAAATATATCATATGAAATGTGAAGGAGGAACAGGCTAAGAAACTGAACCTCACCCAGTGTATTTTAGGGGTTTCATATAATCTTGATACCAAATCTGCAGACAGGGACTTCCTGCGTGGGATGGGTAACTCTATGGAGTGCTAATTACTTTCTGCATTGAACAAGACAGCCTAGTAGCAGGGTCCCCTGCAAAATGACCCTCTCACTACGAGCTACATACAGATAATTTCTGGCTTTCTTGGACCTTCTGTAGAGAACAGTACCATCCTACGAAACTTAACAAATGAGACACAAATACACAATAGATACATAACATTGAACTTGTTCTAAGTCACTGTAGAAACACTACTAAATAAACTCAAGAACTGTAAAATTTAGGTTGTATATACTCCTATTTCTTCATATTAGCTCAGTTCCATTTCCTTCTCTCTGTCACGCACAACAAGTTTTCAGTTTTACAGCTGTTTTGTGATTATCTATAAACAAGCAAGGGGTGTCAGGAAATGCTGGTGTTTCCCTCTGATCCACCTGGCTCCTTTTCCTTTGATCTATGATCCCTTCTCTTTAAAGGCAGCCAAGCAAGAGTCTTACCCTCCAGAAAGCAAACTCATGGAGCTTCTATTTGGAATGGCTATGCATGGTAAAACGTATATCGAGAACTGCTGTCTAGATATGGAAAAGAGAAAGTACTTTCTTTTTTATGTCCAAACACTGTCCTAAAGTTTCTCTACACAGACATTCCATATTTATTAGCATGTGCAAACCTTTTCTCGCATGCTGCTTTCTCCATGGTTACTTAACTTAGGACCATAGCTATAGAAGTTCTCAAAAACTCTAAAATTAGACTAGGAAGACTCATGAAGTTTGCCAGTAAGGTTTCAAAGGGAAATTATTTTTTCAGAATTAGGGGAGCGAGTCATTTTTTTTTGCCTGTGAAATTTGCCTGATTCATGCAGAATGACTGGTTTCAGCCAAAGAAAAGGCTTCTCCTTTTTGTAATTTCTCAGCAGCTTTACCGACACTGTGAGTTTCACTTCACATATCCTATGTCACCCTGATTTCCAAAATAAAATTTGGGAGGTTTAATGAAGTTACAGCTTTTTAATTGAAAAAAGCAAACAAACAAAAACAGTGAAACTAAATTGCTGCTGATAATGCAGCAGCAAGTAGAAAACAGAAATTTCTATTTGCCTGTATGTTATGGAAGAGGACAATTACATTTCTTTAGCTACTACGATGATTTTCCATATGTGTTGTGAAATGATCTACTTTTCAGATTACCCTTACTTTGATATTAGTTAAGAAATGATCAGTCAAGACCTCTTTTAAAATCCACGGGCTCTCAAAACTAGAATATATAACTTCCTCCTATGCTATTATAGTAATTACTATTATAGTTGGCTTTTTCATTGACTTAGCTGAAGCATATTATAAATAGAGAGAATTAGGAATGATGATTTTTTTCATATAAGAAATGTTCATGAAAACAGTATTTGTCACGTTGGAAAATATTTTTATTAAAAAAAAATAGAACTTTTTTAAAAAAAGTCTTTTTCCTTGAAGGTTGTCTTATGGAAATAAAACTGTTTCTCATGGAGACAAAGAAAAATATTTCCACTTCAGTGAATGGCTGTAAAATAGCAATAAATTTCCAACACAAAATTTGGGATTATCTTAATTAGGACCGTTATTCAAGACTCACAGTCTGCCCTTAATGGGTAAATTATATAGATTTTACAAAGGAGTGGTCAGAGATATTACTAATTCTCCAGGTTTATAAGGTAAATTGGTGTACTCAGAAGAGAAGCATCAATTTTGTATCCCCACCTCCTGTACACAATGCTAAATCAGCTGGAAATACTACTCTATAAGATTAGGGAAGAGCCATAGTGTTTTCCAGTACGATTCTTTCTTGTGAGAGCAACAAATAACGATGAATACAGTTTTGATGTTCCAACTCATTTCTATAGGATTGTTATTCAGGTTATCAGTGTTAGTGAAGCTTTTCACCAGTGGATTCAGAGAGCTTCACATCTTCATATCTATACTTCCACGTAATTCCAATAAGTGCATCTATCCCCAGTAGAGGAGATAGGTAGGGACTGGGCCCACTGCACTGTACCAAGAGGAGATTATTTCTTAGGACTAGATGAATATCTATGGTTCCTACTGTCTCTCACTGGTTGGCATTTATTCCTCAAATAACTGCATTTTCTCATGGCTACTCCTACATGTATTCTAGAATGTGGTCTAGAATGTATTTTGGATTATCTGAGTCTAGCTGGCTTTTCCAAAGAGCATATCAGGCCAAGCTCTGCATATCTCTGTAGGAACCCACCTGTGGTCATTTTGGTGACTTTTTTGAGGAATGAAGTTACTAGTTTCACAGTTGAATATGCATTTCTCATCCTTGTTATTTTTGTCATAATTAATCAGTCTGACTAAGAGGCTGATCTGGTCTCATCAGCTACATTGCAAGAAAGCAGAGAGAAAAAACAGAGCCCTTCTGATATGGTGGCTGCATTCCTTCTCCATATCCCTCCTGGAGATCGGTTTACCACAGAGTCTCCTGTTTGTACATATAGGGCTAGCCTCCCCCATTGCGACGTAACAACAACATGATGTGAAAATAAAGTGAAGAATTCCCAGGAATGTTCCTCTCCATAGCATGTGTGCACATACGAATGCAGGCGAGTGAGCTCGTGTGCACACAAACACACGCTGTCACATTTGGCTCAGCGGCCACTGTGGTTAAATAATGTCGATACCAGAAAGTCTTAGGGTGCTGACACTTCCTCTGGCTGTAAAATATTTACTGTTCCTTTAAAACTGAGAATTAAAAAAAAAGGTCAGTCTGTATACTGAACAAGGAGTAAAAAAATCCTTTTTTTATTAGAAAACACTTGAAACTTATCATGTGCAGCAGATGGGAGTAGAAAATGCAGCTTGAAGACAGTTATATAAATATATCCTTGATGTCTGTTTTGCTTTTCAATTTGCAGTGAAAAGTACAAAGGTAGAATAGAGCGCCAGTCAGGGCTGCACTGTGTCTCTTGATATCCATTCCAGATGTTGGCTAGACTTCGTGGAGCCAGGCTTATGGCACTGAGGCTGGAGCTCGTTGTCTTTTCCTCCAGGTGTGATGCTTCATGCTGATCCCCCCACATGCTAGCCCGTCTTATCCAAACACACTAAGCTCTGTGACAGGCTTCTACCACCTTTTTGACCAAAATTCACCTCCCTTCCCCC
>JAOWBP010001760.1:78066828-78096665 GCA_028571105.1 Tragopan temminckii | reverse complement strand
CCCCACACCCAGTTACTTCACTGTTTGCAATTAGTTGCATTTGCTTGTAGGCTGCACGATCTGTGAGCACATTAGAGCCGTGGTAGTAGCCTGATTGGCATTCATAAACAGGCAGCGCTTGGGACTTACTAATACCCTAACTCAGTGCAGAAGTGTGCCAAAATAAAGGTCATTTTAATTTCATGTTATGTCACGCAGTTTTGAAGTGACATGTGTTTAACGAGTTTTCTCCAGTTAATGAATGATAGCAAGTATTACACTAATAGGCTTTGATGATATGCCCACAAAAAAAAAAAAAGGCAATATCTTTCCAAAAACATTAAACTGACATTTTACCAGAGAAAAAAAAACCAGCAACACAACAGAACAAAGATTCAAACTCCTGCCCCCAGGCTTCCGTAATGACAAAAATTAGGCTTTTTGGCCCTCTCCTGATGACAGTTTGCAGAAGTTTCACAGTAATTTATTTATAGTGTGCCCATCACTTGAAACATTGAGGCTGATCTCGTGATAGGGATAGGAGAGCATGAAGGGAGCAATTTGAGCTTGTCACAAACACTGTCTCTATCACAAACCCCATGACAGGAGCATTAAAGGAGTGAAAAAATGTTTCCTAGGCGTATGTTGTACCCCATGATTATGAACAGAAAGGTGTGGAATAGTTTCTGTCTTCTCATATAGCAGTGTCTGCTTGTCTTGTCCCTCAGCCCAGTACCAAAACTGGTTGTTCCCTGTCATCTTTCTGTCAGGCTGCAGACTCAAATGTGCACAAACACAGGAGGTGCCATCTGAGCACCAGGAGCACTTCTGTGCTGTGTGGGTGATGGAGCGCTGGCACAGGCTGCCCAAAGAGAATCAAAGAATTGTTTGAGTTGGCAGGGACCTTTAAAGGCCATCTAGTCCAGCTTCCCTGCAATGAGCAGGAACACCTAAAGCAAGATCACGTTGCCCAGAGCCCTGTCCAGCCTGACCCTCAGTGTCTCTTCCTTGGAGATCTCCAAAAGCTGCCTGGACATGCTGCTGGGCATCCTGGCTTAGGCTGCAATCCTAAAGCAAGGCAGCCAGTCATTCTAATTAATTTCTTTTGGAGGTGCTTTTTTTTTCCAGAATTTTTACTGCTGGTTTTGTATGGCACTCTGTCTTAAGCCCACAGACTGCGGAAAGACTGCTGTACTGTGTATGGATACTGAATCTGTCTGTGTTGTTTAGCTGATCAATTGCATTTTGGGTCAGTGATTGTATGAGTTTATTTGACAAAGCACAGATAAATCTATACAGGTAATAACAATAATTTAGTAAGTAGAAAGACATGCTGTACTTTGTCTTAAACAAGATGAAATTTAATAATACAGCCATTCAGTACAACTGCAAATTGTTCTTAGAACTAGCTTTGTGATGTTTTACTACCAGTCAATATTCATGCCAAATACAATGTGACATGCATGTTTTTCTAGTATATGGGTGTGAGCAGTTGCAGGAGCTTCCATGGTTATAAATTTGCCTTATAAACTATTTTAACGAATCTTGAAGTGTTACTGGTCATATCAAATTCAGTGCTAGAAGATAAACAAAATGGTTTCAGGAATATTGATAATGCTGCGCTAGTTATTAAACATAGCTTAGTGCATTCCTAGCAATAGGAGCCTGAAGTTGTTATCTTTTGAATGCATATGTCATGCAACTGCAAATCTCATAACACCACAAAATACTGTGTCTTTGCTACTCTTTGACTGATACAATGCTCCACAGAGTAGAAATTTTCTTCTGAGCTGAGATAGCAGGATAACACTTCTATTCCTTTCTCATAGATTTTGGTAGAGCTGCACATGCATCATGTCACTGGTTTTAATTGGCTCTGTTATCTGTCAGAGCGGGTTATTCTTCAGCCCCTTTTACATTCTAGGTACGCACTGCTGTCACAGTGTCCCTGCACTGGCAGGGATATCAGCCCTCGGCACCGCGAGACATGCTGGAGCTGCAGCAGGGCTGGTGGCAGGGTGTTAGAGCCGGGAGCCGGCCTGGTGCTATGGGCCTGGGGGAACTTGTGCCACGGGACTGAAGGCAAGCTGGGCTGCACATGTATGGCAGTGCTGTGCCGTCAGACCACCGTGCCTGTGAAACAAGAGGATTGTGTGCAGTCCACAGGCCTTTCCTGTCTTGCATTTTATCCCTAGACCCATCTCCCTTTAAAAAGACATTAGAAAGGGCTCTAGCATTTCTCTAGGTAGGGCTTATTTTCTAGTAGGAGAGGCATTTCCAGACTGCATGCAAATTGGTGGAAAGAAGAGACACACTTCTATAAACTTGGAGCATGTGGAATGCGAGAGGAATGTGTTCTGTAAGTGATGCGCTTATTTGAATGAGTGATCATGCTCAAACAATGCATCCTAATTGTTTTCTTTTCTTTAGGATAATCTTGCAGTCCAAGAAAAAATAATGTTAACTTCATAAAAACAGTCTCCAAAAGTTATTGTTGTAGTGTAAAATTTTAGATGAAAATATATGCAGGCAATTGTTCAAAAATCAAACTTAGTGCTTCCATAATAACCATGGCTTTGCCAAGATTCGATTTGCATCGCGTTCTCAGAGATCCCATGGTATACGAATGAGTTACCAGACCAATGGTAGGGAATTCTTATACATACTTGTCTGTAAAAATATCAATTACTGATAGAGAAAAAAAAAAAAAGTGTAAATTTTTTCTGAAGATACTTTTGACCTATGCAATTAAATAGATCTTCTATAACGTTGACACATTATTTTACAAGTTAATAATTATTTTTTTTAGGACGCCAGCAATTTCTGGCTGGCACAAAATCCCTACTGTCCTCTGGGTAGATACTTTCTTTATTAGTATTTCTTTTAAATTTTAAGATGCTGCAAGCTGCCCCTGGCACAGATGTATATCTCCTGGTGCAACTTCTGTGCTGGTCAGATAAAAGGCAGTGCATAGTCATTTTGGGCCAATCTGCATCTAACAATGAGAATAATTGTGGCAATAGTACACATACATTAGAAATTCGGGCGGTATTGGAGTGCTGGAGGTGTTTTTGTTATGCAGACTCGGTTTTGATTCATTGTAAGAGGAAAAGGCACTACTTAGCATTCAGGGAGGGATGAACAAGATGAAAGTTGTGTTTGGGATGGGCACTTGTCACTACCGAAAATATCTGTGGAGTCTCCAGGGAGTCTATTCAACTCTGCCACATCTATGTTAAAAGGAAACAACAGCAGTTGGACTGAAGAGCTTGGATTGGTTTCAGAAAGCCACTTCAGTGTGACTTACTGTTTTATCAGTTTTAAGGACTGTGGTTCCCTTTTCAGACAGGATAGGATATGAAAAGTAAATAAACCATTCCTGTATCCAGGATGAAGAAAAACAGTGGATGAGGAGGAGCATGGAAGAGCATAGCTGAAATGTTGTAGGTTTGACTGCATGTAATGGCACAAAGCTGCTGTGTTGGCATTGCGGACCAGCTCTCTACTGCCTTGCCCTGTGGGGAGCAAAGTGGCTGTACAAGTCTGCTCAGAGTGACCAAGTGGCACTGTCTTTACACAGGTTTAAATAGCCAGCATGTGAAACAGCAAAGAGCCAGACCCAGGTATGGGATCTCTGCAAATACTCTGTAAGCTCTGTTCAAAATGCAGGTTTCCTTGCCCACTCTAAACCAGATCTGCAGCCCACTCAGCAGCTGTTCCACTTAATTGTTCTGTAGTTTTCTTGGCCAAAATCTTCCCTGTGTCTGAAAGAGCACCTTTAAGATAAACTATGAAACTGATTTTTAAGATGTCTTATTTGCCCTTGACAGAAAAATTCTTGCCTGGGAGACTATCACAAAATGAAAGCTGTGGATTGGGCTTGGTCATGCTGCTTCTACCTTTACCCCCAGTGACTACACTGTAGCTTGAATTGATCACAACAAGTGAATTGAAGCCGTTAGTTCATTTAATTGTCAGTTCTGTGTCTGTCCACTAAGTCAGTCAATGATTTTTCTGAAGTGACTGCTACTACATCACAGAGCTGCTCACATGGCCATTGGATGCGTATTGATGGTGCTAATGGAGTCACTGAGCCAAGCTCACATCTAGCAGTGTCATAGCTCTCCAGATATTGATTGTGATGGCATTTTGTTCTGCAGCAGAGTCCTGAAAGCCCATACTGCAGCAGAATCCAGTGCACTAGCTAGTTGATAGGATGACATAGCTTTAGGGCTGAAGAGGCTCGTGTAATTTGAAAGAAGACAATAAAATGCAAAAACAATGGTTCTGATGGTGATATAGGATATACAGGCTAGATGTATAGTCATTGAGATTCAGAGTCTCTTGGAGTAACTTCAAAATAGTGACTGTAGTATTGCTTTTTTAAATATTGAATTTAATAATCATATTTCAATTAAAAAGAACTTAATGAACCTTGCTGGCTGCTCTGAACATAGCCACTGTAGATGATTAATTTTTAATGGTTGGGGTGATACAGGAGTTTTGATGATTGTTTGAAAGAAGGACAGCAACAATCTCACACGTTAGGCTAGGGAAAATTTCCATTTGTCCTGAGTGCTAAACTGGTCCTTATTGTGCCTGAAAGCATCTTGTAGAAAACAATCTGTTAGGTCACTAATCCACCTCACTCTGAAGATCGGATTTCTCTTAGCTGTATTCTATCTAGAAATGTGTCTTCGTGTTATGTTAAAAGCTAACATTAATTTCCCTCTATTTTGTCTCCTTTCAGTATGCTATGCTGCTGTAAATAATCACTGCCTCTTGGATGTTTGCAGTGTACTGGTGTTTGGAGACTCACCACTTCTGATCACTGACAACTTCAGCTCAATCTGAGATAGTAACCTAGAGGGAGAAAGCTGTGTATTCTGTTACTGTTCCTTTGAGAAATACATAACCCTTCTCTATCAACTTTGCATCTAAGGAAAATTATTTTTTGCTATAGGCTCTTTCATTCAAAATTGATCTTTTTTTCTGTCAGGTGGCTTCCTTAAAACTGTCTTTAAGACCTCTTGTGGGAGCAGACTGATTGTTTCTATCAAGAATCAAGAAAACACGTGCAATTAGATAAGATGAGATTGATGTAACATCTGAGAATAACTAATTTCTTGTTCAGTTGAGACATTCGGTTATTATTTGCATTGGCGATCTTTTTCATTGTTCTAAGAATTTTTCTAGAAAACAGGGTTCTGTGTACAAACTAAAACCCTCAGATTTCTGGAGGGAAGCCAGTGATGGTACCTGCTGATGCAGAAGCGATTTGGGATAATGAGAAGTGGTTTGCAACCACTCAACCCAACCAGAGAAATGTGGCTGGGGAGAATTAGCAAAGTTTTGTACATATTTTTACAAACTACTAAGATCAACTGTAGGATCACGAACAAGAATCAATTCTTTCCCTGAATGAAAAAGAATAATACCAACAACAACAAAGAAGTATCCAACTGAGCACCAGTGGAAGAGCACTTCACTAATGATGGCGATAAGCCTATTGAAATGTTAAGAGCAAGTCCTGTTTGCCCCCTGCTTACCGTGCTGGAGCAAGACTTTTACTGGGAACGCATAGCGCAGCCTTAAAATTTGAAGCTCTTAAGAAAGCAACAGCTTTTTTTTTTTTTTTCTTTTTTTTTTTTCTCCCTTTAAAAATAGTTTTGCGAATAGTATTTGCAGAACTCTTTAACAAATTATCTAAAAAATGATACTTTATTATTGTACCTAGGATTCATGTAGGTATGTTACAGTACTTGCATGGAATGTTAATGAGAACATCTGACTCCCACAGATCAGGATTACACTGTAAGAATAAGGACTGATAATGTGAATAAGTGTTTTCAGGATCAGATTGCACTGTATGTTTTAAAGTTTCTTGAAGTTAATTGTTCCTCCAGCTAACAGTTTACTGCCAGGAAAGTCCTCCATATTGATCATTATTGCATATTAATGGCTCTATCAAGTATTTATTTTGCAAGTTTCTATGCTGAAATTTTTTACTGATGTCTCCCAGGGGTGAACAAACTTCAGGAGAAGTGGAAATAGCCACTCCTCCTTTGCAGGGTCTGAATATTTCAATGTATATTCAATATATCAGATCTGTTACAGGAGCATTTGGGGCCAGTATTTGGATTCCAGTAACGTGATGGATTGAAAGACTTTTTGTGATATAAATGTGAACTTAGAAGCCAGCTGGCTGGATCATGTCCAAAATGCTAACGTGAGGAATCGCAGAGGGACAGCTTTCCAGTAGTGTAGTTAGTGGGCTTCAGTGCTCTCCGTGAAGAAGTCAAAACAGCATATGCAAACCAAACTGCACATTTCCACTACTACAGTTGTCTGTGCAAATGGACATCAATATAGCAGGCCTCTTTAGATTGGTTGTGCCAATATCCAAGAAGTGCTCAGATGAGTTGATCATTGTTCCAGATATAGCTTATAGTTTCTGTATCGTGTTATAAACAAAACCATTGACTGAAACACATCTATTCATTTAAAGGTAAAGAGAAATCTTGCACATTTGCTAACATTTAAATTAAGCTTCGAGGTTAGTTAACCAAAATAACTATTTTGAAGGAAAAACAGACTTTACATATTCAACTAAAAATCTCTTTTTTTACATAGCATAAAATATTTATTTGTTGCAGGTTTATTCTTGATTGGACCTTGTATAAAAACATTACCTTCAAGAAGAAACACTGGAATTTTAGGTTTTTCTTGAAACCAGCATATAAGGATATGTTGTATGTTGTGACTACACTGCCTCCTACACAGATGAAATAAAAAGGAGTTGAAGTACTACTGGACCAAACCCTCAACAGAAGTCTTTGGTATTTGTCTTTGGACATTGTGGATGTGAAGCTGCTTCAGAATGGAGTTCATAATCCTGGACCTCTTTTCGTGGGAGGCTGAATACATGAAGGTACTAAATAAAACTAATCAGAATGGAGTGCTTGTAACAGTCCATGGAGTCACATCCTTCGCAGGTTACTTTGTGGTAGCACAAGGGTAGGCAGTGAGACTTAATTTAACCTTAAGTGTGTGTGCCAACATTTGCACTCTGCTGCAGTTAAATACATTGGTAAAACTAACTTGTCGATCAAAGATAGCTCCAAAGGGGGAGGAGGTTCATGTAGTGATTTTGCTGGCTTGTCTTGCCGTAAGATAAAATATCAGATGGACGGTATTTTCAAAATTACTCTCTCCTCATAGCTCTTATACAAATCTATGAAATCTAAACCTCAGGTGAAAAATATTGACATTAAAAACGGTTATTTGCTTCTCAGTAATTGTAAGTCATTTATGTATTTTATGCTTAGAAGAAAATCTGTTTTTGAACTGCTGGAAAATTAGAGTCGTTATTTAGAACATGTGAATCCATTGTGATTTGATTTTTTTTTTTTTTAAGCCTATTGAAATCACTGATTTTTACACATCAGACACTGTAAGTCCAAAATAGGTTCTAAAAATTAGACTACTCATTACCTAGCAAGAGCTGTTAGAATTGATTATGTTTATGCCCGCACTACGAACTTGAGAAGACTACTTCTCATAAAAATACTTTTGTGTGAGTTTTCAAACAATGGGCGCAGTAATTTAAGGCTTTCTTCTTTCATTTGAAAGTTAATTTGGATGAAAGTAAGGCTTGCATTTAAAGTGCAAAAAGTGCTTCTTGCATAAGTCCATGTGTGGACAGTTCTAATTTGGGAATCAAAATGTCTTCTTGTTTCACTTAATCTTCTTTGAAAATAGAAGTGTTTAGCTTAATCCTTCATTGAACTGGAACAGGTCCACTTATTTCAGTCCACCTGTGAGTTATGCTGGAAAGGGAGAAGCTTTTCTGAATAATGACTGCTCGTTTTGGAACTATTTTTCCAGCTACTTTAGATCTGAGTCTGATCTCAGTTGACATACATTACAGTCTTCCAAATCTCAAGTCTAAATTTTTTAGCCATTTCATCAAATAATGGTCTCCATTCTAGAAGCTTGTAAGAGTAGATTCAAAGCTGAATCTAAGCTGTTCTGAGTTTTTGTGACAGAAATAAAACTTAGGTCTTGTGGCTTTTACCAATTTCAGACTAAAATTAATTCTTTGCTGGCTGTAGGTATGGATGGTAGCAACACTGTTATATAACAGTAAAAATGATTATGGTCATTAACTGAACAAAATAAATCATTTGTTATTTTGGTGCAGGGGAAATCAATGCACGTGCACAAAGTCTTGCCAGCCTTGCATCCCAGAGTCTGAACTGTGCTTAACCATTTACAACTGTAATACGACTGAGAACTTGAGACGTGATTACTAAATAAGCATCTTTTGGGAAATTCTGTACATTTTGAGAGTTAAATAGAAAATCCTTGAACTTTAGTCGCTGGAGAGGTCAAGTCATTAGTTTTGATTTGCCTTGCCTTCCCTTGTCTTCCCTTGCCTTTCCATTTCTTATGCAGTCTGTGCCATCGCTGATGTGTGTACCTGGGTAACACAGAAGGTCAAACAGTCTGCGTGTTGGACATTTCAAGCCGCTCTCCTGCTTAAGTTCCAAATCATTAGCATAGCTAATGCGAACTTAAATATAAGCATAGTCAATGGGAAGGAAAAAAAATCCACTGTATAGTATGTCTAGCAATAGAAAACACTACAGAATGGCAACATAAATTTTTAATTCAGTGCTCCTCAATTTGAAAAAAAAAAAAACCACCAACAACACACCACCAAGAATCCCCTCCCCCTGACAAGCTTGCTAAAACTAGGTCTGAATTCCCAGTGGGAATAATGAGCAACAGCAAGAGTGAATGCTGGGAGAAAAGAATGCAATTGTATTAGACTCCATCACAATGGGAGGTAAACCCAAATCATTTATAAAAGGTAAATGCTGGCAGAACACAGGGAGCTCAGAGCACCACACTGCAGGTGTGATTTATGAGGCTGGGGACTGGCTATAAATCAAACCCTTTTGTTTTAAATAGTACTGCTTCAACGCAAGATATCAGTTTACATGTAGAGGAAATGATGAAAAAAATGCAGTGCATTGCATCCCAGGAATATTAGAGAATCAGATTTACAATGAGGCTATCAGTACCACATTCAGACAATAGGTATCTGATGCGCAATTTAACGAATGCTCTCACTGCTTGAGCAGAGTGCCCTAATCTACCAACTCAAGTTTGTCTTTAATGTATTAATTTGGGGATCTATTTTATGAGACCAGCTGTTAAAATCATTTCACTTATTATCAGGAATGCATTGGCCATTCTTGTTAACTAGCTAGAGGTGTCCTTTTATGCCACCAAAGGCTCTGCCTGCTTCTCTGCTAGCTGTATTTTTCCTTAATTATGAAGGTTTATGAGACTCATTATTTAGTGGCCTCGTGCAATATAAATGGGTGGATAAAACAGTTAATTCCTAAGGATTCAAACAAGGACAGGGCATCCTGGAAACTTCTATATGATCACAAGAAAATATCTCTAGTGAGAAAAAAAAAAAAGCTGTTTTCTCCCCCTCTTGGTTGTATAATTAGCAAATAGAAGAGATTTTAATGGTAACAATCTATCGGCAAAATGATCTCTTCTGTTCTGCTTTTCAGATCTGCCAGGGCTTATCTTGGCTGCATATTTTACGTTCATTTTGCATACGTACCAGCAGAGCAAATGATATTCCTGAAACCACTCAGTGTCCTACAGGGTGGGCCAGGGAAACACTTAGAAAAGCTGGGAGAGGACAAAAGGCCTGAATAAAGGGAGGGACAGCATCAGTGTTCAAAGAAATTTATAGTGAAACAATTGCTGAGTGCGTAGCACGTATCCTAGCCATTTCGTGTAATAGTATTATATCAGCAATGATTTAGCCATCTGAACGTAAAAAGTTGCCTTTAATTCACTGATAAGCATAGTGCCTTCATGTCAGCAAGGAGCCAAGAGACATCTTGTACTGCAGTGCTTTATCACAATTCAATTACTTTCCAGGAGTCCAAAATGCAAACGCTATGGAAACACATGAGCACAATTTTGAGGGTCTTTCTGGAGCTCAGATATTGATACAGCAGCATCAGCTATTGCTGGAGGCATTAATTTCAATTGCTAGTGTGAGGAAAGTATAATTTCACTGAATCATTGATTTTTTTTTTCTTTTTTACTTATTATTATAAAACACGTCTAGTGCCATTATTTTATTGGGCACTCTATAAATGTGAAAACATATTCCTGTTCAGTAGAGCTTGCAGTCTAAATTAGAGCAATATACGAAAAAGATATATTGACGATGAACAGAGGAAAAGAAGACAGTGCTTGAAATTGCTTTTACTTCTTCCTCAAATCTAACCATGTTTCCAGCTGATCAGGCCTAACTTTTAAAAGTATTTAATCTTCTTTTTTTTCTAAAAATTTAAATGTTTGAATATCTTTAAAAATACTGCCATTTTACAAGTGGAATTTAATGGTTTTATAAATGGCATCACAAAAACAAAAATACTTCTGATGGGAGAGAGGCAGAGAAGGTTTTACCTTCTGAATCTTTTATTGTCCTGACATGAGAATCAATTCAGATAGCTGTGGATCTGTCCATGCTGTGGAGTCATCCTGTTTGCAATGCCACCTTCATGACGCTTTGTGATTTGACTGGATTCTTGAAAGCTCTTTCCTTTTTAGGCTTTTTTTTTTTTTTTCTGGGCAAACAATGTCTCGTTTCTTTGTCTATTTTGTCCTGTGAGAGAAATACTTTTGTGGGCCATGGTTGTGTTTTAAAGTGATTTTTTGAAAACTCTTTTGCCTTCTCCACAAATAAAGACGTCACTCAAGAGGCCTTATTACAACAGTCAAGAAGAAATATAATTAAAGCAGATTTAAAGATTGAGTTTCTTTGCCATTATAAAGGTTAAATACACGGAAAAGCAAAAGAACATTTGTATAGCAGAAACAATAATGAAGGGTTTACATCTGCAGCCTCTATGAACAGAAGAGCTTGTGGGTTTCCTTATGTACAGTCATCAGGAGTAGCTGGTAATTACCAAGTTCAAAGCCCATTGTCTCATCTAAAAAGCCAACTTGTTTTTTGGGGTTGTTTCTGCATGACGTGATGTCTGATGGCTCTCTTCCTTTTATAGGCCTTCTTGGTGTGCATCAAATCCTGACCTGGGATGGAAAGCAATCTTTGTGAACATTTTTACAGAGAGCTGCGTAATAGATCCAGCAAAGGCTGAAGACTGGCAATAGTGGCTGATGTAGTACTATGGAGAAAAGAAATCTGAACACTGCTCTCCAAGGAGACTGAGTGAGAAGAGAGGTAATAGTGGGTTTCAATGCCTAGTTGGAGTTGACAGAAGGCAAGGTGATTTTACTCTTCAAATTGTGCTCAGAGGACAAGAGGCAGCATGTATATTGCAGTATATGTGGTAGGTGATAGGACAGGCATTGTTTTATGTACAAAGGTCTCCTGCAAAGCTGATGTCTATTTTTCCTACTGCAGAGTTGGTACGTTGACTGCCTCCTTGCAAATCCAAAGCCTTGCCGTGATTTGCTCTCTGTATAATTTCATTAAACCAATGGGAATTGCACTGAGATAAAATTGCAGGAGAAATTTTGTATTCTGTAGCTGACAGGGGGCATCCTGAATTTATTCTAAATTTGTTCTACTGGTGTGGTTTTACTTTCAGGTAGGCATTGTCATGCACAAGCCCTTTCAAGACATCTGCTGCAATAGCTGCAAGTGTAAAGCGTTCACTAGGAGCTTCTACTGCACTGCTGTGTGTGTGCAGGCTATGCAAAGTGGGGAATTCACCTTGCTTCGTAAACCATAACCTTCCACATAGGAAGCTCAAGTAGGTCACTTAGGGGAGCCAGGAAATGCACTGCGTGTCTGATACTAATCTGATAGCCCATCTGGTAAACGGGAGTGGCCAACAACACACATCCCAGTTTGTCAGGTGTGCTCATGTGTTTTCTGAGATGTTACAGATAGAGTATATATCAGAGCTTAGAATCTGACCTTAAAAAGTAGATGTCTTCTAAGAGTGTATTTGACTTCCTTGTGATAAGAATTAGCTTTCCATCTTAATCAGCATTTGTGACTTGATTCAGCAAAGCATTGAAGGTGTGCTTAAGGCAATCTCTCTTCAGCAAAACTTTTAAATTTGAATACATGCTCCAGGAACAGAAATTGAAATTAGAGTTGGGTACATAGGCTTCACAAAATTGGGTTTCAACTTTGGGGAAATCAGTCATGACCACTTAGTTTGTAGTGCAAAAATTTCTTCATTTTTGCTGAGGAGGGGACTGGCATAGGGGTCACTGGAAAGCAAGATTAATTGTGTGCAGCTCGCAGGAGATTTTAGGCCCTTGGTTAAATAACAGCTAAGCATGTGAACAGGGATAAATTAAGTGAAAAACTCTCTCTTTAAGCATTTGGATCTATACAGAGAAAAATTTTGAAAGATTGACATTTCAGTGTCAAAATTCAAGTGAAAATTTGTGATTCAGAAAATGTTTGCAGTAGTCTGTAACCCTCTGTGTTCATTTTGTGTCTGTATGCCTGCAGACAGACATTCTCTTCCTTATTCATGTTTCCAATTTTCTGTTTTTGTAAAACTATAAAATAAACAAATAAATGCACACAGATTTTGTGATATGCTCCACCATTCCTCTGGTGTATTGCACTGTAGGATACAATAAAGACATAATGAGTGAGAATAAAAGAATCAGGAATATCAAAGATAAAGACATTCCTTTATTCCTCATCAGGCAAAGAGAAAAGATAGCAGAATCAAAGCTGTGAAGGCTTCCCTGTTAGTAGACCCTAACGCAGTTAAGAAATATAATCTTCAGCTGTTACTGGAGTTCTGCAAAGTCTGTTCCATGAACAGGCTTGCAGTCTGAACATGGGACCTCTTTTACTTCTATGTGCCATTGACAGCAGCAGTATCTCTCTTCCTCCCCTACCATCTGCAAGCCAGAAATATCACCATCTCCCAGCCACTGCAAACTGAAGAACCCAATTGTCCTTATCTACTCTCCAAAATGTGCACTGTGAGGAATGTCCTGCAAATGGTAACTTCCTGATATTACTCAAATGTTCCATAGTAACGTCATTCAGAATGGCTCCTGAAATTTAAATGTTTGTATGCTTTCTTTTAGCATTGAAATGAAACCTGATCTCTTACAAAATAAGTTCATTAGTTGAACAGAGCTCTTACACAGCATTGTAGGAATTAGTATTTCAGATAAGAACAGTTTCTGGTCTGGTGCCTATCTTCAGTTTTGCCAGGGGGCAATGATGTAACAGTTTGGCAATGGGAAGCGTTCTTTAAAAGCTTTGATCATGCCCTAATACAGGTGCTAATTGCTGCCCTTGAATACATCTGATAGAATGTTATCATAGTCCAGTGATTTGTTAGGTTTGAGGCGGGCTGTCCAGTTGTGATGTGAGGGGTGGAGGATTCTTGGCGCATGGTTTAATGATGGGACTCAGCAGGTCAAGTTGGTGGCTGGACTTAGAGATCATGAAGGTCTTTTCCAACACAGGTGATTCTGTGATCCCATTGGACAGCTCACCTTAATCCTTATAAACTGAAAGTGTGACTTTGGAACAGAAATCTGGATACGTTCATAATTATATGCACTTTTCTGTTGTTTAAAGGTACAAAGGGTACGTAACAGTATTAACAAAATATCACTTCAGAATGAAATATTAAAAAAAATTGAGAACACTGAGAACACGTCCTAATTATTGCATATTACATTAATTTTAATTTCCCGTTAAACTGGGAAAGAACAAGTTTTGCTATTTTTATAATATTTATTTAGTGTCCTTGTAAAGCCTTATTTATCTCTCTATCATTATAACCCTGGTAGGAATTTCTGTTTTTAAACCTCATAAATTAGAGGAATTTTCTATTTATTCATCTGACATATTCATTGTTAGCAATGTTAGACTTTTTTTTTCCCTATGTGTTGTGTAACTGGTGATTGGCCCCATTTAGTTCTAAGTGTCGGGAGAAACAGAAACCCCTTGCTTTCCAGAACCTGCTCCATAAATCTGTAGACTCTGTATATTCCAGTCACAATCTCTATCTGTGCAAAATTTGGAATAAATATATTAAGTCAAGAAAGCTGTTTTAGTTTAACATAATGTAATAATAGACTCTGTCTTCAAACTCCATCTATCATTCCAGCACTCGTTAGGCATTCTGGTTTTGTTCATAGTAGAAGCCATCATAAAGAAATTCATTTTCCTCTGTTCACTCATCCAGTTTATTGTAAGAGAGCTCCGCGTTCGTTTGCCTGTTATGCAGCATTTTGTGGGATGAGAAAGAAACAAGCCAAAAGAAATCAGCAGAAGAAATAGTTATCATGTTGGGTAAGACTGCTCTCATTTATAGTGGTATGAATGCAGAACAACTCTACTTCTCCCAGAGTTTATTTGCACTAATTGAATGCGACTGAACACCAATACCCACCCTCTTTTACCCCTATTTTTTTCATTTTTCTGAGTTATAAAGGCTCTATAGCCTCTACGTTATTATGACTTCCATCACTTCTGTTGTTACTTCCCTTCTAGCTGTGTTCCCCAATTTGGGCAGTTAGGTCATGTGTCTTCCAGCCTGTTCATACTGCACTACAAATAAGCTGGGAAGCAATATTGTTGATGCAATTGACACCGTTCTCTTTCCTGTCCCCAGTGACAAAGCTGTTTGTGGCTATGATGCAGCTGGTCTCTTTTATCCAGAGGGCAGGACTCTGGAGTTGTTTCTGCATCTGGGTCCCTCACAGAGCTGCAGGATGCATGGTGTGTTTCAGTAAGGATACCACCCTCAGTGTGCTGGGTGCCATGCAATGGCAGTGACAGAAAACAAGAGCTTTATCCTCCTCCTTTGCTCTGCTCTGTGAACAGAACTCTGCTCTTGGTGGAGCCAAACTGAAAGCTTTCTGTACAATTGGCACAGTTAGAAATTTGCAGTCAGGAATGTGTGAGCTGGTAAATCTGTAAGTGGAGAGTTGCATAGAGGCTTGACACAACAGTAGGTGAAGTGATCCAGTAGTAGTTTTGCTTTCCCTTTATGTCACTCTTTGGCTTCCTGATCAGCTACAACAAGCAAAATCTTCCCAAACTCAGGGCCTTACAGATGTTGCCTTCCCTGCCATCGCACCTTCCTCTACCAATTTACTAATTTGATGTTTGCTCTATGCCTGCATGGCTTTGTGCTTTCTGTCCTGTAACCTTCAGTCTCTGGCACTTTTCCCCTGGAAAACTGATCTGCTATCGTATATCAGTATTTTTTTTCCCACCTACCATGTTTTTCTTGCCCTCTGAATCTACTGTCTTTAGACCTTTAAGTCATAAAATATCTTGTTTGGGTTTGTTATGTGTACTGTCTATTTGTTCTTGTTGAATGGGTTATGATCGGTGCTCTTTCTGTGGGTCTGTGCTTCTGAGAGCGGTACAGGATCTCTGTAGATCATAATGTCTGAATATATCTTAATTTCAATGATCTGAGGACAGTGGCTGAATCCAGTACTTCATGGCATTATCCACTGCTAAAATAATTACAGCAGTTTCTTGCAGCTAAGCATGTAGACATTGTGCATGGGGTGTTTATGCACTTGTGCAATTCTGGGAGGAAAAAAATCCGTTTGGAAATTCTGAATAATAGCTTTGATTATTACATTAAATTAATATTGCAGAGCCTTTCCCTTTGGAACAATGATTTGCCCGCTGGTTAAAACAAATCAAGTATTTTATACAAGTAGCAAGCCATTATTGAAGATGTGTCACAGCATTGGTAGGACACTGGGACACTAGAACTGAGCTAAGCTGTGCTTTCATGCTAGTGGTGCACTCCCAAGCCTCATTTTGACTGAGTGGCTTGAAGCATGGCCTTTTTCTTTGGCTTCTCTGGTGGTTTTCTAATAAACAGCCTGTCTGCCTGTTATGCTTTCACAGCTGTATTAGCCCCTTTGGCCTCCCCACCAAGCTCCTGACTAACGTCATCTCATCTTTTCTGAGAACCTCAGTGCTGCTGGAAAAGTGAATTTACAATTTATTCATCAGGGATGTGGCAGCTGATAGCAAACAGGCAAACACCCTTCACACTCTTTGCACACCAGTCAATTTTCTAGTGAAATAACACAAGAAATGACACATCTGTGCATGTATGTGTACATGTATATGTATACATGCAAATTTACTGTGTGCACTTCTGTGCAAAAATGTGCATGCGTGCATGTCTATCTTTCTCTCTCTGAGAAGAAGAAATTGTACCCTATGCCTTATGTCCTACCATGTCCTACCACTCCCTGGAGTTCCTAATGTTTGTGTCAGAAACTCCTGAGCAGCCTGTGGTCCTCACATGGTGCACAGCTTCTCTGAAACACGAGCTTGGTTTCATTTGGTTCCTGCTTCCTTCCCTGGCACGCTGCCTTCTTCATCTTTTTGTCTGATTTCTTTGTTGCTTAACTTGCCCTCCCCAGCTTCTTAATACGAGTGATTTTATCAAGGCAAAGTATGTGCTTCTGTAGGATCGTATCAGTGCTTCATTTCATTCTTCTGCTTCTAGTAAAATTCCCAGGCTCTGGCTCTAGACTACAGTCAATCTGATTTTTTTCTAGAATTTAGCCTTCTCATTGCCTTGCCCTGGTGCCCAGCTACCAATCCTTACAAAGAGTCTCTTTCAAAGATAAATTTTTGGCATTGTTTCCCTGCTTATCAGCACAAACAGCACTGAACCAAGGTGCAGTGAAGACAGTCTAACATAAAGTACAAGTGATTCCCACATTGCAATGAGGGTTTGGTAAGGTGTATAGATGCTGAAAGGGTTTTGAAAAAGCCTGACCAAGGGAGAAGGCAAGGCCTCAACCTCAATTAGTAACTCAAAAAAGTGTTCAGCTCTCCAATTACAGGAAAAACAAGAAAAAAATGGGGAAAAAAAAAAGAAGTGAACAACCTCTTAAACAATGCAGCAGTTTTCACTTTCATGCAGCAAACAGGAGTTTCAGGAGTCACTCAATTTCAAATGAGCCGTGTTTGACAGGCAAACTCAGACTGAAACCTGAGCGGAGTGCTTGTGAATGCGCTTGGGTTGAAACCGAAGAAAAGCTTTCCATGAATCGCCACAAGTGAAAACTGCCGTGATAACCCAGATGGGTGCCCCACTTCCCTGCACATCCGTGCAAAGCCCAAGGAAGTGACCTGGAGTACAGCCGGCTGCCCTAAATAGGACACAGGGAAAGAGTGGTTGTTAAGTGCCAGGCACGCTTTGCTCCTCTCCTGTGGGGTTTAGGATGGGAGGTGCAAATCCCTCTGAGGTGGGGCCTTCTCCCTGCCAGCTGCTCTTGGCATCGTTGTGTCCCTGTTCTGCCGATGTTGGCGGGGTGTCCAGCCTCTGTGGGCGGCACGTTTCCCTGCAAACCTGGGATTGCTGCCCTTGCTTACATGTTCTGTGCCTGCATTTCCAGAGGCTGAATTTCAGCCTCATTTAATTTTTTCATGTCTTCATTTTTTAATGTAGAAAAGTAGGAAAGTTGTAAAGTGCTTCCTCCCTATACCTCCATGTGTCTTGTAGTCTATAACCATTCCGTGAAGTATAGCCCCAGTTGGGTTGAAAAGTGAGGGTTGTTTAACAGTACACAAAAACCTGACACTGTATTTACTGCCACTGTGCTAAGGAAAATGGGAAATTGTTACTTTTAGTGCTGCAGCTTTATGACAGAAAAAGGGATCTTTTGTTCTGAACTTGTGGCAAGCTTTTATTTTCAGATCACTTTCTAGAGCTGTAGCAATATTAGATGACTAAGTATATTTTTAATGTTTTCTATTGTTGAATTGTATTTCTTTCTGATAGAGAACATTTTTCTTCATGAAACTTGGGGAACCTTTAGACTTTCTGAGTGATTTCTCTATTAGATTAAGTCTGAGCAGTCAAAGATAAGTCAGTAGTTCTGATTTGTGCTGATTGTTGCACACCAGCATCAGTGCTGACTGAGCAAAACAGAAAAAGCTTGAAGAACTGACTTAAGTCACTTCTAAGATGTGTAGTTGCTTCACTGCTACCCCTCTTACCTCCATCAAATCCTGTCTGTCTGTATAGGAGACATGCCATTGTCCAGCATGCTGTTGGTCAGGCTTCACCTATGCGATGGTAGAGAAATTTATATTGGTACCATGGATGTCTCGACGAAGCTGATGTGCTGAGGATGCTCTCTGTCCCAGCATCCAGGTTCTCAATGATGAAGTCAGACAGCACTGGTCCCCTCTGTGGGATTGTGCTACTGCCAGGTCCCCTGGACTTGGTGCTGCTGGTCACAGCCCTTTGAGCCCAACAGCTCAGCCAGTTTTCAGCCCACCTCACTGTCCATTCATCCTAGTCTGCATTTCATCGTTTGTCTGTGAGGTTTCTCTGGGATATGGTGTTGAAAGCCTTGCTAAAATTATAGCCTTCCTAAGATCAAGACCTTCAGATCTGATCATAAGGAGGACTTTTCCTTTTCTGAGTTATAGTACTATAGAGGCCTTTTGTCCTGGACGAGTCCCTGAGATTCTGTCTGTGCCATGTTAGACAGGGCTGGACCCGAGGTTTCTGTTTTTACAGAAAGAAGGGAGGAATGATTTTTCATAGAAAGTATTTTAATTCTGTCAAGCATGAGCAGTTTACATAATAATTTTCAGAAGTGTGAGGTAGGCACAGACCGCTGATACTAAATATTTGAAATATAGAAATAAGATAAAAGTATTTATAAAAACAGAGCAGTTTGTCAAAGCTTTTGAAATGTATCAAACTTAGAATCCATGAATGTTAAACACATATCGTTTACCTTTAAGAGGAAAGGCTCTGCAGTGGGCATTTAGCTAGATTTGTACACCTACACACTGCAGATGGTTTAGTTTTATAAGAGATGAAACTGCATTTGGTGGAACTGATTAAATATAAAAACACCACCATCTGCCATTTATTCTAATATAAAATGGTTTGGGCAGATGCTGACATCTTTTGAGATGATTGATTCATCTCTGACAAGCGAAGATTCTCGGAGGGTTCCAGCTGCCCACTGCTCGCACAATACCTGCTTACAGGAGCAAACGCCAGTCACCACAGTGTGCTTTGGATGGAGCAGGTGAGCGGAGGGCACTTTAATAACCAGCAGCTTGGAATTCCTAACTACATCGCTGGTAGTTCTTTTTTTTTTTTTTCCCCCATTTTTTCCTCTCTCCTACACTTCTGGCCCACATTTAACTGTGAGAATATTTTATGTGCGTTGTATACTGTATTGGAGCACAGCTACCCTAGCACGGCAGTGACTGGAAGAGTGTCAATTTCTGGCACAAATAGCTCTCTTCAGTTTTTCAGAGTGGAAAACCATCAGATACTCTCCACATATGCTATTCATTTTAAAATTATTTTTTGCTAAGTGTCCATCAGGGTTACATTTAAACTTCCTGGAGCATTATTTATTGAGTATGACACCAAATGCTTTGTAATAATATAAATTACAGATGTATATCTTAGTTTATTTGATAACACTGACACGTTCTCTACTGTGGTCTTCTTTTTGGTGGCTTGCTGCAGCATCATCTTTTTTAAAGATTTTGCTTAAACTTTTTGGAACATGCATGATAAGTTATGGAAGAATGCATTTAAAAATACTTGAGACCAGATTGTGACATCCATACCCACACTGAATAGCAGTTTGCACCAGCAGTAAATCCTGCTGCAGACAGACTGTTTCTTACGAAACAAGGTCCTGACCCAGAGCTGGAGCTGCAGTAAATTCAGTGGACTTTTGGTCTGTCTCCAACTGGGAGAAAGTGCAGAACAATTAAACCAGGGCACAGTGAGGAAGCAGACGGAGCCAGTCGGTAATTGTGAGTACATAAACCACAGGGCTTCTTCAAAACATCCTAAAATAGGATGCTGTCTTTGTATATGTAAAATGTTATCTCTGACTGTGTCCCCCACTCAGAATTATTGCTTTGAGCAGCTTCTTCACTGAAAAAATTCAGTTAAAAATGGAAAAGGGTCTGTTTATATGACGTGTTATGCTGGCAGAGGAGCGTATGGTATGTATATAGAAGTTTGGTCAGAGGGATACTGAATGATTGTACTGTCATTTGCTGCTGAATGTATCTGGAGTAATTCCAGCCAAGTCTGGAATATCCCTGCTGTAGATGGAAGAAGTTCATCCTGTTCATAAACTAAAGGCTATTCAGAAAAGGATGGGTTCTTGTCATTGTCATGGAATGTTTTCTGCTCACCTGTTGCTGAAGGCAAGGCTATATGTTAGTTGGTGTCATTTCATTGTTTTAAAGAGTGAAGGGGGCAAAAAATCAGTCAGCCAGATCCTTATCTGGCGTAAATTGTGGTTTGAAGTCAGTGAAGCTAATCTTATTTATATCCACTGTACATCTGGGCCAAAGGATTCAGCAATGATATTCCTTATGCT
The DNA here is from genome assembly GCA_028571105.1 of Tragopan temminckii. Classification (NCBI taxonomy): domain Eukaryota; kingdom Metazoa; phylum Chordata; class Aves; order Galliformes; family Phasianidae; genus Tragopan; species Tragopan temminckii. Next base: position 78,076,253 of record JAOWBP010001760.1, on the reverse strand, counting down.
GCTCTTCATATTAACCCTTTCTTTCTATTACATTTATCTTTTTGGAGAAAATGTTGTGTTTCTTTCATTCAAAACCTAAGGTTCTTCACATTCACTTCAGTCCCCTTTTTCTCCAGGTTCCTTTGTCCCCAGGAAAAGGCAACCCAGTATCTTATGTGAGAGCAACCTGACCGGCCCTTCTTGGACACTGGTTTTCATAAGGCACTGATGAATGCTGTTCCCTGCAACTGGGCGATTCCAACCAGAAAGTATGGTTGTGTTTCTTCATCTAATGGTCTGGGAAACTGCATTCTTGGAGTTGTCTCTGGGGTTGTTGCAGCTGTGGGAGAGCAACGTTGATGTTAAACTTAAAATGCAACACCTTAATTTCAGTGTTCAGAAGGTTTGATTTTAAGTGGTGGAACAAAATCTGGAAAATAGGTGGTTTTTGGAAGTGGAAAGGAACAGTACTTAACGTATAGCATGCATATCTGACTTTGGGGAAAAGTCTTTTTTCTCCATTTTGGCTCCTATTTCTTCTGATGTGGAAACGTAATACAAATCTGAAGTGTCTAATTCAAGAAACAGCCACCAGAACCTTTGTAATGCAAATGATCTTGCTGTTCTATAGTGTCTTTCTTCCAGAAAGGTCCCAAAGTGCTATACAAATTACATGTGACTACACGAATCAGTTCCCACACCGCTGAATTACTGGCAGCACTGGATAGCAGAGTGTCTTCCTTGCAGCGCATAGCAGCGTTGCCCAAAGTTTTGGGACAGGAAGCAGAAAATACAAAGCAAACAAGAAAAGATGAAACGGATCAAAATTCAGATTCAGAGGGGACTGAGGAGAAGGATAAAATGAGCCCTGTGCTTTTCTTTGGCAGCATCATCAGAGCTGGTGGTGTATAGTATTGATAGCTCTAGCTGACCTACGCAATATTTGTCAAGAGAGTTCCCAGGGTTGGACAAGGTTATCTGGGCAGAAAACATTATCGCTCTGGGTTTCTGGATCAGAGACCAGCTCGCCCCACAGCCCTTCCTGCTGTGTGCCCAGATTAGGAAGGTGCTGGGAACAAGGCTACACCCTGGCCACATGTGAAGCTTTCAGGGGACACTCCCAACAGGCCTGAAATGGGGACATTTAACTCCTGTGCCTCCTGCCCCTGTGGGCATTCCTGGTGGTCACTGCTGCCTCCAGAGCCAGCTGGAGCCAGGAGAGGTGGGAGGCGGCAGGAAGGGGAGAAATTCCTACCAAAACAGCACAAGGAAAATGAACAACCTTCTTCTGCTCTTATTTTTTTCTTTAATAGAACATTTTTGGTTTCTCATGAAAGGCTAGAAATCATAGAATCACAGACTGGCCTAGGTTGGAGGGGGCCTTCAAGATCACCTCATTCCAACCTACTTACGTGCCCTGGCTGCCCCCCACTAGCTCAGGTTGCCCAGGGCCCACCCAGCCCGGCCTTGAGCACCTCCAGGGATGGGGCATCCATAACTCTCTGGGCAGCTGTGCCAGGGCCTCACCACCATCTGAATAAAAAATTTCTTTCTAACATCTAAACTAGATCTCCCCTCTTTTAGTTTAAAGCCATTCCTCCTTGTCCTATCACTATCAGATTATGTAAAAAGTCAGTGCCCCTCCTGCTTGGAAGCTCCCTTTAAGAAGAATGGGTGGGTTTTTAAGACCTTGGGCTAATAGAATGGAAAGTTGAAATGTGAAAACATCCCTGCCTCACTTTGTCTAAACATTATGACTGACAAAGCTAAAATGTGCTATAGAACTGAGTTTTGAGGCTGGCATTTACTGTGATAAGCACCAGAGTATTGCCATTATAACTGTAGTTTTCCATCTAAAATCAGTTAAACTTCCATTTTTATGTAGAAAAGAGGTGATTTTCTTCAACATTTAGCCTGAAATTCAATCTTGTTGGAATCGCATTGGGCTAATTGCTTCCAGTGTGTGTCTGGTGGATGCAGGGGTGGTGCAGCTGCTTTGTGCACAACAGTCCCCCACTTGGTAACCATGAACCTGTACCAAAAACTGGGTGCAGCTTCTCATACTGTGTGCAGAGTGACGTTGTGGTAGATGATGTGCCTTTGTGGAAGCAAAGTCAATGAAAGCAGCAGTCATCGGATGTCTCCTGGCATAGTTTTGCCCATGTGCAGGCAAAGTGTTTCACAGGAGGCTGAGAAGTTGTAGTTAATGTCCCAACTCTCTACCTGCTCTACAGACAGCATTTACAGAAGTGTCTGATGGATCTGAGTGTGCTCCCACTGATAAAGGCTGCACATGAGAAAATGCAAAGGCGCAAAATATCTCCAAGTTTTCTCCCATCAAGCTCTCATTGGAACTTCCACAGTTTCTTCTCTCTTTGCTGCCCACTCCTTCCTCCTCCTCTCTGCTGCTTATCTGGGGGAAGATTCTCAGGTGAAATTTGTAAATGCTTCTCTGTTGTGCATAGGAGCTTTGATAGCATGAAATGAATAGCAGGTAACATAATAAGAAAAAGTATCTGGCTTGAGCTTTGGAAATGTAAATTCTTTTATCAGTCCCCCTGCTAATTGGAATTGCTGTTTGTCGTTTCACATTTAGTTGATTTCATTATATTTTCTTTGGTGATTAGCTATTTTAGCTATAAATTTAAAATGCCAGACTAAAAAAAATCAAAAACAAAACAAAACAACAACAACAACAACAACAACAAAACAACAAAAAAGAAGCCCTTCATTAAGATGCAGTCAAAGTTGTATATAGATACGACTCTAATTAAAATAATCTTGTTAGAACGTGCTGTTAAGGAAAATAAAGCAAACAAATGGACCACAAAAGTTTGAAAGTTGGGATGAAGGACAAGGTGCAGTCCTTCCAAGTCACAGCATGGATACCCTCAGTCTGCACTATGCTTTGCCCTCCAGGGTCGGAGCTCTAACTCAGGGATGCTTTCAGGAGGACACTTGTGCCCCTCTCCCTCGGGACCCTCTCTTAGACTGTCCTTTTCCTATCCCATACTCAACTCCACCAGCTTGCGGCCTGGCCAGGGCTGCCAGATACTCCCTGTGGAGGCCACAGCCCTCCTGCTTATACTTTTATTGATACAGCAGAGATAAAAGCTATCCCGAAATGCATTCTGGAAGACAAACAAGCCTCTCTGCATTTGCAGCTGTGCTTTTAGAGAGCAGACATCGCAGAAGAAAAACTACTGCACACATTTTTCCTACTTTCTAAGACTGATTTGTATCATATTAGCCCAAGGAAAGGACTACCCAGGAAGTGTCTTAGATTTGGGTTCAAACTTGTTAGCAAAATTAACTTCTGCTCTATGAAGGAGGCCTGGCACATGGAGACAGTGGTATCTGGAAGATTAAGAGAGCCGGAGGCCAGTGGATGAGGACAGCTTCTCTCTGAACAGGAGGAAAAAATCTTGTTCCTTTACTCACTTATTTACCTCTTTGTCCTATGTGAACTCCCACATTTATTAAGCTTTCAATCCAAGCTTGTTTTTGAGATGAGCTGCCTTGTACCTAAAACACTAGATAAATGTGAAAAGACCCAAATCCAAACAAATGGAAAGGAATGACATTTTTCTCCGTCTGAAGGTCAGCATGAATGCTGAACATGCTACTACAATTGGCTTCTTAATTTCGAGTGTCTCCCTGCAACTCAATCTCCTCCCTTTTGTATCCCCCCTTCTATTAGTTTAGTAATATGCTGTCATCCTGATTTTTCTTAATTTTGCTTGTGATATTACTTCTCCTTTTCCTCCTCCTATGGGAACAGATTTCTTCTGCCATATGCCCATTTAAACCTAATTGTAGTATCTGAACATCTTGTGTGCTTAGCCACAGCATCCCTTGGGGTTCGACTGAGGCAGAGTACGTATGTGACCTTTAAAGCCATGTCAATGTGAGACTCTCACAGCACATGGCTCTTTAAAGCCTGGATGTCTATGCTTCATACTAACAAATTTGACCAGCCTGCCTTTTTATGAGGATATCATCATTTTGGGCAAATTCCAGGTTCCATATTCTAAATCAGCATGCCGAGTGCTTTCAAAATCTCGATTTCCCAAGGATCAAGTTGCAGAAGATTAAAAAATGAGAAAATCAAAGCTGTTGTTATTTTATTCATTTATTTCAGCAAATTTGTAGTAGTAACTGCATGAACATGACTAATTGGCAATTTGTAAAATGGACTGCTTGCAGAAGCGAAGTTTTAAGCACATCGATGCTGCAACTGTTTCCTTATTATGACAGATCTTAAAAAGTGTGATCAGGTTGTTATAGGAAACAGTGAAAGCTCCCTGGATTGCTGAGCATTCTCCGTTTTGTATTTGTAACTTAAGTAGTCTTTATTGTCACACTTTTTATGTATATACTGGGAATATGCTTGTGCTGTGGAAACTGAGTTGCCCTAATAGTTCTGCCATAATCATGCTATACTGGGCTGGAGTCTCACAAAATCTCTTTGACTCAGCAAAAACCTTTTCATAAACGTCCTCAGTTTGAATCTTCTGTCATGCCATAGCATCGTTGTTGAGGTTTTGTGCTTCCCAGGGCCTCTCTGGCAGTTCAGCATATAAACTGTTGAGATTTCAGAGCTGCAGTAATGTAGAAGTCCTTAAATATAAAAAATAAGGTGTGTCTAAATACATGTAAAACAAAGCACTGCATCATAGTTCTTATAAATATTGACACCAATATTTGGGTTCTTAAGAGTAGTTAATGGTGGAGCAGTGTACAGAGGCTGAGGAAGTGGTGATTGATTTGTACTCTGAAGAAGGAAAAAAAAAAAAGTTAAAATTTAGTTAAAATTGATGGCATGTTCTGGTAACACAAGCATACTATACATTACACATGTACTGAAATTAACTCTAAAACAAGTATGACAGGAAATTTAGTGTTAAAATGACATGTCAATGAAATAAAAGCATTTTAGGTTCTGAAAACACACAATTATGACACCCATCCAGTGTTAGCTTTGCTCAGTAGTGCTGTATGGGCTTTTGACTGTTAGGCATTTTAGTTCACCAATACAAATTAGACATTTTAATATTTATCACTCCAGCTCAGCCTGGTTAGTTGCTGTATAAAAAACAGGTACATGAACATATGTTTACATTCTAAATCTTCTGATATCATTACATGAAAATCCAAAAGCCCTGAGCTCTGAAGGATTTCTAAACATAGAATGGGCCCCAAATCTAGGTTTAGTACCCTCCATTGCTTTCTGCTGAGAATGTAGTAAAGCAGAAATTCAGAGCATGTAAACAGTAGGAAAAAAAACAGCCACTGAGTTTGGCAGATGTGGTAAGCTGATTTTATTCTTCTTCTTGTTTAAACTCAATACTGAGGGACTGGAAAGAGCGGTAGCCTTTGCAGTACAGATTATGAAGAAAATCAAGTGCTAGTCACTTGTCACAGGTTAATTCCTAAATCAACCATCTTTTCCATGATAATCACATCCTAAACCTTATTATTGCATCCTTCTGTCTAGTGAAGAACTCTGCTGATTTTCCTCTTTGGAAGCAATTATTGTGTGGGATTCCCAGAGGGAAGATTTGAGTAATGAAGGCATCTTTCTGGAGAGGTAGCTTTTGTAGACTCACAATGTGTGAAAACCAAGCTTACATGGTGACCATTTGCACTTCTGAGCTACTGTTAAAGTTTGGATTTCTGGAAGCTCCATCAAGCCTAATGAAAAGTGACAGCAGATCCATGATTTCTGCCCCCCTCCACAGCCATTATTATTTATTTTGGCTTTCTCCCACAAAACCCCACCTATTGCTTAGATGTCTTGGAAAAAATAAACATTGAAGTTTGTTTTCGCAGAGAACCACAAATGGGGAAGACAAATGCATCTTCCTTTATGCAAATACCCAGATGCAAACTTGCTGGAGTACAGCTACAGGCGATGTATATATGTGTGTAGCGGTGAGTATTTTATATTATTCATTACACCAAGTCCAGGGCTCCAACAGCAAGGCTCCCTGGGCTCTTCACCTTCTGAGCAGGTTGGCAGGACCTAATGGGGATGTGAGGGTAGGTGAAGCTGCTCGTGTTGGGCAAGTATGTGACCTCTGCATTCAGGCAATGACACAGCTGGATGATGACATCTGCATCATAGGAGGGAGTGAGTGTGTTGTTGGTAATGGCTCACAGCTACACTCTGATTTTACCTGCTATCTATATGATGAACCATACTCAGGATTTATTTCTTCGCTGATACCATCCTATTTTTATTTGATACTTAAATGAAATGTATGCCGCCTTTTAATTAATATTATGTTCTGCTACACATTTATTTGCTGGAAAATAGAAGGGTTATCTATATAGTCAAGGGTCAGAGAGAAAGATGGTTATTTTGTAGGTAGAATTAATATAAAAATAGGGATGTGGGTTTTTAGAGAATAAAACAGTATGGGCCTGGCCTGAATTGGATCGGGCCCAGTGTCCCTCTAAGGAAGAAATAAAGGGCTTGAACCTTCTCCCACTGAGAGCAATTACAAACCTGCAGTTGACTCTAATATCTGTGCATGAGAGGGGCATAATAAATTTAAGGTCTGGGATAATCAAGGAGGGCTGTGTAACCTTCTGGTAATGCTTCTGAAAGATGCTCTGGAAAAATAATAGGCAGGAAGAGCACTATGCTAGTAGGTTAATAAAAGAAATAAGTCTAAGGCACTCACTTGCTGTAGTCAGATATGGCTGGTCCTGGGAGGCTGATTATAATTTGACAGGGATTTAAGATGAAAAAAATTGGTAAGAAAATGTATGGAACTGGGAGCGTGGTAACTTCATGGGAGCATGGAGGAGTAGAGGTGAGGGAGGAAATTTTGCAAAGGTACATGTTTGAGTTCCTGTATCTTGCAAAAAAAGCTTTTAGCCAAAGCTCCCCCCAGCTTGATGTCCTGTTTCTGAGAGAGGCAGACAGATGCCCATAGATGGTACAGGGGCAGGGCTCCCATGCAGTGTGCAGTGCCAGGCTTCAGCAGCTCAGGGATTTCACATGAATGAAGTACTCTGCAAGGAGAAGTTACTGCTATCCATTCAGATCTTCCTGAAACTCACCTTATGTGCAGTGTAACCTATTCTAAAATGTCCATTAGGGATTTGCAAAATGCAGGGTTCATTGTTTTTAACAGAATTTACATGTGAACTAAAATGGTTTGTGATCTCAGCTTAAATTAGATGAAAATACTAGTTCTCATCCAGAAAGCCACTCTAGTCATTAAGAATCTTTGCACTGACTCAGATAGATAGGATTTGGTTCAGAAACTCTATGCCCTCTATTATTTATTGATCTCACGTAAGTGTGACAATGGCCTTTTTTTCCCCCTGTCTGACTTATAAAGGTGTTGCTGTAAGCTTGCTTGCATTTTTTCTTGCCTTTTCAGTTTATCACCTAGTCATACCTCAGCCAGAATTTAGATTTCAGATTTCAGAAAGGAGATACCATTTTTTTCCTGTCTTCTATTTTGAATCATACAAAATAATAGTAATAATGGATCCTGGAGTCAGTATTTTGTACGAAGATGTAGATATACACAGCTTTTTTTTTTTTTTTTCTTTTTTTTTTTTTTTGCTATAGAAAGCATACAGAGTGCTGTATGTATGGCAGAGTGACCTACTGGTGCTGGGAGAATTCTCTGAAAAGAAAACCCAGAAGTTATTTTAGCAGAGACACAGGCAATGTTTTCTATTCACTGAAATTTGTTCAGAGTCAAGAATATATCAAGTTTCACTGCTGTCTTAAATTCAAGGTGGGGGTGTTAGTTTTGCTATCTTTATTTTCATCTCTTCTATTCTGCAGCTTGTATGTTTCAACTGACATAATTTGTGAACAGAAAAATACACGTTGAGCCTCTAGTGAGCAGCTGATGGATAAAAGAAAATCGAACAAAAATGCTTAGCTTTTTCTGGATAAAGACATGGATGTCCTAAGTTAACTTTGAACTAATGTGCTTTCAGTGTCAAAGCTGAAATACATGTGAGGTTGTATGTGCAAGTGCTGCTGTGGATGCAATTAGGATAAATGGGATTTAACCTATCATGTTTCATACAGGCAAGTTCTGTAACCACCTGGCTAACGTGTAGATGCTAATCCTTCTCTCCTAGTAAGAAGTAGATTTTACACTGAAATTGAAATGAAACCTATAAAATCATGCATTAGATATATACGTGTGTGTATATTAGTTTGCATGTATAAAATCAGGCTTTGGAGTTTTGGAAATCAGTTTTTGAAAGGTCATTTTCTCATTAAATTTTCTGAAAATACTTGGCGTATTCATATACCTCTTCAGTGTATGCATTTTTATGAATCAGGATTTTATTTGCAGACTGAGAGGCTCCAGTGCTTAAGGGAACTACTGACAGTTGAATGTCAAAACCAGTTTCTGGTTAAATGTTATCCTTGGTTGTCTTTAGGAACACAGACTTTCCAGCCAATATTTTTTCCTGGTTTGTGCATCATGTTTTCATATCCTTCCCTAGACACAGCACAAATGGGCTCCATTTCATAATCACAGTAGTTAGCAATTCCTAGAAACGTGAATATTTGTTTTAAAAAAGAAAATATTGCAAGTGAATGATTAAAAATTCCCCTTTCAGAGGATAATAAAATTTCTATTAGTAACTGGAACCTTGAGTTTTCTTATTGCCCATGGTGTTATAACTGAGCTGAAACTCAGAAACACAGCTAGAGTGTTATTTCTTTGGCGTATTACTTTGGACCTTTGGGGTATGATATAAGGCATAGAGCATTCAGTGCAGTCCAGCAGATTGCTGCTTGCTAAATAACAGGGGGAAATAACTGTACAACAGAGTCAAGAGGAATGATGGTCAGAAAAAAAATCTGACTAAACAGTTTTTCATTGGCAAATGACAGTTTGTCATAAGCCAGAGTTTTCTGCGGGATGCACTGACTGTAACAACACTAACAACGAGTTTCTGGTTAAGGTGCTCCTCCTATCCTAGAGTGTACTCAGCTTCATCAGCATCCCTGTGGGATGGGTGAGAAATGTAGTTCACTGAAGAGACCCTTCAATCTGATGGGCCTTTCTCTTCTCCACATAGAAGCTGTTCTTGTTCATAAAAATGAATGTACTTTAAATCATGGAGAAAAAGACTGACTTTATACAGTTATACTTTCATGGGAGGTAGAAAATTATGAGTGAGATTCCCTCTCCAATTAATATCTGATTGTTTACACAAAATGAAGCCATTCCAACAAGGGAGATGGATGAAGCTTAGCCCAGAATACCCTGAATCGGTGACTTGGGAATTCAAATGGGAGGTAGAAAATAGAGATCTAAGACGCAGTGTGTCCTAGATATCCTCTGACTAGTAGGTTATCATAGAATTATAGACTCATAGAATGGCCTGGGTTGAAAAGGACCACAGTGATCATCTAGTTTCAACCCCCCTGCTATGTGCAGGGTCACCAA
>JAOWBP010001760.1:77998550-78066728 GCA_028571105.1 Tragopan temminckii | reverse complement strand
CTCCTCTCCTCTCCTCTCCTCTCCTCTCCTCTCCTCTCCTCTCCTCTCCTCTCCTCTCCTCTCCTCTCCTCTCCTCGTCACAGTCTGCTGTGGTGGTAGAAATACTAGGCGACAGGTAGGAACTAGCTTTTATGTAGTGCATTTGGCAGTTAAACAGTTACATTATGAAGTTATTTTTATGGATTTTAGTCCATAATAATCTAGGCTACATTTAAGTTTGTCAGCCCATCCTGAAAGGAGCATCAGTTCATCTCTAACCCTGGGTTCACCGAAGACACTGAAGTTCAACATGTAGGTTGAAAATTACTTTTTCAGTATTGGTTTTTGTACAGACTAATTTGTTGGCTGGAAAGCAGTGAAGCTAAAGAGTAGGCAGAAAAGCTAGTGAAATTGCTGTGGCAACTAACTATAAACTCCTAAATCCCTGGCAGAGAGACTACATCCAATTGTTATCACTTCTCTCATACTTAGATCAATTGTAAATTCTTCAGAGAGAGGCATCATTGTTTTGTTCTGAGTTGTATCCATGCTTGATCCATGGCCGTGGCTTTGGGGTTCTAAGATATAGTAAGGATGGTACGGAGTGATCCTCTCTCCTTCACAGTTGACCTGAGGAGGCCAGACCTGGCTGCTGCTTTTTGAGTGAGCTCTGGGAGCAACCCTGCTACCCTACTCACAAAAGTACTGGAGTGAGAATGAGAAAAGCTGACTTAACAGGCCGTCCTCCTGTCTGGCTGCTTTTCATCGTTCTTGTCTTAATTTCATCCAGAAGAACACTAATGTGAAACTTAACGTCCTAGATGATTTCTCACCCTGTTACTAGGGTCAGAGTCCTTCAGATACTCAGCCTACCATTGCCTCCCTCTTCCCTTCCCCCAGCAGCTTGCTGTCCTCTAGCCAGGTTATACATATTTTTTCAATCCCAGTTGTTCATGGTCTCTGAACACAAGGCTTAAGCAGTGAGCTACGGCTGCCAGCGCTGTGAGACACCCCAAAGGGAGCTTGGCCGTGGCTCTGCCTGTTTTCACACCTCCCCACAGATGGAGGCCGTGGGCCCGCTTCCCTCCCCAGCGCCCTGCCCTCTCTGGGCCTCTCCTGTCAGAACGACTTTGGCAACTGCCCCTGCTGGATTGCGTCATCCCGCACTTCTCCCAGGTGGCTGCAGCTTTTGAGCTTGCCTATCTGCCTGCCTGTCTGGTATTAGGATTGGATCTCGCCTGTCTATCTGGGCTGTTGAACTCTGGGCTGCTTTGGCAGCTCTAATTGCGACTTGTGCCCAGCACTTTTGGGATGCAGGTGTTGCGTCGGCAAATATAAGTTCCATCATTGTTTGCTGGGGATGTGCTTTTATGGTGTTGTAGGATAGGGGTGTTTGGCGTGTCAGGGCAAAGTGAGCACAAGATCTGCTTGCGTCCTTCAGGAGCTCCTCGAGCAGCTCCAGTGCCACTGAGGAGGTGTCCATTATTCCCCTCCCTTGATCTGTGTGGGATTTAGGGCAGGATATGGCCAAATAGGGTTGGTGAGCAGTGGGGACATACGGTGACATGGGATTAGTGAGGAGCAGACGGACGGCAGTGCGGGACCGGGCAGGAGAGCCCGCACGTGGAACGGCTGAGCCACAGAGGCAGCTGGCACTGGAGCGCCAGCACAGAGGAGAAACAGATGGCCATGCAGGCCCTTACATGGGCCTTCCTGGTGGGCCTGCTGGAGGCTGGTACACATCCCTTATTCCCCAAACAAAAATAAATCTTCCCCTTCCTGTGTGTGAAGAATTCTAGTAGCTCGCTGAAGTTCACTATCTTAAATGCAGTCTTTCAAATTTTGCCCAGGTACATCTGTGCTGCCCATGAGCGATGCAGGATCAGCCCTGTTTGTGCCTTTGCCGTGGTCTTCTGACACAGTTACAGAGCCCTTCCTTTGCTGCTGCAAGGCTGCAGTATGAAAAGGTGGAAAAAGGACTAAAGGAGGAGAAATGCATATTATGTAAGATCCCTGAAAACAGTTCCAGAATTGGCCTCGATACCAAAGGGAGCATGTAACAACTCATAGATGTACGGAAGTTAACATGACAGACTGCTGAGTAAAATTCACTTCAGAGGTGCTCTGTACCTCCGAGGTATGAGCAGTGTGATGTGATGTGGCAGTTGCTGTGGAAACCTTTTTGCTGTGTAGAGAAGAGCAGAACCCAGTGCAGAGGGTAAGCAAAGCCCAGGTAGTGTACAGCTCCATACGGTGAGACCCCAGTGTTCAGCACCCCCTCTTTGCCACCCTTTCTTGCTTGCAGGCTTGCATTATGCAGCTCTGTCTATTCTTTGTTACTACATAGCCACCATGGGGATGAGGCTTGGAAAAAGCACAGAACATTTCTAGTAGTGCAGATGTTTTCAATGAATTCACCCTTCAGAACTGAAAGCAAAGGAGGCCTGGAAGGGGAAAAGCACTTGAAGCAAAAAAAACCATTCAGTTCATCCATATGTAGACCTAATGTGAGCCTGCGAGACACTGAGTGCCCCCTGTGAAGTGGCAAGTGCACCTCAGTCTTTGCTGAAGTTCTGCTGAAGGCAGTGGGTATGTCTGTAGGGCAGTTGCAGCGGTGACTGCTTTTTGGCTCAGTAAATTATCCTTTGTGGCTGCACTCTGGCTTTGGCAATACACACTATTTGGTATCTCTTTGTGGGCTTGTCTGTTGAAAAGAGAAAACATTCAGCATCTCTTCAGATCAGGACCTGGATTTTAAAATGTTTCTGTAGGTTAAAATCAGAACACGCATGCATGGGTTTGCTTTCAGGACAGCTGAGCACTTCTAGCACGCAGAGTTAGTGCAGGTTTTAGATGTTTTGAGTCTCCAGAAATTAGTCTTAGAACTTTTTTCCCCAGATAATATCTGTATTCCCCTTGTCTCCATCACCTCTTCTGCTGTACTGTATTTTAGGTATGAAACCCTCCTATTTAAACCATTTGTGATACCATTTGTTTGGGAAACAGTATAAAATCTGTTTCATTTATTCAATGTAGGGGTTTATGCCGCTACGCAGCAGGGCAGAATCTGAGTGACTGCCATGTAAAATCAATCCATGATAGTGAAATCAAGTGGAAAGGCTGTGAATGTCAAAATAAGGTCCCTTTTTCTCCACCATGGATCTAACTCAGCTAGAGACTAGAAGTCTTAAGCTGTGCCACCCATACAAAGCCTCTGGGTGCAAATTTCCCCTCTAACATTTTCCAGAAGAAACTCCAGGACCTTGTACCCACAACTTTCACATCTTAGGGAATTAATAGAGATGCAGTATTTGTGTGAGGAGCCTTGCAACTCAAATGCAAACACAGTTCTAAAGAGTAACATCATTTGTAATCTTACCAGAATAGACTTTCTGGTGCTAAAATATTTCTGTAGATATTAAAAAAACTCCCTATGCATGTACAAAAAGTGTGTATTATATGTCTGTGCATCTACACTTCTGATGTCCTCCTCCTTATCCCCACATCTGTTTCCAAGAATGTCATACCTGGAAAGAATCATTTCAAATTAATTCAATTTGTTTCAAAGCAGCCTAAGCTGCATCCCTCACAAGGGCCACTCAATCATATTACTGCTCCTGTGAAACTCTTAATGGGACACAAAACAAGTAAAAGTAGATTCAGGTGATCTCACATATTAAACATACTAATTAAATCTAGCAGCAAAATGACTTAGCAAATTTCCTTTAATCCTGTTTTTAAATTAGGCCATATGTATTTGGCTCCAGTTTTCACTTGCTCTATTTTCTATGAACTTCCTTTTAGCCATGTCCTGTGGCCAATTCACATCCAATTGTTGGAGAATCAGTTTTAGGTGATAACCTTATGATTAAATATGAAGCCAATTCTGCTTTCAAATCTCGTTCCTTTGAAAAGCGTAGTAAATATCCCATGCAGGAGGGAGGCTCAAAGCTGCACCGATCTGACTGTTTCTACTGAAAACCCAAATGTTATGGATGCCTGTGTTACATGGGAAACTTTCCCTAAGGGAAAACTAACTTTAGGAAAGTAGGGATAGTAGCTCTGAATAGGTGGTACTTTTCACATTGCTGCTTTTGTATTCTTACCTGTGGGGCAGTATTAACCTATTTATATAGTTTTGCAGCAATGGACTGACTAACAAGGAGTTCTTGAAGACCTTTTCTGTACTGTTTTGGTATTTAACCCACCCTGTAGAAAGCTGGACTTGCAGTTCACAGAGGTCTACACTGATAGCCAAAATGTCAGTGGTGAATATCTACTTGGGTAAATCATCTGCCGCACACATTTTAACTTCAGGAAGCCAAACCTCCAGATGGCTCCTCTGGCATCCAGGATATATGGTGGTACCTGAAAGGACTCTCTTTTAGGGGATGGGTTGAATTCCCTGTTACTGCTGAGACCTAGGATACTGGTGATGCTTTGATCTCTCACGCTTTCTGTGGTACACTTTGTTTTTAATCTAGTTTGCTATTGCATCCTAGCAGTTTTAGTTTGTTCTCAGGTTGATAGGAGTGTTTTGTGGTCTGCGCTGTGTATGTGTGATATGGAGAAGTGTTCAGAGGCTGTTCTTGGTAAAACATCTGTTAATGTGATCTTGGAGGGACTGGACTTGGTGACCCAGGTTGTCCCTCTCCTCCTCATTGTGCACTGTACTCCTTCTGATTGCACCAGTGACATGAAATATGCAATAAATAATAGAATCTATAGCAGCTGTGCTTTCACATAATAGAAATGGCAGCAAAATTATTTCCTGGAGCAGCTTTCCAGAGCATCTGAGCCAACCATTCAGCTGGAGTAACCTGTTATAGCTCTGTCAAATTACACAGGACTCCATCAATTTACTGCAGCAGCAGATTTGGCCACCCTTGCTCCATCAGGAATTAGTGGATGGGAGATTTACTTGTATACGCACATGGGCAGAAATGCATACCCAGAGTACATACCCAGAGCTTCTGTTTTGCTTGGATGGCAATCTGGTCTGTTAGAGCAAGTCTGTGTCAGCACAGCTCCCTTGATCTCAGTGCAGTGACTCCTGCACTGGTGAGTAAGCTCTGAAAGCAAGAAAAAGCTGGTGGGTATGCATGTGTTTGGGGTCTGCACATGTTGGCACAGCACGAAGAAAAGAAGTTATACTGTGGACTACATGTCCTATCTGCAGAGGTGTGAGGCAGTCACATTGCTCAGGAGTATGCCAAAATGATTGATGCTGAAAACGTTGTACCGCTGCACTCCACACTGTGCATTAAAGAAAAGCTAATGTGGGGCATATTAAATTTTATTGAGAGTGGGTTTTGCAACTCTTTAAGAGCCATGTGCCATGCTTCCTTTTTTAGGATCCAACTACCAAAATTAAAACCAATAAATCTTTCTAAAAATAACCTGAGAAAAACTTTCTCCTGCGTGAAAATGAAGCATGTTAATGTCCTCATGTGCCTTGATTTTCCAGAAGGAAAAAAAAGAGCGCCTTGTTGGAAAGTGCTGCTTATTCCTTTTCAAGATACCAAGCTCCATGTTGCCAGCTGTGCAAGACTGGGTGTAACTAATTCTGGGGTTCAGGCCAGTAACACCCTTAGGGGTGGGAGGAAGCTCTTCACTAATGGCACTGGCTGTGACAAGCTGCCTGAAGAAGAGCAGGATTTGGATCACTAGATCTGGGGAGGATGGAGCTGTGGGAAGGTGAAGTGTTTAAAAGTCAAAGAGATACAAATGGGCTGCATGGATTTTAATGAGGAACGTGTGCTTTGCGGACATGGCTGTGCACATACCTACTGTTTGCATTCAGTGAGCAAAGACATGTAAAAAGTGTTTGCATAACACAAATGGGAAGTAGGTAGGTTGGTTTGTTCTCACAGTCAGGCGCTTTCTGCTTATATATATGGATCAAATTTACATTTATTGCAAAATATTGTGTACTCATATTGTGGCGTATGTTAGGCTTGGTATTTCACTGTTGTGTTTTGAATTATTGGAGGGAGAGGAGAGGAGAGAGAGGCAGTAAAAGCAAGTAGGGTCCTGGAGAGGTGCTCATTTCCAGTTAGAAGGGAATACAGTTTGTATAAGCAACAGAGAAAGAGATTAACTTAGAGATTTTGGAGAATTTATTCTCTGCATACTTGAAGGCAGAAACAGAAGTGCTATTCAGATCTTTGTGCCTTTGTGTCTTTCTGTGCATCTAGTAAATGCCTTGCCCAATTTGTGCGACCACAGTTTGCATCCAAAGACAAGTGACCAGTCCTGTATGAGTCTGTCTGCTCAGAGGATCAGTAAGTGGAGGAAACTCCTCTTCCTGCAACTGAATGGAACCAAAATATGACAAAATGTTTGGAAAGGGAAGCCCTGTGTGACCTCAGGTAGCTTTTCCATCTCAAAAAGTCTCTGAGTCTAGATTTTGGAGACTGTCTCGCGCTGCAGTTGCAGGATATGTGGGATATGTACTACTGGTGCAGTGGGAAGCTTCAAACTTTCTGGAAAGGTAAAGGCTGAAGGTCACAAATACATTCTGACTGCCTTCCAGCTCTGCCCAAACAAGGCAGTAATAAATAACCTTCATCTAAAG
This sequence comes from Tragopan temminckii, assembly GCA_028571105.1. NCBI lineage: Eukaryota > Metazoa > Chordata > Aves > Galliformes > Phasianidae > Tragopan > Tragopan temminckii. The sequence continues at coordinate 78,060,172 of JAOWBP010001760.1, read as the reverse complement.
CATCTCTTGTAATAGCCACTATTATATTGGCGGTAAGTGCATAACAAGCCAGTGCTACACTGATAGCTTTGTGTTCATAAAAAACGCAGTCAAGATAAACACAGAAAATTGTTTTTTAAGATACGTTTTCTTCTGAAATGTTTTCTTGCAGCATTACAGCAACTCACAGGAGATGTTGAAAATGAAGTGTAAGATACAGATATTCTATATTTGCTTTTGAAGACCAGGGAATTGGCTAGAAAAATCTGTTTTCTAAGTGGGCCTTAAGCAGAGTCCCAAATTCACTGCTGCGCAGGCATACAAAATTCCAGCAGAGCGCATGGGGCAGGGCCCATTGGAACCAGCAGTCAGAGTGGTCTCCAGTTAACCCTCCATGTCTACCCAGCACCATTGGGACATTTGCCACATGCAAGCTAGATCCAGGTCTCCCAGGGCCAGGCCTTCTCAGGGACTGCATTTGTTCATCTGAGCCACTTCTGCCTATTTCAAAAACCGTGGCCAGTTAGCTGTAAGAACAGATGTGCCTGTGATATTTCTCTTCCTCTAAAGGTTACCGCCTAGACTGAGCTTGTTGCTGGCATGGCAGAAAGGCAGGAGGCAAGGGAGAGGAAGGAGCAAGAAACCTTTTCTATTGTATTTCCACATCTACTGAAGGAGGAAACAGTTTCTTTTCGGTACCAGCCCTTGCATCAGGGACCATAGGGGAAGGGGCAAGGTGCTCTTTTCTTCCCCCTATCCCTATGCCCAGGGAAGTCTGGCACACAAACAGTGATGTAGCCCTGTGCTTTTCACTTTGGCACATTCTCTCCAGTGCTGGAGCTCTGGGGCCCAACCTAAGCCTTGAGAAGCAAGGAAAGGACACCCGGCAGGAACAGTGATGTGCATGGTGTAAGGCTGTCAGGGGCAGTGAGGATGTGCAGCCTGAGGTGAAGCTGGCTATGGGTCCTCGTGGTGTCTCAGGGCCCGTGATCAGCTCCTGCACTGTCACACCTCTCCTGCTCCATGCAGGGCAGCCAGCAGAAGTCTGTAACCGTAAACTGTGGCAATTTCAGGCTGTCATTGCTGCTGGAGAACACTGCAGTGGACAGGGAGTGCTGTTGAACTAGAAAAGCCACTTTAAAAAAAAGTTTCCTCATTTCACTCTAAAGTGGAAAATAGAAGATCGTTCTCTTGCATGAAACGTGATCCAAAGGCCAGAATCCTTCCGGCAGAGCTGGCAGCATTACCTGGCGGTGAGGTCTGTTGTGGATAGGGAGCACTGGGTCACAAGCATTGCCATACTGTGAGGGTGGTAGAGCCTCGGACCCACTCATGCCTGCAGATCTTCACAGCAGCATTCCTTGTGTGACAGGCTTTTTCACATTTCCCCATTCAGCTGATTGTGGGTGCTGTGCTATTTTAAACCCACATGGAAGTATGTTTTTAGGACCATCTGCTACCGGCCCTAACCCAGATGATACAGTTAGAGCCTGCCCACAGCATCCTCCCCTCCTTCAGGCGGTTCCAGGAACAAGCGGTGAGTCAGTCCTGCAGCTGAACTCATATTTAGCTAACCCTGATATCCTGCATGTTGGAGGGAAAGGCACAACGGCCTTCCCAGGTGCAAAGCCTTGTTATTTCCACAAGTGAGAGGACCCCGCTTGGAATTAAAACAACAACAACAACAAAAAAAACAAACCTAAACCAAAGCGATGTTAGTGCACCAGTGGCTCTCCTTTGCGCTGAAATAACCTTTGCACAGCCTGAGCGGGGCTGCTTTATCCCTTGGAGGCTGAGGAAGGCCATGGGTCTGTCCCAGAGTGGTTTGAGGGCCAGGGCCTCCTGGCGGGTCCTGGCCTCCTGTCATCGGGCGAGTGTTGTTGAATGCGTATTTGTGGATCCGGATGAGGCTCTTCCTCCACATGAAGAGCTTCCAAGCCTGAAATAAGGTTTCAGTCAGTGAATTGTCTAAAATAGCCTCCCACAGCGCTGTATGACTAAGGACCTGTGTTTATAAGCTATTACTTCGTATATTTTGATCTTGTGCTCTTTGATCCCCGTGTAATCTAGCAGCAGCTTTCTGGCCATTTACTGTTTGGCAAAACTGGCAGAATGTGCCCTCTCCTTTGGACTGCTGCTGCCATCACGTTTCTCCTGGATGCACTTAGCATGCTGTACTGCTTGCCACCCAGCAGGTTAATGACCCATAATTATCTCCTCTGTATAATGAGGAAAGCTGAATATCTCCACAGCGGATATGCTAGCATCCAGCAAAGTGTTTCAATGTTAAATGATACCTGAGGCCCTGCCCTTCTCCCACTGAAGTTGACGGTGAATTCATTGACTTCACCAAGCTGTGAATTTTCCTAATTCTGCAACAGAGAGAAAAACACTCACTGAAGCTGTTGTCAGCATTACCTGCAAAATGAACGTGTACAAATTCAGTTTTATTTAGGCTACACAGTAAGTATCCTGTTTTGATGCATATGAATTTAAATCAAGCGTTGTGAACCTCATTATTTAGCACTGCTCATATGACACTGAATTTGCTACAGTACCCTTGAGACAGGCAAGCTTTATCCTGCCAAACAGAAACACCCTCAGCTGTACCGCGCTGCTGCAGGCTCCTTGCAGTTACTTCATCGCCGACCGACAGCTGTGTCCCCTGACCATTATCTGGTGGCCACATACTTCAATAGCAGACTGTATGTACTGTATGCACTAGGACTGCAGTGTGACCTGACAGCTTGGCTTCCTCTCCCAGAGTATATCTTCTGCTACTCTTTAGCATCCTACAGTTTATCTGTGGTCAGCTTTCTTACCCATTTCCTGCCAGCTGCTACTGGTCTTTTAGTCAGCTCTGCCAGGCATGCAGGCACTGGGGAGCTCTCTGAGCCTGAAACTGTGCTATTTCTTGGATACAGGCTTTGTAATAGAAGACTTCAAATGCAAGATTTAAGCACAAATTTTCTTCGTATGCTGCGTAATGCAAATTAAAAAATGTCACTCTTAGAAATACCTCCCGTTTGTAACATGATATTCATTTTATTTCAGTTCTTGCATTGTGCAGTGTTACAACTAGGGCTTCGCAAGCACACAGTAGCTTCTCACAGCAATTATAACTCATTTCCTCAGCACAAGGACCCCAGCATTTGGTATCCTTCTCCCCTCCCTCGCTGCGTTGTCCTGCAGATATGTTAGAGCAGATGTATGGTATTTCACAGGATGGTAATTCCTAAGCTTTGCACATCACTACGTCTCTGTGCTGTGATGGAGGTGACAGCACTGAAGCACATTTTGGAAGTATCCCTGTTGCTGCAGCAGGGTGCAGAAACCACTTGTCAGCTTCCAGAGGATCAGTGCTGGTGGATGTGTGCCTCACTCCTGTTGCTCTTCTTGGGTCACATTTTAGGTTTATTCTTGGTGCTATTTTTGTAAGCATCTGCTCTGGGGAAAGCCACGGCTTTGTAGTTCAGGGCCACCGAGTGAGCATTTTCTCTTAGAGTGACTTCTGGGTGGTGGGTCCCTTCCCTGAAATGCTCCATCCCCAAATGAAATGATTGTTCAGCAGGGCAGAAATCAATTCCCTGGGCTTTGGGGCTGTAGCTGAACAAAACAGCTTTGAAACAGTGGAAGGAGAAGAGCTGAAAGCCTTGCCAAAGCGTTTCCTTTTTTTTTTTTTTTTAATAAGAAAAAAGCACTTTAAACCTGTATGAGGTTTATGAGTCAGCAAGTAATAGATCCTTATGCTGGGGTATAGGGCTGAATGGAAGTTCCTGTGACTTCTTGTATGCTCTTTGCAAAGATCTGATGCATGCCATCAGTAGCTGCTTCCTCTGTGAGTCAGTGTAGGGAAGGCATGGATGAGTCCATCACCTGCATGAGAGCAGGAGTGCTTAGGCCAAAGGCTGAGGCAGACCATGTGGAATATCAAAGGAAGGAGAAGTTGTGCTTAAGTGCTGGACTTCTGTCCCAACCTTCCTGGGGGACTGAACGTTCATGGCATGGTCTTTCACGTGAGATACAGAGAAGAAATGTTTTCCTGCCTTTCAAACAGTAGGAGGGATTGCTTCCATCCTTTCCTATTCATTCATTCTGAAACCTAATGATGGCAACTGTGGATGGGAGTTGTGTTCTGGTTCTGAAGAGGTCTTTGGAGAAGCCTGTCAATCTTTGTGGTCTGTTGAGGACACCTAGAGAGGTATGTCTCACTATCCTAGAGCCAGCACGTGTGAATAATCTGCTTTTAACATTCATCATTGTTGCCTGCTTTCTTCTGGTCGCTTCAATAGATATAGCTAGGAAAAAAAGCTTTATCTGTCCATTGGAGTGCCACTGAATGCTAACATGGAAAATGCCTATTAGATTTTTCTGTATCTGCTGTGGGTCTCCTGAAATGTATTGAAGGAATTCTACTTTTGAAGGATGGAAATGGCTGCTGCAATCCTCTATTCAGATCCTCTGCATAACATAACCCATGAAAAAAACACCACTATAACTCTTTTGCATTGGCTGCATTAGGCTTATTAAAAGTCATATTTCAGTGAATCCATTTGACCCGGAGATACCGATCTAGTGATGTAATTATTTGTCCTTCAATTCCTTACCACTCTACCATTTTTTTCAGTCAGTTGCAGTATTTAATAGCATTTTTTTTTTTTTTTAAATTTCTCTCTGGATAATTGCTAAGGGTAGTGAGCAGCACTGGGCTAAGATGAGGTTTCTGTGGGATCCCATTAGACATCTTCTGAAGATGAGGATGATTCAGTTAGGATTGCCTTTTTGAGCTCTGTTGGCTCATCACCTTTTAATCGATTTATTATGAGGTACATTCATTCTGGATAGTGCTAATTATTTTAATCAGTGCCACGTGGGACTGAGTTAAATGCCTCACAGATGTTGAAACACACAACATAGACACAGCTACCTTTATCAGCTCAACTTGTAATTTCACTAAAAAGCAACACTGAACTCATTTGACAAGACTTTTCCACAAAGCCGTGTTGATGACTATTAATTACCCTGCCATCTTTTGAGCCTCTTTCAACTCTGACTCACGTGAGCCCGTCGGTGTGGGATGAAGCTGCAATGCAGATGAGCCGTGGGGCAGAGGGAACTTACTGAGCTGTGTGATCTGCAGGCGAGGACCTGCACAGAGTAGTAGTTTTGAAAGGACAGGGAAACAGGGACTGCTACCTTGTTAACCCATCAATCCACTTATTCCTTGGTCAGTGACAGGCTAACCTGTGATTGCTTAGGCTGCTTGTTTTGCCCTCGGTAAACACTGATGCCTCATGAGGTTTTTGCTAGCCTTCTGGAAGTTCTCCATCAGTCCAGGGTATGTTAAAAATCAGCATGGACTTTTTGGAGAACTCTGGCACATTTCTTTAATATGCTAGGGTGCAACTTACCAAGTGCTGCAGATTGAAAAATGTTGAGTTTTGATAGCTGCTGTTTAACTTTCTCCTAAGTAACTGATGGAATAGAAAGTGTTTCCTTATCGCTGTGAGATAAGAATACAGCATCCTGCTACTTTCCAAATACAAACCAGAAATATTTATTGAATGCTTCTGCTTTTATGAATTGTGACAGACAATTTTGAGATTGCTATCTAGCATTGGAGCTATCCATTGTTGAGATTTTGTTTGTTCCTGATATATTTAAACAGTTCCTCTTTATTGTTCTTACTGGCTGCAGATTTGTTGTGTTGGTACCTTTAATTTCCTACGGTAATTTCCTTCACTGCTGATATATATGCATCCACACTGTCAAATCCAGACTCGAGTCCAAAGTTCAAACCACCCAACTTATAATGATTCCAGGCCCTGTTTTTGTCTCAGTTCAATATAAATCAGCAACTATAAAACTTGGATCAAGGTTTAATTTCTGAATTTCACAACCCTTTCTTCCAAATCCAGAAAGCTTATTCAGTGGCTCTCAATCTTTCAGCATCAAGAGTAGAAAAGAAAAATGCCCATTTTTTTCATTTCTGTGAACAAGCCGTCCCACAGCTCTTTGTGCTATGACAAAAATATCTGGATTGGTTTCTGGGGGGCAGGTACAGCCCTCAGTGCAGAGGTGGATGGCACTGCCTGTCCTCTACTCCCAGGGAGGGCTGAGACCCATTGCAGGACAGGCTGTAGAGGTCAGAGGACTTCTGCAGGCAGGGAGCAAGCATTGAGTATGGAGGCTGAGTCTCTGTGCTTTGCTCCAGATGCTGCTAGGGTGCATGTGAATAAGGGAAGACAAGAAGCAGTAGGGACTAATGAATGCCTCTGGGCTGAGGCCATGCATATTGCCTCACTATCCTCCTATGCAGTCACTTGCATCAGTTCTCAGCCCTTTGCGCATGGATAGGAGGGCAAGCCCAATTGCTGCCTTGCTTTTGACTTTGGAGGTGCGTGGAAGCAACATTTGGAGGCATTTGGGTGGAATGAGGGGGACTGTCTCCTTTGTTCCCTCACAGCTGCTGTGAAAGATGGTTTCTGCCCTTTGTGCTTCACTCTCCTTACCAGCACGCTGCTATGCACTACAGTTGTGCTGGGATGTTGTGCCTCAGTGGCTGAGAAAAGCCCTTCCAGGTGAGTTGTTATTTGTGATTGCAGCTGGGCGACCATTTATTGACTCTAGCAGTGGGTAAAGTTATTTAGAAAGTTAGGCAGCTGGAAGAGTACTGCAAGCCTGGCTTACAACTCTCCTCTCTTTCCCAGTAATAGACTTTGATTTGCCGTAGTTCATTTCCCTCTGAAGTCTGCTTTTTGTAGATAACATAAAGCACTTGGCATAGTGGTTGATAACTGAATGTATGAAGCATGACATTTTCCTAGATATGGTATGCCATATGAACACTTGTCTTTTGTATCAAAACCTATAAACAAGAGTTGAGTGAGGGCAAATAGCTTGCTCAGGCCCTCGGGAGAGGCAGGGAGGAGAGCTGGCACAGAGGGCAGTGGGATGTGGGTGCAACTGTGCAAGGTGGGCACGTAGCAAGACAAGGCCAAGGGCAAAAGATTCCCGTTAAGCAGCTGGTAGTGGGTGAGGTGCTTTATGATGGCAATGGAGAAAGGACCTTTTGGGAATTTAATTTTCTCCTTGTTTGTTTTTCTGCCTGTTGATTAGAATACTGAGATTCTTTTCTGTCTCTGAAGCATAGCAATCCCCCTCTTCTGCCACCTTCCCTAGCCTAGTGAAACACCTGGGTTTGGCATTAAGGACAGAGACACCCCTCCTGGCCTTGGTCCTGGCCAACCATGTGGGGCAGGTGATGGTGCTTGTGCTGAGCCCCAGCGAGGCTGTTCACCCCTGTTTCTCCCTGAGAGCTGCATTTGTACTGCTGCATTGCTGAGGGCTACTAAGGGTGTGTGTGAACTAAGGGAAAATGCCTGCCCATCTCTGCAGCTACGAAGGGTTTGTACCAGCAGGCTGTTCAGAGCTAAGCTTCATTGTGCAGTGGGGCTCTGGCCAACACAGGACATACGCAGAGGGGGAAACTGCTTAGACATCAGCTCAGGGTCGGTTTTAAGGGAAAGCAGGCTTTGTCTTTGTATGACCGACTTTGTATGGGAATCAGATTTTTTTTAGTGCTTTTGCATTGGGTATTTACATTCTGTTTCAGTAGTACATGTATAAGACATCCAGAGGCACAGGAACTGAAACTGAAGAAAACATTTGTGGGGCTCCACAGAGACGGAAGCTGCCACTGGTCTGCACGTGCCAATCCTGCTGGTGCACTTTGAGGCTCAAAAGGAGAGCCTTCTGCTTGCTAATAATGAAAGCTGAACCTAAAATTGGCCATATTCAAATTCCCAGTGCCCAGCAAACTGGAGTGTGGGGACTTAAGGCAGAAGAGAGGGGCAAAACCAGGTAAAAATGTTGTTCTATTTATTTTACTTCATAGAGTTGATTAGAGTTGGGTGAAAATGATTAGCTGAAAGGATTCAGAGTAAACCAATTTAAAATGTAATTATGAAGGGCTCAAGATAGCGTGTGTGCATAATTATGTTTCTTGCCTGTGTGCACTGTATTCGGTGATTTTGTTCTGCAGAGAGTGGAAGGGGGAGGCCGGGTGTTGTGGTGTGGCAGCTGCCAGGGTGTTCTTGCTGGCCTTACCCTGCATCCAGACGTGCTCTGCTGGCCAGCAGTAGGCTAAGTGCCTAACCTGTGCGGCCACAGAAAGGGTAGTGGGCTGTAATGGGGGAGAGGCAGGGGGGCTAAAATTCATTTGGTCATTGGAGGTGAAGGGTGATTGACTGTGGGCCATGATATCAGGCAAGAATGTCTGGGTTAGGCAGTGAGTGAGCTGTGCATGGTGGTGTGCTTTGGACAGAAGGCGAAAGGATGCTCTGGGTGGGGTGACTCATGCAGCTGCCGTGAGGGCTCCCCTCAGCCTCCTCTGGGGGAGCCAGTTGAACTTCCAACCATTAGCTGAACCTGCACAGCCCTAGAAAATAAACAGTGTTGATCCATATTGTTTTGTTGTTCCTTTTTACTCTTTGGGTGTCTGCTTTCTGTAATTAGCCTTCACTGGTTTGAAAGCTGCTCAGGCAGCAGTGCTCCTCTAGTCTTCAAAGCCTGTCTTGCAGCAGCCAGAATGCAGAATGCTGCCATGTCAGCACTTCGGACATGGCTGCTGACATTTTTTGGATGTGGGCTGCAAGATAAAGATGTTCCACTGGGACAGGCACACTTTCATAGCAAGAAACCCCTGTTTCTGTTCTGTCCTTTGGTCAGTACTGGTGTGTGTCTGAGGTTCCTGGTGATTTTTCAGCACAAACAGCTAATCCTTTTCCTATTTAATCATTCAGTCTGCACTGATGTGTGCTTCTGAATAAAGGCCTAGAGAACAGAACTTCAAGCCAAATCTTATGTCCTGAGAAAACCACAAATCAAACTTTGAAAAATTGTTGCAATAAGAAGTAAAGCTCCCCAGTAAGGAGAAAGGAATCCTTCAGCGGCCGTCATCTTAACTCCTAATAACTTCTTGCAGGAAAGAGCTATTTTTGGAAGATGGCAAGGGAAATGAAAAGGGGCAGCAGTGCCTACAGGTGATAACGCTGACCTGTTTTTCTGGCATTCATCCAAATGCTAGGCCAGCTTTGCTTGAAATATGGGTGATTCATTAATTGAATTGCAAGCAGATAGCGTGGTGCAGAAGCACAGCTTTAGATGTGCTATTGTTTCAATAACCCGAGTTTTATCTGTTCTGCTTTAAAAACTAATGAAGCAAATAGTGTTATGACACAGATGTAGGTAATGAAAATGTGTCAGAGAAAGGCAATTAACCTCTGTACCAATAAAGTCTGTCAAATTAATAAAATATTTTTTAGATATTACAATAGTTAATAAGAAATATATAGGCCATAAGTGTTCAATGCCTCAAGCCTTGTGGAATCATTTATATATTTGACGATTAGATGTAAAACTTCATCAAGGAAAAACAGGAGGTTATGTCCTCTTTGCACATGAGTAAATGACTAAAAAGTCACAGCTTGCTGGGGTAAGTTGTGGATTTCCATTGGTATCATATCCCTCCTACTGCAGCTAAGATCAGTTTTTTATTTCCACTATGAACATCTCTTTATCTGTTACATTATCACTTCTCTGCTGGACATTCATGGGACATTTGGAGCTGAAATACCACTGATTAAAAACCAAAGCAAAAACCCAGCTATCTGACAGGAGAAACAGGATTGTATAGGACAGTTGCTCAGAGCAGAAGGTTCTCTCCAGTTTGTCCTTTCTCTTCCTCATCGTTTTTGATTTCTCCCAAACTGTCCCACTGACAGTGGCCAAGAAGCTGATGTTGACTGTGAATCAAAGATAGGTCAGTGAAATATAGGCTCTGAATTCTTTGAGATATTATGTAAAAGTTGTTATAGACACATAGACATGACTGCTCCCATGGGAGAAGCAGGAATATTTTTGACACCACATTTCCTAATGCGTTAATGTTGTAAGAGTTGTTCCATGAACGTCATTTAGCAGCTTCATGGTGTATTCTGAACAGCTTAGTTAGTGAACATCACACCTACAGTTCTGTCACATTGCAGTATCGCCAAAGTTGCTTGATTCTGAGACATTAAAGGTACAAATACCCAAAAAATGTAGACTGACCTCACATATATCTTTTATGATATGCAATAGTAAAACGCTCGCTTACCTTGTTTGCAAACACTTCAGACCAATGCATTTAGGCACTGCACAGCTGAAACCTCTTATTACTCCAGGACCAAGGTCACCTGCCATATTTTCTCTTGATGTGAAACCACTATAGTATTGTGTCTCATATTCTCATTGCTCATACTGGTAGATCTATGATAAAAACAAAGATTTATCAAGGGTTTTCATATTTTAGCAATGTCCTACCTCTATATTTCCAGAAATGTCACTGTTAAAGGTGTTAAATAATGTATAAATATTAATAATTAACAACAAACACCTCATATAATTTATAATTATCAAAGGGCACGTGTTCCTGATTATAGCCTCCATTCTTCTGCTCCTCCACACTGCAACCCCAAACCTTTCCTGGCACAAAGGAACTTGGCTGTGCCTCCCATACCTCCTACCATGGTCAGGACTTCTTTGGATGAGAAGTGTTGCACTGGAGAGCAGCTGTGGACCCAAATGACAGCCCTTTCCTTTGGACAGAGAGCCTGTAACTCACTCTCTTTGCATACATAAATTCTTCATCTGATTTCAAATAATTTGTTTTGTATGACTTCAACTACAACAGGTGTTGTCCGAAAACCCACATAACCATCAGGGTGCATCTCGTATCTTGCTCAGCATATAGGAAGGCCCATAACTTTAACAACTCTGTCTCAATAACAGTTACCAGTGCAATCTGACTACTCAAATGGTCTTACTTTTTCACAGTCTTAACCTAATGGACAGTCTGAAAACTTTTGAGTTCTTTTCAATAGACGGTTGCTTGGGAAAACAGCTTTCATGGCTTTTTAAATACACAGTAAAAATTATATAAAATGTTAATTTTTAAGTAATTCCTTATCTATATTTTAAGAAGCTTTGGAAACATTAATTAAGCATCCAAACTACTAGCTGAGGTAGGTAAACATTGCTATCTTGATTTTGCTGACACGGAACTTGAGGCGCAATGCTGTGGGAAGCCTGAATCTACATGTCTGGGATTCAGAAAAAGACAAGGAAGATCAGCACCTGCCAAGGAGCAATTAATAGATTAACAGAATAAGGTGTGAGTGGCTTTCCCAAGGACAAACTACAGTGTTATGGACAGGCAGTTGTAAGCGTTTGAGTTAATGAATTACCAACAGTAAGCTGAACTGTGAAGACCTATAAGATACGTGCTCCTAGTCACAAGTGATGTATGTGATGATAGTATGAATTGCCATGAATGTTTCACTTAGCATTTGCTGTGCTTTAAGATGTCCTTGTCATAGCTTAGCTGATTTGCTAGGTCACACAGCATCTTGATAACTGCTGGTCCTTTGTCCCTTTGTCAAAGTCCTCCCTCCTGTGCTGTGGTCCATCAGGGTTTAGAGACAGGCTCTATGCATCCAAGCACAGGAAAGTGGCTAAAAGCGCCAGTTTGGCTCTGGTTGTTCTCAACAGTATCCACAGTCTTCAATGATTTCCATACTTTCCATACTTTCTTATACTCAAGGAAATTCTTTGCTTAGAAAAAACCTCCTTTGAATTCAGTCTTCCTGTTGGTTTAGTAGCTTTTACTGAAAATGGCAGAATTTACCATTCATCTATACTTAATGATAAACCTCTACAAGAACCGTCACTCATCTGTGGTCTGAAAACAGCCCTTGACCATGCACTTTCTGCCTTCTGTTCAGCTGTATCCCAGTCCTCATCAACAGCTCCCCATAGGAATTGTTATACTAAAAATGCAATGACAGAAATGTTGCTTTGTTCAGAACTGTTTGGAAACACTATGAGTGCTGTGCAAATGTGCATACTGAAACCTTTGCATCTCTATGAAATGCACTGCTGCATTTTGCTGTGTTTTTCTCTAAAGCTCTAATTAACCCCAGTAAGCAGCATGCTTGAAAGGGTTAAAGGAAAATAGATTTGAGGAAACACTCAAAGCCCTGTGTAGGTGTTGCACTTTCAGCCATGAAGTTGCATTCATACTTGCAAAAAGCGCAATGGGAAATGTGTCAATCACCTCTTTGCAGATGCACGTAAGCCTGTGTAAGCACAATGCTGGTTGCCACATAATTATAGCACAGGGCTGTGTCCCAATACCCCAATTTCTGTTTGCAAGCCTGTGTTTGCCTGGCATGTGACACAGGACAAAGCATTGAGCTTCTCCAGGTCAGTGTCATCACAAAGCAGGGCAACCACGCATCCACACGAATCAGCTGGTGCTGCAGTGTTCAGAGTACTGTCAAGATCCTGAGTACAAAGCTTAGTGTTGGTCACAGTGTTATCTTCCTCACTGTTAAGTGTGAGTATCTGCTAGGTTGAGATGTTAAAACTTATCTGCAAAGTGCGTGGCCTGAACACCTGATAGGCTGAGGCTCTGTTACAGATACTTCCCTTTTTGCTTCTGTGGGACGCTAACATTTCTCAGGCTCCTATACAAGTCTGGAAGAAGTTGCAGTAAGAGGTACGGGCACTCTGCTAAGATGTGTTTCCTCAACTCTGCCCTCAGTATTGAAAGCATGGATAATAACAGACATCAACAGCAATATATTTTTAGGCATTATATGTAATATATGAAAGTATAAATGCATTACAGAGCTGTATCTGAAAAGTGAACTGCTTATATTCATATGTATTTTCATCTACAAAGATTTCTTCCTGGGAAGAGAAGAGAGAAAACAGAAGGGTCAGCGTATGACAGATGCACGTCAGGGGTGTCACACTGCAGGGAGGTGTTGAGATGTCACAACGATGGGCAGGCTGTACAAATCTGAACAGAGCAAAATATATCATTTAGAAGACCAAGCAGACGTAGAAATCATTAACTGAGTTAGAAAGAAATGGTACAATTTTTAAATAATATGCAATCTGGAGAAGTCTCTGTAAAACAGGTGTTAGAGTTTCGAGTTGAACTTTTTACGTTTGTCCCTATAGGCAGATCTGTTAAGTTTTTTCCCTGAGAGGGTATAGGCTTGAGGGGAATCACCTGTACCACAGCAGTATCCTTTGCTTTTAGAAATGGAATTGCAATCTGCTGCCTGTGCTGCTCTGAACTGACCTTTGAGTCTGCTCTAGCAATCCAGTATCTGTTTTCTGAGCTAAGCCTTAAGTCACAGGCTTTGCAGCAGTCTCCCCAGAGAGCTTTGAGGCAGTTCATCAAAGCAGGTGGAAGAAAGAATATGTTGTAATAGATCTTTCATTCTTGCATATGAGTAACAAGGAGGAACAAAACATGCTGTCTGTGGACATAATTTTTCTTTAGAAACCAATCATACCAGGACTATAAATATAAGCAGCACTTATATAATAAGTGCTACATACCACCTTAAATACTCTTTTCTGGTGCCAAAATGTATGCATTGGTGTGATTTTGTTATGGACAGAGAGAAATATTGTCTTTTTTTTTTCTGTGACAGCTCAAATATTGCTTTAAACAAATTGCTTCTAAGATATGGCTATAGCTCATCTCAAACATTTTTATTTCTGAATAGCTCAGTCCAAATGACTGGGGTTTGTGTTCAACTTTCTAGGTAAGTTAATGAGCTACTTAGAGTGCTTTGTGATTAGAGTTTAACCACTGTCTTGAAATTTCTGCTTTTGCTTTGCTTGCTCAGTACCAGTATAGCTCATTCACTATTCAAGCAGTTATCTCCTAAAGCTGCCCCTTCCTACTCTCAGTACCTGTGCTCCAGTCTCCCAAAAAACTTGACTCTTCCTATAGGTCTTGTGTGTCCTGAAGGATGTACACCTCTACCTGGGTTAAGCTGTTCCTCCCTGGGCCTATTCTTGCAGCGTTTGTGAACTTCCAGAGACCATTTGGAAACGAGTGTGATGTTGAAGCTAGCAGCTCTGCTGCCCAGGAGATTGAGTTGCTGTCATATTGCATCTGACTTGCATCAGATCAGAGTTTAGGATTTGGGTGATTTGTTCCTCAGATTAATGTCAATCTGTTTTAAATTAAAACACCCTGGGGCAAATCCTTTGCTGTGATCAATGAACTGTCTGGCTGCAGTCAACCAACATTGCAGTAGACATGAATTTGGCCTCCAGGTTCATTGCCTCATCCCATACAACATCACTTTCCTTATGTGATTCAGACATCAAGCCTTTGATCCTGTAGGTTGTTGACTGTCTTCCACTGAAATTAGTGAGAATGGAGGGTGCTTTGGTGTTCAACACCTTGTTGGTTTGGCCATAAGAAATGGACCACATATCTGCTCTACCTAAAAGATAATTACAGTGTGTCTGTGAACAGGAAATCTGCTTTGCACCTGTTTTATCGCTGGAACAAAAGGCACAGGAAGTATTTGGAAAATGAGGAACACACCTGTGTGTGAGTGTATAACAAAGCATCTTTATATATAATCATTGGCTATAAGTTATTTCAGAGTTGACAAGTTGTTTTTCAACTTCACGTCACCACTGCCTGATGCATCTAATTAATCCTGTTCTCCAGCTGACAAATATCAGCTGTTCTTTCTAAAATGTGGTTTCTCCCTTAAGTACATCCCTCTGGCAAAGTTAAATATTAATTATCTTTTTTTTATTTTATGATTATTCATAGGTGCTAATGTCAGTACACAATAAATGGATACGTCAATACCACAAAATATTAAAGCTGTTGTTTCTGAGCCTCTGCAGCAGCCGAAAGTGAATGCAGCAGTTGTGGCTGGCTGATGCTGGCAGCCATGCAGCAGTGTGAGACTCCAGTGCTGTCCCGGGTGCACAGGGACACTGGACCTGGATGTGGGAAACGGGCCTTCTCTTCCCAGCTTAGATGCTGCTCTGTTTTATACTTGCACAAATTGTTTCACCTTTTACTCCTCTTTGTGTATTTACTTTGCAAGGCACAGAGCAGCTCAGACATTGTGGAGCCTGGATGCCTTCCCATGTCTATATTCTGTAGAGCTAGGATGGTCTTTTGCTTAGCATTTGGGCTGAAGCTTTTTGGGGTCCTTATGTCCTCCTTTTATGCCAATAGCTGTGGGAGCCAGTGATGGGCTCTAGTCTTAACTGTCTGTCATGCTTTGTCCTACTGTTTCAGTAATTCCTTCCCTGGGTCTGCTGTGACCCCTCAGGCGGAAGAGCACAGTCCTTCTCTTGGGAGATGTGCTCAGATTGCTGGAGCATCTTTGTTGCTATGTGAGAAGGTGAATATCTCACTCAGATCCCTTTTTTTGCTTGTCTGCTTTCTCTCCAGCACCCACCCATGTCAGTACACCTATGTTCAAAGACTGTCTGCATGCTGGCCTTCAGGAAGATCCATGCCCAGGCCTTGTGCTTAAGCTCAAAAATGGATGCAGAGCAGAGAGACTACACTGCAGTCATGTTTCCTGAGACCCGTTATACCAGCTGTACCAACCATGAGACATCCTCAGCTGTTCCCACAGAGATGTGGTGTAACCTTGCTGCCACACTGATGTGAAGGCCGATGCTGTCATTCTCTTTCCTCCCATAGGAGACCTTGGATTTGTTCTGTCCAGCCTGAACTGCAGCTGAACTCATTTGCTGGCCCCAAAAGGTAGCCAAGTACAGCTCTGCAAGCCCTTATCCCTTGTGCTTTTCAAAGCATTGTGGGCAATTTTGAAGCTGTTCCCTTTCTCAGTTGGCAATCAGGGTGCGCATGTTCACTTTTGTCTCAATGTCTCTTGCTCACTGCAGCTCAATCCATCTCCATGTAGATCAAAAAGATGCTGAAATACATGGGGATTTCCTGTAGCTGTTCCCTTGACTTTGACCTGCCTTTCTGACCCAACTTCATGAATGTTTTCTGGTGTGACTAGCATTTTCCTACCCACATCACACAGCCCAGTCTGCAGCCCATTGTACTGGACTTGCCTTGCCTTCCTTTCTGCAGCCAGTAACTGACATTCGTTAGAGCCTGGGCTAACATTTTGGAAACATGTAGATGAAAATTAAACTCCATCCGAGAGCGGTACGTGTTAGAAGCCCAGAATGTTTGTGGATTTACTCTTTGTAAAGAGAAAAATTACCAACATCGGTTTGCATTGTGAGTGCCCGGCTTTGGAAATGGGTACAAATAACTATGCCTGGGTGCCTGTTATGTGTTAGGTTGTGGTTTTATTACATGAAAAGTTGCATGTTTCTCTAGTGTTGCCGTGTCAGAAGAAAGTGATATAATTTGACACCCAATGGAAGTTTTGGAGAACGCTATTTCTTTCCAGGTTAGGTACCTGCTAAAAATCCAACCTGTAGCCATAAGAAACTGAGATGGGTGGAATCCATGTGAATGTGAAAGCTCCCAAACTGGCAGTCAGGAAGGATATTCAATCATTATAATTATTTCCAAGTAATTTAGCATATCTCTAATTATAATATGAGGTCATCTTGATGCAAAAAAAAAAAAAAAAAAAGTCTAATTAGACACAATCTCTTTTCAGATACTTGTAATAGATTCCAGAGGAAAACCTTTTGGCTTTTCTTATTGGGAACTTTTAATTATTAATATACAATTTTTTTTGTAATTAATTTTTTTGAGCAAACAGGGCAAATCAATCTGTTTGAATTAATGAGCATTTCCTCCTCGGTTTCCTAGTCCCCTCTCCCTGTTACTCCTTTTTTCCCCTTCCATTTACTTGAATATCACTCTAATTTATTCCTGTTTGTTTGCAACCAGTGCGTAATGATTCCAAGCCATAGGTGGGCAACAGACTGCAGCACCAGGAAGGATGCAGCTCCAGGAAGGAAGGGAGGAAGGCAGGCAGGCTGGTTGTATTGGTCACTTTCACGTAGCTGAAAACACCTTGTGTCAGGACTGGTCATGGCAGCAGCAGAGTTAAGCAGCACTGTGGGACTGAGGCAGGACAGAGTAACGGAACGGTGGAAAGGGGAAACCACAACCACAGAGAGGGAAATTGATAAGCACCCAAGCAGGAAAAATGACTGATCTGCATTTGCTAAAAAAAATCATTATAAGCTGAAAATTGTTTCACCTTGATACTTTATAAGAAAGTCCCTATGAGATCAGATTTGCAAAGAGCATCTGGGCAGTATTCACAGAAACATACCTTTATTAGTCAGCGTTCATACGGTCACTTTCCAGTGTTCATACACATCTGTTCTTTTACCTTACACAGATGCACCATACGCTCCATAGCAGACAAATTTCTGCTTTGATGCATGCTCTCCTTTTCTTCCTTTGGAATCTCACTAACTGTGGGAGGCAACACTGTCCAGTGGTTTGAACTGCAGGCTGGGTGCCAGGAACTCTTGTCCTGATAGGTTTTCTAACTCATTCTGTATTTTCTGTCTCTGTCAAGCAGCTGAAGCTTTTGTCAGCACCCACAGTGGTCCCACAGTGTCACGGAAAAGTGACAAGAAAGCCGTGTTCCTCACATGGTCTCTGATGTGAGACACTTCAGTTTTCTGTAGAATCAGAGTTCTCAGTAAACGAGGAAACTTAACTTAGCAGATGTTTTTGTCTTTTCTTCTTGTTTTCTTCACCTGTTAAAGATATGTAGCAATATCTAATTCTCTTGTATATTGCAAAGTTTAATTCATGTTTGTAATGCACTTTGAAGATAGAAATTGTTAAGTTGTATTAGCTCAGAGACTGTTTTTCTGTTAAACAGGATCTTTATCTTTCCTATAACTCACCTCTGCTGATCTCAGCATGTACTTAATATATTTGGAGATAAATCTAATAGGAGAAGTTTAGATTCAGGGACAGAATGACCATGAGAGAGGAGAGTTTTGTGAGATAGTAGATTGCTGCTTGGAGATGCAATCTACAATCTCAATTTGAGAAGCAGATCAAGGTGAAATAGTGCTCTGTCCTAATAGATGCATTCATCTAATTTTCTGGTCAATTAAAAATCAGCCCAGACAATGCATGAAGACTGGGGAGATTAAATAGAGTCTACAGAAATATCTCAAGGAGCAAAAAAATACAAAGAAACTGAGTCTGCTGGGCTGAAGCAGTCGGGTAGTCCCAGTAAGAGGCAGTGCCCGTTCTATGAACTTTACTGTGCTAAATGAATTGTGGTACTCATGATTACTTCTACAATAGTAAATAAAACAGGCCAGGAGACTGCTTACTGGCCTCAAGGCCAGCTGGCGTGTTGTGGCTTTTGACCATAAAGTCTTTTCCCCTCCCACCTCAACAAGGTGGCCCATGCAAACCTTGTGTTAGGAATAGTCTCTGGCTATTGCTGCAACGTGCCCAGGCATTGCTTGTGAGTGAGCTCGTTGCTGTGGCACAAGCCTGTGCCAAGGGCTGTGCTGACAGCCCCACGGTGGGGTAATGCTGTGCCAGGGCTTGGCACTGCGCCCTCTTTTGTTGCCTAATGCAGATAGCCTGTTTGTCTTTGACTCTCAACCGCATCCTACTGTTCCTTCAGCCTTTCCTTGAACTCTTAGCTTGAATTCTTGTTTTATTAGTTTGTCTTAAAATAGCATTATCAGGATCTGCACTGCCCTCTGGAGTGGGTCAGATCTCCCAGCCCATGGCTGCTTGATGAGCAGAGGGACGTGGGAGTCCTTCAGCACAGCGAAGAGCGTGGGACCGCACTCTCAGATGCATGAAGAGTAAACACTCTACCTCAGCAGAGCAGGGCATGTACAGACCACAGTGCATTTGAGGGGCAATTCTCTGGGCTGTCTTTTCCCGATCATAGCCAAGATTTTAGGCTGTAATAACTTTGAGGCAAGGAAGTGGGTCTCAGCTAATAAAATGCCTTCTGAATTCACAAGGCAGTGGAAGTTGGTAATACTATAGCTTTAGAAATTGAGGTGGAAAGTGATTATGAGACCTACATAACTTACTCTAGAAGAACTAATTTCTTCTAATTTGCAAAGCTAGAGAGTGTAATGTAGATAATTTTTAGGTTTCTGTGTGTAGTTACACATACAAGTGTATTTATTTGACAAAACACTGGGAAAATTGGATGATGATCTGAAATTAGAGGCTGACTCATGATTGGAATTTAATTTGTCAGCTAGTGAAATTAGTAGCAATGAATATAAGACATAAAATGACTTTATCAAATTTTCTCCACAGATCTTTTACAGGAAAAAGAGTGTACTGCACAAAATACAACTCAAAATATTATAATAACTGTAAAATGATAGTCACTTCTAGCATATGGCAGAAAGAAATGAAAAAAAACCCAGACCCCATTGCTTTCTAGGAAAGTGCAGACTGTGTCATTTATCTTTAAGCTCTCCAAGCTCCAATGGAGAATGGGGGGAGGACTGAATGTACATCCCTCTTTTTCACTTAGTAAGAAAAGCTTTCAATGCTGTAAATTTCAAGATACAAGCTTAAGGTAGACAAACATTTAGCCCATCTCCTGAATGGGACTGCCTTTTGCCACAGAAGCGAAAGGCAAATTGTGTGTTATCCCAAACCCGTCTTCAAATAGCAACACCTGTGGTATGGCAGTTTTGTTTTTCTGTAGGAGAAAAATGTTCTACTTGGGCAAAGAGAAAGGAACTTTTCAGTCTTTGCAAAGACCTCAGAAAGGAGAAATCACAAGACTCTATAAAATAGATTTAAGGGGAAAAATAAGAGCCTGGGATTTTTTTATTTTATTTTTTTTAAGGGCAAGCTGAGCTGGAATAAGTACGATGTCTCCTACTGAAATATCTAAAGTGCAAAAGCCCATCTAGAAGCTAGGAGCAAGGGTTGGGCTATGGAAAAATAGAAATCAGCATTCCTTGGCCAGGGAAACAGATGTAATCATGAAATAATGTCAGGCTAAAGAAGCATGATTTCTCTGCAAGCATATGTCCCCTCATTCACCTGAAAGATTCTTATCTGTTTTCCCTCCTAAAGTGTGTGTATACATCTAGATTACTCATACAGATTATTTTGCTTCCTTTCATGCATCAGAATGCTTTGCTATTGTAAGGAGACTTTTGACTCGTGCTTGCAAACTGCTGTGCAGACAGCCCCAGAAGTAACCTTCTGGTGATTCTGGGCTGGATTTCGGGCATGGAGATACTGGAGACACAGACCCAAGCTGATGATAGTCACTGACTGACCTCTGTTATGGGGGGCACTTTATCTCACTGGGGCTAATGTGTGATACCCTTGTAGCACTGACTAAAGCCTTTCCACTGTTTTGTCTATGGGAGAAAGAGAGGGAAGGTGGCAAGATTTTGTGAACTATGTGATGTCCTAGGCCTAAGGGTTAACAGCTCCTTTACCAGCTCAGTCACATTGCTTGTGTGAGAAGTGTTTTCAGTTCCCTCATACCTGACATTTTCATGGCCCAATTTTCACTCTGCTTTGGACATCATAGCCTCAAGTCCCAGTTGTACTCCTCTAAAGCACATCTTCTGAATCCATCCCATAGTGCTGGCTCTACCATCATCTGAAGCTGGAGGTTGAAAAGGAAGGAAGGTGCCAGGAACCTGGATGGCTTCAACCCTCTTTGCAGGAGATGCTGGGTGAGTGCCCCTTTATCAGATCCTGGAAGATGTTAAAGCCAGTAGTTCGGCAAATATGCAGAAAATCTTTGATGATTATAGGAGACAGTTTTAAGTCATGCAAAATGAAATGCTGAGGAGCTCTTTGAGCCTGATAATCTGAATAAGTCGCAAACCCATCAGAGGTGGTGCAGGAATGCACCCTGCTGCCAGGGGGCCTTGTAGACACCCACCCTGCTTCCCTGGCAGGCAGTGAACACGTTGGTACCTTTCATCCTGGTCTTCCATTTTTCCTTTTGGACCTAACTCAAAGGGACAGGCTCTCCTTCCCCTCAAAAATGCATACATTGTTGATAGACCTTGCTGAGGAAGAACACAGAAGAGAAATTATTTCTTCTGTCCAAAGGCTAAGAGTAGTTGTTCTTAAGCAACAGCTTTTCTAAATAAGTGCAAGAGCAGCCTTAAGAACAACTTCACTAAATAAAGTGGTGGAAAAAATACATCTTTCATTCCTTCGGTACAAGCAGTCTGGACCCTCAGCAGCCACTTCCCTATGACAGTACTGTGTGATACAATCTGAGCTTCACACAGTTACCAACCTTTTCCCTCTATTTTTTCATGTTTCTAAAGCAATTTCCAGTGTGCATGTGAAGAGTCCAAAAATATTAATACAAATAACATTAAAAGATGTTTCTAGTGCTCCTATTCAGGCTGTTCTTGGCAGAAGGCTGGGGAGTTCAGCAAGAGCTGTCCAGTTTTGCCAAAGCCAGCTGAGCAGCAGGTTCCCCTCCTCCTCCAAGAAGGGAAAAAAAAAAGTCTGTCAAGGCCTAGATAAACTTCGAAAACGTTAACAGAGAGAAATGGAGAATGGTCTAGAATTCAAACGTATTAGGGGAGAGGGGAAAAGATCTGGGCAGCTGTGAAATGGTAGAGGGGAAAGGCTTTGCCATGGGATGGTAGCAAGGGCTGCAGAGGGGATTAAAAACAGGCAAGTGAGCATTACTGGAGGCTGATGATATTACAAGGGAAATAGCTGCTTGCTGCTGGCTGTGTAGGAGGCTTGTCAGACTTGGGGAAGTAAAAGCATAGTGCTTGCATCAACAGGAATTTTTTTTTTTTTTATGGCATCTGGTCCTGTGTTGCATTTGGGCATGATATTCAGTGACCTACCTACATGTGACATGTTTGCTGTAGTCAGTGTTGGTTGTTGCAGCTGGCAGGGAGTGGAAAGTTGACAGAGGGGAGCATGTATGCCCAGGACTGTCCAAGCTCTCCACAGGCTCAAGCTGGGTACATTAGCAGCAGTACCAAAGGTGTCCCACCAATGATTTAAGCCAGGCAAGTTCAAATGTTCCAGCTTGAGCTTTGGCTCTTGGAAGCCACTGCACTGCAACGAAAATGTGTGTTTGGTTGCCAGCCAAAAGAAGTGCTTGAGCCATCTTCAGCTATTTGAAAAAGCAAGGATTGGATCTGATCTTCTTGTTGCACATTAAAGTGGGGCATGGGGTGGAGGGAGGAAAAATCCTGCCCTCCGCAGCTTCTCCCGTACCTGGGTATAACTTGCAATTCCTGTGCTCACACAAATGCCATGGCCTGAGCCTGGGCTTGGCCAACTGCTGATTGTTCTCTGCATGCAATGGCCAGAAGACATTTCACGATTGAGGTCAAAGATTTGCACTGTGCCTTTCTGGCTTGGAGGCAGTGTGGAAAAGTGGACTGGGATTTAACTGGCATCTAGCAAAGCCTTTTCTGTCCAGTATTTGAGACTGTGCAGGTCCTCTTTCTATTGCACATGTTTTTTGGAGCTTGAGTGTTGTTTTCTTGGTAGTGGTACTGTGTTCTTTGAATCCTAGCAGGCATTTACTTGATGTGTACAGAGCTGAGGAAGCTATCCAAGTCAATTTCAGAACAGTAGATGTCCATAAAAGTTTAAAAGTGCTTATCAATCTGTGGCTTTACAAGAACATGTCAAACATACTACAGAACTAACAGGTCAAAAAAATTATGAACAGATTTTTTTTGCTGTTATGGATCACAGACTCCTTTCTGTTTCATTGGGCCTGTAGTGTTATTGCATGAAAAAGGATTGGAATGGATAAACCAGGAGTCTTTCTTGAGAACCTAGTACTGAGAGATAATCACACAGTATTGTAGGGAACAGAGAGAATAGGAGCAATTGTATTTAGTACCTGAGTTATTGGAACATGACTGCATATTCCTACGAGCCAGGAGAGAAAGATTGTTTTTCCTTTCTGAAGAGGGAAAATTGGAGGGAAACTGCGCCAGAACCTTTCCAGGTTTAGAGAAGTGGAGGAAACACCTGCTACGCCATCAGCATTCTTGTTAACAGTGAGTACATGACTGACAGAATCTGTCCCTTCCGGAGATGATTCAGACTCAGAAGATCTTGGTAGTGATGACACGAACGCCTGGTAGCTCCTGAAAGCAGAACTAATGAGCAGTGCCACTCACTTAGCGTATGGTTTGACAACAGATGCACATGTTGGTAATTAAGTATTTGGCTGCAGTACATTATTTTATTTTTGGATTTCTCAAACACACACCCATGGCAATCTCTAGATACATTTGCATGATTTAAAAGTGCTAAACTTCTATCATAACAAAGGTAGAAATATCAACAAAGGGAGCTAAAAACCACTTATCTGAGAGCCTTATCTGATAAGTGGTTTTTAGTTCAATATGAATGCCTATAGACCTTCCTGTGCACCCCCAAACCTGGGAAAAACAGGCTCTGTATGGCAAAAATTTACATGGGAACAATCCCAGGAACTCCTCACTTGTGTGAAGTTGACTGGGGCTATTCCTGTGGTTTTTGACCAAACCAGTGTGCAAGTCTTGGAGTGGTTTCTTCTACTGAATCATCACATCAATCACTGTTTGTGACCATACAGCTTTGAACTTCGTGAACTTCATAAATACCTGAAGGCAGTTATACCTTGCAAAGCAAGAGAGCAGGTTCAAATACTTCATCTTAGAAGAGAGCTTCTGGAATGTTTTATTCTAACCTTGCATGCTAGCAGCGTGTCAAAATGTTAATTCTGACCTCAGCTACAAGCTGAATATCTATGTGATGGTGCTTGTTGGGGAGCCTAGTTCCCAAATTTATACCTTTTCTAACTCAGTCCAGATACCTGTTAAAACTCCCTCTTGGAGCCCATGAAGCTTTGCTGTGTATATCAAACGCACTGGCAGAATAGTTGCTCTAGAAGTGATGGAATTGCTTCTCCGCTCGTTTGTCAGGTTTCTGTGGTAGGTTAAGGAGGAATTAGGATGCATCATAATGGCGTGCTGAAGAAGCATATGATAACTGGGGAGGTATTCTTGTCCAGGAATAGTGTATGACATCATGGCTTTCCCTGGACATTGTCTTAAAGGATAGTAGTTTCTTTTTGCACAGAAGTTAGGACCTATGCCAACAGTGTTGAACTTGAGTTTGCTCTGAGATTGTTAAAGCAGCAAAACTGGTGAGAGGACCTGTCCTCTGCCCTGGTGTTTGTTAGTAGTGCTACACATGATCTACTGGAATATCCTTGTAATATCACCTGTGAAATTGGGAAATATTTTGAATATCTGGAGTCACAGAATCACAGAATCACAGAATGGCCAGGGTTGGAAGGGACCACAAGGATCATAAATCTCCAACCCCCCTGCCACGTGCAGGGCCACCGGTCTTCTCTAGAAATTCCCAAACTTGCTTTATACTTCATCAAAATTCCAAGAATTTGTCACCACTGCCTTCCAAAAATATAATTCTTCTCAGATTGTGACGTCTTTCCCTGAAAAGATAAAGCAAAAATCTTGTTTTGCTCCCTGTGTTTGTTAGCATGATTCTAGAGCTAAAATTGTAAGATGCTGTTTTACTTATTGAGAGCTGTCTCTGCATATCTTTCTGTGTTCCTTTTCTCTGGCTGCAAAGCCTACCTCTGTACACCAGAAAAAATGATTGTGGCTTAGACTGATATAGAGGTTAGCTATGCTTAATGAAAAAAGAATTTAAGTCAGCTGAGACTGAGAAGAACATTTAGGAGTTTGAAAGAACAAGGCAGAAATGAGAATACTAAGAAGGATGTGACCAGGCAGCTCCACCTACGAACTGTAACCCCCCAGGGCCATCTCAGATTTCTGCTATGTACTAGCATACAAAACAGATTACATCCTAACACAGACTGCAAGCATGAGAGTATTGGAAATATGTTGCAGGTGTTTGATGGTAAACAGTGTTTATAGCTGCCAGGATGGAAACATTTATGTGCGAGTGAGTGCAAGTAGAGGGCAGGACTCAAACTTTCACCCCATTACCTTCGTATTTCGGTTTTGCTTTGCTGAGTACTAGATGCCCTATGATTTCATCCTGCTAGCGAAGTTAAGAAAGCACTGATGATTTTACTCAAGCATGTCCTGTGTTAAAATTTGAAAGTCTAGCATCACCTGAGAAATAAGAGGGCAAACTTATCACAGGGACAAAAGTAGAAACTGTGCACTGGAGATTGAATGGGAAAGGATGAGCTTTGACAGGCTTTACTTTTTCAAGCAAGTATTTTTTGCTTGGGTGGGTGGTGCATTAGTTATATATACAACTCATGCTTTTAACTGCAGCAAAATGTGAGAAGGTATAATAATAGCTCTTCACGTTGAGGCTTCCTCTTTTTTTTCAGTTCAAATGCTTTGAGATTTCAGATTATTCTCTTTCTGAGAACTGGGGGAAGTATTTTTAATACCTCTCAGTGTGAGTGGTGACTGGATTGCCCTTAGCCAAAGATGAAAATAGCAGTAAATTTACTAGGGAGCTGAGCTAGAAGGTTGGACTTCTAGTGCAAGGTTCCTGATTACTGCTTTGCAGTGGTTCCCAGTCACTCAGGAACATAAAGGAAACAAACATATCTATCCCAAATACAATAAGGTAAATTTGCCTTTGATGACTTAATCTACATGAATGGATAAATGTGCTCTACTTGTATCTTTATTCATGAGAAAAAAAATTTAAAAAAGTAGTGTTAGTATAGCTATAGCCAAAAAGGTAATGTGTTTACTAAATTTTAGCTCTGCACACAGCATTTGACTTGCCCTTGATTAAATGCTAGCACAAGCAGTAAGGACTGAACCTGCTGGTCTCCTCTGTCAGGATTACTCGCAGGCTGGAGGGGGCAGGGAGAGGACAGGAGGTGTTTACCACAGCCCCAACACACCCACTGCCACTGGGTGGGGTGGATGTTGAGGAAGAGAAGGTTAATGAGCTCAATCAAGTGATCTTGTGCGGCAAACTACTACGGAACATCCTTCCTCCTTGAGGAAAAGTGTTCCTACTTGTTTTCCCTTTTGGAATATGGAGTTCTTAACACCCACTTATGCCAGTCTAGAGTCAAAAATACAAACACATAAAATGGCTGTTACAGCTCTGTCTTTTCATGATGGTCAACCGAATGCTTACGGAAGAGTATTCAGGGCAAATCTAGGAATATTTGCTTGTAAATATCCTTTCTTCCTAAGCCACAGAAGTCTGTGTCTAGCAGCCCAGTTGGATGTCTGTCCTCTGAATTGGTGTAACTGCATCTTGAGACCGTGTACTGTCCTCCATATACTTTGGTGAGTTTAACTGAAGTGCAATGTGATGGATCGCTGTGGGCTCAGTGAGGAGTGCAGGCCTCAATCAGGCGTTTTCACAGTGCACATGCTGAGAGTCTCAGGAAATCAGAATGCCCCACTTCCTTTTTTTCCCTTTTAAATTGGGCAGATGCTTTAAACAGAAGACATTTCTTCTTTAATTTGTAGCTGTTAATTCATTTATAAACTACATGTGCTTCGTGAGTGATTATGCTAATGTACTTAAGACTATTTAAACCCTTGCACTGATTAGCCTAGCCATTTATTTTAGCTATATTGTACAAATAAGATGCTATCTTAAAATGTTTCTAAGAAAACTCCATAATCACAAGTACTTTATTAAGCACAACTGTTGGCTTTACTAAGTTCAGCCACTTATACGTTAATTTTTAACTTTGCATTTTCTTCATGAGTACTAGATGGTGGGACTAGGCTGGAGAACACATTTAATGGCAAAAATAACCCATTAACTTTATATTTCATCCTGTCTCCAGGCAAGAGAGTTTGTGGGGTCACACTCGGCTCATGCATGCAGAGTAGCAAGCAGGCTGTAACCCTGCAAGGCAGGTGTAAGGCGCTGGCTCTGTGCCACGGATTAGCACAACAGGGCCCTGGCCCTGGTTTCTGCTAAGGTCTGCCAGGTGTTACAGGGCTGCAGGCAAATCACGTAGCCCGTCGGGCCTGGTTTTCCCCATCTGTATGGGGTAATGATGCTTGGCTACCTTTGACGTTTACTGATGAGAAGTGCATTCTGAGTCATAGGCGTTGCTAAAGGTATCTGGAGCGATGATTTATTTGGGCAGCTTCACATTGAAGGTGGCTGAGGTTGTTCTGATAAGGGTACTACGGGGCTGCCATGGTGTTGAGGGGTCAGTATCATTTCCTAGTGTCATTTCCTGGCTGAAATGATCTGGGGAGTATCAAGAGATCCACATCAGTTATGGGGCAGGGCCAACATCCCACAGCCCTGAATAATGTGGAGGAAGCTGAGGAGAACTGGTGATAACCAGGACAGACTCTTGTAGGCACTTCCTTCCCAGGTTGTTTGGGTTAGCTCTTTCTCTCAGTGTTCAGCACTGTCAGCAGCAGACATTAAAGCAGTTAACCAAGCTTTGTGCTTTGTGTAAAATAGCTGTGAAGGTCATAGTGAAACACAACACACTTATCTCAACTCATCTGAAAATTACCCTCATCAACTGCATTGTTTATGCCTGATAGATAGCCTGAGCACCAATTAGGGCTGTCATTTCCTGAGGTACCATCGGGGTAGGCGTGCAGATTGGAGATATGCAGGGAGAGAAGGGCCCCAGTGGCTGGTGGCAGCAGCTTTCCAAGGAGCTCCATGTGGGCCATCCAGCCCTGTGTTGTTGGGGTTCCATGCCGGCTCACCTTAGCATCATCCATCCTCCTCCCCTCTGCAACAATCTCGGAATTATCATGTTTTTTTTTTTTGTTGTTGTTGTTTTGTTTTTTTCTTTTTTCTTTTTTCTTTTCCTGATCTGATACTGCTTTTACTCATGGTGCAGTGATGAACAAAAACATCAAGGTATTTCCTGCCCCAAGATGGCCACCCACAGAGGCATGGTACAGAGAGAAAGCTGGCTTGTGTTGTGGCTGTTGTTTCCCTTTGCTATCAGAGCTGCAGTCAGAGAGTCAGATGGGCCATTCTCACTCCCATCCTCTTCTTTGCAGGAGAGCTGTGTACTGGGGAGATCGGCAGAAAGTATAAAAGAGAAGATGCGAGAGGGTAGAAACTGGGCTCATCGTGGAGGGTGGGATGGGAGAAATACAATATAACAACTGAGTCAGAAATGAGCTACCCGGAGAAGTGAAGACCTTGAAGGAGTGATAGGCAATGACACTCATATTTACATCTTTTTTCTGTGCCCTAGAGACAGTTATTTGTTTCTTGGAGGTTCTCCATATCATTTGTCCTGCTTAGGTGCAAATGGATCTCTGATCTACTAAACGTTTGCAGCTTGCATTGAGGTGTTTTAAGAACTCTGGTGAACAGAGGAGAACAGAATCATTTCAGCATTCAAAAGGGGCGTAAAACTATAGGCTTCACAAAGCAGTATCAGATAGGGGGAGAGAAAACCAAACAACCTGAAGTAGGCATCTCTATATGTAATGCAGTAAAGCTACTTGCAAAAATGTGCAGTGGAGGTAAAGTAGAAGAAGCTCTGCTACTTTGTTAAGATGTGATATTTAGAGGCTTAAATTTGCCCAAAGGGGCAATTGCTTATATACATGCAACCCCATCAAGCAGAACCCCTGTGCCCGCCCGCTGGGAATACTGACACCTGTGCAAGCGGGTGCTGGCTTTTGCATACGCAGAAGCTGCTTTTAGGGTGCATGAGTGCAAGCACTCCTCCCTGACCATCTGCAGGTGCACAGTTGCATGCAAAGAGACAAAGGGAAGTTGAAAGAAGGCAATAGCATGTACTCTTCATAGTAAAAAGTCATGAGTCACACCTCAAAATGTTGTCAGATTCTGTGTTTTGAGGCTTTTTTTCTGCTGCTCGGAAGACCAAAGTTTCAAGGAGAAAGATAATAACCTTTAGGAAAAGGGACTGTGATCTTAGGAAGCACGAGAATTCATGACTGAAACTTTTTCCCCAAATGTCTCAGCACAGCTGCAGCTCAACTGCCCACAGCACAGATTCAGCATCACGCCCTGTGTCACAGTTAAAATGTAAACTAAGAGACCCTCTTGTTGTCTGTCTTTGTCAGAGGAGACAGCAAAGCACCAGGCTGCATAGGTTGCGGTGACATAACTCCCACAAGAATGGCAGCACCAACACAGTGATGCCACATGTCAGCACAGCTTCCTTCACATGCATGTGTGCAAAGCACTGCCTAAAGATGTGTGTGCAGATTCTGCTTTGAGATAAAACACATCAAGATCAAGCTAGGTGTGTGAGGACTAAACACCCATATCCCTGCAAAATGGACAGCAGTTAGATTTTGGCATTTGTGCATTTAGAATCATGAGTGATGTTTTCTTGAGTA
Source organism: Tragopan temminckii (assembly GCA_028571105.1). Classification (NCBI taxonomy): domain Eukaryota; kingdom Metazoa; phylum Chordata; class Aves; order Galliformes; family Phasianidae; genus Tragopan; species Tragopan temminckii. The sequence goes on along the minus strand of JAOWBP010001760.1, from coordinate 78,031,030 downwards.
AATGTGCAAAATATGTGCTGGATCTTATGATGGATTATATAGCAAACTGAAACCAACTTAACCATGAGCATGAAGCTGTGCTACTTTTTTATCTACGCTGCTAATTAAGGGAGCCAAACATCTTACCTACTTTCTTTATTAAAAAGAAGTAATACTGAGTTTTATGCTTTCTCTGAAAAAAAAGAAATCATGGTCACAAGAGCTATACTGTACTGCAGGAAAACTTCCTACTGAAAGGCAAATAGGGACATCTGAAAAAGAAAGGTGAAAAGAAAATGAGAGCCTAGTCTGTTTTAGTTGTGATCAATGGGAATTGTGCCATTTGCCTTTAGTGGCAGCAGAATTGTGGGTGACACATGCACATTCTCTTTTTTTCCTGAGAAATGCATTTGTAGGGTCTATGTTTAAAGAGATGGGAAGATACTGCCCTGCAGGAAGATGTGCCTGGGGACCAGGCCTCCAAAGCTGCATGAATGCAATGATGAGAGGTACAATAAGTTGTGCTATTCAGCTCTTCTCAGGTAGATGTGGGGAATCCTTAAAAATATGAAGAATTCTATCTTAGATAAAAAGTTGTGGTTTGTAGAACCTGGAGGTTCCCTTCATAGCTTCCTGGAGCAGTCCTGCTGGGGGTTATTTTGTGTAATGGGTTTATTGAGACAGCATCTTGGGTGCATTTTCTCCCTACCCCTTTTTGTCTGATCAGAGTGACATGGAGTACGGAGAAGGAGTGGAATACCTGACATGGAGTATGCATTCAGCTCTGCTCCATTCCTGTCAGTGGCTGATATCAAGCCATTGATCAAGCTTTCAGTTTTCAAAGGAGTGATGAAAATCCTCACACTCTTCTTAAACACTGTGTGCCAGAGGTGGGTATTAACTGAAGGTGCCCGGAGCAGACATTATATGACATTATAATATTAAACAACTGATAGGCAATTCTCTCTGCTAGAGCAACCAGCTGAAGAGGTAACGCAGCCTCTTATAATAAGGACAAATGATGACTGAGGTGTTTCTATCTGAATAAATTGTACAACACATACTCTGATATCCTTGGGTTTGATCCTGCACTTCTTGAACACTCTTACGTGCCAGTAATACTGAGAAGTGTTTTGGGCATGTGGGGAATGCATTTAAGGTTCAACATGGAAAAGATATTAGCAAGTTATTACATGAAGCACAAAGACCAACTGGACTTGTATTCACAAAGGTAACCAAATTAGGTTTTGTTGGATTGCTCTGAGTAGAAAGGACAATTTTGCTTTGCTAAAAGAAACAGTAGAATTAATGAAGCTGAATGTTAATGAGGCCATTCAAAACTAAAATAAGAGTAGACTGTCTCTGCCAGCTGATTTGAATAATACCATAATTAAATATAAAATAAAAACAAATAAAAAACGCAAACCAAAGCAAAGTGCATTACATTGATTTTATGTTTGTTGACGTTAATAGAATGTCACATGCTTTCTGCATCTCTCTGAGCCACAAATAAATGGGTGGGATTCATCACTCAGGTACCTGTAGTAGGTTCTCCTTTGTCATTTCAACATGATCATGCTTCAAATATATGCATTTAGACACTGATACTAAAATTTCTAATGAGAGCAATTTGCTGTATAGGGAACTATTTTATTTACATTATCCATTGCTGAGCTTAAAAATTCAGTTTCTTTTTACTAGTCTCTGGGTGGTTACATGAAGCACTTCTAGAGGAAAGGTGCACAGGAGGGGAGAGGATTCAAAAGCAAGGGAGAAATCGCTGTCAGGTGAGATTTAACTATTTGCTGTGAGCCCAGAGTCTGACAATTGACTATGACAAATGTATCAGCCAGAGTTAAACACAAAGCAGTTTATTAATGTGGGTGGCATGATTGGCATGAAATAGAAATTGTACTTAGCATTTATAAAATGTCATTATTCAGATGAAATTAAACTATTCTAATATAATGGTTGAAACAGACAACATCCTTTTTAAAGAGAGGAAACTGAGGCTTATTGGAGCTTAATGACACACACAGGGTCACACAGTTAGTTTGAGGGATAAACAGCTGAATTAGAAGACCTGACTTCCATTATAATGCTCTACATTAGATGACAATCCACAGCAGAAAGAATGAATTGCAAAAAAAAAGGCAGGTGGATAATGAAAGGAAATGTACATTAAGTGTTTGAAATATATATAGTTGACCAGAATGAAACCAATGATGGAAACCTTTGCTTGATTTTAAAGAGAACTAAATGTATTTGCTCGCAGAGCATTTGAAATAACAGGTTACTGAAAGGGATGATGGGGCCTGTGAGAAAAAGTAAAAGCATTTATTGAAGACAGTGCTAAAAGCTGTATTTTTGCCTCCGTTTTCAGGAAGGAATAGAGGACAGATGGTAGAAATTTCCCAAGGGAGAAAAGTGAATTACTAGAGGAGATCAGGATCAGACCTGAACAGGTGATCATGAAATCGAAATGCCTGAAAACTCAATTTCTCAAGGTCGATATAACCCATGACTAAATAACCAGCTTTTCTGAATTCTGAGGCAAGTGGGACAAACTGGGAAAACAAGGAGATGCTGGAGGACAGGTAAGAGTATAACGTCAGTGATGACCTAGTTTGGAATCAGACTACATCAGAGTATTATCAGCTAAGTGATTTCTATTTTATGTGTGTTTCCGTACCACACGCATTACTGAAGTATCCAAGGACCTTCACTAACATCTGTCATGTGGTCCTAGTTCACTCAGCCTTAACTCTTGGGACAACAAACTTGTATTGGTGGGCCTTATGGCTTTTAAAAATTATTATTGACTTATTAACTTATTATCTACAATAAACATGTTATAGTTATTGCATTTATGATAATATGTTAGTATTATTATATTGTTATTATTATTATTGTAGAATGTTTGTTGCAAGAAGATAGGTTAAGAAACGTGTCCTTTTTCCGAAGTGGAAGGTTGTAGGTTAGGGAGAGAATAGTGCATTTCCCAGTCTTGTTGTTCCTGGATGAGGTTTGGTCTGGGGATTTCTGGAGATTTAGCGAAGTAAGGATGAGAGATCCTTCTCCGTCACCATTGCTGTTGCCCTTATCTCCAGCTGAAATGTGCCTGCTTTCTCTCTGCTTACAGGATAAAGACCCTTTTCACTTCAGATATAACCATCAGACTCCAGCTGTACTGAGGAATGCAGTTCTGTTCCAGTCTCAGTCTAGCAACCAGATTTTGTGACATGCCTTGTTCCTAATGCTAAGGAGTTAAATGCCTAAACATCTTTAAAATCTGTGTTGACTTTATTCCAATTTCATCCATCTAGAAATTGTGCAAGTGTGCGCAGTGTCCCTGTGCTTTCACATCATTTAGGTAAATACTATAGTATGAAAAGAGACAATAGCCATGGGGCGGATGCTGGAAAAGCTAAAGCAGAATGTAGTGAGACAGCTAAATACTGTGATCTGATTATTTGTAGTCAGTGTGATTGCATGAGAAATACCATGTCTAACAAAGTAATTCTATTCAGTTTTGACTTTTCTGAGGAAATGTAAAGAATTGCAGTGGACTGACATTGTGATTAGAATTTAATTTATGGGCCTTATGGAGCAACTGGATATTCTAAAGGTAACATAGGATAATCGATCTTGTTTAATGTTGAGAGTGAGTGTTGAGTGTTTTTCTCTTCTTAGTGGATGTCACAGGGAGGCATGAGCTCTCGTAGATGCTCAGAAAGGGCTTGACTTCCCGTTTTGTCAGTTATGACTGTTTATCTTACATCAAATCCTTCTGTCTGGCCACAAGTGAACAGATGATGGCCTTGACAGAATCATCCTGCTGGATCCTGGTTGGGCTCCTCTGAAAGAATTAATGTTCAAAATCAGAACAATTTTTTTTTGACAGCTAAGAAAAAGCCAGAGGATATTTTTTATCTAGAACTAACAAATTATTAGCACTGACCATGAAATATGACACATTCCTAGATTTCATATAGCCATACTTTTATCTCTTCAAATTTGTAGTTTTTCAGAAGAAAGAGCATTTTTCTTCTGACATTAAGAAGCCATTTAGAATGTCTGTTGTCCATCACTCTTGAGTTATTACTAAGCCTAATTTATAACTGTAAAGGGCACTGTGTATAGCTTGTTACCTCATGTAAAATGTGCAGGCACTGAGGCAAGAAGTCACTTGCCCAGCAAGTATGCCTGGTGTTACTCACAATGAATGTCATGTTGAGGGAAAGAATAGATAGAAAAGAGGTCATGTGTGGCTGATGTTGACTGAAGGTATGTTTGTGCCCAGTATTGTTCAGTACTTATCTTCCTTATGAAAATATTGCTATTGCAATAGTACCAACGTTTCTCTGTGTGTTGATACAAGCACCAACTGGGGAAGTTTGTTCAGCCTCTTCACATATGGAAGTGGTGTCGAAAATCATCCTCATGTATTTTGCATGAATGTCAGCTGTCCCTGTGAATTTCTGTATTTCCTTAGCGTACTGCACCAGGCGGTGCTTCTGGGTGAAGCTTTGCCCAAAGGCACTCCTCTGCTCATTGCTGGGCTGGGTCTCTGGGCCCAGCTATGAGCTGTGCATGACACAAGGAATTGCCCCAGCAAGTTTTACTCACACTTATGGGGTTCAACTCCTTCCTGCCTCTCCTGAGCTCACAGCACTTGTGGGCTAGAGTCGCCGTCCACAGAGGCCTTTCTTGTCCACTTCCCAGCAGCACAGAGGGAGGCTGTGCTCACACAGAGTCTAAATCCAGATCAAGAGGTGCAGCGCATTCTGGTAGGATGCAGGTGGCGGGAGTGGGAGTGTGCATGCTCACAGTGCTGCTGGCTGACAGCTAACCAAGGCGACTTCCTCCTCCTACGCACGGGGCCCAGCTGAGATGCACTGCGAACCTCACGCTGCTGGGATTGCTTTTCTGTTCTCACTCACTGCTGAGATGTGCGGCGAGGTGTCGGTCAGAGTGGGTGGAGTGGGGTCACATCCTCTCAGCCGTGTCAGGATGGGGTGACAGGCATGATGACAACCACTGCTAGCTGGGTGAGGGATTGTTCCGCTCTGCTCCACAATGATGCAGCCTCACCTTGAGCACTGGGTACAGATTTGGGTTCTACAACATGAGAAGGACATAAAACCAGCTTGAAGAGAGCTGTGAAGATGGTGAAGGGTCTGGAAGGCAAAATGTGTGAGAAGCAGCCGAGGTCCCTTGGTTTGTTCAGCCCAGAGAAGAGTTCCTCACAGGAAGCAGAGGGGCATCACTTTTTATTTTTCAGTTGTTTGAACCATACACCTATGAATGATCAGTGTGAAGGGGACTGTAAAGAACAAAATCTCTGTTCAGTGTAAGGTATCTTGTGTACTTTAAACCAGCTGTATACAAAATGGCCAGGCTCTTTCTTATCCCACGGCAGGACTTTGAGGTAATTCAAAGCAATTGGTATCAGTCACTATGCTCTGTCAAATACCTGGGTACACTGGGCTGAGGAAAAGATTCAGACTGACACTGCACTCTTCAGATTGCTCACATATCTACAGTTTCTTCTTGATTAGAGATGTGTGCTGGGGTGGATGAGCGGACCTAGTTAATGTATTTGCTATTGTAATTAGGATTGATACCCATAAATCTCAGCAAGAGCTGAATGAAATGTAATTCCATTGCACTCAAAAGTACTGCTCTGTACAGTGCCCAGCACAGCATTCTATCACTGGGACTCCTTAGTGCACTGCTAATAAAAATAATAAGTAATACAGCAGCAATGGATAGTAGTTTAGTGAGGATGTGTTGCTTGAATTGGGTTTTACAGCCGGTACTCAACTCATCTCTTGTTGACCTTTTCAAAGAAATCTTGAAGAGCTGTTTTTTTTTGATTCTGAGTTCTGTATTTGTCTTATGCCCACCATTCTGTGTACATTGTGTACTAGGAACATCTAGTATGCACCTCCTTTCCTCACTGCAAACTTCTACTACAGAGAGAGCATTGGTAGGGATGTAATAAATAGGAACTAAATTTGCATTCCTTTTTTTTTTTTCCTCCCTTTTTTTTTTTTTTTTTTTTTTGGAAGCAATTTACATGTTGTGCTTCTGGATCCTAAAGCAAAAGGAAATGTGCCTGATGCTAAAATTGGCTTAGTGGCTCCAGTTTTCTTAGCTTTGCACCACCTGCCTCTAATCAAACTGTCCAATTACAGGAAACAATTGTTTTCTTGCTTTCTGTTAAGTGCAGAAATTCATCCACTAAAGGACTTTTTACCAAATGTTGCTTTTAACAAAACCACTTTCACCATTTGGAAAAAAAAAAAGTACTGATGTTTACGTCCAGGGTGCACATCAGAATTCAAACATATGGTCACAAAGATTCACACAAGGTCATTCACAAAGCAGTAATATTTATCTCAGCTGATTGTAGGGTTTGGAAATCTCTATTATATTGGGAACAACTTAGTGGACATTAATAGATTTTCACTGTTGTGGTGTTAAGCTGAGAATCAGGCTGTGACCTATAATTAGCACATACATGAAAAGCACTGATAATACAGAAGGGAAATTGGTCTCTCTAGATATGCTTCCTTAATGTGAGACAATGACTTCAGGCTGTTTCTGATCTGCGAATCTCCCATGTGAAGACTTGCTGAAGGAGAATGAAATAGAATAAAAGGCATCCAAATAGAGTAAGAAAAAGGATCCAGCATTGGTTAACAATGCTTTCTTTGCAAAACTAGATCCCAAACCGTTATTATACCCTTTAACACAGTCAGCCCTACAGAAATACACGAGCTCACTTAGCTATAGTGAATATACAACCTGTCCTGTGTCATCTTAATGACGGTGTTTACATCTGGACCTAACAACTGCTTTTTATCTGCAAAGGAACAGATTAATAAGGAAGGTGTTAACAACATCATCTGTTATGAAGGAGCTTGTCAATTATACTGAAGGTATTTGATTTCTCGTCAAACTTTGTGTGAAATAAAATAGACCAAGTAAGGGTGTAACAATCCTAGTTAAGAGGCCTGCATGAAAAGAGATTTAGAACACTGTAAAATTTCCTTGAGAAGCATAAGACAGTTATTGGAAACTACTGAGTGGAGGAAACATGAGGAACTACTATTTGCTGTCTCATAACATGGGAAGGTGGGGGGTATTCTATGAAATTGACAGTTGATAAATGTAAAACAGATAAATGAGTAACTTGTAAGCATTAACTAGTAAGCCCTCAGCACGTGGAATTAATTTCCAAAGGAAATCTATATTAAACTGCAGCACAATTGGCAGCATTGCTACAGCCATGTTGAGAAGGATGATGAACTAGAAACAACTTTTTGTTTCCAAAATGTGTTTAATGTGTGTCTACGTACTTGCATACAGCTTGCAACTACGCTAATTTTTTCAATAGACTGTAATTTCCTCTGTCAGTTGGATCAATATGAAGATGTTTGGTATAAACTGGGAAAAGCTTTAAAAATTAGATAGAATGCAGTATATGAGAATTTCTCTTTGTCCTCATAACTGTACTTTTCTATGTCTTTTTCTTTTTCACTCCCACGTTTTCCAATTTTTTTTTCTGCCTTTTAAATCAAGATCAAGAAGGAAACAATACTGGAGATTTCTATGTTGGCTGACATGTACTGTTTAGCAACTTTTTTGTTTGTGTGCTGAAGCGGGGGGTTGGGGAATATATCACTTTATCCCTGTTATTTCCTAGATTGCTTTAGTCACACTCGAATGGTTAATCTTGTTGCATTTATATGGACGGCACAGTGGTATATATGATAAGAATAAAAATTCAGTAACTATAGAACAAATCTCCATTGCTTTTTAAAGAGAATAAAAGGGAAGAGTAACCTAACACAAAGCAAATGTTGCTTGCAGTGCAGTAAAACCCAGACAAAATCTGAAATGCTCCATAAAAAGGAAGCCAGCATATTTGCCAATTGTTATTCCTATGGCATGGAAGATTATTTCATTTTATTGCATAACCTGTTAGTTATTACCTTGCCCATCGACATGGTAACATTCATTCTTCATATGGGGAATGCAGATATATTCTATATGTGAATCTTACTGTGTGAACAAACGCAGCCTGACTTCCCCCTGCTCAGCTCCAGAGAGCTGAGAAGGCAAGCTGATACCCTGCATGACAAGTGCTCAGGTCTAGCAGAAAGTAGATATGAAGAAATACAGTTCATGTTGCTCATAATATTGCATTTTGTGCCTATTTCTAGAAGGAAATGTGAGGTTTGGTCCTTAATCTTGGGTGATACAGAGAATGAGATTTGGAGAGCAAAAGAGGTTCAGAGCAGTGGACAGTGACGCTGAAAGTTTCCTCACCTGGGTCGAAATAACAACGGATATATGTGCTCTGTGTGTTTCACATATGTGTGTATGTGTTTAGCTTTTAGAGTTATAGGAAGCTGGAGTGGTGGATATAAAGGAACTGGTAACTGTAAGGTTAATGGGTTACAGTGCAGGGATGAGGTGCACGGGTGTAAAAAGTGTGCCAGTATAGACAAGAAATATGGGGAATTGGCAGAAAAAAACCACCATATAGGTATAATTATTAAGATATTTTGTTCCTTGTTACAACTGACCTTTTATCTCAGCTGAAACGGAAAGGCTGTCCTCTGATTTCCAAGGTTACGTTCACATATGCCACTTGAGTGGTTATCTGCTGATGGTGTCCTACTTTCCAAGCTGAAACTAGGTTATCCTTCAAGGTGCGTGTGTAGGGATATGGGCGTGCATAGGTTGACCACCAGCCTGGCAGTGCCTCTGGTGACCTGGCATTTGAGTGCATGGTCAGGATTAAGGAACAAAATTTTTAAGCTGAAAGAACAAAATCAGGCCAAGGCTGCCACAATGAACAGCTTTGTGTCTTTGTCATGAAAAATACCTTGGTATTCTATACATGGTTTTAGAACGAATGAAAACTTTGGCTATAGAATGTAGCATGGTACAGCAAAGGCCGTCAGATGATGTTGCCAGCTGCAAGGATGGATTTTACTGCTTGGTAAGGCTAAAAAGCAGAATTTCAAAGCATAGAGGACTCTTCATGTCCCATAGTGACACTTCCCTCTGGAAACACATGGTAGAAACCCCCTGTACATGGCAGTGCAGCCTTCCCCACTGTGTGATATGCAGCGGCCACAGGCAACACAAGAGCTGGGACAGGGAGCACTGAAAGCCTCAGCCTGCCGCGAAGCTTCCTCTAGGGGGAAGGAAGTCTCTGCACTTCAGAAAAAGCTTTTCTCTAGAATCTCTGCTATTTCCAGTTGCTTCAGGTGCTGGTGCAAAAATCTTCCAGCATGCTACACAAATGTATGTAAATGACTTAAGTCTACCTATGCAGGAGGATTATTATGGTTTCCCATCCTCCAACCCAATGTGGGATTATTTCTGGGCAATTATTATTTTTTGCATGGAAGAAAGAGTTACACATGAATGGCCTGGACACAACTTTTGTTTCCTGCTGTTCATGCCTCATCTCACTGCCTTACTCCCATGTTTGTTACCAATTAGGAGTGGTGTGGAGCTTGCAACTCAGTTTAGCCTTAAAGGATTTAAAAGCCCTGAGTTTAAATGTGCACATTTAACTTTCCCTTTTGGAAAAAAAAGTGTAGGTGGAAGACATTTAACATGTATTTGTCACATCAGTTGCGTAGGAACAGCCAGCGTCCTGCAAGAGAGCTCAGCAAGTTGAACAGCTGGCAGGTGCCTCCAGATGGCTTCAGAAGATGCAAGAAACATGACCTGACGCAGTGCAGAAAAAGAGCTGAAGGATCCCCATGTTAGCCAAGACCTGCTGTGTGATTTTCGTCGGGTGGTTGCTGCTCTACCACTGCCGATGACACAACCTTGTATGAAGCTGTCATAGAAACCAGTGACCCTCCTCTGAACTAAAAGTGAGAACTACTGGTCAGCCATCCCTATGGGAATTCCCTTGTGGGTCAGAATGGTATTTGCTTTTGTGCCTAACTGAATTAGTCAAAACTGTAATGAGCAAGTACAGCCTTTGTATTCTGGTCACAGTGTAAGTAGTTTCTAGAAAGAGATGTAGCCTGCAAGATTATGATACTGGTCACGTGGCTTTCTGAGTGGGTAGCTGAAACATTTTAAGTCACCAAAAATAATAGTAGGGAACATACGATAGCTTTTTGTTATGATTTTTATTTCATAGGACAGCCTTTAGCTAGTTATTCATGCTGAAATTCATTACTTGCAGGACTCACAAATATATTTTATGACTATCTAACAGCTTGTCTGCATATTGGAACACAACCTCACAAATAGCAGCACAGAAGCAATCGCAAAATTAATTTAATTAGTATTTTACCAGCTCTGGAGCTTAACTACTGTGAATAGGTGTTGCTTAGGCAGTATAGTTTAATGGTTCCTGGGATATTTTAACTCAGGACTCCACAATCTAGTTTTCCAGCCTCTGTGCTTATGGAAAGAGGGTCACAGAATCTCTCAGTCTGTCCAGCTGTAAAATGATTTGTGTGTTTCACAGAATCACAGAATCACAGAATGGCCAGGGTTGGAAGGGACCACAAAGATCATAAATCTCCAACCCCCCTGCCACATGCAGGGCCACCGGCCTCGTCATTTAATCCTAGTCTAGTTAATTCTAGTTTTTAGGTAGCTTAACTAACATTGGTAACATGCATTGAAATACTTGGATGAAAGTTGCTTTACTATATAAGTGCAAAGTATTATTATTAGAAACACCGTTATACTATCAGTAGCATGGCTTACAATGAAAATCCATGAATTTCTGGCTTCAGGAGAAAATTTTTCTTTGTGTCAATATAAGTATTCAAGAAATCAAAAATAGACAAAATAAGAACATAGATGTAAAACAAATAACGGTAATGTTAACTTTATTAAAAAGCTTCTTTGTGGTATCAGGCAGGAAGTGAAACTGCTTTCAAACTGCAAATATTTCTCAATCATTTCATGCACCAACAATCTTTGTAATAGGTTTTCTGTTGGTTTTTGCAAAATGTTCAGATGAGCAGATAAAAGTTCAGACACAGGGGGAAAGGCAGTCATTTTTCTTGGATTTCACTAACCACGTATTTCATTCTACGATTCAAAGTGACTTTAGGGTCTGTCTCCACAAGCAGATGTGCACGCTGAAAGTTTCAGCCCCAACTATTTTTATGGGGTCATTTTTAATTTTTTTTTTTTTTAATAAACCAGCAGCACTGAATGCGAGCAGCCAGCCAACTGGCTTTGTGTGTTGACTCATGGTTGGTGACAGAGTTCAAACAGAGATAGCTGAAGTAAAAACGGCTCCAACTATCTTCCCCACTCCTCTGCCAGGGATGCTGCCTTGCCACAGGGCTGCCTGGATGCGATGTGTGCATGCACCCAAGCCAGGGGAGCTTACAGCCTGCTGTACTTGTATGAATTGCTGCTGATTTCAGGCTGTAAACCCTGCTGACTTGAGAGGGGATGCTTGTTCTGCTGTACTGTCCCTGGGATGGTAGTGTCCAACAGAGGGACAGCGGCGACAGCTGGCAATGGTAAATGCTTCATCCATCCCAGTTAAAGCTGCCAGTGAATGTGAATCAACACTCTTAGGTTTTGTGCTGCTTGGAACTACTTTTCTGGCTCTAAGTATCATGTTATGTTGATCCCAGAGGGTCAAGTATAAAAGTATTGAGCACTTAGAGAGATACTAAATTCCTGTACACAGAGAATTAATAGGGCTTGAGAGCACTTGGCAATTGGGCTGAACAAAAAAAAACTTCAACTAAAACTGTTGTTTGATAGAAAAGTAGTTTTTTCATTAAAAACTGAAAGCTAGAAAACTGAAACTTCAGCTTGCATATTCACTGCTGCACCTGGGTCAGATTCGAAAAACACAAGGAGTAAGTGTTAATTAGGTATCTCTTGACTCAGTAATTCTTGCTAAAAATGCTGCATGTGGGGCATCTAGAAGAGCAGCAGGTGTTGTGGTAGATTTTACTTGCCTCATCTTGTAGTTTCTAGATACCACCGCCCGAATGACTGCCTTTATTCAGCCACTAAAGGCTTCTTTTTTTCTTTACAGAAATGGAAAAAAAAAAAGGAAAAGGTAGAAAAAGCACATACAATTCAAAAGTTCCAAAGTAATTCCATTTTACAGTGTTCAAAAGAGATTTGTTCTGAACATATATTTGGTTAATATTTTCAGTCAAATGCTAGTCTAAATTTTCACAAATTAATCTTTTGTTAAATAGAGAGAAAGTGAAGCTTTTGAAGACTTTTGCAAACCTTTCCTGAGGATGGAGGCACCTTTATTTTTGTATGAAAAGATACCTGAATGGTGCTTACTGGGTCTAGACACAGGCCTGGGATTTGGGAAACCTGAATTTGATTCTCTCTTCATGGTGTGATTTTCAACATAATCACTTAGTTTTCTGGTGCCTCTGTAAAACAGGGGTGTTGGGTTTACCTTGTAGAGGTGTTGCAGAAATCGATATGCTTAAAAATATGGTGGCCTTAATTACCGTGTTGCATAGGACAGCAAAAAGTCTGAAAGCTGTACATTTCTTGTTCCCTGGGTTCCCATCCTTGACATTTTGCACTGGCAAACAGGGAAAACCACAAAGTTCTCTAAAATCATAGCAATCTGTTGTTCCTGCTCTGTTTGTGTGCTCCAAAGCCTGTAAAGTTTTATTAGAATCTTTGCTGAGACTTTCTATACTTTGTGTTGTATTTTCATGACCGTTCTGAGGTCTGTATGGACCAATATATTTCTTCCTGTATGCTGAGCATCATCACATTTCAGAGGTTGATTTGAAGGCTTCTAAGAGCTTTTCTAAGTCTACATTTCATTAGATATTATGCACTTCTTTGATATCCACACATTTTTCAAGCATGACATGAACAGGAAGGAAATAATTCAGTGTCTAAAAAGGATTGTTTCGTTGGCTCCGCTTGTTCCTCAAAACTTTTATTTGACTAGCAATAGCCAGGTAGACTGCAAGCAATAGTATGGTAAAGCCTACCACTGTTATGGAATCCTCAGTACCACAGGTGGTATTATTCATAGGACAAAAGAAATAAAAGGGTTGAAGCCTTTCCAAGCTTTCTGGGGAGTGAGTGCCTGCAGGCTACGCTCTGGATGTCTGAGGAACCTTGATTCATTATCATTAGTGAACTGTTTGTGCAGTAGAGAGATGAATGCTGTAGAAATGTATATAAACAAGTGGCAGATAGTAGAGAAAGTACTCGATAACCTCTCTGGTCATGCAGATTAAGTGGTACTGATGAGGAGAAGCTGAATGACTTTTACAACTATTTGCAGGAGATGGAAGGGGATGGTGTGTTTTGCATGTGAGTGAGTTCATCTGCTCTCAGTGGTTTAGTTCTTAGATCTGTGTTTGGTGGAGCTGGCTGAGACCATTCAGGTTAGAACGACCTCTAGTTGGTTTCTAGTTGGACCAAGCACCTCACAGCTTTATCCAGTCAGGTCTTGAAAACCTCTAAAACAGATTACACAGCCTCTTTGAGCAGCCTGTTCCACTGTGTGATTTCTACTGTTTTCATGTTGAAAAAGCTTTTTCCTCAGAAATGGTCTGAACTCTTCTTGTTACAACTTAATGCTTCTTGTCTCACATCCTCCAGTACGTACAGCTGTGAAGAACCTGCTTCCATCTCATTGGTAACTCCCTCACAGGCACTACGGGGCTGCTGTTAGCTCCCCCAAAGCCATCTCCTCTCCAGGCTGAACAAGTCCAACTCCCTCAGCTTCTCCTCACAGGGCAAGTGCTCCAACCATCTTGGGGACCTCAGCTGAGCTCACTCCAATTTGTAGACATACTTCTCTGTCATACAGAATATCAGGAAGAAATTAAAAAAATAAATCCACAGGAAATTTCAGTTTTCCCCATAGAAAACTGTTTTCAGTGCAGTAGTGGTCCACACAGTTTGGCAATGGCATGCCAGGGTTCTGACCATGTTGGCTCTGCAGTGTTGCAGCCACAGCTGGGGCACACTGTCAGCTGGCACTGCTGAGAATCACGCTCAGTTCCAGGGCTGCTGAAACATTACTGTGGAGTTTCCAAAATGAGGTACTGTGCAATTTCAGGGAAGAGAATTTCAAAAAATGCAACATCTTCTCCTCTGTATGGACATCAGTTCCCATTTTTTCCCCTCCAATGTGATTTTCAGAAGAGACTTTGCATAAGGTGAAATCTGAACCTACAAATCATGTTACTGTAATTCAGCTAGAGGATTGTGACAAATGGGCAGGAGACCCCGTTGTTACTAAGGTGTTTGTTTAACAGAACTACACTATTTTCCTCTTTACTGTAGACTTCAGATTTTGAACAATTACTAACTTGCAGCCTTCCCTCTTCCTTCCTTCCTTTTCTCTTTATAGTTGGACCTAAGGTTTTGCATTTCTATCTTATCTAGTGTTTTCAACATGTTAATAGTGAATTTTTGTGGTCTTGCAGAGGCAGAAAGCAGGGTATGTTCCAGAGTGGATGTTAAAGTAACAATATTATAATTAAATATTTGTTTGTGTTAATAAATGTTCCATTACAGAAAACAACCCTCATTTTTCCCCTGCAGACAAACTCATAGTGTTCTTTTGAAAACCCGGAGCCTCCTCTTTTCTTCTTTTTCTTTTTTAACCACTATCTTGCTGTAAGGGTGGAAATGATCTTCCATTTGTAGCAATATTAATCTCACTTCAACATTTGCATTTGTGAAGAAAGGTATTGTGTGTGTTAGGCATAGGCAAATGTGAGATGGAGGCTTCTTTGACAAAGAGGAATAGCCACCATACCTGGAGCCTTGGCTCTGTGAGGTATTAATAGGAATGAGGGTGCTATTTGGCTGACATCTCATTTCTTTTGGCATTGATTATTTACATACTGACTGACTCGTGCTACTGTGACCATGCAATGTAGCCAGAGATTCAGCCCACAACATCATTTTTCCTTTAAGAAGACTTTCAGTATAAGCTTCGTTAACAGATGAGAGGATAAGAAAAATATAAATAGGGGGAATGATAGTACCAAGATAAAAGTTCATGTCATTAGTTTTTGTGTCAGCTTGTATCTGCACCAGGATCCTGTCCCATTCTATCACCAGGCCAACAGCCATGTGGACCTGGAGGTGATTGTCTAAGGTAGGTGACATCATCAGAAAAAATATACATTTCTGGCTGGTATGGCCTTGTATAAAGAAAATGAGACAAAAGGGCCTATAAATTTCATTCATCTGCAGAAGGTGCCTCACAGCATGAGGTTGAGCCAGTGGACTTCTGTGCCATGGGAGGTTGTAAATGTGAATGCTATGCTGAATTGAAAAGGGCCTAGAAAATGTTATGAGTAGTTGTAACATTTGAAGTAGTAAGACAGGCTTAATTAAATCTCATATTTCAGGACATTGGCTAGTCTCTGTAGGGATCAGGAAGGATTTTCCCTTATCCATACGCAGCATTTCATAATTGGCCAGGTGCATTATGGGGTTATTGTCTTTAAATTGGAGGCAGTGATTAAATGCCTATGCTGGGAGTGAGATACTGACTTGAGTGGTTGGTCTGATTTGCCATGGCAGATTCTGGGTTCCTGTATGCTGTCGTTTACCCTCTCTTGTGCTTTTTATTGCAGTTCTCCCAATATTTGACCTTTTTTCTAGCTCCTGAATGGAGGTGCTGGTATTGAAAATCTCAGCTCTCACCAGGATACATTTTTTTTTAGCTGTCCTGTCAGTACAGTAAGGTTTGTAAACATGGCCAAACCCTCTGAAATAAAAGAAAATCCAGGCTATACCTTATTGTATTATATATTGCAGTGGCCACTAATACCATCTTTGCAGACCTCAACTCAGAGCAGCTACATAATCTATAACTTGTCCTGTAATGACAATGAATTAATAAGGTGTGATAAAGCTCCTGACCTTTGAAGTATTCTGAGAGGTGGATAAAGAAGTCATTTTTCATGCCTGCATATTCTTAGTAGCCGCACTAGTTGTGACTGCAAAACTCATTCTAAAGTAAAATTCTGTGGATGGATACCTGGAAAACTTTACATTATGAGGATGCTGGAGGGGACAATCTAGACCCAAAGCTTGATGTTTATGTATGCCTGATTAACTCCTACTTGCTATATGACCAGTTTCCTTGCTGCATAGAACTCCCAAATTCTTGAACTCCTGTTGTAGTCATGCAAGTGTCTGAAATGGTGGTTCACTCGATGCAGGGTAGACAGAGATGTTGAGTCTTGACTAGGAGGTGCCTTCAGTTGTGTTATGTTATCCTGGTGGGAAATGTCAGAGGCACCAGTCAAATGTTTATCTACCACTGAGTATAAAATGCTTCTAGCAGGCATGCCATGCATCTCTGCTGTATACAGATACACAACATTTTTGAGTTTTGTACTGGGAGAATCTGCCAGTTATGCCCATCAGCCAGCTGCTTATGGTGCTGCAAAATGGGAAAGGTCATTTTACTGGGATGTGGGAGAATGTGGAAGAGGTCATAGGAAGCTTGACCACCCTTCTGTATCTTGCCTGGTTGAAAGAGGCACATTAAAAGCAATCCAGTTCCTCCGTTGTGTTTCTACAGAAAGGCCAAGTTTGCTTTAATTGAAAGATCTTTTGCTAAAAAGACCTCCTAAAATACTTCCTAAAAGAGCATTTACAGATCGTTAGGATTACCACTGATGTTCACCAATCATTGTTCTTAGTGAACTATGAGTAAAATATATACCATCCATTTCTTAAATAGTGAAGAGCCAGTCTCTATCCTGAAGGGCTGACAGTGGTTGCCCAGCATACATATCAGGGAATATTAAAATGGTACCCAATTAGTGTAGTGTGAAAGCTTCTGATAATATTTTAATAATATAGACTTTAAACAAAAATTTAGCCTTATTCTGGATAATTAATGCTTGTGAAAGGTTTAATGTGTATTCATTGAGTATGTTGTGATTCTAGCATGTGAGCAGAATAATAAGAGGATGTGTATGCATGAAAGGATTTTCACTTGCGTGTTGACTTTTGATTTTTTTTTTTTTTAATGTAGAACAATATGATTTATTTTAAATTAAAATATGAAGATGGGTTGTTCCTCCAGAGTGATGGTGGTAAAGAATTTAGTGTGTTCTATTACATTTCCTCTGGACTATTTGCTAGATAGTGCCATGATGAAACATTCAGGTTCTGTGGAGAAATCAAACCGTACTACTCAAAGATAATTGTAAAGTAAATTTGAAAAAAATATTTGCAGAATTTGCAGAGACTTGTCTGATGTACGTATGCATCTCTGTATCAAACTAATTATTTGCTTTTAAGTGAAAGTAAGCAAAGAAAAAAACAAAAACAACTAATGCCATCCAGAGCCAGTGCAAGTGGTTTCAGTTTCTTGTAGAGGGCACTTAGAAGTGAATCATCATATTTTCACTGTTCGTAAAACCTGAGTGCTTTCTGTCAGGGTAACAAAGGTACATGTTACTTGTCTGAATGGGAAAACTCAGTGAAGGCAACTACGCTACTAACACCCTACCATGAGGTCGACTCCCGCAGGTCCAGCCAGGCAGGGGCAAAACATTCATCTTAAGTCACCTTATGATAAAATTTGTAGTACCTCATCTTTGCGTTTTTTCACTTTAAGGCAGCTGATATGCATGTTGGGTACCCTGAAGTAGAAATGCCACTTCTTTATCAGCAAGCACTTGCCCTTAGATGTGTATGTGTGGCTTAACACCATGCTGCTTGGCCATCCCCAGATGTGACATAAAGCCCATACCATGGCCTCTACAGCACTCTTCAGTAGACAGAGTAAATCCAGATTCATTTCAATACAAGTTTTTCAACAAACCTGGCTCATAAAAAGTTCAAAGGTTGTCACAGGGGCTGTTCTATTGCTTTCAGAAAGATGTAATATTGGAAATCATCACTGTCTGCCTTCTGTAGCCATGAATGTACAGTAGGCATCAAGAGTTCTTTCAGCCTACTTTCCCATCTACTGTTTCTTTAGACACTCCTACTCATTGCAGTTTTGCCTCTTTATACTCAGGGTGCCCCCATTTCAATCTCTACCAGAAGATTGCTTCCCTGCTGAAGAGGACTTGCGGGTTATATGGGAACTGTTGAGTCATAGCCTGAACCCCCTAGTTAAGCACCTAGCAAAAAGACCTGATCTGCCCTGGGAGCACAGGTGAAGGGAATTCACCTGTGAGACCAGAAGGGGTGGAGCTTGGCTGCACCTCTCTTTTAAACCTCATTTAAGGGCTGACTGCCACTAGGGAAGATTCTCTTTCTGGAGATTGCTCCTTGGTGAAGGTTTCCCCTGTGTACCTAGAATTTTCTGATACAGGTGAGCAATCTTCCCTTCCTTTATAGCACCTTTTTATTGTGCTGGTCCTTCCATCGTTGCGCTTCTGCTGTAACACCTTTTACACTGTATTGATCTGTTTAATTGCTGTAGGGGTACTGGTGGATGGCAAGGTGGACGTGAGCCAACAGTGTGCCTTCATATCCCAGAAAGCCGTCTGTATCCTGGGCTACATCAAAAGATGTGTGACCAGCAGGATGAAGGAGGTGATACTGCCTCTCTGCTCTGCACTGGTGAGGCCTCACCTGGAGTACTGGAAAAAGACTTTAATAGGGAGCTTTAATAGGGAGGGTGGTAAGGCACTGGCACAGGTTGTCTAGAGATGTAGTGGAAGCCTCATCCATGGAGACATTTAAGGTCAAACTAGATGGGGCTCTGAGCAACCTGGTCTTGCTTAGCTGTCCTTGTTCATTGTTGGACTAGATGACCTTTAAAGGTCCCTTCCAACTCTAAGGATGCTACAATTCTATGAAATAGGTGGCTCTCTCTCTCTCATCTCCTTCTCATTTGCTGAAGATTTCTTATTTGTTCCTGTGTTAGGATCTGGGAATGTGCTTTTCCTTCCCAGCAGTCTTATCTTTGTAGGCAGAGGGAAAAGAAATAAATTATTCAGTTGCCCACATTTTAACTATAATGGGATGAGAAGCAGATGGTTAATAGCAACTGTTATTTTTCTTTTCAGAGTATAGGAAATTGTAGGGAGAAATAAAGTTATTGGTTTGGCTAGAAAGAGGTGAGGGAATGCATGCATCCTGCACTTTTCTCTTTGGGTGAGTGAGTTATCATCAAAATCATATGATCTGTGCTTTGATTTGTAGGACTTCTGAACATTGGTCTTGCCTGGATGTGACGTTCAAAAGTTTCCATATTATAGGCAAACAGACAAATGCCCTTGAGCTGAAAGGAAGACCTTGCTTGACTCAGAAAACTAATGTCATTTTTCTGATGTTGTTATTGAAAGTAATGTTATGCTTCTGTGTGTCTGAACATGACAGCAGTTACAGCATGGGTAAGTGCTTATAATCAGCTGTGATAGTGTTTATTTTAGAAGTTGAGTGAATCACTAGAAAGCTTCTTGTTGAATGATTTTATCAGGAAAAATTGTTGCCTTGCAGCTATGTAAACTTACAGAATACAAGAAAATGATGTGGTACTATGGCATTACTACACCTTAAGTATATTCTGTCTTCAAGGTATTGAGAAAGTCTCAAATTAATTGGTTTTATTTGACTTTCCGTTTGCTTATCAACCTCTCTTTTTCACTTATTTCCTAGTTTTCCTTCCCCCTAGCAAGCAATTGTTTTCACATCTTCTCTTTATCTACAAGTCAAAATGTCCAGTGTTCCTGTGTACTTCTGCAAGCAGGCTGTGCTCCCGTTATTTTTTTTTATTCTACAGTATTGATCATTGTCTTCTCCTACTGTAAAGCTTTGGCAGCAAAGTGCTAGTTTTGCAATTACTTCTGCTTGATTCACTGGACATGACTCTGAGCTCTGCTAAACCTGTCCAAGATCAAACTCTTGATTTGTTTGTGAGTTCAGACTTCTTATCCCAGGTCCTGTGAGTGATCTCTTCATGTGGGTGGCCTGTGTGCTAAAAGGTTGGGCCTTGCATTTTTCTAGCCAAGTCACGTGTGCCTCTGGAATCTCAGAAATTTTCCACTTGATAGAAGAAGGGGACTTCAGAAGCACTGGTACAAGTACTTAGAAATAGAGGGTGAGAAAAAGCTTCAGTGTGCTGATATCCTTCTTTCCTGCTCACTTTTAGTAAATGGTGGTGTATTTCTTTGAAATTGCAATTTGGCATACTGTCAGGTACAGCCTTATTCTAACCAGATATCACTCTTCTGCCAGTAGAAATAGCACAAGGGCTTGGAAGGCTGGACGATACAACTTTAGAGTTGCATCAGTTAAACTTTAATGCTTTGTTCAATTTTGAACTGGCTCTTATATAATGAGGAATGCTTCCGAAGTTCCATGCTTCTGTGAAGAGAGCTCTGCCCCTAGAAACCTGCCAGCTGAGGGGTCAACAGATGTATGGGAGTCTTGAGTTTAAGATCTAAGGCTCCGCATTTTATGTAAGTACAGAGAATCACCTCAGCAAAGGCAGAATGCCATTCACAGGTGAGAGAAATACCAGCTCATTTGCCTTTAAGAACATTGTCAGATTTTTCACAAGTTTCCCATGAGTTTACAGTTCTTCAACACAAATGACTTAAGTGAAGGCTTCTGCAAGTAATATGGTGGGTCAATAAAGGTCTGTGTAGGAGGTTCTAAGTGGTGAAAAGTATCTGCAGGTGAAAGCCAAGTAGATAAATATAAGATACTTTGGCACCTGTTTTCTTATCTAACCTTTTAAGGTTGTCATTAACAGTTTCCTGTTTGTCCTTCGGTTAAAATTTCTGCTCACCTTGAAGAAGCCGATTGTTCTGTGGGAAGACTTACTGAGAGTTGTGTCTGGCTTCATCTCAGCTGCTGGGCGCTCAGCCCTGGGGTTTTATTTCCAGTTCTGGGTTGAATGACTGCTTCATGTAGCAAAATGTAGCCGAAGCCTGGTATCTGTGATCACTGGGACTTATTTACTTCCTTAAAGCTAAATGTTGTGTAGTTTTTAAAATTTTTTTGTTCTTTAGCTCTGTGTCATTTTTGGGGTCCATTTTAAGATTAAAACCAAGAGATATCTCAGGAGGGTTTATGGTTAGTTAATGTTAGACAAAATTACACACAGTAAGAAATCTGGGAACTTCTCTCTCTTGCTTCAGTGACTCCAGCATCTTGCCTAGCAAGCCTTCAATGACACGCTGATAAGGGTCATGGCTCTGGAGCAGATCCAGCAGTGCTGTATGGAAGCAAAGTTCCTTATGACTCCTGTCT
This sequence comes from Tragopan temminckii, assembly GCA_028571105.1. Lineage (NCBI taxonomy): Eukaryota > Metazoa > Chordata > Aves > Galliformes > Phasianidae > Tragopan > Tragopan temminckii. The sequence goes on along the minus strand of JAOWBP010001760.1, from coordinate 78,009,829 downwards.
ATTTTTTTGTCTTGTTTTTGGCCCAGTGCAGGTAGCAGAAGCAGCGTGTCTGAACCTGTTTCCTCATCTGTTGTCTTGGCTGCCCACTTTCTTCTCCACCAGTTCAGGGAAAGTGAAGAAAGGTTTGCCTGTGCCCAGCAGCACTGCAGGTGTCTGTCCCTCAGAAAGAGTCCCACTGGTGTGGGCGTGCTGGAAAGAAAAATCCCCAGTGACTTCACCCGGCTTGGCTTGTGGTGGTTACTCACAATGAGGTCATTTTTTCTTCTTTTTTTTTTTTTTTTAGCTCTGCATGTTTAATGCTACATCTGGATTTTTGCATATGAGTGAAACTGCAGCTCTGGGACTGATTCAGGGAGTTTTCTCTGCAGAGTAGTTTTGGTGAGTAAACAGAGATAAGAGGAAGCTGGGTAAATCCAATAACTCCTCCCTCAAGGGCAGGTGCAGCGATGTGGCTCAAGGTACAGAACAGAGGAAATGCCTTGTTGACACAGGTGATCAGAGCAAAGTGGCCAAAATTGATATAAAGATATTAGTATGCCATGTGAAGCCCTGCTTTCTCAAGGCTGCTATTTTCAGCCCTCCATAACATCTCTGTTCCTTAACCTCCATTTAGCCTGGTGACTTGTGGGTAAGTTTTCAGCTCTTCTTCACGATCACTCAGTAGCTGCAGTGCAGCTTGGACCATGCCGTATTAACCTATGTGGATTATTAAAAGAAACTCTGAGTCATATTTGAACTGTATGTGGGATAAGATGGTTATCAAGGTTTATTTTTTCTTATAATTAGGTCTCTTAAACATTGTCTTATTAGATGTATTTTGTGACTGTTGGAAAAGTCCTTGGGGATCTTGTGGTTGTTTATTTTCAGGGGAAGTTCAGATGATACATAGCATACAGAAACTTGCCACTCTGTGAAGAGGTTTTTATTAATGATAGTTAACCAGGCATTTTTCTTAAATGCTCGGTTCTTGCCCTGAATTCTCTCCAGCCTCTGCACTGTTATTACAGCTCTGGTATTTTATAGCAAGTAGGAACATAACATTACAACCGCCTATTCACACAGGGGAGACAGGAGAACTGCGTTAAGAGCCCATCAGATAGGAGGGTAAGAGGATGCTTAGGTTTGAATGAAGCCACTTCCAAATTTGGCAAGCTACAGTGCGTTGGCCTGGCCTGAACTCTTTTTCCTACCAGCATTACTGGATTTTCAGTGGCTGCAAGCAATTCCTTTCCATCCTGCCCTTGAATGTTACGCAGCCAGTGCTTCGGGCATGGCTCATCTTTGTCCCCTTTCTTCAAGTTTAAGGGGCTACATAGGAAATAGGCATTATATGTTTCCCACTGCTGTACAGCAGCTTGAGCTTTTGGTGTTGCCTATCCTGTTTCCTTTGCTCACATGAGAAGCCCCGGCTCACTTCCATTTCTCAGTACCTCTATCTGATTAGACTAGTGGGGTTTAGATACTTTCGAAGGTGTAAATATCCTAGGAGACATGCTAGTTTTTTCAGTCGTATTTTCTTTTAACCTCAATCAGATCTTGTTCTTCGTGTTCTGCTTCTCCATTGGTCACCATGGTCCTTGCATCCTCCTCTGCCCCCACTTCTGCTTCAAAACCAGGAATAACTGGCTTGCAGCTTTGCTCAGAGCTTGTGGGACACCACACGCAAAGCAGGAACTGCTCTGAAAGGAAAAAAGGGATGTTGCTGGTCCTCTGAGGCCCACCTCTGCCTTTCTGCTTGCCACTGTCAAATTATCTCTAACTGACAGAAGTTTCAGGTGAGGTGGTTAGATAGAGCTAGGTGCATGATGTGATCTCTCCGGTCACTGTTTTTACAATCAAATGTTGCAAAGTTCTTCTGTTAGTTTCTTCTAGTACTTTGCTGGATAATATCCTGGGAGGTATTTTCAGACAGATTGGTGGAACCAGAATGCTCACAAACTTAATGCTCACAAAAAAATGCTCACAAATCTTTGTTTTTCTGCAAAGCTGTGCCAAAGGTATACATGTTCTTGAATTGGTATGAATAGTGACATATTAAATAGTTTCAATCACTGAGACAGGGGCAAGGAGGAAAGAGTGTGATATCACTGATCATTGTTGTATCAGGAGCAACAAGTACTGAACAGAAACTATGAGACTTGTTTCTGTGCATGGTTTGGTGGATGGAACCATGATTAATCTGCAAACAGGAGGAAAAAGGGGATAATTAACAACAAACATGAAATTTGGAATGAATAATTTCACTAGCTGGAGCCACAGATTAGCTGTATTTTCAGATTTGGAGACTATTTGGAAAGGTTAAAGCTAGGAGGAGTTCTGGAATAGACTGCATCAGCAAACTGGTACATTATTTACTCTGGCAAGGTTTTCAGCGGTAGGGAAAGCTATTCCAGGAGGTGTTAGTCTGGGCATGGTCAGCACTGGCTCAGAGTTTGTGTAAAATGCAGATTCAGGAGATTATTGGGCATAGAAGCAGACTTGAAGAATTTTAAGACACCTCAGAATGTCAGTGCTTTTGATTATTCGATCTACTGAGACGTTCTGTTCTCCTCTCTGGAAAAGAGAAATTGGCCTATACTGTGGAATGACTAACAAATTATCCCTGAGGAGTGGCCAGTTAGGTAGGAAAATATTATTTACCTTAAAACAAAAATACAACAAAAAACCCACTTTTTAACGCATATTCAAGATACTAATAATAAACCGTCAGTGGAGCTCTGCTGTCTGCCCATAGCTGCGGTCATCTCTTCTCCACAATATGACTTAGTGTTAACATTTGTCATTTCACCCAAGCTACTCATGCACTAAAACTAACAATTTGGCCATCACATCTCTCTTGGGAGGTTTGGATGTGAATCATGGAAGAGGTTTTGGGCCCATGCCACAAGCCATGGGAATTGTGGAAGGAAATTATTATATGCTAGATTTGTTTTATAGTAAGCCACATACTGTCCTAGAATTAGGCCCCTACTTTACATGCTCGGGAGCTAAATGAAGGAGTCCTAACTCAGATGAAATTCCTAACCTGCAGTTGGAAACCTTGACTGTCCCAGATGTAATCTTTGGCTTTCAAGTCTTGTTTAGTTTCTTTTCTTACATATTCTTTCTCTTCAGATTCAAGCTTGCTTTTTCACTTGAAAAAGCTGCCATGATTTCTTGAGTGACTGGTCAGTATTTTTCTTTGAAAACTTCTCTCTCTTATCTTTCATATAGCTGAAGATATTTTGTTGAGCATCCTTGTGCTGCATTCTGGCCTGTACATTTTTCTCCTACTGCGCATGCCCTATGATTGAAGCAGGAGGTTCCTGCAGCCTCAAGGGAGAGGGTTTTGAACGTGTTTCTGGAGATAGCAGATACTTGAGTTAGGCCCCAAACTATATTTGGTTGTTCTTGCTTTGCTGTAGGTTCTGTCTGTCCATGCCCTTACCTACTGACATAGAGATTCCAAGAGTTAAGGATATTTCTGAAACAGAAATGGAAACTGTGGGGTCTACGATCACCAAGATGGCAGTGGCAAACAGTAAATCTTATTGATATACAGCCTGAAATGGGAAGATGATTTCAATTTTCTGACTTAAAAAAATAAAGAAATTAGAAATAAAAATTAGAGTTGCTTCCTTACTATGCTTGTGAACAAAGCAATGGAATGGTCCTTTATTATAATGCAGTCAGCCTCATTTGTGTTTTGCAAGAGCATATTTATTTTCTTGATCTTAGAACATGACAACATTCATTTAAGGCTAGGCTTTCATATGTGCTCCCCCAGGAGTTGAGGTCATTTATTCACAGAGATAAACCAGCTGAACAGCCAGTGAACTCAGCTGCAGCAGAACCCATTTGCAATATGATTGTCCACTCTGAGTAGCTTGCTGGTGGGGGGGGAAAAAAAGTAGGTGGATAAACCCTCTGTACTTGTTTTCAAACTGCAGTAATTTCACTAGCATGCCTCAAAAATCAAACAGTCACCCCTAAACCCCCCATAAAAAAAGAAAATAACAAAAAAACAAACCCCAACCCTTTCCACACAGTCTCTGCAGAAAGGAGGTCAAATATTTCAGGGAGATTAAAAAAAAAAAAGTATTGTCTGCAATATCTCAGGTATAATCTTTGGTAGAAAGTTAAAATAGTTTGTGGGAAGAACTCTGAAGCCAGCCTTGTAGAACCAACATGGCATTTTATTTCTTTGTAAAAATTGCTTTTATACATGGGGGAAAAAAATTAAAAGGAAAATACAATTAAGCTGAAATTATCTAGGGCTGCATATATTCACCATAGGAAGTGATATCTCAGGCTTAACAAAAAAAGGCCTGTTGTGCTCATCCAAAAGGTATTTTGAGATATGTACTGAGCTTAGAAGAGCTAATACTCTATTTGAAAGGAATAAAAGATTCTATTTTGGATTTTATTCTTTGCAGAGGCACAGCTGAATGGTGAAACCAAGCTTTTCCACGCAGATATATTAGTTAGAATTCATTCTCCACCAAATGAGACCTTTATGCTTCCACCTGCATATTATGGCTCTAATAAACACGTTATCAGCTCATGAAAATGATGGCAAACAGGTGACTTGAGGATTTGATAAGTCAGCAGCAAAGATTAACAGATTTTTCTCAGGGAAAAGCTCGGAGAGATTCCCTTATTTAAAACAATTGCAGCATGTGAATTTACTGCACTTAAATCATTACTGGCAATTAGTATGTGTCAGAAAGGTTGCAGCTGGCTCCAATTACAGGTAGGGCTTTTAGAAACTGAACTTAATTGTATGTGTGATAGTGAGAGGCTGAGCAATGCACACCGACATAATGGTGCTCTCGGTGCAGAAAGGAGGGCAAGATGTTATGATCTGGGACATAATTATTTTAACCAGGCCTGGTTCCTGTCTCCTGGGAAATGGATGCTGTAGGGGAAAGTTGCTGGGAATGCAGTAGTTCACCTTACTGAGCTTCTCTGGGTGAGGAAGAGCTTAGAATCTGTGCAGTGCTTACCCTTTGTCTCTCTGCAGTAAATTTGCCCAACTTAAGGTCTTACAAGTTATATCTAGCCCTGGTTGAATAATTCATCTATCCCAAGGCTTGCTTCCTCAAAGTCCCTGGAGGTGTGGGTAGCAAATGATTTGCAGGCTGCCAAGGTGTTTTGATGGATTATTCCTTGTGCAATTGTTGTATGTGGAAGGCTCTTGTATGCTGCAAGCATGTTAGGCTCACTGATGTGAGGGCTCCTGAACTTATGATGCTCTCCTTAGGATGCTTTTGCTCCAGTTGCATAATGGAATTGCTCTCAATTACACCTCCAGCCCAATTGTGGACTGAGGTGACTTTTTTGTCATTCCCTCTCTGGTTGCATGAGTGTTTCTTGTCAAGTGGCAAAATAGCAATGTTTTGAGTAAAAAATTAGGATGTATCTGATCAAATAGTACAAATGGGGATCACAGTACATTGGCTACCTTTCTGTGCTTCTGTAAAAAGTAATGTGCTCTGTCTTGGCAGACAAATTTATCTTTAGTGCTTTCGAGGTTCCAGTCATATTAGAACTTAGTATTTCCTTGTGAGCCATGTTGATTAGGCTAAGTCCTGTGCCCTGCTAACAGTAATCTTGAAGTATGGGGGATAAGTATTAATACTCCCTTTTAGGATTTCAGTGCTGCATGTGATCTTTGTTACATGTCCTTGCGTCAAGATGATGCCCTCAGGTGGAGCCTAAGCTTACTGCTGGCCTTGTCTGCTTTTGATGGAAGAAAGGAGAGTGCAGTAAGCACCCAACTTCTTTTTTCTTCTTCTCCAGTACCTCCATTGAAGGAAAGAGACTAAATGTGTATCACTGTTTCTTAGCTTCCTTTTTGCAACAGAAAATTGTATCCGAACTATTATTTTTTGAAGTATTTTGTTAGGCAGTTTTGATTGTATATTACTACTTCAGCTGAGCTTATTCATGAGCTGTGGTATGACTGTATTTGTGTTTTCTTGTTCATTTGCCAGCAAACAACACTTGTGTGGGCAGGAGGCAGGCATTCTGCAGTGTGCTTGTACTTGGGCTGATGCATGGAGTGCAAGCATCCTATTGATTCTTTGTATTGCTCATAAACCCGTGTTCGATCAGCAGGGCATCTACCATGAAACTCATTAGAGCTGCTATTTTTGGAAAGCAGGGTGAAGTTTCACATACCATGCGCTAATGTGAAAAGGATGCCATGCTTGTAAAACCAAACCAAAAACTTAGTTGGAGAAGCAATAAGCATTCCAGCAGTGCACGCAGACCGACTTTCCAGTAATTCCTCCCAAGTCATCCCTCTTACAACTTTTCAATTTATGTCCAAGTTCCACAAATGTTGCTATAATGTTGATAATCTGTTTTAAATCCCTAGCTCTTTCTCTGGGATTTAAAGATGATGGTGATAATAAAGTAACAATTGGGATGTGGGAAAAGAGAATCTGTGGTTTGCAAAATATTCCTATGTTAAAGCACTGTCGTTCATATTGGCATCAACAGAGGTACTTGCTGCTGTGCGGTCACCTACAGTAGTTATTTGGAAATTGTGTTAGCTGTGTGAGGCTTTTGAAAGCAGAAACATTGCTGTCTTCTGTGTGATTTGTACAAAAGTACTAGAACCATTTTTGACACAAATGTATGCAGCCTCTGCAAGAGATGATCTTTTGTAAGTTTGGCAGCTAAGGATCTGTTCTGTCCCATTTATTGCAGTTCACAGTGTCCTCAGTGCTTTGAGGTCTGTGATTGGAGTTCCTGTATAGCACCATGCTGCAAATTCATTATTTCGTACTGCAGTAGAATCATTTAGGCTGGAAAATACCTTTAAGATCAAGTCCATCCAATGTCCCACTTGGTGTCACCTGACCTAGACTGCATATTTGTCTCTGTGAGCTCCTGAGCACAGAAGTGCTGGCGCAGGAGACAGGGGTCCAAGAAAACCTTTGAATATGCTAAAGCAACACATACCACACCTAGATCTTTCACTGATATTTTATTTTTCTACAACTACCTGAAAGGAATCATAGAATGGTTTGGGTTGGAAGGGACCTTTAATATCATCTAGATTGTAAGATCTTAAGAGACAAGCTGAGGCTGGATCAGGCCCTGGGCAACCTGATCTAGCTGTGGATGTCCCTGTTCATTGCAGGGGCCTAGATGGCCTTTAAAGGTCCTTTCCAACTCCCCTGTTGTAGGTAGGGACACCTCCCACTAGACCAGATTACCCCACTATACAATCAATAGATGTACAAGGTTAGACTTAGTGAGATTATCATGATGGAAAGATAATTGAAATAAATGGAAATGGTCACCAGTGTTGTAGGCTCACAGTAAACTCCACAAGGAATGATCTCCAGAAAGAGATCTTTCCTTGGTGGTAGTCAGCACTTAAGTGGGATCTAGGAGAGGTGGAGCCAGGCTCCACCCCTTCCGGTAGCACAGGTGAATTGCCTTCACCTGTGCTCCCATGGCTGACTCATTGCTTGCCTCAGGTGGTTAATCAGAGGTTCAGACCATGATCAATAGCTCCCATACACCCGTCCAGCCTGGCCTTGTTGCAGTGAGGTGGGGGTTGGCTTCTTCTCTCAGGTAATAGCAATAGAATGAGAGGTAATGGCCTTAAATTACACTGGGGAGGTTCAGGCTGGATATTAGGAAACATTTCTTCTTAGAAGGAGCGGTGAGGTACAGGCTGCCCAGGGAGGTGGTGGAGTCGCTGTTGGTAGAAGTGTCTGAGAAGATGGCAGATGTGATACTGAGGGAGGTGGTTAGTGGGCATGGTGAGGATGGGTTGGTGGTTGGACTAGATGGTCTTAGTGGTCTTTCCAACCCTAATGATTCTATGATTTGATCTTGGTGTCTCAAGATAGAATTCAGTTGTGTGTGTTTGGGGCATGTCATGTTTGGGGTGTTTAGACTTGTGCAGGAAAATGAAAGGCATGGGAGCACTTGAAGATAAGTTGCATTAGCAATTATTGAAGTTGAGCCCAAACTTTTTATCAGTATGCACAGAGAGGTGAACTTAAGTGTTACTGGGCCTAGACAAGACTGGCATAAAGTGGGAGAGATAATTTGCAGAGCTCATCAGGCCTGGAGGCCACCTGAAGCTCAGGGCAGGGCTGGCTGGCATCCTGCAGGACCATAGGGATGTCCTGTTGCCATCTTTCTGCAAGTGCCCTGTGATAGCATTGAGTGCTGGAGGGCTGTGATCTTCATCAGAACTCCCAGAGGTGGGTTCAGCATGGCCAGCTCTGTGTAGTTCCTGAAGCTCTCTGTGAGCACCAGATCTAGACAGCTCCTTTTATATTTTTTTTAAATGAAAGCAGAGATGCTTGTCTTGTAATGTAATTGCTGAGATGACTTTGCCTTCTAAGAAACAAAGCATTGCTGTTCTTAATGCAAATTTAAACAAATGCAACACTGCTCTTAATGGAAACTGCCCTGGGTTATGCGTGAAAGTTCATGTCATGAGAAAATCAGGCTGCTAATGGGTTCTCCCAGGTCTTGCTAGCCGCGTCTTCTCTTTGAGGGCTCCAAGAACTGTACAGATGTACTTTAATTATATTTCCACAGCTGAGTACCCTGCTTAGTTTGTAGAAACCACCTTTATCATAGGCAATTTACTGTGAAGGATGGATGCTGTGAATAGATTCCTCCTCCCTGAATGGATTTATTTCATGGAAAAATTTTCTGGGGAAATAAAGTTCTGGGGAAGTAAATCTAACCTCACACATAGGAAATACGCTTTCATGTGGAGGACTCCAGCAATTTGTTCTGCTCTCCTGCAGCTCGTGTATTAGCAAAAGTAGGAGCAGTATACAAGTGACTTAGAGAATTAGTGCCAAATAAGGAAACTTCTTGCCTTCCTTTAGTGTTGAATCTCTGTAAAATGTTTTTTCTTTTGCTGTTGTACTAGCATCATTTAACAGCATTAAATATTCAGATCAATTTGATGAGGTGTCTGGAAAGAGGGGTTAATAGACTCTTCTGAGTTTGTGTTCTAGGGCATGGCATTTTAGCTTTCAGGGCACCTATGCAGTATGCTGTGAAACAGCTATAGGAGTAACAATATTTGAGGTTTAACAGGGTTTGAGGAGTAATGGCATGGAAGAACTGAGGGTATGTATAACTACCTGTAAGTTTCTCAATGAAGAGCACCCTCTATATGTAAATTATTGTGATTACTGCCTCCAATGTAAATTCTTTTATGACTCTGGACAATGTGTAACAATGATAGGGCTTTTCTTCTCTGCAGCATTTCTTGATTCTCAGCCCTAGAATCAAAGCTGCTCATGTGACCCTTCTTCCTTTCCCTCTCTCGCTCCCAGCTGAGACTAAAATTTATTTCTAACAGTTTACAGCACATTTGTGGTTGTAGTTTGTGTGTGAAAAGAAGAGGCTTTAAAACATTACTTGGTTGGACTTCAGTCCTTTTTGGAAAGCATGAGGTTTGGTAACAAGGCCCTGGGATCCTGAGACTCTGGGAACAGCCATGGCTATTCCAAAACTTGTGATGAAAATGGGGAGTTAGCAATATTTGAGGTCACTTAATTTATTTATTTATTTATTTGTCTCCATCAAAAACTGCAGCAACTGAAATTATTCTTTCTTGCAAAGAAGCCTCCTTGTATTTCTGTTTTATTTTTAATAGCCCACGTCCTCCTCCATGCTTCAAGCAGTGGTAGCATGGTGTCCCTAATTACCCAGGTGGTGCTTTCAATACCACGGGATGTCTTTCTTCCTGAAAACTCTGCCTAGTGAAGTAGTAGTTTCTTATTTTCACAGGTTTGTTGTCCCCATGTGTGGGAGGCAGCCCCTATTTTGTTTCTTCCACTACCATTCTCATCCCCCATGTTTCCTTTACAATGTCTTCTCTGTGTTTGAGTATCAATAGCTGAGCTTCACCCTCCTCGGGGCTCCGACTTGTGGGGATTTGCTTTAACAGCCAGTCCTTTCGTAGCAGGGCTTTTTCTAAGACCTCTCACTCCCTTGGGATCAGCTGTCAGCCCACACAGCTTGTCCTGAACAAGGGAATATTTGAAGGTTTTACTTAACTCACTTTCACATTTTTTCACAGATTAGTACTTTTTTTTAAACTCCGTTATGTTGTTTTAATTGAGTCTTGCCACCAAAACAAATGAACATTGTGTCACCACATCTCAGCTCCTTTCATACAACCACAGCTAAGAGAGTTTGGAGACCGTGCTACCTGTAGAAATGTTGAAACCAATGCTGTGTATAATCTTGATGGATTACATTCAAGTCACTCTGTACATAAATCTGGTCACACCAGAACAAGAACTGTGGAAAGCATATAACATTAATGTATACTCATTACATTCCTCCTTTCATAGACTCCAAGCCTGTCAGGCTAGTGGGAGGGGGTGGGATAGAATGGAGTGGGGAACTTCATGTAATGAGTTAGATTTAAACCTTTTACTTAAAATCATTGCAGTTCTTCATCAAATGAGGAGTGCCCTTTAAATAACAGTGCTTCTGTAATGTAAAATGGTTGCTAAGAGGTAATGAGTTCTACATTTTTTTTTTTTGTCTATTTATCAGCTGTAAAAAAGCTGCTCTTGTTTTGAAAGTTTCTTGAAAAAGGCAGGTTTAGAATAAAAATACCTTGCAAACTTCATTTAATATTTACAGTAGAACTTCTACTCCCTTGAAACCAAAGACAAATTTCCTGCAGATTTTATCAGGAGCAATATAAAATCCTAAAAAGTTAAGTGTTATTCTTTCTACCTCATGTAGAAACGTGTCACTGAGCTCCTTCCAGGACAGTATTGGCTGTATCTCCACAAGTGTGCAGCAAGGACTGAATTTTGTTCATTCCGTTCAAAAGGCCTAAATGGTCCAGAAAACAGCGAGGAAGAATATAGTGTGGGCAGCTACACAAATTAAGGTATCTTCCTCTATGTCTAAGGGCTGGCCTAACCAGGAGGTCAGAATATGCAGCGGTTCTTTCAAATGGCGGAAGGTTGTGTTGGTACTTCCTCATAGTTCTCTCCTTCCTAAGCCCCTCAGCAGCCTTTTTCATGGGGGCAAATGTGTCTAATGTCTAAATGTCATCTAATCGAAGCCCCAGATCTGAAACTTTTGCTGAGGAATCTGACTGGTTTGGAAGGACAAGGCTATCTTTTTCAGAGAAGAGTGGCATATTAACAGCCAGCTCAAAAGGAGGGGATTTCCAGGCAGAATGAGCGGGCAGGTCTGTTGCTGATCACCAAGACTGTGGTTTCTTTAACTGTTTTTTTTTTTTTTTCCTGTACCTTCTGGCCCTTGCTGGTGAT
>JAOWBP010001760.1:77987851-77998450 GCA_028571105.1 Tragopan temminckii | reverse complement strand
TTGGATCTTTGTCTCCTTAAACATAAGGATATGTAAGGGTTTAAGATGTCAGGATTAAAACCATGCCTGTTTGGCTGTTCTCACTAATAATGGATACTTCTTCATTTACTCACCTTTGAGAAGCGTTTGTATCCTACAAGTATTTTTTGTTGCTCCTTTTACAAAAAAATAGAAAATACATCTGGAGAATCATGATAGTGCACCTTTCCACACCAAGCACAGTAAAGAATACTTTTACCTAGGAACTAAACCAGCACAGATATGGTCACCTGCTTATGCTGCAGCATTTAGTTGAGATATGAGTGTATGTGAATGGTATGTGGTCCTACATCTCCCAAGGCATTGTCTCAGATTTGTGCCATCCCCATAAGACATTCGTAAATCGATGTTTTTTAGTAAAGCATGTCTTCTGTTACTGGAGACGCTATTAAATATTTGTGTTGGATAAGGGTAAGAAATGTCACAGTTTCTGTTCCGAAGCTCTTCCCAATGGCCTGCTTCTGGACTCTTTTTCCATCACATTACCTCCTTTTTTATGATGTTGCTGATGCAGTTTCCCTCCACAGCTGTCTGTGGCACCAAGTTCTAGAATTTTGGTAATTTCTGTGTTGGGTACTTTTACCTGTTTTAAATCAGTCGTCTCATTCTAGTTTAATTGTGTTACCCTTAATTCTAGTGTTGTGAAATTTGTCGAAGAGGTCTGCTTTACAGCTTTTATACCACCTTTGTGATTCTATAAACCTTGCTCATATTCCCTTTCTCAGCCACCTCCCCTCCAAATTGGAGCCCTAATTTTTTTTGTCTTTCGTTCCTTCCTAGAGCAACCACACAATCACTTTGTTTAATTTACCTTTCTCAGTACATGCTCTATCTCTGTTATATCTATCCTGAGATGTAGGGACCAGAACTGTGAACAGTAGTCAAAATCTGACACCTTTTCTCTAAGAAGAGTCTTTATTCACTTGCCTCATAAATGCCCATCACTCTGATCATGATGTGTCTGTCAGCCGTACTGCTTCCCTCTAAGCTGACATGTTGGATTGCTGTTATTCTAGGGTGCTGGAGGGGAATCATGTGTGCCATATCCTCCTGCTTTCCAATCCAAGATGCCAAAGTCTACCGGGGCACAGAGTTGACTAGCATAAAATGATACGTGCAGACCAGGAGTGGAATACATGTTGATCACAAGTTGAATATGTGCTGACAAACCACCTCAAAAAAAACCCACGGTAACTGTAAGTAAGTGACCAATCTCTTTAGTTGCCATGTGCCTAACCTTAGATATATGCATCTATAAAGATATCTGCTTTTGTACTTCGTGAGGTATTTATTAAAATACAATATTACTGCGAGAAAGCTTTAGTTTTCCAATGAAGGCACCTCATGTTGTCATACCACAACAGTACCTACATATTCATTGCAGATAGCATATTAGAAAAACAAACCTTTTCATATTCGTTCTTTAACTTCACCGATATTGAACCACGGCCATTAAAGTTGAGATCCATACATCTATGGACTGAAGGAAACAGTTACAACATAGTTGTAAGTTGTAACAGTCTCCTTTCAGCAATTATTTATATTGATGGACTTACCATTTTGTTGTTAAACATTTTGTCATCCTGGAATATTCCTAAAAACATATTCTAATAAGAAAACTGAAAAATTGAAGTTCACCTTGTATGTACTACTCTGGACAGCTCTATCTGGAGAAAAATAAATACAGCAGATATAAATTAAAAGGCAAGGGGGCAAAATGATCTGAGCTGGAAAGAGAAGAGTGCAAGTTTATTTTATTTCCTTGGTTGTGTAGGAGTCTTGTTAACCAGTATGTAATGCATAGTCATGTAATAAAACATGCTAGACATTAAAAGGCAAAAACCCAGTTCACAGATGTTGTAACGTTATGAGATAATTTTAGGGAGTGAATGGGGTGAAAAGGCTGGATTTGTTAGAGAGGAAAATACCTATGGAGGCCTTTTCTGTGAGCAATACCATGACTTCATTACCATGTCAATTCTGGGAAAAGGCTCTGATTTAACACAGCAGTTGGCTGGATCCATATGGAGCTGATGAACCTCTGAATGAATAGTGAATGGAAAAACTGCTGGAATCTGCCTTCAGCTTTGTTCCCAGGATGACCAATGTAAAAGGCCTAAGAGCAATACTGCACAGATGGTGTAAAGAGGTAAGAAATCTGCAGGGTTTAGTTTACTTTTTCTTATCCTACATTATTTGGGGTTTTATTTTATTTTTTAGCCATATTTCAGTTTCTCCTGCTCTATTTGTTTAAATGTCTTTACTTACAAAAAATGTAAAAAAACCCAAAACAGAACAGCTTTTGGGAAATGAAATCTGTAAGTATATGTAGCACTGAACATTTACATAAAAATTCAATCTAAAACATTGAATTTTGTATGGTATAGAAGTAATTGAAAGCATAATTACAAAATAGTGAAAAAGGCTAGTTAAAATTTAACAAAGAACTTTGGAATTACTTCTTCAATTCACCCTATGTTGTGGGAATATGCAGATGTTCACATTTACACAGTCATGTATGTCCACTAGGGTTACATGCTTTTATAGTCTGAAGCATCCTCACAAGTGCCAATACAGTAAATCAAAAGACTCTCTGGCATTATCTAGTTTCCTTTCTGGCTTTAAAAGTTAGAACAGATGTCACAAGAGAGGACAAAATGGATTTTACCCACCGAGAGGAGCTTTTCTTGCCATCATTAATAGGAGGCTCCTTGAAATGCTAATGTACACAGTTTGTGTTGCCGGGTTTGCATAGAGATGGTGGGAAACAGCTCTGATCCCAACAAAACCTTTTGTTATTAATCAAGAAAATCTGCTCTTCTGAAACAGCAAAGCACTGAAATGGTGTGGCTACTTGCAATGCAGAGATCTCTATAGCAATCTCCAATGAACAAAAATGTAATAAAAACTGTTCTATGAGATACGGCACATGTAGCAATTTATTTTCAGTGATTTTGCATACAAACTTTCTACTTTCCTTTGTCATTTCAGCACGGATATTTACAGTTGAAAGAATATATTGCTTCTCTATTTCTTCTGAATCTCCACTCTTTAAAATGTTTCATTTCATAGTAAATCCAAAAAGCAAGCTTGGCTCAAAAAGAACTTTGAAAAGCGAGCTTTTTCTTCTTGAGAAAAATGTATCACGGAGCATGAGTTTCTGTTTGATTTGCTGGTAATACCATGTAAGATATTTTTACTTCATTAGAATATAGGATTATGAGATCTTGTGAGCCCTTTATCAGCACAAACATCCTCTGCAATATTAGGGCTAGTATGCTCCAGCTTTTCTAAATGGGACTTGGTAATTTTTAGTAATCTTTACAAGAAGCGGTTCAGACCTTGGCATTGCATAGTGACATATGACCTCCTATTTTTAAGTAATACCTACGCAATTAAATCTGCTGTCAGCATTCATTGCCTTGTTTAGGATGCCTCAGCAGAAGCCTTCTTTCTCGAAAGTACTTGAAGTATGAATTGCAGCCAAAAATTCAGGGAAAGCCTGAATTAAAATGTAAATTCTTCGCCTAGCATTACTCATCACTGGAATCTCTGGCCCAGTGTCTGATCAGAGCTACATTAAATTCCCTATCAATTTATTGTGCATCGGTTCCACAGCACAGTGATGTGTCCTTTCACTGATTCATTGTGCTGAGATCTCAATATACAGGCACAGGAGAATGAACTGAGGATGAAGCATTAGCTCAGGGTTTAAGCCTCTTTTAATTTCCTTGCCTCTGTGGATCTAGAGCATAGATTATTGTGGTTTAATTTCCATTGTGTTTTTAATGGTGGTATTAAACAGGTAGTAAAAATAAATAAAAATAACTTGCTATGATTCGTGCGAGATGTTTGAGATGGCCGTGGAATTGTTACGGGATAATACGGCCTATGTCGTAAATTTTAAGAGGAAGCGTTTAGTTGTTCATAGATCTGTCTGGTAAAGACAACAGGAAAGAAAAGAGTGGGATAAGATGGGCTGGGGAGTTCATGTGAGAAAAACTGCTGGAAGATCAATGATTCCATCACCGAGGAGCTGTTTCATGGGTAAGAAATACTGTAACAGGCAAGCAGGGGGAAACAAAGCTGGAAGAAAACTTTGAAAACTTTGAAGTTAGGGTGCCTTTGGCATCATAAGAGGTGATAGGTGAAGCGACCAAGCCTATCTCCAGATACTTCCTGCAGAAGGATTATCCATTCTTTTAAGCTTCCACGTGTAGAATTTTTCCCAGTCCCCTATTTCCTTTCAGTTTCACAGCTACGCTTTCGACTTCATGGGAGCTGCCCCTCAAGGGGTGTGGTGTGCCTGATCCTGCTGCCACCGGGCTTCCACCACCTCTGCTGCTAAGCAAAGCACCTCGCTTCCCCTGCAGGTGTGGCCAGATTAACTTGCATGAGGCTGTGTTGGAAATCCCGGCTGGCATGGAGGGGGTACTGTTCATCCAAAATAACATGCAACAGCAACAAAAAATCCTACAGAGCGTGCTTAGTAGGACCTGCTAGGGCTTTTGTCAGGGACTAATGACTTTGACCTCACTCTCCGATCCCTCAGCACAGAGATAAGGATGAAGACTATTCTAGGGAAAAATCTTGATTAGAAGGGCTGAACCTTTCTCTGTCAACAAGATACCCTACAAACCCCTTGTCTTAAAAGCACTGACAAAGCAAAGCTGTGGAGCACAAAAGTATTTAAGGTGTGCTGTCTGTCTGAGAACTTCTATCTACCTACCTGAACATTTTCTGTGCTTGAACAAAAGGCATTTTGCTCAAAAAAAAGTCGCATATCTCAAAATGTCTCAAAATTTTGTAGAAGCAAAAATATACGTTTAAACTGACTGAAATCTATAGCTCAGCTTATCTTGCTATACTGTGAGATAAATGATATTTAGGGAGTTTGAAATGCATCCGTGAAGCAATTTTTGGATAAACTGTCTTTTAAACCAATATAAGTTGTCTGTGTGGATGCTCAACCAGAGGATTTTCATCACGGATTAAATGTTAACTGACTACTTCCCTGGATAATCCTCGCCAAATTTTGTTCTCACTTCCTCGGGTTCTAAGTAACTGCTCTGCATTTGAAGTGATTATTCTAAATTTGCACCAGTTTAACAGACCAAAATTTAGCTTCAAGGAGCGTGTTTACAAAGTTTGGGGCTAAGATTCTGGAAGAGGTGAGTCCAGTTCAGGTATGAGCTCTTTCCGTACACTGCACTGTAGGGAAATCTTGTCAAGGGATTTATGTACTTGAAAAATGGGCATGAACTGATATCAAATCAAAACTTTTCTCTTGTTCCTTTGATAACATTTTACAGCCAGGCTAAATAGGCAAGGTGCAAGAATGAAATATGAGAAGCACAGCTCCAAGCAGTAAGTGTTTATAAGGTCGAGTTCCTTTTTTGTGGAGTTAAAATATTAATTTTACAAGTCAGGCTGTATATGTAAATTATTTAGGGATAGATTTTCCATAGGGTTTCTAAAATGAAGTCAGTATTTACGATATGAGGGCCTTTGAGCTTTAGAAAACCGTACATGGGCAAGCAGCAAAAAAGGTCAGTCTTTTTGTGTATTTAAATCAGTCTCCAAATTACTTTGAGTCTTGCACTATTTCTGCTTTTTCTGTGTTTTGTTTTTTTTTTCTTTAAACTTCCATAGTCAGGTAGCACCCTGCAAACTGCATTGAATCCAACACCTAAGATAGCCTTATAAACCCTGCGGACATTAAACTACTGGAAAACAGATTGGGTTGGTAAAAATAAGTGTGCATGTTCTCACAGAACCTGAGAAAATCACACCTTCGCTTTGTTAAAAAAAAATCTGTTTGTGCCACTCCAGTAATCACTTCATAACTGGTGGGAGAGCAGAACATATGTCTCAGAAGTTGTAGAATATAAAAGCTTCTACCTCAAATCCGATTTCCTTTAAGAGAAAAAAAACAAACCAAAACAAAACAAAAAAAACCAACAAAAACCACCAACAACAAAAACCAAAAACAGAAAGACCAGCCTTTTCAGAATGTCATTTGTAAAACTGGTGCCAAGGACTTTCTGCTTAAAAATCATAAATGCAATGCAAATTGCTCAGGAAAGCAAAATGAAACAGGTGTTTGGTTTCTTTTAAAATTTGTTTAACATTGTTGTTGATGTTGTTGTTGTTGTTATTATTATTATTATTATTATTATTATTATTAAATGAGGTGTATGATCACGCACTAAAATGCTTTGCTGAAGCAGGACCAGAGGATGCAAAAGATAGCTCAGTCCTGGCCTCCTCACTCCAGCCGTCTCTTTGCCTGCGGGCAAATTTTACGAGATGTCTTAACATCAGTGCAGAAATGTGCTGACTAAACCCTGGTCTCAGAAAGGGGAACTCCCTCAAACGTGGATACTGAGACTCATTCCTGATGCAGGTTGCCTGTGGGAATTGTGAAGATTCTTCTTGGTTCAGTCCTAGCAAGGTATCCTGGTTAGACTGAATATGCCTGCATCTGCAGCCTTTTGGAAGAAATGCAATTAAAAACATTACTATGGAAATACAAACTGTACTTTAGTGGAGCTGTTTTTACTCTGCTTCCTAAATGTGGAAGGCTGTAGCAGCTGTCACAATTCCCAAACTGTTATTCCTGAAAAGTGTCAGTACTGTACCTAGCAGTAGGTAGTTATGCCGGCCTGCTTCCTGCTTAGCAAGTCAAGGCAGCATCAGGAATCCAAGACCTGGTAGGGGTGATGCAACTTGCTTATGAGGGTATTCATTTCCGTGATTTCTTTTCAATTTTGATATGGAAGTTTTGGAGTTTGAATTCAGTTCCTTGTTATCAATTTGATAATTGATGTGATTTTGTCCTTACCTTCTGCCCCTTTCCTCTCTTTTAGGAAGAAATGTTATGTGCTCCAAATATCCAGTGTTTTCAATAGGAGTTTAATTGTACCAGGGCAGCAAGAGTAGGGTTAGAAAGAATAGAAGGTTAGAAAGGCAATTTCTGTGAAACTTCTTGGTTAATCCTTTTGCAGTTTTATGAGCAAGCAAGAAGTAAAGCAAAATCAATAGGCTTGTTGAGTATGACTTTTGTACTCCTGCTGTAGCCAGGGAATTGTATGTGCCTGCAGGTCCTGAAGCGTTTCTTGGTTGTTTATGAGGGCTGAAATCATCTCCTTTCAAATTTACCTTTTGGACTCTGCACCACTGTGGTAAATATTAGGTAACACGATGTTAGCAGGGGGGTCATTTCAGTAGGGAATGGATGGGAACTGAACATTGCTCTAGTCAAGAGGGAAAGAAAAAAGAAAAAGGAGCTGGATAGTTGCATGTATAGCAGCTGGAATGCTCTAACGTGTGGCAGGGCTACTGTTTGAAATGAATACTGAAGTAATCAGACTAATGCTCCAAGAATAAAGAGGAGATGATGGCAGTTTAAAATGCGATAAACAGAACAAACGTATCCCACTTTTAACACTGTTGAAATTAGTGTGGTGACAGGTTGTGCCTGGGAGACTTTGGTCTGGTGGTGTCCAAATTAAATGTGAAAATACTAACTAACTGCTGACATTAGAAACAGGTCCTAGAAAGGTTGTTTTGTCAGGATTCAGTTGCTCTTTTATCTTCCTTACAAACCCCATCCATCTCCTCTAGTTTCCCATCTCGCTAGTCAGCGAGGTCAGACAACTGGAGATCTGCAATGCCTGTGCTGAGCCTTGGGGCTGTTTGGTGATCTGTAGGTTCCCTGCACTGCTGCCTTTCCTTCCCAGCCGTGACCTCATCCTTCTGCTGCTTTTCATGTAGGTTAGCACAGGGCTGTATATCTCAGCTGAAAGACAACACCTCCAGCAATACTGTGTCCTTGGCACTGTGCGGCTTCAGGTCTGACTCAGATGGATAAATGCCTTTGGAGGAGAGACTTGCATTGTAAACCACACTATCTACTTTTAATCTTGGATTCTTTCCAGCTCCAGAATTCACATCTCTGTTACAGGCCAACAAACAGCCCTGGGATCCAAACATTACAACCATGCTCTAATAAATAAATCTCTTTCTATTGATACATACCTCTGATAATTTCTACTGCACAGTGAATACATTGATGGATGTACATTAAGTGGAAATGAAACAACGCACATTACTGTGTGTGTTCGTTGTTTTTAGCACTTATTTATTCAGTGAAATAAGATTTCACTGAGCAGTTAAGCATAGTTTAGCTATGCTTAATTTTTATTAATAAAAATAGTACTTGAGGCGATGTGATTTCTTAGAATCAACCCAAAATAGCAGCAGAAAGAGTAGGTAGAATAGACGCTGTCACAAGGATTATAGTATTTATATTCTACTGATGGTTATATGTTCTTGATGCCAAACCAGATTGTATTATAAAATGCTAAATTAAGAAAATATCATACATAACTTTATTTTCTATTATTTTAAAGCGGGTTTGCATGAAAAACATTCACTTCTTTTTTCTTGAGAATAGCTATTACACACCCTGTGCTCTGATCTTTTCTGCTTTCACTTCACTTTGCTTTTGCTCTTACTCAGAACACAATAAATGTCACAAATTTCTGTACACCTTGTGTATGAAGAAGACAAATAGAATATTCATCAGACTGCCATATAGGCTTTTTTTCTACCTCTGCCACTTTTTCAGGTAAATTCTCCTTAGCACTTCATTTCTGTTAAACCTTGGTGGTTTACAATAACCTGGAGATCCTCCTTAAGTGCTAGCAAATGACTTAAAAATAAACAAGAGTAAAGCAGGGCTGTGTATCTTTCTGTGTATTTAAATGTGACCTTTATTTTTTTAAGTTGCATTTGGGAAAAAAAAAGTGTCAAGTTGTTGAAAGATGAGTGCACTCCATTATGCTGTGCTCAAGGCTCTGAGAAAATCCCATTGAGTCAGTAACACCAGCCAAGCTTAGAGTGCTACAATGCATTTTAAATACATATTGGAAAAAGAAAAACAAAGCGAATTCCCCATATTTAACATTGCTGTAGTTAAGAAAGCATAATTACAACAAATGCCAGGATTTCTTTTCAATGGTAACCTAGCTGGCAGGTGGTTGTGATGGATCAGGTCGTGGCTTGAGAATGGAAATTCTGTGAGAATCAGCCCAGGTCCTTCCAAGCACGCAGGTCCAGGTGTGGATGTGGGTGGAAGAGGGGCCTGGAAGAACATGGCTAGCTCATCTGTCTGCCCCCTTCTACATTTCCTCTGACTCATGTTGCCATCCTGAGGGGGATTTCCTCTCTGCTCCCCCCTTGGTATATATTCCAAGTTCAGACCTATTTATGCTCGTTTTTCTCTGTTTCATGCTTCTTGGCAAAGGGAGAAGTCATTTAAATCCTAGTACCACACTGCATACTGGGATGTCAGTCAGGCCTACAAAAGTGTTGGTGGTACTGGAAAAAGAAGTTATTTTGCTAGAGTAAAGGGAAAAATAGAAACAAGAGGATCTGAAATAAAGAAAGAAAGCTTAGTGTGCATGAAAACCTGGCACTTTTCTAAAGAACATTTAAAACTGGAAACCGAGTTACTGTAGTTCAGGGCTATTTGAATGACATTTGTGAATAGTTTTTCGTTTTTTTTTTCTCCCATTACTTGTTGAATAACTTACTTAGAAACACATTTGCCCCTCTTTGACCAGCTTTATGTATGGTTGAATACTCTCCTCCAAATACATTATTCATAAATTTTGAGCAATCGGTGAATAATTTATTCAAAATATTATTTTTCATTATTCAATCCTCAATTCCGTGAACTGTGGGGAAACTCTGACTCTGTTAAAGTTAGCGAAAAAATTCGGAACGACTTGAACAATGCCAGGACTTCACCCAATTAAAAGTCTTTTTGAGAACCAAGTGTTGCTTTTTTAATGGAACTTCCGCTTAAATATTAACAGCGAATGCCTTCCTGTGAGTTTGTCAATGTGTAGGAAAAGTCACGAGCAGGAATTACTTCAGCTTTTATTAAGCTAATTCATTCAAGTTGTCATTTAAATATAGATATGTGAGTGTGTAGTTAAATTGCTTCTTGTAAAATGTCCACAACAGAATATTTCCTGTTGTCTGAAGTCCTGCTTTGCAGTGAGCAAAACCCTACAGCAGTTGTAGAAGAGTAGGCTCAGGTTCTGACTGGTTTCCAGCTCTCAATGTTATTAAAGCTATTCAGGAGTATACCAGATTTTTTTTTTTTTTTTAATTACAGCAATCTTTCCAAGTGTTTGGCTTTTCAGGCGTGTTTAACTGCTCTGTTCTTTGATCGGATAAAAATGTTTTGAACGTTTCAAAAATTCTGGCAAAAAGTATCAGTTTTTGTTGTATATTTATTTGCATTTTGCAACCAGTTACGGTAATTGTGATATGCCAGTCTTAATTCTCCCTGGAGATATGACGTGAATTTTCACTTCCTGTCTTAAATTTGTGTTGTGTAACTCCGTGCAATTAAAGCCTGGCTGGCAGTGTGCCACTGTTAGTGGGTGAAATGATTCCTATGTAAATACTTCGTTTTGTACAGTTAATTGGCAAATGGTATGGAGTGCTTTGGGATCCATCTGGAGAAAAGTTGCTGCATATGTG
>JAOWBP010001760.1:77967555-77982159 GCA_028571105.1 Tragopan temminckii | reverse complement strand
TTAAACCAGAATATGCTGTGCTGCTGTATATTTCAGCATGACTAGAAGAATGAACATTTTGGAAGAAATATTTTTAGGACTCTTGCACTTCTGGGAGAAAATTCAGTTTTTATAAGCATTAATTTTTGTGAACTTACTGAAGTATTTTTGGGATAAGTAACAATCTGTCAAAGAAATCAGGTGCATTTTTTTTTTTTTAGATTTAAGGGTTATAACAATGTCTTTTCCTTCTCTACTTTTCCTTTTTTTTTTTTTTTTTTCTCTCCTTAGGTTTTGAAATGTGAAGTGGAGCTGATGGCCAAAATGGCAAAAACCATTGACAGCTTCACTCAGAATCAGACCAGACTTGTCGTAATTATTGATGGATTGGATGCTTGCGAACAGGACAAAGTTTTACAGATGCTTGATACTGTGAGTTGGATCGTTATATGGAGATGAGCTCTGGATTCTCTCTTTCATAGATGATTCAGATACATCCACTTCATTGCATTTTCTTTAGAATGAAAGAAATACATACAGAGTGTGTGTGTGTGTGTGTGTGTGTATATAGAGAGAGAGTATACAGAGTCTCTGTTGTGCTGTAGTTATTTTTAAATGTCTGTGTGCACAAACATAGCTGTAACACTAAGGGGAGCAGCTTTCAGAAGTTGAAAACTACATCTTAGTGGGACTGTACGTGTTTGTAAATGTGAAATGTTTTGAAATCAGCGGGTGCTAATTATTAGAAAACTGATGTCTTTTTGAAACAAACTTACATTGTTTGAAGAGTTTTTGGTTCTTTCTGAAGTACTTCAGATGATAAATACTTACATGATAAATATTTCAGGGACTGCGACATTGCTGCATAATATTTTCTTGCTGATGTTCTTCTGTTTTAAGTACTTCTGCTAGTGTGTCAAGTGTGCTTATGGATGATATGTCCGTAGATGTGTCATATCGAAGAAACTGACATCTTTGTATGTCCCTTGTTCTCTCAAGACTCTATCTAGGACAGAGTGAATATGAAATGTTGAATCAGATGTTCAGATGATTGACGCTTAATACTGGGCTTACTGTCTCTTTTCTTACAGGTGCGAGTCTTGTTTTCAAAAGGCCCATTTATTGCTATTTTTGCGAGTGACCCACACATAATTATAAAAGCTATTAACCAGAATCTCAACAGTGTTCTACGTGACTCAAACATAAATGGGCATGATTACATGCGAAATATAGTCCATTTGCCTGTTTTTCTGAATAGCCGAGGGCTTAGTAATGCAAAAAAACTGATGGTAGCTTCGACGACCAATGGGGATGTTCCTTACACAGATAATGCAGGTAAAGTTATGCAGGAGAATAATGCTGAGGTTACAAAAACGGCAGTAAAATCTGTTTCCTGGAACAAGCTAATTAAATAATTTGTAGATTATTAATGTTATTTTATAATGCAGTCGCATGTATATGAGTGGAGAAAATGCCTTTTGTTGTTTTTTTTTACCTGATAGGATTGCATGAAGAGATTGACAGAAGAGTTTCTCAGAACAGCCTTGGGGAGATGACCAAGCTTGGCAGCAAAACGGCTCTCAATAGGCGGGTGAGAGATGTTATACTGAATGGTCCAGTACTGGTGATAGGGTTTTTTTTTCTTATTCTTGTCTTGTTTTCTTTCATGTACTTAATGGCATCAACTTTGAAGACTTATCAAACTATTCCTTGGAAGTTAGGATGTATGACCTGTATAGGAGAACTATGTTCCTAAATCAGCAGACTGATTTCTTAATCGAAAAAGAAAAGCTGTGCTTGTTCACTGAAGTGTTCTTTTCCACAAAGCTTTAAATTCAGAAACTGGTGGAATGTTTAAGCTTTCTGTGAATGCTGAAATGGTACAGCTTACTATTTATGTGTTACATCAAATGTTATGTACCGAAGTCAGTTAAATTCAGCTAAATATTTTTATGGTATTTCAGCCTCACGGTTGTATTTACTCACAGGGTTTTTAACTTTATATTGAAGTAAAATTAATTCAGTATCGAATACGTGAATTACTTTGTATCAGTTCTTCTTGCTTTTGTGTGTTGCTACCAGGATACTTACCGAAGACGCCAGATGCAACGCACCATTACTCGCCAAATGTCCTTTGATTTGACCAAGCTTTTGGTTACAGAGGATTGGTTCAGTGATATCAGTCCTCAGACCATGAGAAGATTACTAAACATAGTTTCAGTGACAGGTAAGTGTTGCACTTGTTTTCCTGTGACATGAAGGCAAATGCCAGCTTTTTTTGAAAGGATTCTGTTGTTTTAGCTTTTCCAGGCTTTGTGTTCTGAACGAGTAGGAAGTGGACCCCTGTAGAGGATAACCTTTATTCAGCAAAAACTAGTGGAATGAATAGTATTATCTGTATAGGCCTAATTGGAAAACTTCAGGGATTTGTGGATCTATCAGATGTATTGTCTTAAATATTAAAGATATTTTAACACTGTTTGACATGCACATTTATTGTGGGAAGTATGTGTGAAAGGACCTCACCAAATGATGAATGGTAGTGTGCTGTACAGATAGATAACTAAGTGAATAGTAGTGTGTTTTGAAGGAAAAGGGCACTGTTCTTGTGTTTTAACAGTCCCAGTATTAATCAGATTATCACAAATTCTGAGTTAAGTATATGAAAATAAGATTTCTAAACTTAGCATGCCTGATGAAATTTGAATGCTAGGAAGACTGATACTCTCCTGCCCTACCAGCAGTACTAACAATAAAATATTATGTTCAATGACCTGTCTTTCTAGGGTAACATTTAATGCTTAAGTAAAAAAATCTTGCAAATTTCTAATGAGAACTGAATCATTTGAAAGAGAGAATTGTGGGAATAAAACTTTCACAGGAGCAGATATATTGCAGTTGTCTGCATGCATATGAGGCACAGATTCAGCAGATTGAGTGTGAAGTACAGCACTGAGTGAATGTAGCTGTATTGCCTAAGCTGGATGCAGGTCAGAAATCGCCATGTCTCTCTTGCATGGCACATAGATGGAGCCAATAAACCTGCTGCAGCTAACTTGTATCTTGCTCAGGGTGTTCCCTTTACCAGTAGGTGCACAGAGTAGTAACAAGGCAAAGCTTGAACTGATTGCCACTGATGCATTTGGTTGTAGAAGCCTGCTGCAGTTGTATCTATGCTGCATCCACTGCCCAACTTAACAGTACATTTGGCAGAAAGTATTCTAGCATGGCTGAAGTAGATAGAACTGGTTCAGCTCTGGTATAGGGGTGAAGTGGTCATCTCAATAGCAGGTATGGTAGAAATGCGTGGCTGTACCTGTCTGAGGTGAGGTTCAGCTCCGTTCAACCTGCTTGCGTAAGCCAGGCTTATTGGCAGTCTTTGAAGTTGTGTTCCCAGTGCTTACACTGTTTGCATTGTCCTAATTTCCCCTTAATTGATTTGGAATATAGTTGTTGTTCTGTGTTACGTAAAATGAGCCACAACTTGTTTTCTACTCCGTTAATTTGAACTAATTTAATTAATAGAAGAGTCTCTTTTATTTTTCCTGTTGGTCTTTACATCCAGTGAGGATTTATATGTGAGAACGGACCTAAAATTCTAAATAAATTTTCCATTTCCTCACATTGTTGTTATCATTGGCAAATTTTAGTACAAATGTGGAAGTACAACAAAATCACAAACGTAAATATTTGTGTAATAAAATACTGTAAAAACAAGCAAAAGATACCCTGGAAGAAAACTTACAGTGTGCAATAACTTATGATTATAAACAATGTCATGAAGCACTCCAAGAGCAGAGCCTTCCAGCTGTAAATTAAGTGTCGTCTCATCAATATGAATGCAGTTCTGTAAGGAAAAGAGAAGTTGCTAAAACTTATTAATTTGGTTCACTCATCCTTTTTCTGTCTTCTAAAATGAGCTTTATTTGTAATTCATACTTTGTATTATTAGCTGAAAGCCATTTTTTTTTATTTATAGCTTTGAAATTCACTTCACTGACTGATAAAGATGGCAGTTCTGGTTATTTCTTTTGACTGTATTTTGTATCCCAGTGCACAAAAGATGTTTTACCACATTAACATGAGTTTTGTGAACTTCTGTATTTAATTTTGTTGAAGTTCACCTGTCGCAGAATGAGAATGTTTAGCTTGGAGCTGAAGTTGATAGTAATACCAGGAAGTACTTAGATCAGGATGAGGGACATAAGGACATACATAACTGTTACTTCAGAGGGAGGGGAGAGGTTGAGAAAGGTATCTTTCAAAAGGGGAAAGAAAGAAAAACAAACCAACACAAAAACACCTGTTTCTTTTTTTCTGTTATACTAGGTCGCTTACTGAGAGCAAATCAAATCACCTTCAATTGGGATAGGCTTGCTAGTTGGATCAATCTCACAGAGCAGTGGCCGTATAGAACGTCGTGGCTCATACTGCATCTTGAAGAGACTGAAGGTGTTCCAGATCAGCTGACTTTAAAAACCATCTATGAGAGGTAGGTGGATGGTATGTAGTTTGAATGATTAAAATAATCATTACAAATGATTATTGGGGTATCATGGCTTTCAGACAGCGACATAGCTGTAATCTAGAATTCCTATGGTCTAACTCTCTTCTGTTAACTTCTGGCAACTTGTAAAATGACTTCTGTCAGTATTTAATGCACCATATATTCTTTGTATTAAAACCAGAGGGTAGTATACTGGAATTCTTTTCCAGGTAACTGTATGTTTATTTCTTGATCTAACTTTTCTCTCTACAATGGTCAAGCTAAGTTTGTCTGGTTAGAAATCAGAATCTGCTCTGAAGTCTACAGACTGCCTTTACTCATAAAGATCGCTGCAGTTTTGGTGCTCTGTTAATGCTCAAGGATGTAGCAGTCTTTTTACTGAAGTTAAAGAGTGTGAAGGTGGAACATGAGATCTTTCTTAGTCACTGATAAAAGTTGCTGTAAGTGCTGTCTACATATTGCATCTGAGGGCAAGAGGTGTTGCCAGTGAACGTGCCTGTCTAGATCTGGGCTGCTTGTGTGAAAGGAAATGTGGATAGTGAGAAGTGACCTGGTGGCAGTAGGATGGTAGAATTGTCATTTTCTGATTGAATAAGATGACAAATACTGCAGTCTTTTTATTTTTAACGCAGATTTTCAATTCCAGACCAGTTGGTATGAGGAAAATCCACAGAAGTACAGATAATGTCTCATATCAGACATTTTTCTTTAATGCTACTGAGGGAAAACCTCAGCTGTCTTTCCTTTTACAGTTATGAAACGGATTTAAATTAAGCCATGTTAGGGCCAAACTGATGGATGATTGTGTCCTGAGAAAGAAATGCAGTCTGTGCTACTATTTCTGAAAGATTTTGACACTGTATCTAAGCAAAACCTTTTTTTATAGATACAGATCCTTTTTTTTTCAGCTTTTCTTCATTCCTTGTCACCTGCATCAGGGGAAGGTCAGGATGAGTATTAGGAATAGGTGCTTCACCAGAGGGTGGTGGGCATGGAACAGGCTCTGCAGGGCAGTGGGCACAGCCCCAAGCTGCCAGAGCTCAAAGAGCACACTTGGACATAAGGTTTGGATTTCGGGTGATCCTGTGTAGATCCAGGGGTTGAATTTGATGATCTTTGTCTTCCAGCTTAAGATATTCTATAATTCATTGCTTAACAGCAGAGAATATTGTTCAATAGTTGTTGTTGGGCTTCTGTTGATGTTTTTGGAACAACTTTTTTAATCTCACATTATTTAGTCTGTTTCTTGCAATCCCATTTGTACTGGTAAAGAGTAAACATGGGAGTTTCTTACTCTGAAATAAATATGTAAGCACATCCTTTTCACTAATTCAAATTCCAGTTCATTTTTTCACCCCATTGACTAGTTGCACATGCTTGCTCAACTCTCTTGCTTGAGAGATCTTAATCTTTTCTTCATACTGAGTTCTCTTGTAGCAAGGCATCCATTAGGATGTTGGAATATTATTAATCTGTTATGAGGTATATTATTTTCCTAGAAAGCCTGTATGAAGTCTTTGCATTACTAGCTACAAATATACCTGAAGTTAGTTTGAGGTACTCATTAGTATCCTTTGATTAATTAGCATCAGCAGTACAAAATCACTTAGGAATGAACAAAGTCCAATGCTGTCTTCAAGGCATACCAACCTGTTTGTGGTTTCTAAGGAGCTGAAGGGGATATTAGAGACCTGAATTGTTCTCAAAAACATGTACTAGTGATTCCACTGTGATATTAAATCTGTAATAAACCAACTTGAGGAGAAGGAAAGAACAGGCACAGCTGAATGCAGAAGGCTTATTCAGGTTCTGGATTGAGTTGTTAGCACAGACACTTGAACAGTTGCCAGTGTCGGGGTTTATTAGTTCAGGTGTGGAGGAGATGCATGAAACCTGTCGTGCAGTTTTGCTTCTTGCTATGCGAGTTGCATCTGGAAGCAGTATTGCCACTTGAGTAGCTTGCAGATTCGTAATATAGACATTAATAAACTTATTTATAAGTTTATGGTGTTCAAAGGATCTGTAATGTGAAGCAACAGTGAAGAACCCTGTGCCATCTCTTGGTTAAAACAAACAAAACCTGCCATAATAACACCCTTGCTCAGTGCTTAGGAAGAGAGTTGATGCATCTTTCGCACTCTTTTGTTGAACCTGTGTGAGCAACTAGATTTACTGCTCTCCTAATATAGTGACTAAGCTGAGATCTCACCTGGCTGATGATTTGGGCAATTGTGTTTACCATGTGCTGAGTATGAAAAGGTTTGTGAACTTTCCTCTTGGATTACTTGATGCTGTGAAAATTCTGTTATATTCAAAATAATCCTTTCAGTGTATAGCAGTGTATTGCTGCTCTTCATCTACAACTGTTTGAAGTAATTTGGCTTGAATATCTGCTCCTGTATCAATTCAAAATAGAGTATTTAATTTAGCTCCTCTTTTAGAACTTCAGTCTCAGTTTTCTTAGGTTTTCTAGTTGATGGAACAGCTTTCCCATTTGGAGTGCCATGAATAGATACCAGATTTCAGTACTTTTATAGCTTCTACTCCTGTACCAAGTGCCTTTTACTTCTTCCCTGGCTTTTATTCTGGAAGGAGTTATTGAAAATGTTTTGGTGCCTTAGAACAGGAACCAGAATATAAGTTTCCTAGCATTGGATAGTTTGCATCAAAATGCCTTTTTACTGTGGCAGTGCACATTTTCTTTGGTTTTGATGCATTTCTGAGCTGTAAGTGTGTGAGGAGAGATGGCTGCTTGGATACCTCCTTGGAAGATGGCAATTTCAGAGATTCTTTTTTATATGTAGAGTTTTCAACTTGTGATTGCTTCCTCCATATGAGGGCTTTGATGGTACAGTTGCTGTCCAGCATTAGGTCTCCCTTACAGAGATTGACCCATTGGTAGGTCTGTTATAGGTACCCTCAACTGAAGAGTTACTTCAGGTGTGCACTGGAGGGTATGACGAGAGGTGACAAACCCATTGTACAGCTGTTGCACGGCTGTTTCTGGAGGCAGGCAGCTCCTAGCTGATCCCCGCCAGCAGTTGGTGCCGGCAGGTGGCACTCACACGGTGCTCTGCCTGGCTCATGGAGCTCTGCGCTCAGGTACAGCGTCAGTGATCTTTTCTACCAGGTGCTTTGTTCTTCAGTGTTGATTCAAAGAATAAGCAATACAGAAGGTATGGCTAAAATGAAAAGAATCAAGTAGTTGAGCATTAGGAAATGGAAGAATAAAATAGCCTGCCTATGCAGTTTGCAGACAACGTAGTAAAGGAAGGTTTGTCTGCTGTCACATCTCAGTGCTGTCTGTTACAGTTAGGAACACTGAACTAAGACAACTGAAAGCCGTTCTAGAACTATTCATCAGTTCCTTAGTGAAGCTAGAGTAGTCATCCCCTGTACCTTTCACTTGGATAGTGTTGTGCCTTTCCTGGGTGGTGGCAGCACCTTGTAGGCTAATACCTGCGAGTGCTGAGTACTCAGAGCAGTGTGGGAGCCTGGAGCTGCAGTGATCCTGGGGGAGAAGATAAGATATCTCAAACTGATTTTTGGATAAATATACCTGTAGCTCTTTGCTTCCAAATGAACTAATACATTCTTTTCGTGAATGATTGCTGGAGAGAATAAATTTGCTAGTGCTTTTTCTGTGGTACTGTGTAGACTGATGTGAAGGACTATAATTCTGTTGGGAGTAGCGTGTACTTACTGTCCCATACGTCTCAGAGATGGGAAAACATTGAATACTGCACGAGCAACATTTTCCTAGGATCTTCTTAAAAAAAAAAAAAAAAAAAAAAAATCACTTTGCAATGTCTCTGTGGGCAGACTTTGTGAACTAATGCTGCTTATCTCTTAGTAACAGGTAGACATTCTGTATTCTTTCTTTAGTAGATGAAAATAAACCCATGCTTTTCAATTATGTCAAATTTTGAAAATAAATATAGAGTCTGCGTTGTTCACTTTTTGTCTCCAGATTCTGGAAAAAAATGTCTTTAGTCTTCATACTTGCTTTAACATGCCATATCATCTCACTTGTTTCCT
The DNA here is from genome assembly GCA_028571105.1 of Tragopan temminckii. Lineage (NCBI taxonomy): Eukaryota > Metazoa > Chordata > Aves > Galliformes > Phasianidae > Tragopan > Tragopan temminckii. The sequence continues at coordinate 77,973,635 of JAOWBP010001760.1, read as the reverse complement.
CTTACTTGCCAGCGTTTCTTTTTGCTGGTATGGATCTCTACTTTGTTCGGCCTTCTGGTTGGTATACTTAGTAGCACCAGTATTTACTCCTTAGAGCTTGGCTGTTGCCTTTCCAAGTATTCTTTTGCCAACTGGTTTTTCATGCAGTCTTTCTCCTTGCCAGGTTCTCCTCTGTTGTGTCCTCCTTCCCCTTTGGTGTTTACGTTGATCTGTGATCATTAACCACATCTTTGTCCAGCTCTGGTTTCATTCATTTTATCATGTTCTTTTTACATTCATTATTGTAGCATATAGTTAGTATTTGTCTCTTTTTATGTTGTGCTCTATTTATGTTCTCTTCTGTGTTACTCTAGAATTTCCCTAATGTCAGTTCTGTGTAATGCCAAAATGGCTTGTAGAAATTGCAGAAAGCAAACGTTTGTAACCCTGAAGGGGAGCAAAATACTCGGGCGTTCTGTAAATGAAGTTGTCACAGTATTAAGTTGCCAGATTAAAGCAAGTTTCAACTGAACATTTGCAACTGATACTTTTCACACTTGTAAACTAGCCAGCTATGGGAATGTGCTCTTGTGAAGACTACATAAAATATCCATGACACTAGAATGAATATCAGTGCCAGATCTAAATAAAGGATATATTGGGGAAGCCACAGTGGCTTTTGGAGAGAGAAGATATTTTTCAAGAATATGAATTTTCAGCAGAGTCAGTGAACATGCGAAGAATGTGATGTAATGTCTTGAAATTTCAGAAGTTTTAAGCAAGATCCTGAGAACGTTCACATGTATTAAAACTTAGGGTAATTGCAGGCAAGATTGTTTGACGAAAGCAGAAGAGGGAAGCAAAAAGTCGGAGTAGGAGTCCCATGAGAAACTCCCTATCTGACTGAGGGAAAAGATCCAATATGGAGATTTAATTGGGACAACTGTTTCACAGAGGGTTGCAGAAGTAGCAATGAGCAAATTGCAGATGCAAGTCATTGTGGATATGTGTCTTAACCTACTGGGGAAAATGATCTCATCTGTGAGGCTACTAATGTAGTTGTGGTCTGTGGATCTGCACCTACAAAGAACATTCACAAATTCATTGTTGAGCGCTGAATGTATTTTTTTCCATCTGTCAGCAACAGTCAGAAAAGGAAATTGTGTCTTTAGGTTTTATTAGCAAAGAGATGAAAGAAATTATTGTATTATACATATCTGTGATGCATCTACATTCCGAACACTGTGAGATTCTAGTCCGTGTATTTCAGAATGGATGTACCAACGTAGAAAAGATCTTAGAGGATGAGAAGAGCCCTAGTTTCGCTTCAGAATTTTTCTATGAATATCAGCACAGGTAGCTTTTTACTTTTTCTCATGCTGTGAAGAATCCCAGTTTTTGTTTCCTTTGTAAAGAATGCTTTCTCCTTTGTTTGAGGATCTGAGTTTTAACCATCATTGTTTTTTTATACTTTCTACTGTTTAAGGCATTAAAACAGTGATTAGATATTAACGCCTTCTCAATTAAAAATATTGATGTTAAAGCCAGTTGTACGAGGGCAATGTCTTCTCATTCCTTTTCGTCATTAAATTTATTCACTAAATGAGATCAATCTGCTGAACGTGTTTTCTTGTTTGTATCCTTACCATCGCAGGAACTGAATCTGTAATGCTTTGTCTATTGGAAGCTGCTCTTAGAAGTCACTGGAGCTATTTGTATCCATCTTGCCAGTAGGCCTTTGTCCTTGTGAGCTCTGGAGGTGTAAATGAGAGATGCTGCAGCTGTGAGCTAACCAGTTCTCTTCTAGATATGGTGGCTTTACCAGTCTGTCACTTGTTATGACTTCTAGTAGCTGGACTGCCTTTGCGGGTTAAAGTCTGTTCCGTGTGTTAAGGTTTACACAGATGAGAGTGGAACTTCAGGCATTTGTTAGGCTCTTGAGTTCAAGAGAAGGATTCAGAAAATGACTAAACAAACTTGTAAACACTTGAAGAACTTCAGATGTCTGAATTTTTACCCCTGAAGTTCCTGTAGGCAGAGGCCTAAACTGAGTTTTGTGATGTTTTTTCTTGCACCTAAAGTTTATTCAAGATCATTGAGAGTCAGTAATTGAAGCTCTTAAAAAATACATGCACAAATAAATGTGGTTTGAGTGTGTTTACAAGAAGAGGAAAAGATCAGATTCAGCGCAAACCACAGCAGCTAAGGTTACTTCAATTAAAAAAAAAAATACACGTGGAAGAGAGAGGTGGCAATGACTTTTATATAATCTTCTGTGTGTAAAGTAGTTTTATCAGGTGTGGAGGGACAGCCTGTGTGGCCAATTGCAGAAACCTATCCTGGCAAGTGTGGTGAGTTGCCCATGTAAGCATGGCACCGTAGTAGTGTGAAGTGCCAGTTGTCTTTTGGAGGGGAAAAAAAAAAAAGATGTCAGGGACCACATTGCAGCCTCCCAGAACAATTTAATGGCCCACCTGATGTGAAGGGAGGGGTGGAAGGGGAAAAAAGTCCGTGTAAGGTTAATGCTGCTCTGTAAGAACTCGTTCATGGTCATAACTGGACACTACTGTGGACAGAATATTTACCCAGTAATTATAATTTGATAGATACATGGTATTTTCTGTTCTTTTGTGCAGTTAGGATCTAGGTTACTTATCTATCTGAATATAATTCTAGCCATTACGTGGTGAAACAATGAGAAATATAGCTGGTGTATCTAAGGAGATTGTCCTGAAGGAGACCATGACTCACTCTTTTAGTGCTTAAAGATACTTGAGAGAAGAGAGTCCTTGTCCCAGAATTGACTTTACATTTTGTTTAATGACACAGAATTTAGGTAGTCACACAACCTTCTATTCAAGCATTTCCTCCTGGCTAGTTTTGGTGTTGTTCTGCTTGTCATGTGTGATGTCATGAGGGACGGTCTTAACTGTCACTTTTTTTCCCCAAGCTTTGCTCAAACTGAGGTACTAAGACAGCTTTGTGAGGATACTGGCAAGTTGTTGCTGGTCCCTGGATTTCTGTGACATGCCTATTCTTACACATTCATTCAAAATATTAGAACATGATAGCTTGGCTCAAGATAGAAGAAACACTCACAAGCCATCTGTTCAGCTTAGGAGCTCCACCCTTTACTTAATTTCCTTGAAAACATGCTGCTTGGAAACTAAAGAAAACTATGAAAATCAAGAATCTTAAGTCTTTGATTTAAAAAAAAAAAAAAAAAAAAAAAGAGATCTTCCAGGATGAGAAAATGGTTGTGCTGTCCTCAGAGTTGTAAGTAGCCATTGTTTTAAACACAACAGCATAGCATTCATAAATCACTTGGGCTGAATTTGACATCTGCGGTATGTCCACCTATCTATACATATCTACCTGTGTTGGCTGGGAAATCCATGTGCCAAAGCAGAACATACCAAGTTTAGAAGAATAACATAGTAGCTTTCTTTTATTCAGGATTCTTTTTGTGGGCAGAACTGAAAGATGTAAGCTAGTTATAGTTCTTTTATTAGGTTTTGTTAATGCGTTTGTAACTGTCATACTGTTCTAAGGAATAATTTGTAGAAGACATCTGCTCTGACTAATTTATAAATCATGGAAAGTATTGGTATTTCTTGACTTCTTCAGTTCTAGATACTGCCTTTCCAGTTTCAGTATGGGTGTATGATTTTGCTTGCTTTTTTTCTTCAAGTCCCAGAAGTTACTACTTATGGGAAGTAACCATAGAAATATTTCTCTCTGCTAACTAACTGGAGGAATACTTAATCTCTGTTAGGCAACTCATCCTCTGGTTTTCCTTTTTTCTTCAGGTTCAGCTGGTGAAGATTAATGTAGTAATAAATGGAACAACGTTTGATTATTGTAGATTCGGAGTTATATAGTGTAGGTTCATTTGATGCTATATTTTACTGATAAGTTCAAATCTTTTGTGTGATAAGCCCATGTGAACCAAATTAGGAAGTCACAAAAATGCCTGTAGTTGAATATTTGTACTTCATTGTTTACTGCTTCAATTTATAAGGGGTATTTACAGCATACTAAAAATACCACTAAGATACAAATGATATGAAATTATTTTATTAAAAAAATTGATTTCATAAAAAAAAAAAAAATCAGGAAAAAGTATTCCATAGCACTAGTAGTAAAATTTATTTTTTCCCCATATAAAGGCTCATTTATTTTTATAGCAATTTGATGACACATCTGCTTGCTTTATTCAGCTGAAAAGAAAATGTTGGTTCTTGGTGTTTTGTAAAATTGCTTTGTTAAATTATTTTCGAAATCGTTCAACTTTTAACAAATGACATTTGATACTAACATTGGAAAGCAATTTCAGCTAATTAAGTAGATCCTTCTGTAAACCATTGGAACATTAAGATGACAAACTGTTCATTCAGGATTATTTTAATTGGTACAATTATTGTAATTTTGTTGCAATTATGTGTTGAGCTAAAAGCTTTTGTCTAAATCATTTGAGGGTTTTTTTGTTAATATACATAAGTAAGAAGAAAAGAAGTAAAATAAAGACTGAAGATAAGCATTATCTGTCTACTTTTCCATTACAGTGTTTTAGACAAGTACCTATTAAATTATTCTGTTAAAAAGCATGTTATATATTTTTCTGCAAATTTCTAGCAGTTTAAAATGAGCAAGATTGTTTGAAATGTAACTTTTCTGGAAGGTTATTATGTTAATTCCAGTTTTGACACTGTTTAAATACCTTTCAATAAAAAGAGTGAAATTAACTTTTGAGGGATTTGCAACTTGTATAAAATCTATTGATGTATTAATTTAAGCAGTGTAGCTTTTTAGTGATTATAGAAATTAAAAGTGCCACATCCACCTCTTCTGGTCATAATGTTCTCTGCAAAAATCTTTTGCCCTGGCCAGGTTCAATTAAATCACTTATTTTAAGAAGGCAGTTCAGTATTCTTGTAGACCTCACGGTGAGACATTGCTTCTTAATACTTAACGTGCACTTTCTTTTCAATTTGCTTTTATTGTCTCTTATGTATAGTGAAGGACATAGAAAGTTAGGTTTCTTACACTAATTATGTCCCAGTATTAATAGCTAGAATGCCAGTTGATGTTGAACTTCAGAGCGGGTCCAGAGGAGGGCCAGAAAGATGATCAGAAGGCTGGAACACCTTCCCTATGAGGACAGGCTGAGAATGTTAGGAGCTTGGAGAAGAGAAGGTTCTGGTGAGACCTTGTAGGAGTCTTCCAGTACATGAAGGGGGCCTACAGGAAGGCTGGGGAGAGACTTCTTGTAAGGGCATATAGAAACAGGATGACGGAAATGGCTTTAAACTGGAAGAGAGTAGACTTAAACTAGATAACAGGAAGAAATTCTTTGCCTGGAGAGGATGTGGATGCCTCCACCTTGGAGGTGTTGAGGGCCAGGCTGGATGGGGCTTTGAGCAACCTGGTCTAGTGGAAGATGTCCCTTCCTCTAGCAGGGGGGTTGGATCCAGATAATCTTAAAGGTCTCTGCCAACCCATTCTATGGTTCTGTGATTTCCCAAACTGCGTAGTACATGAGGCAAGGCATGAAGGAGAAGGACAGAAATTACCAAAGGACAAGTAAGAAGAGAGTTCTGTTGAAAAAAATACTGGGGAGAGAAAAGGACTGGAGCAAAAGCTAATCAGAACACTAGAGAAAGGAAGTTCTCTGAGTATTTTTTGCCTTTCTTTTTAGTTACCTTGGTAATGTAGACTAGTAAGTCATATTTCTGAATTACATTGCAGATAAGCATATAAGAAATTATAGTTAATGTGCACTAATGATATCTCAATTAAAAAAAACAAAACAAAACAAAAAAAACACTTGTGTATTTCAAGTCCCTCCAAAGTCCTCTAATTGATATTAACTTTGGATAGAACACAGAAGTCTTAATTTTAGCAACACAGTAAACACAAATTTCTGGAAATGAAATATTTTTACTCACATAAGTAAATTCCTGAGGCCTATGTATTTTTGAGGGAATCAGTAAAGTTGAGAAATAAAGTTGGAGGTAATTTTGTACTTGATGAATGCCTTTGTCAAAGGTGGAATATCTATTCAAAAATGGAAAAACCATTGTGGTGTAAGGTGATGGTCC
>JAOWBP010001760.1:77947402-77967455 GCA_028571105.1 Tragopan temminckii | reverse complement strand
GGATTAATACAGTATTCTTGTATTTTACTTGTGTGAGTGATCCTGTTGGACGTCTAATTAGTAAGATACAATTACTTTTTTTTTGTTTGCAACAGAGCAGTTTTGATCAGTCTTAAATTCTTCACTACTTCATTTTGCTGCTTTTCTATCTATGTAGTAAGTATATCTTTTTAAAAAAATTCTTTTTTGCCTTCTCTAATTCAGATAGCACTGTAAAGTTGTAAATGAACCCAGACATTTTAAACTATTAGCACTTATTAATTAAAAAGAATGTTGACATAGGGTGTATTCTGGAAAGTTAAATTAAAATCTGACCTTTGTAATATGGCTCAGTGGTAGATCGTGGTACTGGGCATGGGAGAGTAGTTTAATAAATATCCATCTTCTAAGAAAATGCTTTTTCTTTCTGAAGTCATCAAAACCAGAAGACTCAGAAGAAGTGCTTTATCTAGCGTTACTTGGCTAGGATAGTTGGTTTTGCAAAGAAAGCTTTCCTGAATACCTATGGTAATAGGAGTTTTTAAATAGCTATTGCATCTGTTCAGTGAAGTCTCTGTACTACTTAATATGCACCAAGGGGGTTATAATTTTCTTTCTAGGTAGCGATGTCAAACTATAGCTTTCCTTTTTTGTCTTTATTAAAGTAAAACATTGATTTTTCTCTGTTTTATTATTGAGTGTGTGATGACTTTTCATTCCTGTCTTTATACAAGTTTGTATATGAGCAAATGTTCTTTTTAATGTCCAAGCTACCTGTTGCAGCTTGAAGAGTATTTCAAGTGCTATTGTTGATAGATTGATAGATACTGTAAATTTTGTGGAGTGTTTTGTATGCGAACTTCTAACCTGGTACACCCTTGTGCCTGCGGACACTGTTGCTATTTTGACCAGGTGCAAGAAGAATAGGATACACAACTTCAAAGTATTAAATCAGTGGTATTAGTTTATTAGATATTAGGGAATAGATATCTAATTACCAGGTTATTAAGCATAAATTTTTTGTCTTGCATTTCAGAATGGCCCATGTTTTCAAGGTTTTCTTTTCCTTAGCATCAGACCTATAGGAAAAATGATTTTGTATCATTTTGAAAGAGAAAATTATTTCATCATTTTAAGTTACTATTTTAAGTTTTGACTTAAACTATATCAAAAGAAAAACTTTAAAGGCACATTATAAGTAAAACATGACACGCCTTCTTGCTTATGCCTTCTGTTGCTCTAATTATTTCTTAATAGTTCTAATTAATTAGGTCAGTTGCTTTTTATGGAGTGCGTAAGTTAAATGGCTCCTACTTGCCTAGTTACTTGCTGCTGTGAAACAGCTGAGGAAAATTATGTGCGTGAAGATGAATTTGCTGAATGTCTTTGTTTTTGCTGTCAGGGGGAGAGGCCTGGAAAGGGCAGTGGGGATGACCTTCCAGATCTGAGCTGTGCAGAGAAGGCTGTCTGCCTGCTGGGGAGCAGCTGGGTGAGCTGGGTGGAGTGAGTGACTGCAAGGCAGGCCTTGTCCTCACAGGCAGGGGCTGCAGTCTCGTGGTAGTCAAATGGGAGGAGCACTGCCTCTGGCCATGCCAGAAAACATTCCAGTGATTCCTGGGAGTGTCTGTAGCCACTAGATCATGACAGGAAGAAATCAGTGGGTTGAGACCAAGGCCAGCAATGTGCATAGGTGCAGTTTTGGCAAGAACCAAGGGCAAAGGCCTGCACTTGAATGGAGTTCTCAAGTCAAGCAATAATAGCACCCAGTGATGCTTCTTATGGCTTTTATCATGGCAGTCTAATCCCAAGTTACTCTGCTGCGCTGTGTGAGGGCTGGCCTGGAGCTCAGAGGTGATAGGGCCTACTGGTGTCCTCAGGGCCCTGACCCGACCGAACAGGGAATGTGGGCACAACACAGCCTTCTGCATGGGTGGAGCTGTGCAAAGCCTCTTCCTTTTAACCACCGCCTGGCTTGGTGGTGAAGGAGCATGTCCTCCGGTGGTGATCTCTCCTGCAGAAGGTGGTGGCAAGCATGCTGTGCTGCAGAGCTTGATGGCCTAGCGTCTGCCTTTAGCCTGTGCTGACAACACTCATTGCTGCTGGACCACAGTGGTTATTTTCCAATCAGTCATGGAAGTGTAAAAATGAACAAAAATGAAAAGATTTGTAGCAAATTCAGAGTCTTTTGAATGGAATATTCAAATGATTTACCAGTATGTATTTAAAATATTTTCTTGAGAAAATCATTATTGGGCATCATTGGAATACAACTTAATCCACTCTGAAGGCAGCTTTTAACTATGGCTGCTGGTGGTAAGGCCATTGGGGGCATAGTAGAATGAGTTTTTAAGCTTTTATCAATGTAATGTTCTATTTTAGGCCTATATATTTTTTTTTTATATTGAGGTAGTTTTTCACAGAAACAGACACTCAGCAACGCTGACACTTTTTTTGATGTTTGTGATTGATAGAGCAGTTTTTCTCCCTCAGCAGTATCTAGCCTGACAATGAGAATACAGCGTTCACAGAGCTTAATTCTTAGATCTGTGTACTTATATTCTGGAAAAAGTAACTCCTGAAGTGCTTTACATGCTAACCTTGTAATTTTTTTTATCTGAGAAGTACAGACACATACCATTCCAGTGGCTCTTAGCCAGAAGATAATCATTTACATAAAATTTCTTTCAAAGGCGTAGTTTAAGGCATTGAGCTCAGGAGGTTAAAATAGAGACTTCAATCTGTACACCAGCAGTGGGCTACTGGCTTCTGAACGGAATCTTTGTTGGTCATATTCAGAACACTGTTCACATTCATACTGAAGTAGAGCTGACATTAAAATTCAGCTAATTTGTTTCATGTGATTCATCAGCTGTGTATTTTATTTAAATCTATGTCACATTCTCTTTCAGCGTCTTATTTTGTAGATTCAAGTGTTGAAATAGGCCACTCTTTAACTCCTTGGTCCCTGACTTCAGTATTGACTTAATCTTCGTTTTGCTTGTTTTAAACTCTTGTCTGGAATACTAAAAATAAATATGCATAACTGAAATGTACATTAATGTTGGTTTTTTAAATTTATGGTATTTCATTTAAAGATATGTACATTTACACATAGGGTTTTCCACTTTGCCTCATATAAAACTAACATAATAGCCAGACTTGCAAAGTTGACATAATCAGATTTTGCTGACTGGACAGGTTTTACTTTGATAATGTCTATGGTCTTAAATTTTTCTGGCTTTTGACCGTTCACTCCTGATGTGAAGAACAAGGAGTTATTTGTAGATGCTGCTTATAAAAGCATAGTATAGAAGCATCCATTTATTAGGTATGTGATCCATTTAGCTATTTTTTTTTTAATATTTGGTAAAAGTAACAGGAATGTCTTAATTTTACCTTTAGTATAGCACAAGATAGTATACTAACAGATCAGAGCGAGAGATTTGCACACAGTTGAAATGCTTTTTTGATGTAAAAGAGTTGCACTTACATCAGGCGTCTAGCACTGATCCTAAGTTCCTTTATATCTCTTAATACTAAATCCTAAATATTCTGTGTAAATTTGCCATTGTTATTTCTGGAATAATCCCATTGTACCTGAAGTAGTAGGAGACCTAAAGTAAAGACCAAAGAAAGTCACTGTTTTTAAAATCTAACAAGTTGTGAAATAAGATAGTTCAGCTAATTATAGATGTAGTTCGTTAGCTATATTAAAAATATATTTCAGATCCAACCTGATTTTGTTTGAAGTGTTTGCCTTAATGTGAAAAAAAGAAAACATTTAATAGTACTCCTCATTCCTCCATGAAATTCCTTTATATGAGAGCATACAAAAAACCTACCACAAAACACATACACAGAAAAAAAATAAAAACACACCATTGCTTGCCAGTAGTCATAATGCATCGGCGTTGACCATGTCTCACTGTTTTGTTGCTCTCTTTTGTTTGTTTTTGTTTGTTGGTGTACTTGTGGCATCTTGTCTTAGAAGGTGAGTTAGTTGCAAGCAGACGCTTATTTAACATGAAATCTCACATGGTTGGGTTCTGATCAGTGTCTAAGAAACCAGACTGTTCCTGTTGGAAGAAATATTAGTTTGAAAGATGGAATTTTAACTGTGTAATTTCTAATTTGTGTATTAGAATATGAATGAATATTTCAGGTTAGTGCTGACATGTTAACTTGCCGTTACTTTGGATTTGAAGTTAGAGCTATAAATTCCTGATCTGATTTCAGTGAATCACCATACTCTAATTGTTATGGTTTGTTTATCCATTATTCTCTCTCCAGAATTTCAAAGAATATTCCTACAACGAAAGATGTTGAACCACTGCTTGAAATTGATGGAGATATACGGAACTTTGAAGTATTTTTATCTTCACGAACACCTGTTCTTGTAGCACGTGATGTAAGAACATTTTTGCCTTGTACTGTCAACTTAGATCCAAAACTACGAGAAATCATTGCAGGTAAGCATGTTTTCAAATAAATAGAAAATGATAATTGAAGTAGAGCTACTTGGCATATTGCACAGGATCCTGAGTTGTTCATCAGTTCAGACCTTCACGTTGTCTGACCCGACTTCAGTAGCAAGTTGTTCAGTTTTACTTTGTAGCTTTCTATACAGGCCAAATCATACTAGACTAAAGCAGTTCTTCAGAGTGGACAAAATATTGTTAGTGGTTGATTCAAAGATAGCTTTAGCAGTTGTGGGAAAACAGTACGTGTATCACGAATAAAATGATATTTTATTCATAGAGATGCAAATTTACTTCCAAGTAGTTTTTAACAATTTCAGGTAGCATCAAGTCCTTTAGAACTGAAGCCAGTGAAATAGAATGGAATGTCTCTAATCTGATGCGTCCCCTGCTAGACACCTGTGCAGTTGGTACCTGCCAGTCATTTTTTTTTAGTCTGTGTTAGGATGATATTTAAATTGCTAGTAGGGTAACTGTTGTTCATCGTTATTACTAGCTTGTCTCAAAAAGTGAACTTCAGGTATGTGCTTGACAATAAATATTCTGACAACTGCTGAAGTGGACTGATGTGACCTCTGATATGACAGAGGTTGCTGTTTGACCTTGAATAAGGCCAAGGCATCCTAATATTTCTCCTGCCAAAACTTTGAAGAAAACCTGATCTTTAAATTTAAAATGGGATCCTTACGACTTTCTGGTCTGACAGTATCCTAAGTGGGTTCTGAACCCCTTGTGTTTTAGTAAGTGCTCGTTGCCTCTTGTCCTGTCACTAGGCACCACTGAGAAGAGACTGGTTCCATCCTCTCTGCACCCTCCCTTCAGGTATTTCTGTACATTGGTGGGATACTTCTGAGCCTCCTATTCTCTAGCCTCAGCAGCCCCAGCTCTCTAAGCTTCTCCTCACAGGAGGATCTTCTGTCTCAGCCCTCTGGTGGGCTCTTTCCAGTATGTCTGCATCTCTTTGGCACTGAAGGGCCCAGAACTGGACACAGTGGGCAAACAAATCAAAACTTGTTCAAGTATCTCAGGCTCAATCTCATTCTCCTTTTACCTTTGTACTTCAGATGTTCGTGCTGCAAGAGATCAAATGAATATAGGACTTCCTTATCCCACATTGCCTTTACATGACGCACCTGCCAGAGCAGCATCTCTGTTCAGTCAGCCTTCATCAGCCTGCTCTTCTACAGCCTCTTTCAATGGACCTTTCAACAGTGGAGTTCTATCACCCCAACCTCACAGCAGTTACTATAGTGGTATGACAGGACCTCAGCATCCGTTCTACAATCGGGTAAATAATCAAGAACCAATTCACATTCTTCTCATTTAACCTGGTAGTATTGCGTGTGACGTCTATGAAATGTTTAAAAGACCCATGCAGATAATATTTAGAAATGGAGCTTTGTCCTAAAGTCAGTACATTTCACAGTAATGTTCACTCATATAGTCTTGTAGGGAAATGAGGTAAACTGCATTAGAGTATTATACCAAGGGAAGAAAGGTCAAACACACTGAGATACGCTGCCTAGTTGTAGGGTATTGCAGACACCCTTTACATGTATATACACATACTGCTTTTTAAATGGTAAATTCTGCACACTTCTTCACATACTTGCTTACAGTCATTAGAGAAGGTCCTGTTTTTTTTCTTGGTAAATTAGATAAACTACAGAAACTTAAAAATATAAAATAAAGAAAAAAATGCAGCAACTTTGGAGGAACTGCCCAACAAGAACGTATCTAGACATGTCTTCCCTTTCATCTCTTATAAAAGTTATTCTGGGATCTTTATCCTTAACCAGTGCTGCACGAGTTTAAATAATTAACATAAATTGCATAAACCATATAATTTTGAATTATTTGTGGGTATCAGAAAACATAGTCCTAGACATGGCTCACAGGTAATTTGCAGTGCTTTACAATATAATGGGATTGAATCTAAACAATGTAAGATAAACTGTCTTTTTTAACATTGTTTCAAGTTATGAAGGTATAAATTGGCTTATTAGGTGAGGCAGCCATTTATAAGAATGCCTTTTTAGATGCATTTTACAACAACATTCGTAGTACTGATCTACTTAGAGGGATTTAGTTTGTAGTTATTTAAAATTGGAGTGCGCTCCACAAGTAAATTCTGACTTTGTATTTTTGTGAGATATATTCAGTATTTTTAAACCTTATTTTTTCCTTTTTTTCCTGCAATGTTATCAGGGATAAAAAAAAATATTCAGAAAGCGGATATAAGTCAAAGATTGTTCCTGTATGCAGTTTTAAGTAGTGAGGTATGATTGTAGGTTAAGGTTCAATCTAATAAGCTGGGAAAAAAAATTGAGTTATTCCTTAATGTTCATTAACCACGGCAGAAGAGAGTATATTTAGCACAGAGCCTTTTATCTGTTCTAAAATTATTCTTATATTGACACTATGTTGAGCATATATACTGTTTTGTTTAAAATAGCTTAAAATGACGTGTTCTTTGCCCAACATTGATAAATGCTTGACTTATTAGTCTTCCTGCTGATACTGACTCACTTAATTCAAGTGAGTGTTTAATTGGAAGCCCTGTTTTTTGTCTGTTCCTGTACATGACAAGGTTTTAAGTATGTGGTAACTTGCAGTTGAAACTTAGATGTTTCTTATGGCTCTAATAATCAATAAAAAAAGCAATTATTGGTGAGTCATGAGCTGTTTTTACAAGTATTTCATTTGTTCATTTTTATGAAGTGCATACGTGGACTTCCATGATTATTTTGCCTTTTTAAGACTCAAGTGTTTTTATTTTGGCCTTCCTCTAAGGAATTTTTTACTGCTTTTCTAAGGTGTAAAACACTGCATACTGAGATAAATAGTGAGAACCTTATAATAGTAGAAAGGTTTTCTGAGAGCATTTTCAATCCCTTTTCACTTCTGGAAGAATGGTATTTAATAAAAGAGCACTGACAGATGAATAGGCTCTCCTCAACAATGAATTATCTGAGGGAGGTCTTTGGATATCTGGATGACACAGCACAGCAGGGTCAAATGCTGAATTTTATGGCAAAGTGTTCTTAAGTTCCTTGGATGGATACATTGCCTTTTTCTGACCAGGTCACAGTTCCTGTCCTGTTGTTTATAAGTGATCATTTGTTCTTAAGGAAAAAAAAAAAAAACAAAACAAACCTTTGAGCTCTTGTGGAAAGCTCATGTTGCTTGCCTTCAGAAAATACTACAGTTATGCTCTCCATGTCTCTGCTTTGTTCTTCAGATGTTCCTGTATTATGCTCTTGAACTTCCAGTCACGTAATCTCTTCATTTTTGGTTTAAGGCCCCATTCTCCCTGTGCATTGCTGTGCTATGGTCCAGTTCAGCAGCTCTTTAACTTGGCACTTTCAGTTTTGGACAGTGATAGAGGGCTAACAGCTTACCCCCGTCTGGTTCCCTGGTGACAAGTTGGTGTCAAGTTCAGCTTCCCTAAATCGCTATTGTCACTGTTAAACTAATGGAAAAGATCAGAGCAGTAGGCATGTCTAAGTTAACTGAGTGGGAACCAGAAATTATGGCATGTAAGGATTTGATTTGATTTGATTTACATCAGTATAGCAGCACATTCTTTGATGCCTGAGCTGTGCTTATGACTTAAAGGCTATCTGCGAACTTGGAGAACAGCTCTGTGCTGGTTTATGCCCAGTATGTATTTATATTGATCTCACGTTTTCACTATACCTGTCTTATTATACTTTGAGAGTTGAGACTGCAGAGTTTAAATTTGATATTGGAGAATTAATTCCACAGGTGGGAAGCAGTGGAGTAGCTGAAGCGGGCACCAGGCATAATTAGAAATTGTGAACAAATTGTGGTATAATTGCCTTATTGGACAAATTTTTTCATTGCTTTGTAGTTTGATGACTCGCAACTGAAAAACAGGTGCTCACTTTGTTTCAGAGGGTAGTCTGCAGTGAGAGCTAGGCATGTGAATGTGGTATCATAATTAAGCATCTCATGCTTGTGGGTTTTCCATGTGGTTTAAGCTGCTAGTGGAAAACGGAAGCATTTAATTATTTGAGAAATAACATAAACTCTTTTTGAGAAGAGTTTTATTTCCACGAGATACCATGGAGCGTGTGCCTCATGGCAGTGGATTTTCTGAATCGTCCTGTGCTAACCAGTAGGCATGAGACAAAGCCTAGGCATTGGTCCTCCTGCCTATTTGGCCAACTCAAGTTGAAAACCACAGAATAAACAACTCCCACGTTTTGAGTAATGATAACAGTGCATACCATGCATCTTCATATGTTGGAAGAGCATGTGAACTTTTTGTGGTAATGGCCTGAAAGTGTGTGCAAAGACTACCTGTTGCATCTAAGAGTAGAGAATCAGATGTATTTCTTTGTAATTACTCAGAGTTGGTGCATATGCCATCTTGTTTGATGTACACATGAATCAAGGTTCCATCTCTCCATTCATTTACTGCTGCTTCTGAATGCAGAATGCTTTCTTGGTTTGTTTTGATTTTTGTCTTTTTTGATAAATCCAGAGTGGAATACTTCTGCAAGTTTTATTCCTCTCTCATAGATTGGCCATTGAGTTATAACATGGTTTAGTCTACACTAAATTTGGTGCAGTGGACTACTTAAAGTCTTGTCATGTGCAGAAACATAAACCAAGTAGTATGTTTTGTTTGATACATAGCAGGGTAGTATAATTTTTAAATGTTATGTATAAAAACACCAGTATGGTTTTGGATTGTTTGGTTTTTGTTTTTTTTTTTCTGTGCTTTTGAAGAACTCAGTAAAGAATTGAATGTAAAGAGTTCTTACTTCTCTTTTTTGTGAAGTCTGAAGACTGTTGGTTTTCCATTCCATTACCTTAAAATTCATAAGGAAATGAAGGTCTTTACTTCAAAACCTAATTAAAATTCATAGTTAGGTCAAAACCAAAATTTAAAAGTACTGGTAAAGCCTTTCTTAAATACGTTACTAGTTGTAAGGTTTTTCTTTCTCAAATACACACACGCGCACATTTCAGCCGCATGCCAGTGAGTACCATGTGGATTTCAGGAAATATGTTTGTGCAGCTGATTTTAGCACTTAGAGGACTGGAGCATATGGAGTACTTTGTTCAAAATGAAGTAATTCTCCCTGTGTCTCTTAGAAATGACTTTATTAACAATCACTTATTAATATGACTTTTATTTTTGAACAACTGTTTCGGGTACTGTGAAGCATTTTGCATTTTACTGAAAATCTGATTACGAGTTCAGCAGCTCTGAGATGAATGAAAAATATTAGAAGTGTGAAACCTTATCACATTTTCAGAACAGCTGTTAGCGTGTAACTACTGTGAGCACCTAACTCTGATCCTTCTGCAAGCCATGTTGAGGCACCTGCTGGCTTTGGGGTGAGCAGTTTGGGGAGGAAGGGTCAGTTGCTGAGGGGTTTTGAAGAACTCACTCCAGAGCTTTTGATTGAATTCTGCTAAATGCAAGAAGTAAAGAACACTGATAATTGCTCTTTTCACTTTATTAAACTCAACTACGGAATATGTTTTGTTGAAATAAGTTTTCTTTTGTTATTACATTTTGATTTGTGTAATTGTTTGTCCCTTTTTTTTTTTTTGTTACATTTATTTTT
Source organism: Tragopan temminckii (assembly GCA_028571105.1). Classification (NCBI taxonomy): domain Eukaryota; kingdom Metazoa; phylum Chordata; class Aves; order Galliformes; family Phasianidae; genus Tragopan; species Tragopan temminckii. Next base: position 77,957,392 of record JAOWBP010001760.1, on the reverse strand, counting down.
TTTTCCATAGCCATTCTTTGCCCCATGTCTTTACATGCCAAGGTATTACCCTGGCAGTTCTCATCTCATCTCACGTCCACTAAAAACGAGTTTGTCCAGAGATCAGAGCAATGGCCTAGTAAGTATTTTGAAGGTTAATTCACATACTAACCTAGACAATAAGTATAGTGAATAATGTCAATGAAAATTGTTAATGATGATGCAGTATTAGACAAGTAAAAGCTCTATTTTATAAATAGTTTAAGCGAAGGTGTTATTGATATGTAATGTAAAATGTATTTTGTTTTAACTTTAGAAGCTTCTTAGAGTTGAAAACAAATTCCAACATGCAGGTATCAAGATTGGAGGAGTTTAACCTGTAATATTGGCAGGAAAACATTTCAGTGAATGTGCCAACTGTGCTGCAGAAAATTGATGCAGTACAATGTTAGAAGAAGAGAATGCCAGTGATAAATTTATATTCAAATTTTATAATAACACAAATTCTATGACATCTGGAGAAAATAAAATTACATCTCTTCATGTTGTAAAGTTTTCTACAAATTGAAAGGCCAAATAAATAACTTAAAAGCAATGTTTTAAATATTCAAGTAAAACAAAATACATTTTGTCTGAAGTGTGCGTTAGTTACAGCTTGGTTTTGTAAGTATATGTAATTCAACTTTATTTACTTGTTGAAAAGGAAGAACATACAGACTTTTCTGGCTTCCTATAGAATAATACAATTCCTATTAAGAATATTTATTTTACTGACAGATGGCTGTTCAAATGGAGTTAAGAACTAAAGAAAGCTTTAAAAAAAAACCCACAAAACAGAGGCAGTAAAAGCCTTACTTGTCAGTGGTTTAATTCTAGGATATTGATACATTGAACAAAGCTATCAAAAGGTTTTTAAATCTTTTCTTTGATCACTAACAGAAAGCAAATACGTTTCTGTCAAGTTATGTATTATTATGAGATCATTCTCATTCATTGTTTACTTCATATTTTTTGTTTAGCCCTTGGTCATTTTACCCAAACCGTAATATTTTGTTGTTGCTAGGATGTTATCAAGGAGGATGCTGATGAGGGGCTTTCTTCACCCACAGACCCCTCAATGGTAAATGAGTAGTCATGTGGTGTGGAAATTTTAGCATCTCATTGCTTTTTCAGCAGTAATGAGTCTGCATTAATCGTAACTGCAGTTCACTAACACTGCATCGGTGGCTTTGGTGGGCGAATAGAGTAGCTGAAAACTAATGTAGTTTGTGAATGAATTTAAGAGCTAATATTTCACTTATAAGATATAGATTTATTCTTTTTTCCCCTGTAGTTTTTCCCTTGCGTTTCTCAGTAGCTATTGTGTGTATTGTGGTAGCTAAGCAGAGTGAAGAGTGACAGGTGGTCATTCCTGACTTAGATTTTAGAGCAAAGTAACTTTTGTGTTTCCTGCTTTAGTCAGCTCTCACCTGATCCCTACTTCTGTAGCTGGTGGCATAGAGCCATTGCAGTTAACGCAATGTGAAGCAGTATTCCATGGGAATAAAATAACAGGCCATGGGTTAATTCTTGAATCAGAATGCTAACACTGATATTTTCTGTGACTTGTTCTTTGTTTTAGTCTCAGTAACACGAAGTTGTCTTCTGTATGGGTATCTGTTTTAATTCTAACTGGGAATCAGTGAAAAGTCACGTGGAGATACTACCACCAAAGAGGTTATACAGCTATAATCATTTTCTTAAATATTGCTAGTATTGTTGCTGTTGGCAACACTTAAAAATTAAAGCTGCAGTTATTTTTTGTTTATCCAGTAAATAGTGCAAAAATAAAAAATCTGTGATATTGTGCAGTGGAAAAAAAGAAACAACCTACAAACATCAGAACACCAGAACTACTGTATTTAGCTGCACATAAACTTCATTTATCAATTATGAAAATGCAGTGGAGAATTTATCCTGAAGTTCTGTTTCCCAGGTCATCTTCTACCCTGAGTGAAGGGATGTCTTTGAGGTAAATTTTTCTTGTAGTATAATTTCGGAGATGCTGATGTCTTCTCTGCATTTGATTTCTTATCTCAGTATCTTGTCCTCCCAGTCCTTTGCAGCTTGTCAATGTGAGAAGAGAAAGCAGCTGAAGTGTGTATTTGTGAGTGTGAGAAGGGGACATGGGAGTGAAGAGTGAAAACTCATCTCAGGGTGAAGTAGTTTGTCAGCTCCAGGACTGGACCTGGACCTGGTTGTTCCTCTGCTTGTTACCCTCAGCATGTATCATAAGCAGATAGGCTGCAGGTTCAAACAATTGAAAATGCTTGTAAAATTTACAGGATCTGATTGCAAGGGCAACTGATCTGTAGGTTAGAAAATGAAAGAGTTACAACATAGAAAAGAAACTTTGATGTAATGATAATGAAGGATTTCATTATATCCATTTTTCAGAGTTTACCTTTCTCTGAAGCTCAGTAGTAGAGAGTATGAGATTATATGCTTTTTCAGAGGTTTACCTTGCATTGTCAGTGTAAAATTTTGAATTTTTGAAAATCTCTTGGGTAGTTTATGATGTTCTTAATGTGTGGTATTCTGTTGCCTCAGGAGAGTTTCCTCTATTCTAAAAACCCTTATTTTGCAGTCTTTGTTGAAATTTCAGTGAAGGTGAACACTGAAACTATTATGGTTGTTGAAGGCATTGCAGTTGTCCATAGTTTATAGTTACAATAATTCCATCCAGCTACAAGGCTCCTCTCGACTGATGGATCACTACCACCATATAAATGATAAAGTTTTAACTTATGTCTTAATACGCATATTGGTGCATGTAAATTAATGAAATATACTAAAAACAAAACAATCTGCATTGAGTAGTTAGTGAGCACCAAGGCTTGTAACTGATTTGAGGACTGAAAACAGGAGGAGGGGCATGTAGAATCAAAACTGACTTTCATGCACATGTAGGAAGAAGCCAGAAATGTTGTAATTTTACTGTTGTGTGAAACAGAGTTAGTCATTGTTACACAGCAGGAAACAGCTACTGCAAGAGCATAACTTTATAATACAGACCATCATTGCTATTCCTTGCATGAGCTGAACAGACCTGTGCTGAGAATGCTTTGTGAACAACTGAGGCCCCTGCCATTGTTTGCATCTGACATTAGGGTAGAGTGGATATCTAAAATTCCAAATCCTAATCTTACATAAAACCAATGTAAATCAGGGTTAGCTTAATGAAAACGAGAGTACACTGAGAGCATACATCATATACAAATAATAAAGCTGTCTTTAGGGACCAAGAAATAAAATGCAGCTGGCAACTCTTTGAGGACATCTTTGTTACAGAGTGTAGGAGCTCTCCATCCTTACATTTAAGAAATCAAGCAGAAGAAACAGGAAACAAGCATGGCTGAGCAAGGACCTGCTGCTCAAACTGAGGGAAAAGAAGGGCATGTACAGGGAGTGGATGTAGGAATGTGTGGTCTGGGAAGAGTACAGGGATGCTGTCTAGACATGCAAAGACAGGATCAGGAAAGCCAAGACACAAATGGAACTTAACTTGGTGATGAGGGATATGAAAAGTAATAAGAAGGGATTCTGCAGGTACGTGACGTCAGAAAAGAAAGGCCAGGGAGAGCGTGCTGCCTCTGATAAATTAGGAGGGAGAACTGGTTGCAACAGACCTGGAGAAGGCTGAGATACTCAGTGAGTTCTTTGCCTCAGTCCTCATTCACAGTCAGATTTCCAGTGTCTCTCATGTCCCTGAACCTCTGGGTGGGGTTGGAAGAACAAAATCCCTCCCACTGTAGGCAAAGAGCAAGTCCAAGACCACATGATAGGACTCAATGTGGGCAAGTCTACACATTCCAGAGTCCTGAATGAACTGGCTGATGTAGTTGTTGAGCTACTCTCCATTGTATTTGAAAAGTCATGGCTGTCAGGTGAAGTCTCTGGTGACTGGAAAAAGGGAAACATCACACCTGTTTTTAAGAAGGGCAGAAAGGAGCACCCGGGGAGCCTGTGAGCCTCATGTCTGTGCCTGGGAGCATCATGGAGCATCCTCCTGTAAGCTTGTTAAAGCACTTGTGACTTGTGAAGGTGATCTGAGACAGCCAGCAGAGCTTCACCAAGGGCAGATTGTGCCTGACAGTCTGGTGACATTCTTCAATGGACTGGTGGCATTGGTGGACAAAGGAAGGGAAACTGATGTCATATACTTGGACTTGTGCAAGACTTTGGTATGGTCCCACACAACGTTCTTATCTCTGATTTGGAGAAGGATGGATTTGAAAGGTGTGTTTATTGATTGGGTAAGGAATTAGTTGGAAAGTCAAAGTCAGAGGGTTGCGGTCAGTGGGTTTATGTCCAAGTGGAAGCTGCTGATGAGTGGTGTCCCTCGGGGGTCTGTCTTGGGATTTGGTGCTTTTCAAAATCTTCGTCAGTGATACAGACAGTGGGATTGAATGCATCCTCAGCAAATTTACTGATGACACCAAGCTGGATGGTGCAGTTGATATGCTAGAAGGAAGGGATGCCATTCAGAAGGACCTGGACGGGCTTGGAAAGTGATTGGGGTGGGTGGACTGTGATGTCCCTTCCAACCCACCATCCTGTAATCCTATGTACTTCAGGATAAATATAGGATACTCTCTAAGAAGCTGGAAATGCTCTTCTACAGTTTGAGCATAAATTAAGGTGTGTGGCATAGGAGTTCTCTTTTTATGTATTTTCCAGGTGCTTTTATGTGGCGTTGCGCTTCAAACATTTACTTGTTAATCCTGTTGTTTGTTCTTAAGAGTACTGTTTCAGTTTCGAGTGGCGTTTAAAAAAAAAAAAAATTTTTTTTAAATCATGTGCTTAGATACAAGGCTTCACAATTATTTGAGGGACAGGGCTGATGTAATGTAATCTTGAAATGGCAGGAGAATGTGTTTAAAGCTAAATTTTCCATTAGAAATGTAATGTAGAACTTCAGGGCAAGCCAAGTGTCGTGCTGTTTTACAAGTTCAAATCAGAGCAGTGTTTTCTTAGGCAAATGGTATTCACATAACGTATACTAACTGTGTATTATGAAAGTATATCTTCAGCACCTTATGAAAATATCCCAGTACAGTACTTTTCTGTCTTAATGTTGTTTCCTTTGTTTACTTGAGAGCATGTCATCTCTATATACAATCTTTTTGATGTCACTTTAAGCTGTTGTTTCTTTTTGTTCTGTTTTGTCCTTTCCTCAAAGCTGTGTAAGTCTGGGTTAAGCAGACCAAGACAGGTACAGCCACTTTCTGTGAATTATCATTCACTTTTTAGAGTCATTTCAGAAGCTATCATGCTGGCGCTTCATGCTGGGCTGTCTGTAAACTAATGCTCATTACTAGCCTTGAGGTTTGTTTTGACAAGCTGCTTTTAGCTTTTGCATGGCAAGTACTTTTCAGACTAATGTTCTTTAAGCATCTTTAACAAAACCACTAAGGCTGAAAAATATGTCAGTTTAAGTACAGTTTTAATTCACTTACATGATGGTGATATCCTTAAAGCTATTGCATTACTTATTCTTCAGAGAGTGCTTTTTATAAAGAATGTTTTAGATTAATGTGCATCTATTTCAAACAGTTCACACTTCAACAAAAATAGTCTAAATATTAAATTGCTTTGCTGTATTTTTTTATACACAGAAGGAACTTCCTAAACTAACTCTTCATGCTTGCAGAAAGTATGACTTGTTCATGATTGTTAACAAAATATTTTGATCTGAAGGAAAATTGTTAAATTAGAAGTGTCTTAAAAACTGCATTTATTTGTGGAAATTGATAGATACTGTATTTAATGGATTGAGAGAACAAAGGCAATTGCTTGCACACATTGCTTGGGGATCATTCACTGTAGCAGTACTACCTTGTGATTTTGGCTATAACTGTTTCTTTTGTTTTAATTTATCTAACTGCTTTTTGGAAAGAAAGTTTTAATTTGAGTTAATTCACTGACCGCCTTTTGTTTATTGATGTAATATAACTCATACCAATAGCAAATAGTGTGTTTGTGGGAAAATATTAGACAAAACTCTTTGCCAGTCTGAAGGAAAAATGGAAATGGTTTGGTGGTTGGTTTATGTCCTTACCTTGATGAGGATTTTAGCTGTGCTTAAAATCAGGCTAGATTGAGATCTGAATTCACTCCTCGTTAGGTGCCTAATATGTTAACTAGTTGGCCTTGTAGGCACCTAATTAGGAAGACATTGCAGAGTCTGAAAAGTAACTGTCTTGTCCTTGGATGGAGAACCAAATCACAACGTTAGGTGCCTGCCCTTCATCATAGAGAAGGTGTAATGCTTAATTTTATACAGTAATTTAGGTAAGCTGCCTACCCAGCAAGTGGGAATATCTTTTTTTTTTTTTTTTAACGTCCAGTTAACATCAAATATTGATATATCAATGTTCAAAAGAAATGAACTTGAGCTTCAGCTCTATTTTCAGCCAGATGAGCAAACCACAAGGCTTTGGATCCCTACCACCTCCTTTAGTGTTTTCGAGCGAAGTTGATGGATTGATTGTTCTAAGGCCATTTCAAACATATTTGTGAGAACTGTGGAGAAATGACAGGTTGAGATTCAAGTCAGATGCTTCTGAATAGCCTGGGTAGGCAAGTTTCCCACCTAAGCTATTCAGAAGCATCTGACTTTGAATCTCAACCTGTAATTCCTCCACAGTTGCCTACCTCCCCAGATTAGGATATCTCCAGTAACAGTGAGTTTGAGATAACTGAGGTTAAAGTCAGTGAGAATAGATTTAGAGTTTGCTGCCTTATAGCTGAATAAATTTTTCAATTCTTCTCAAATATTCTTTCTGACTATTTGGGTATGGTTAGCATCATTAAATACAATCTTGAGTTTTATAGGTAATTATCTTTGAATGTATTAACTTACTATCAGTTCTTCTGTGAGATTAAATAAATGTAGCATACATACATATGTATATTACATATATGTACATATATATACATATACATATGTATATAGTTGTGTGTGTATATATATGATTTAGGCTTTTTCTGGTCCCTATATGTGCGTGTGTGTATGTATGTGTATATATATACACATATATGTAGGAACTAGAGAAAAAAGTTATATATGTATATAACTGATTGAGAAATATAACCCTATTTCATTAATTGAATTTTGGAAATTCAAAACGTACTTTTACATCTCAGAGTTTTGCATGTGATGATAAGCTCTGAAGCTTTGGAAGCTCTTTTACATCTTCCCAAAATGAGCTTTATTTTGGTGGATTGTCTACAAAACTGAAACAAAAACGTTTATGTTTAGAAAAAGGAAAGGTACAACCTCCCTTCCTGGGGAGTTTATGCAAATATTTCATAGCTGATAGAACTGTTTCTGATTTTGCTATTTGGAATTCGGAACAACTGAACTGTTCAGAGCTTTGCACTTTGTCCTACCCAGGGCAGGCTCCCATCCAGGAAGAACACGTTATTTTGTGTACAGATGCATTTTTTTTGTTTTTCCACACTTTCTTGGAAATGCCCAGAAGCTGGCAATGTTATCAGGGCAACTTGAATGTTAGGGATCTGAGATATGAATAATTTCTACCAAAATCTTGCCAAAGCTCCAGGTACATGAAGCATCTTTACAGTATCCTGGAGGGTAGCAGTAGTACTGCCCTGTATTTCTGTGTCTGTGATGACTGTATATAGCTCCCTGACTGATTTGGTGAAAAAATGGAGAGGTACTGATATAAGTACCCAGTGAATCCATTAACTGAGGAGCTGTATTTCCAATCATCTTTGTCTTATGCTAAGCCAGGAATGTTTTGAGACAGGAAAATCTTAAGTTGTGTCTGGGGTACTTGCAAAAATAAATAAATAACCAACAAGAACTGAACTAACTGCTAAAATCACCGGGAAACTTGGAATAAAGATGCATTTGAACTTGATTAACACTTACATCATAGTCCTGGTTTTTATGTTGTTTTTCTTAAATAATGTGATTTAGGAGAGTTATTATTTTTCACATTGCCAGGTCTCAAGGTGCTGTGTTTTTTTTCTCATATAAATACTATAATAAATGTTTCTCAGGATATTGATATTCTGGTATCAGTTACAAATGCCTGTGCATTCTTATTCTCATTTCTTAATTTTCTTTGGCTTGTTGCAGTGCATATTGTTAAATTCTAGGTGTACTGAGTTTTTGAACAGATCTTTTATGTGCAACTTCTTGCTTCTTGCAGGGAGGAGGAGCAGGTGCAGGACCAACCACAGGAGTTTCACATGTCTCTCTGAGCACAATGAGTGTGGAAGCTGTATGTGAGAAGCTAAAGCAGATAGATGGTCTGGACCAGAGTATGCTGCCTCAGTACTCTGCGATTATAAGAAAGGTATCAGCTGAATTTAATTAGTGTGTTTAATAACTAACCATGGACACCGACATGGAAGAGGAAATACTTAGCTGACACTTTTGGAGGTATTTATTGTAACACGTGGAGTATCAGAACATCTTAATTTCTATACGTGCTAAGTTTGAAGAACGTTTTTAAGGCAAGCATGTATTTCTCAGAGAAAAGGCTCTCTTAAAAACAAACAAAAAAAAGAGACTCAAAAACGTACATGCTGATGAGACTGGTTATTTTGAGAAAAGAAACAATAAAAAATGATTTTTAAACTGTCATATTTAGATAAATAGTTTTGTAAATGGGTTCTAAATCCAGGTAGCAGCTTTTTCTTTTCCCTGAAAAATTGGCACATCTCTTTTATTGTGAGTGATGAGAATACAGTTTCATTTCTAGGCTACCACATTCCACGCCTATTTGATTCAGAACAAAGCCACTGTACATTTTTCTGTTACTGGCTCAGTATTATTAAAATATTTTCATTATTTCATGAAATGTAGATGATTCTTCTCCATCAGCAATCATCAATACATATTCTTCTTTTTAAAAAAAAATGTTTTTATTATGTAGGATTGGACTTAGGAGTGGTGTTGGGAAGCTTCACCAGTAGTCCCCATCACTATGTCTAGTTTTATCTTTCTGGTCTGTTATTTTTGCACCACAGGTCTTGTGTCAGTAGTTTACATTATTTAGTTTTACTGTTTTAGGCGAATATAAATGGCCGTGTTTTGGCTCAGTGCAACATTGATGAACTGAAAAAAGAAATGAATATGAATTTTGGTGACTGGCACCTGTTCAGGAGCATGGTAAGACTTCTTCAGAATTCCAGAACATCATAAATTAGTCTTTTCTATTAGTAACCAGCTTATTTTTTTTGTTCATACCACTATCCTGATAACAACTTATCTTATATTTATAATCTGAAAGCATGTATGCATTTATTGTTTTGTATTTCATCATCTTGAGTATACACAACCAAGAGCTAGTTGCTTATGGGTTTGTGTCTTAGGTGATTGTGAACTTTGAAGATTTTTCCCTCTTCTTGTAAGATCCGCTTTTCATGCATGGGTTTCCTTTTCACTTTTTAAATTTGGGTCGTGCATGGCGCACACAATTGCAGGAGAACAGTTTTAAATGATACTTAAGTTAAAGATCAAGTCAGTGAGTTAAAGGGGCAGTAATTTAATTGACACATACTTGTATTCAATGCAACATTTTCATGTTGTGCTGTTAAGCATTTATGGATACCTAATTTCCCTTCTTGCACTGTGAGTTCAGTGGCTTCAAGCTATGGCTTCAAGCTGCACCAGGGGAGATTCAGGCTGGAGGTTAGGAAATACTGCTGCTCTGAAAGAGTGGTCAGGCAGTGGAATGGGCTGCCCAGGGAGGTGGTTGAGTCACCGACACTGGAGGTGTTCAAGGAGCATTTGGATGTTGTGGGACATGGTTTAGTGAGAACTATTGGTGATCTACCTTTTTTCTTTCTGAAAATTAGTTGTGTCTCTGAACTGCTAAATCAGTCTTCAAAACACTAGGCAATTTTTATTGTTAGGCTTAGGTTGACTAAAGCTATACAACTGAATGCTTGCTTTGCTTTTAGATTTATATTTATCACTTTGTTTTACAAGAA
>JAOWBP010001760.1:77935346-77947302 GCA_028571105.1 Tragopan temminckii | reverse complement strand
CTTAGGTTGACTAAAGCTATACAACTGAATGCTTGCTTTGCTTTTAGATTTATATTTATCACTTTGTTTTACAAGAATTTATTGTGTTTTGTGTCATATGAGTTCGTGTAAGGGCCTGCAGAAAGTAATTTTGTAAATACAAGAAAACTTCTTAATATTAAAATGTGATTTGCTGTAAAGACAGTAAATGTACTAGGTCTGTAAACTGATCTTTGCTCATACTTTTCCATTATCACAACCATAGGCGACTACACTTTTACAGCTGAGTTACACATTCCTATATGTAATGGAATTGTTCTTTATCAATTTAGAGATTTTTTTGAACTATGTAATTAACTTTGCACTCTCTTTCTCTCTCTCTCTCTTTTTTTTTTTTTTTTCCCTGTGTGTGTGTGTGTGTGTGTTAAGATACTTGAAATGAGAAATTCAGAAAATCAGGCAGTTCAGGAAGATCCTCGAGGAGCAGCTGAGCATGTCACCACTGCGATTTCTCATAGTGAACTTGCTCGTCGTCCTGGGCATAGCGCTGAGTTGCCTCACACTGAGCTTACAGGTCTTTCTGGTCAAGCTCCCTACACACTTAACTTCAGCTTTGAAGAACTCAACACAATTGGTCTTGATGAAGCTCCTCCACGCCACAGTAACTTAAGTTGGCAGGTATTTAATAGCCAAATGTATTCTATATGTATACTGGTATAGTCTGGGGCGTTTTATATTCTTGGATATGGATGGGTCAAGAAGTAAGACTATTAGAACAGTTAATTTCAGTTCTGTAAATGATTGTAGTAAGCAAATTTTAGAGCACTGACAATGTCAGTGACATGACCTATTCAAAACAAAACAGAAAATAATTTAAGCATGTGCTTGATGTTTCGAGTTATGTTTTGAGTTATGCTTTCAGCTACTTGATTTAGAGTGGTCAGTAAAAGACAAATAGTTCATATAACTGTTATCACTCTCTCTCTTTTTTTCTTTTTTTCCAGTCACAAACTCGCAGAACACCAAGCCTTTCAAGTCTTAACTCTCAAGATTCGAGCATTGAAATATCAAAGCTTACTGACAAGGTACAAGCAGAATATAGAGATGCGTATAGAGAATATATTGCTCAGATGTCACAGTTAGAAGGAGGTGCCAGTTCCACTACTGTAAGTGGAAGGTCTTCCCCTCACAGTTCAAGTGCTTTCTATATGGGTCAGAGTACATCGGGGGGGTCCTTGCATTCCAGTGCAGAACAAGAGAAAGTAAAAGATGGTGAGCAGAAACAAGATGATGGAAGAAAGTCCTTCCTGCTGAAGAGGAATGATGTTATTGATTATAGTACTTCAGGTGTTTCTACTAATGATGCATCTCCTTTGGATCCTATTACTGAAGAAGATGAAAAGTCTGATCAGTCTGGTTCCAAGCTTCTACTGGGAAAGAAGTCGTCAGAAAGAACAAGTATTTTCCAGGCTGCAGATTTAAAGCTTAAGGGAGTTACTCTCCGGTATCAGAAGCTTCCAAGTGATGAAGATGAGTCAGGAACTGAAGAGTCAGATAACACTCCGCTTCTTAAGGAAGGTAAAGATAAGAAAACAGATGGAAAAGTAGACAAACAACCCAAGTCTCCAGAACATGGTTCTGAACCTATTAGAACCTTCATCAAAGCCAAGGAGTACTTGACAGATGCACTTTTGGATAAAAAAGATTCTTCAGACTCTGGAGTAAGATCTAATGAAAGTTCTCCCAATCATTCTCTCCATAATGAAGGGACAGATGATTCACAGCTTGAAAAGGCAAATCTCATTGAGCTTGAAGATGACAGTAATAGTGGAAAGAGAGGAATTCCACACAGCCTTAGTGGCCTTCAAGATCCAGCTGTGGTTCGTATGTCGATTTGCTCAGAAGATAAGAAGAGCCCATCAGAAAGCAGCCTGATAGCAAGTAGCCCGGAAGAAAACTGGCCTGCCTGCCAGAAAGTCTATAATTTAAATAGAACCCCTAGTACAGTAACCCTAAATAATAACAGCGCTCCAAACAATCGAGCTAATCAAAATTTTGAAGAAATGCAAGGTATGAGAGATCCATCTCAGATTATCCTGAACCCTAGTGCGGGTTCCAATTCAACTGCCGTTCAGAATGAGAACCTGAAAAGTGTTGCTCACAAGCGGAGCCAGCGTTCAAGTTACACACGGCTTTCAAAAGATTCATCAGAGCTCCACACTGTCACTGCCTCAGACGGGGCTGGTTTTGGAGAAGAAAGAGAGAGTATCCTTTAAAGAAACGAGGTTCAGACAGAGAATGCCCACGTGTTGTAGCTTGCTTGGAATTCATTGTTGATGTGTGGTTATGTTAAGCTGCGTAGTTTAAGTTTTCAGTACTGTACTTAGAAAATTTAGATTATTTTCATTCATTTTCTTGAAGAGAAGAAGTAATCTTTAGGACAAATTATTTCAGACCTTCCCTACAAATTAAACTAATGCTTGTCAGCATGGAAAAACAGTTCCTTAAGACACTGTGCAAGTGTTTGGTCAGAGACATACGTTGCAGAAGTACATACAATTTAATCATTAAAATGTGATTTTATTTTTCGGTTGGGTTATGTAATACTTATCCCTCCAGAACATTCCATTTCAATCTTACATACTTACATGCTTAAAATTAATGTTAAGACCATGCATCTTTGCCATTTAACATGAGTTGCCAGAAGATGGAATCTCACAGCCTGTGACATCTGTATCAAACTTTACATTAACTAGTGGAGTAAGGTGTGCAACATTTGTATGTTGAAATTTTGAGTGTTAAGGTACCTCTTTGGCTGTGTGTACACTTTCATTCGCTATGTGTTCAGTAATTGCAGTTGACTTTGTGAACTTTGGGTAGAATGGCGATAAGGTTTGTAAGGAGCGTTGTCTTGATGTGTTGTTGGAATTGGCAGTTATTTATAAGATAATGCCTTACCATTGACTTAGTGAATCGGTTATTTATTATTGGTACGTAATTTTATAGTTGCTGGTCTAAGTAGATGCAAACACCTAAGCTATGTTAAAATATTACAAGGATGAAGTGTGAACGTGATATCTGAACATAAGGAGTATCTGTTGCTGTGCATGATATTTCCTTGGTGTTTATCGTTTGGTTCCAGGAAGAAAAATGAGTAGTGTTTGCCATTTTTAAAGTAATATGTACTTTCTGGAATTTAGTCAGAGCTGTGTGGCAGCTTCTTTATTTCTGAAGTACAGTATTTGAAAGTTTTGATGTCATCCAAGTATCTGCTTGTTATTGTACTAAATACCTGTACTGGTCCAGTGAAATCTGCATGATTAGAAGGGAAGAATTGTTCAAACTAGATTCTGGTAGTTCAAAGAGAATAAAAAAAAATAAATTGTCCTCCTGGATTTGTGTCCAAATTTCTATTTATTGTGGTATTTTGTTTCTTCACTTGTTAAAAATGGTACGAGCATGTTGTTTCAATTAAAATACATCATAGATTTAGTTAAGGGGTGCATTAAAGCAGTATTGTTATTAATACAACACTAAATAAGCATCAAATATAAAGATACGTTTGAAATATGAAAGACGTTTCTGAAAGAGTTCGTTGTGGAGAGGTGGCCACCTCTTACTGTTAGGCATCATGCTGCTTGTGATGTTTGTGGGTAGTTCTGTGAAGCTCTGCTTCTGTCCTACTGCCATCTCCAAGTGTATTCCTCCAGCTTTTTTCAGAAAGTACTTATAAAAATTGTTCTGCAGTAGGGGGAAATAATCTTCTTTATTTAAAGATATTCACAGTATTGATGAAAAATAACAATTCTCTCAAGTCGTTTTTGTCTGTTGAAGTCCTCAAATAATCCAAGTAGAGTAATTTGTACATTTCATACGGTTTTGAAATCTTTCTATCCCTAAAAGTTTTCTAAGTCTTCATAAAATACCAAAATTGGGAAGAAACAGGCAATTGAGTGAAAACTCTTCAGTGTTTCTGAATTATATTTATATATCAGTGTGATGGCTGACCACCACTAAAAAGCAATCGTTCAGAGCAAAATATCTGTGTAAGATTACACTGGGCTTAATGTTTGTTCTTTTCAGGTATCTCAGATAATGTCACAATAAAGAGTCAAGTAATAGGAGATTCTAGTAGAGGACTATGCAGTTATCAGTACTATGAATTGGTCCGTGAAAGTGGTTTTTGGTCTGTGTGAACTCTGCCCAGCATCAGATGAACGGTGGTTTGGTCCTGCCTCTTACCTGCTTTAACTGCATTTTATATAATTAAATCTGTTCATGAGCTTATTGTCTAATGGCTTCCTTAGAGATCCTAGAATTAGCAGAATGCAAATGCTTTGTAGATGATTCAAGGGCAGTATACTACAAGAGTCTTCTGCTAATAGGATGCTAAGTATGATTGATACTTAGAATCTTCTGACTTAAAAATGAATAGACAGACTTAATTGTTCTCCTTTGAAGTATCTCTGCAATTTTTTTTTCTATACAGGTATAAGCAAACAGAAGAAAGAGTAGGGAGAGAGGAAAAGAGACAGAAGACAGAAATGGAGTTCTTGAACTACAGCATAGTAGTAAGAAGTACATTACTGTTTAGGTTTAATTAATTTGTTACATGTAGGTTATGAAAGAATAGCATTTGCAAGAATTAAAAATAAACTACAGTTTCATTGCTGAAACTTGTTATTTCTGTACCACAGTTCCTATGGTTACTAGTTGCTTAGTTTGTTGCACAATTATTGGAATTAAGGGATCATAAACAATTTCTAGTGTTGAAATATTAAGTGCTAGCTGTGGGACTTGGGGAGATCGTGGAGCCCAAGAATTCCATGGAGAATGGATATAAATGAATAAAAACATAACTTCAAGCTTATTTCTGGTTCTCACCACTTGCCAGAACTCTTGTAATGATAGAGTGTATATCCATTCTAGTTTTGGATGAATGACTACTACAAGAACTTTTTCCTAACTGAAGAGTTTCACTTGGCCTCTTGTTCCAATGCCTTGTTAGGTTTGCATGGTAGAACGAAAATAAGTCGTTTTAAAGGGAAAAATTGGATGCAGGTAACATTGTGGGATTTATGTAACTTTTATAGCTATTCACCAGCTTTTTATAAGGATGCAGTTCACAGGGAAGGGGGAGGAGAAAATTCTTACTTTCTGCTTTAAAAACTTGCTACAAAATAATGATTGCTGAAATTCTTGAGGACTCCAGAAGAAGATTCCCATGTGGGGCCTGACCTGGTCAGCCTGAGGTATCTGATCATCCTGTGTGATTTTTGTCAAAGCAGCAGTGTTTTTTGCAGGTTTTCAGTTCTTCATTTTCTGAAGTTTTCAAACACTATGTTTTTTTTCTCTTATTTTTTTCTTACAATAATCTTCAGAAATCAATCCAGGGGAACTCTTAGCATGGGGTTCTTAGGATGAAAACTTGAGGCTTCTCATGTGCTGGGGTTCAGGTGTTCACATCTGTCCATGGAATTCTTGAAGCCTTTGGTTGTTTTTTTCTTTTTTTTTTTTTTTTTTACACGTTTACAACTCTTATGGGAAGCTTTCTGAACATAATGGTAAGTATACATGAAGTTCTTTGTACAGCTATGAAAGCCACAGGCAGAGGATCCTAATAGCATTTGTTTTTCCTAGTCCAGCATGTTGCACCCCATGGCCTTGAAGCTAGATAGCTTTCCCAGTGATGACAATTTTGTTTGGGTTTATAAATACATTACCAACAAGCTGCCAAGTAAAATAATACCTGGATATTTGAGGTTTCTCAGTTGAAAGTCAGAGTTGTGGTAAAATAAAAGTATTAATATCTAGTCATGAATTTTCAGACATTTAAGAGAAATATAACATGCTAATTACATTGGACATGCTAAAGCTGTAACAGGCTGATGTGATACCAGGAATACAATGTTAACAATTGTCTTAAATAAAGATTGCTTCTAGTATGTTGGTATTTTCTGTGCCAAATGATAGCTTTGGTGGAGAGAAGATGAAGCAAGTTTCAAATTTGGTTAGGCAGAAAAATATGTACTGTTTTCTGTTAGCTTTAAGCATTACATTTTCTAGTTTTCTATATTAATAAATAAGGGCCTTTTCATCAATATAAAGACGGTGGGGATAATTCTACTTAGTGGCTTTCTTTGTGAGAATATGGAAGAGTTTCACAGGCTTGACACGTTCTGATGTGTTGGGTGCTTGAAAAAGTTAATTTGAACTTTTAATATAAGGGTAAGTAAGAAATATTTTCAAACAACTTCCAACAGAGCTAGGATTTCCAGAATATTAACTGTCGTGTGGAAACTTCCTATCAATTTTAAGATGGTTTTTTATATTTTACATACAGTTAAGTTTCATTAAAGGTATCTATAATGTAAGCTAACTTAGTATCCAGTATGTTTTGCCATGCGATTAACAAATAAAAGTTGATTACAGAAGTCAAAAAGCAGCTTAAATCTGATGGAAAACTGTTATTTATGCATTTATTTATTGCTGTTTTGTGCATCTTGTTTTATTTCTTTGATACTATGCTTAGGTAACTTAACTTTACCTTTATTAAAATCTTCGCATGGAATCCTCTTGAGGAGGTGTTTATTTGTTACAGCTTAGTGACACTTCTGGCACTATAATGATTCAGGTTTTTTTTGTGTAAAAACATAGAAGTAATGATAGAAAGTATAGAAATTTGAGTCTAACTTCTCTGTTCATTTTAAGGTCTGACTTCTGTGATGTACTTAGCACTTGTATTTTGTTGTTTTAGAAGATGTTTGCCAAGTCTTCTAGAAAGGCTCAGAAGTACAGCTTTTTCAGCCACGTTTTCTCAGTCTCAAGAGACTGTAGTTCATTTATAAGACTGATAGTCATAACACCAAGTGTTCGGCCTTTAAGAAGCATTGAAAGGTGTTCTCCCCCCTCACCCCACATATGTTTGGTTACAGCAGTGATACTGGGTAAGGTTGTAAAAGAACGGCTGTTAATTGATTTCCTTCTCTTAGTTTATCATATTTTAGGGTGATCTTCAGAAGTGGGAGAAAAAAACGTGTAATATTTTAGAGGAACATGGTCTTTTGGAGGGTGGAAAAAAAGGTGAGAAGTTGAGAGAATGTACTTAAGAACATGATTATATCTGAGTGTGTATTTCTCTCAAAGATGAGATGTGAGCAACTAGAGCATACTTCAAGTGTTTGTTGTTTTTTTAAAAGACTTTTACCATTACATGGTACAGTGTACAGAGTTTTAATGTTTCCAGTCATTCTGAGTACTGATACCACCTATCATTACTTCTTACAGAAGTCGAGTCACTCAGTTTCAGAATTGTAAAGAAACCAACAGGAGTTTCTCTGTGTCGTTACATGAATGTGTTTGTTGTTTATGAGACAGGAAGAGGGGAATAATAACAGTCCGTTATAAGATTTTATTTGGGTCCCAGTTTTCACATGATAAAAAACAAAAGAGAATGCGTGGTTTGTATATGTCCCTGGAATCTAGAAATAAAAACATAGGCATAAAATATTGTCTGTGGGGAACAGTAAAACTAATGGAAATTCTGTGATGCTTTACTGCCTTTCCTTGCTAATTAAACTATAGGGAAGCAATCAGCAGAGAATTAATGTTTAAAAAAAAAAAAAAAAGTATCAGTATTTTTTTCTGGAATAATATGATAGCTTTCCCTTGGCTAAATGCAGTGTAGACTCTTGAGTCAGCTTACATATCCCAGTATCTTGTAATCCTTCTGTATTTGTCATGGTTTTGAAAGGCAGCAATATTATACTGGCGTCATTTTGGAAACCAGAAAAATCAAGCCATAGCAGAATACAGATATATGTATTTTCTGGTACAGTCTAGTACTGAGCTTCCATTTGACAGTCACATAGCACTTTTACTGATATCAGAAGTCCCCTTTGCTTCATGTTGATTTAAACCAATGAGAAGTCCTGACATCTGACCCAAACATCACTGTTAAAAATGCTGAGTGGTAGCAGGCTTGTTTTGAGCCTCTTGAAGTTTCCTCTTTGTAAACCTTATAGCTTATTTGTGATCCTCTTTGGCAAAAGGTGTAGTGTGTAACTTCAAACTTCTGACATGTTTGGCATTTTGGACTAAAGAAACTTTCCAAGTTTTTCCATCGTAACCCTAGGACTGTTGTACAGTGTGACTTTTCCTGTTTCAGCAATGGTGGAAAATGCTGTTCTGTGGGGAGGTTGGGGGCTGTTTGTGGAGGTTTTTTTGTTGCTTTAGTTTTTTGTTCGTTTGTTTTTTAAACCTGAAGTAGATTTTTTTCTTTCCCTCTATCTTGCCCACTCAAGAACCAACCTTTGGTTTTCAGATACTTTTACTCTCAGAGATGAAGGGAAATATTGATGTTTTGTTTTTCTGTATAAGACAAATCCTTAAACTATAACCCATTTAACCTCAGATATTTACAACTTTGGAATATAAAGGAGGATTTAGAGACTTGTTTTTTTCTAAATGTCTTCTGGTCTTAATTTTCGACATCATCTTTTCAGTAGCTTCATTCAAGGTGTGGTGAGGAGTCATGAATTATTTCCTCTGTCTTCACCATCTGTGCTACCTTCTGCCTCTCTTCTGTCTGATGACAGAGTAGCTCAGCTTCACCAGATCTTTTTATATGCTAATACGAACTAGAGTTCTTAATTTTGTAGTCCTTGGCTACAGTGTTGAATAATTACCTTTTTTGTTTCCTTTTTTTCTGTTTCACAGTTTTCACCTTTGAAGGCTCTCCATACAGTAATTTATTTAGGTAGATTCTATTCAATACTGGGACCAGAAGAAGTCTCTTATCTACATGACAATACAAACACTTTACTACCAAGCAAGAAATACAAGGATGGTTCATCCTAACTTTGCAAGGGAAGATATTTGTACTTCAAATTCAGAAAAGTTAATCCAGTTTTGTTTTTTCCAGTATATGAAAAGAAACTATTTTTTATTCTTGTCTTTGAAAGTATTTGGACTTTCTGGAAGAATGCAAGTTAGTTTTTTGTTTTGTCTGCTAGACTGTTAGTGAGGACCCAGCAGTGAGAATAGCTTACCTAAGATAGACCAGGATTCCTTTGCCTGGATGACTGTCTTCTGAAAACACGTTCTAAGACCAGTTTGTTCAGATCCTATAAACTACTTTATGCTTCTTCAAACTTTGTAAGAGCCAGTAGACAGACAGACACACACACACACACACACACACACATGAAAAAAGAAAAAAGAAAGAAAAAATCACCTGAACCACCTGTACCTGAATAAAATCTGGAGTTCAACTGCAGGGGAGATGAAGTCTGACAGGTTTTTTTTGTGTTTTCTCAGAATTCATTTCAGGCTGTGAAAAGTTGGATGAATTAGCTGGGCACTCATCCTTTTACTGTGATGAAGTCCTTCCTAGTTTTTCTGCAATACCTGGAAAAACAACTCTTTTTTTAGTTTGCTACTTATACCTGTTTTCCTGTCTAGTTGTGAACAATATAATCCCATGGCATACTTTTAGAAGTCAAAACATCTCAGTGATAGTGACGCTCCAGACCCTGACACTTTATGCAAAAGATATATTTTTCTGCTTATTTTCATTCCAGATCACAGTATGTCACTTCTCAGTGAAATGCTCAAACTGAAAACTAATGTCTGAGGGGCAGGAAACTCTTCTTAATGCATATCTCAAAACTTACGTATCTGAAAAAAGTGTTGGGCCCACATTCAGAGATGGCATGTTCAAGTGGCAGTTGACAACACCAAAGCGATGTACGATAGCAACGAATAGTGTGGCACAAGGTCTGCTCCTCACAGTCCAGAAGTCTTTGCTTTTTATGCACTGAGTACAGTATTCACCTGCTCATTCCTTTCTTGAATATGTGGTGAATGACTGAAATCATAATTGGGAAAAGAATTCTAACTTCTGTCTGGATTCCTATGTATATATATCTTGACTTATTTCAGTATGTATCTTTTTTCTTGAATATGAAAAGCAGAGCTTTCTGTTCCTAAGGTGTACAGATTCTTAGTTCCTGTTTTGTGCCTTTCTGGGTCTATGACCACAAACTGATCACACATTTTTGTGATATCTCACATCACACATTTATTTTTTTTCAGTTGGAAATCACAACATTGTGTCTTTTTCTGATCTCTAATGAAAATTTTTTTACCTGTTCTAGTCCAAGTAACCTTTCTTTAACCTGAATACTGGGTGTTTGTCAGCACTGGGATATTGATTTTATTGTGTTATAACAGAGGTCCTCAAGAACACAATGCTATGAGAGAGTTATCTACAAATCCTTGTCAGTTCTCTCTCGCACAGAGCTTCTGATTTTGGATTGTCTGTTGGAGCTAAAGAAGCACGATCATCCAGTGGTTTGTTCCGAACTCACTTCGCAAAGTTGTATTGGTGCACGAATTCTTCAGTGTTTATTTAGTATTCTCAAAGGTTCTCTGGGTTTGATGAAATTGTTTGAAATGCTTGCAAATGGAGTGTTTACATTGCCATTCATGATCATGTTTCTTTTCAGGTTGTAACATTGTTCAGGAGAGTAGGTGAAATCCACACCCTTATGGCTTTCACTGCCACTTAAACATTTTGGGTTAAAACATCCACAAAGTCCTAATAGCTTCTCTCTCTCCCGAGTGATTCTCCTTTAATGTTGGATTTTCACATAGCCTCACATACCTAAGCCAGTCTTCCATGACCAAGATGTCAAGATGAAATTGACCTTTTCATGGTCAAGTCAGGACTATGTTAATAGCTGACCAAAACTATTTATAAAGTCTGCTAAACAATGTAATGACATATGAGGTGGCTAAGATGGAACAGGCTCATAGTGGCACACTTCATCAAAACTCCAACAGTCCCTGTGAGTCTTCACCAAATTTGTCAAGCTCTTCACTGCTATAAGCAGAGGCAAAAGGTTTTGAGTCAACATTGAGTAAGAGTTATGCCATCATCCAGACATCTAGGAGTTAACAGTCAGATCTGTCTTACTCAATATGAGGTCTTAGGCTTTCTTTTCCATGTTACTGAGAGTAACGTATGGAGATCATAGAATCACCGAGGTCCAAGATCATCTGGTTCAACTGTCCACCTACCACTAATGTTTCCCTACTACAGCATGTTCCTTAGTACAATATCTAAATGTTTCTTGAAGACTTCCAGAGATGGTAACTCCACCACCTCCTTGGGCAACCCATTCTAGCACCTGGCCACTCATAGAGAAGAAATTTTTCCTAATAGCCAACCTGAACCTCCCCTGGCACAACTTGAGGCCATTCCCTCTTGTTCTGTTGCTAATTACATGGGAAAAGAGGCTGAGCCCTACTTTGCCACAACCTCCTTTCAGGTAGCTGTTGAGAGCTGTAAGGTCTCCCCTGAACTTCCTCCAGACAATCCCAGTTCCCTTAGCTGCACCCCATGAGACCTGTGTTCCAGACCCCTCACAGTTTTGTTGCCCTTCTCTGGCTGTATATCAGGACCTTGTTGTCTTTGTTGTAGTGAGGGCCCAAAACTGAGCACAGTACTTGAGGTGCGGCCTCACCTAAGCAGAGTACAGGAGGACGATCACTTCTCTGCTGCTGCTGGCAACACTATTTCTGATTCAAACCAGGATGCTATAGACCTTTTTGGCAGTCTGGGCACTCTGCTGGCACATGGTCGACACTCAGCTGAACAATACCCGTCTTATAACCGCTCTGCCTCAAGCCTGCAGCACTGCCTTGGGTTTTTGTGGCCGAAGTGCAGGATCCAGCACTTGATCTTGTTGAATTTCATCCCATTGGCCTCAGCCCAGCCGTCCAGCCTGTCCAGATCACTCTGTAGGGCCTTCCTATCCCCAGGCAGATTGACAATTCTTCCCAGCTTGGTGTCATCTGCAGACTTTCTGAGGATGCACTCAATCCCATCATTCAGGTCAAGGAAGATACTGAAAAGGACAGGCCCCAATACCAACCCCTGGGGAACACCACTCATGATTGGTTGCCAGCCAAA
>JAOWBP010001760.1:77915380-77935246 GCA_028571105.1 Tragopan temminckii | reverse complement strand
TTCTTTTCAGCCTTCCATTTTTGGTGTGCTTTGGTGTTTTTTTTTCTTCTGTTAAGTTTGCAGCCCCTCAATTAGCTTTTCCTCCGACCAAAAAAAAAGAACCACCACAACCCAGCCAAACAGTAGGAACAATCAAACCAATTGCATGCTCCCACTGCTTGTTGTGCTGCTGCTCGCCCCCCTCCGCTCTGTGGTACTGAGCTACGTGCTGAACACACCATGCCTTTTGGTTTCTGACTTTTCTTGTGGGAGGGGCCGTGTGTTTGTGCGGTGCCTACAGAAACTGAGTGTTGTGTGCCAAGTCTGGGCTTCTTTGGAACAGATTTGAGGTTTGGGTCTTAACTAGTGTCTGAGTCACGCCATTTGGTTCATGTATTTTGCTTGGCACGTGGAAGTCTGGAGCGTGGAGAGCTCAGATGCCTAAATCTGCTTTGGAATTTGTTCCTGAAATTGCAGCCCGAATTTGAAGCCTGGGTTTAAGGGTGTGATTTACATTCCTGCTTCTCCTCTCTTCTCCCTTTGTTCTGCTTTACCTACAGTTTATGTAGCTCCACAGCAAGTCTTCTGTTCCTTAGTGTTGTCTCTTAACCAAGAGCGCTCTCCCATCTTATGTGTTAGTGTGTCGTCAGTCAACAGAAGCCGTGTCACATTTGATTAGGAAGTTCACAACGTGCAGTCACATGCAGGCATGTCTGGATCAAGTTGCTGACAATTCGCTTGATAAATGGTGCTCTTCAAGGTCCTGTGTGACTGTAATTCAGATTATTATCACTATTTAATAATGTTGAGTGGTCTCGTTGTTGTGCTTATCTCCACAAGGGTTGCACTGTACACAACTAGTGTATATACTGCATGTATCTGTAGCCTGTACAGGTATTCCCACAGTGTTACATATGCAGAAACATTTATGCACATGAAAGACTGCTGTGCATTGCGTTCGTAGTTCCCCTTTGGTCAGTACCTAAAAAAATAGAATAACTTTTGTTGTTGAAACCTAGAGAAATTATGCAGTTGCCTCTTCATTGTAATGTTTAATCTCGAAAGTATTTTATTTAGGAGAATAATGGAGCTTTGTACACGACTGCTGATGTATTGACACGTACAATTTGTGTTTTCCCATCTTAGAATTAACTCACAGCCTTTACTCATGCTTTATTATTATTTTTTTTTAATACAGATAAACTTTGTCACAGAGGCATTCTAAATACTGTGTGAAGATGGCAAGTCTGATGAATCAGAGTCTGCTGACCTATGCAGAAGAAGGAAATGTTCCTGCTCTGAAAGCACTGCTGGAGAAGTGCAGGGATGTAGATGAGAGAAATGAGGTAAGGTGATTTTTTGAAAAGGTTGTTTCATACTGCAGCTTTTTTATTAAGTAATGAGTAGAATCAGAGAGACCACACTACTAAATATAAAAATGTCAGCTTTATTTTCAGCTGTTTGCTTACCTTTGCACAGACTGAGCACATAGTTCAGTGTCTGTGAGCTCTTCAGCATCCTTAGTTGTAATTGTTTTCTCAGTGTTCTTCTGAGCTAGAAAATGCAGATCTGTCCTTACATTGTGGATGGAGATGCTATCTGCAGCTGGGAATTGTTTCTTAGTTCACAGAGGCAGTCATGTGTGCCTCATAGTTGAGCTCACTTCATGGTTAGATCAGGGTGTTCAGGGACTTAGAGAGAAATCTGGAAGTGCTAAGGATGGAAGTCCTGCATCCCTTCAAGTCAACATTCCAGTGCTTAACCACTTGTTAAGTGGTTAGAAATGGTTCTTCTGATGTCTTTGCAGTGGAGAAGGTAATTTCTGGACACGGGTATGGTTTGCATCAGTTTCAAACCCATGAGGAAGGTTTGCGTCGGGGAAACCACACACTGTTTATATGCATCAATAATAGGAGTTTTGTTTAAATGTTAGCTCTTCTTTGGAATTCAACAGCATTGAGCGCAATTGTGTTTCTAGTTTTGGACTTGCCAAGACGTTCTCTTCCCTCTCCCAGGAGTTGGATAAAAACAGAACAACAGAACAGAATGCCTGCCAGCCCCAGGGGGGCATGTCTACAAAGACTGCTGGCAAGGCAAGGCTTGTCGGTGCCAGGACCTCCCTGGTGGCAGTGACTTGCCTGAGGGTGAGCTTTGGAGAAGTAGGCCTTTCCACTGCTTCTCACTGACAGCTAAAAACTGGGATCTGAACTTCATGATCTTCAGTAGTTTGGGGCTTTTTATTTTTTAGTATACGTGCATAATTTATCTCACTTCTCAGTGCATCGCTTTTTACATGTTGTTTTAATTTCAGAATGGCCAGACTCCACTCATGTTGGCTGCTGAGCAAGGCAATTTAGAAATTGTCCAGGAGCTTCTCAAGAAGGGAGCTAATTGCAACTTGGAGGATGCAGTAAGTATTAGCACTGCATGTTGCAGTACCTAACCACAGAGGGAGAAGAATGCTGAACGCTGCTGCTGATTTTTTTTGTAGGGAATTGGTACTGTAAAAAGGAATTACAATAGTAGTGTTGGCTGTCATCGAAATAAGAGGAGAGGTGAAGTAGAGAAATAGTGCATCAACAAAGAGTTGATATCCAAGTAATTTTTCTTGTGGCATTAGTGATGTGGTCTGTTAGGCTTGTTTTTTTGTTTGGTTTTTGTGTTTCTCAGTAAATATTGAGGGAGAATTTAGGCTAAAGGATTATTTCACATGAAAGCCAGAACAGAGACAAGTAGAAAAGAGGACCTGCAGCCACCTGAAGTAGCAGCAGAAGCAAGTCTAATCCCCCTGAAGCAGAATCACAGATACAAGAGGCAGGGCACTGGTCCAGACTCCCCTGTATATTGGCTCCTTGGGTGCTGGCATTCATTGTATAAGGAAACAGACCACCCCATCTTCTGTGCTCTTAGTCACTGTCTGCTCCTAGCCAGCCAGGTTCTAAATGACTTTACGTTATTCCCTCATTCTTCTTAGGTTTTGCTTCCCCTATAAAAGTTTTAAGTAATTAATCTGTAGTGAACTGAGGAGTGGAGGCTGATAGGAGAGGGGAGGAGATGATTTGCATCTGTAATTCCAGTTGTATAACTGTCAGGGTGTTTACAACTTTTTATGTGTTATTTTAAAAGATAACTTTTAAGAAGTTGTGCATTTTCTGTCAAGCAAATTTACACTTGAAAAATAATGTAGTAATTGTTACAATCTTGTAGTATTATGCCAGTATTGTAATACTGAATATCACTTATTATTTTTCCTTTTTTAGGATAACTGGACAGCTCTTATTTCAGCAGCTAAAGAAGGACATGAAGCTGTCGTAGCAGAACTTCTCAATTATGGTGTTAATTTGGAGCATAGGGATTTGGTATGTGTTGTCCTGGTGTAAGACTGAAAGATTTTTTATTTTAGTGACAAGAACAATTTAGGAAGTTAGAAATGTTCAATTTATTAAAAATATATTGATCTATTAAAAACATATTGATCTTGTACTGTATCGGTGCTGTTATAATGGAAAATATTTAAATACTGTTATCACAATATCACAGTGGTTTTCTTGTGTGTCTCTCTTACTATTCCTTGGTTAGTATTTTTGTAGAATGTTATTCCTTTAGATTAGATATTAGGAGGAAGTTTTCACACAGAGAGTGGTGACGCACTGGAACAGGTTGCCCAAGGAGGTCGTGGATGCCCCATCCCTGGAGGCATTCAAGGTCAGGTTGGATGTGGCCCTGGGCAGCCTGGTCTGGTGGCTGGCGACCCTGCCCATAACAGGGGAGTTGAAACTACATGATCACTGTGGTCCTTTTCAACCCATGCCATTCTATGATTCCTTTTCAGAAGCTGCCTATTTGTATATGCTTTTAATCTATGTATCTGTGATCACCCATCTAGCAGTCCTTGTCCTCAGTATACTGGCACTTGATTTCATTTATCTTGCTGAATTTTTTATGTGGAAAAGTGAATGTTACAGTCCAGTCCACCTGAAGAATTGGGGAAATTGCTTGTATGGTTAATGAAGAAGGTTAGATTGCTTGGTTGCTAGTTTGTAGATCTACAAACGTCTCTCTTGACAGAAGAGAAAGCTAGATACCCCTTAGAACTAGTTTTGTTCCACTTAAATTGGGAAACCACTAAGAGACTTCAAGTGCTTCTCTTAATTGTGGTTTCACTCTGAAGAGTGAGGCATGCTGCCGTGTCGTGCTTTTTCCTAATATTGCAATGGTGGTCACACCTGCTTGGAAAACACTGTGTTTCTAGGCCTGTGTCAGTCTGAGAGGGATCTTGACCTCTAAAAGTATGTGTTAGAGAGTAATAAAAATTGTGCTTATAATTAACGGGGGCACACAGTTGTTTTAAAGTTAGCTTTGGTTACCTGATCTAACACATGCCTTAGATGGTGAAACCTCTTTGTTTCCATGCTTACAAACTGAAATGACCACATCTGTAAGGTTTAAATCTAATTGCTCTTAACTGCTCCCTTATAAGGACATATGGCATCTGTCAGGAAGGAGGGAGTCATTACGTAGTTACTTTGAGAGGACGTGTAGGTGTCTGTTAGACAAATCAAAGATAAGCCATTCAAGTTAATTGATTTGAATTCTGGCCTTTTGTTTTAAGGTAATTCATTCTTTTTGATCTGTCTAGTCATTGGTTTGTATGCAGTTGATGTTTGAGTGATGTGTTTACAGAAAATCAGTAACGTTTAAGGTGCAGTATTCTGCCAGGCTTTGCATACAGCAGGAAATCAGTATTTGCACACATGCATTTGTAACGTAAGTAGGATTATAAGGTTGTGTAGTCAGACCTTGTTATGTTTTGGACTTGAAGAATGGCAAATTAAGTAACAGTTTACAGTTAGGTTTCTAAAGAATATTTTTCAATGACGGTGTCTGTTTGAATTGTGCTTGCCAGGGAGGATGGACTGCTCTGATGTGGGCTTCGTATAAAGGCCGTACTGAAGTAGCAAAGCTGCTGCTTGAGAAAGGAGCAAATCCGAACATCACTGGCATGGTAAGTGTTTGCCTTGAGAACCATCTATTTTCCATTCCCCAGCAAGATGTTTAACATTTGGAATCCCAGTCTTACCTTGGTTGTCATCTTCAACAGTATAACATTGATCACTGTACTTTATTAATGCAAGTAATTGTTTTGATTTTGTATGGCAGCCACTGTTTTTTAATTGAAATAACTAAATGAGTACCTCTTAGTAAGATTCAAATCAGCACGAGAGGAGATAATAGAAGAAAAGTAGTGTATGTAACCTTGCTTGCATAACCATTGTCATTTTTCTGCATCTGTGTAAGTTAATGGAGTAACTAATCTGTTAGGTTAGAAACAGTTTAATTGTTTCATAAGTTACCAAGTGAACTAGATTATAGAATTATGTGCCATAATTGTGAGACAGAATTATGTAGTTAGGATTTTGAGATTTATTTCAACTTATAAGCATTCTTGTTAAAAAATATATATATATACACGCATCTTGACAGGTGATTTCTTGACATTTGAATGACAACATAAGCAAGTTGGTAGCTGATGCAATAATGACTGCTAAAGGGAAAACCAATAGCCTCTTCCCTTTCTGACTGTGTCCCATTCTGATTCTTCTTTGAGTGTGGAGTTTCTGCATGGCACAATTGATCTGCAGTGTTGATTACTTAGGGATAAAGCATAAGTGATTTGATTTTTCTCTTACATTACAAACGTGAATGTGAATTTTTAAGTCTTGTTTAAGGAGTTACAAAATTGTTTCAAAACAGCAGCCTGTTCTTAGCCATCGCCTAGACAATGTGCTAGAAAACATTGTAAGTTATTAGATTTATTCTGTATATTCCTTCTCCTGCGTGTTCATTGCCTCCTGGAATACTGTGATCAATACTGTGTTTGAAAAACTAAAAGCAGTATTATTTCCTGTGGTTCATCTTATATTCTTTTTCTTCCAAGCAATACAGTGTTTATCCAATTATTTGGGCAGCAGGACGGGGCCACTCAGACATAGTACATCTCTTACTGCAGCATGGAGCTAAAGTGAACTGCTCTGACAAAGTAAGTTATGTTTTTGTAAGATTTCGTTTCATTAATGATTGGTACATTTCTTGTAAAAATGAACTGTGTTCTTTGCCTGTAATATCTTCAAATGATTGTGGTAGTTTAAATATATATCTATCTATATGTAAATGTGTCGAGTAGTTTAATGCTTGAAGTTATATTTTGCCCATGAGCTTAGAATTAGTGTACTTGAGGAAGTTATTATAAATGCAGGAAGTTTTTCCCTAGGATGCTGAAGATGGCTGTGAGCACTTGTTTCAGTGGAACATATTTCTGTTCTTTAAGCCATTGGTTGCGTAGACTAACACCTTTTATTGCTAGAATCTTTAGGAAAAAAAGTTTGTGGCTTTTCAGATTCATATATTAATTTTTATCATGAGGTTTTATCTTTGGAATAGCAAATGACTTAAGCATAGGACGAGTACTAAAATGTAGAAGATACTAAATATGACAGTGCTTTGCAATACTTTTGCAGTATGGAACCACCCCATTGGTTTGGGCAGCTAGGAAAGGCCATTTGGATTGTGTGAAATACTTGCTGCAAATGGGAGCTGATGTTGATCAAGAAGGAGCTGTAAGTAACTGCTTATTTTCCAGTGAAAGATGGGGGCACATACATCTGTGCTGTTAACATATATTCAGATATTTGCAAATACAAATAAATTTAACTTGGCACGCCTTTTGAAAATACTAGTGACAGTTACAACTTTTCAGAAGTTAAGAGTTGGCTGGTTTTTGTTTGTTTGTTTTTAAGTTTCAGTTGCGTGTTGTTTTATTTCTAATTAAAGCAGATTTCATTATCTAGCAATTTAAATAACAAAAAATTGAAAATACTGATTCAAACTAAATAAATCTGAATGGAAAATTATGTAGAACAGCTTTTGTTATTTGTATGATTATTTCTGAAGCTCATATAAAAAAATGATCAAAAAACCCAACTCTTTCTGAACAGTGTTGAGACACTGATAGTAGATAAAATGGGATGGATTTCAACCAGGACCAAGTGCTGAGTCCTGCACTTCAGCCTCAACAACCCCAGGCAACACTACAAGCTAAGAGCAGAGTGCCTGGAAGACTGAGGGAGAAATGGACCTGGGGCAGTTGGTCAGTGTTCGACTGAACATGAGCCAGCAGTGTGCCCAGATGGCCAAGAAGACCAATGGCATCCTGGCTTGTGTCAGAAATAGCATTGGCAGCAGGAGCAGGGAGGTGATCATCCCTTTGTACTCAGCTCTGGTGAGGTTGCGCCTTGAGTACTGTGTTCAGTTTTGGGCCCCTCACTGTAAGAAAGACATTGAGGCCCTGGAATGTGTCCAGAGAAGGGCAACAAAACTGATGAGGGGTCTGGAGCACAAGTCTTACGAGGAGTGGCAGAGAGAACTGGGATTCTTTAGTCTGGAGAAGAGGAGGTTCAGGGGTGACCTTACAGCTCTCTACAGTTACCTGAAGGGAGGTTGTGAAGAGGTGGAGGTTGGCCTCTTCTACTGTGTAACTAGCAATAGGGTGAGAGGGAATGGCCTCAGGTTGCACCAGGGGAGATTCAGGTTGGATGTTAGGAAAAAGCTCTTCACCAAAAGAGAGTGGTCAGGCACTGCAGTGAGCTGCCCGGGGGGGTGGTGGAGTCACCATCCCAGGAGATGTTCAAGGAATGTTTAGATGTTGCACTCGGGGACATGGTTTAGTGGGAAATATTGGTGATGGGTGAACGGTGGGACTGGATGATCTTGGAAGTCTTTTTCAACCTTGGTGATTCTTTGGTAATACTAAGTTCTCATATGGCAAGAAGGTGATTGCACAGTGCCTATGACATTCAGGAGTTCAATTGAATTGAACTTTTCCATTTGCATTTAAAATGTTTTCTTGTTGTAGAGTTATATCTCTTTCCTTCTTCCTCTTCGCATTTTAGCTTTTTATTTTTTAGTACAAAGCATAAGCATGGTATATATGAACATCAGAATGTAAAGCTAAGGAAACATTTGGATCCCTAAAAAGGATGTATCATCGGGTATTCTTCTGTTATTTAAACTGATATAGTGATGGGTTCTATATTGACTGTAAAACAAAATCTGCTTTATTTGTTTGTTTACAGAATTCTATGACTGCACTTATTGTGGCAGTTAAGGGTGGCTACACTGACTCGGTGAAAGAAATACTGAAAAGGAACCCAAATGTGAACTTAACTGATAAAGATGGAAATACAGCTTTGATGATTGCGTCAAAGGAAGGGCATACTGAAATAGTGCAGGATCTTCTTGATGCTGGAACTTACGTGAATATTCCTGACAGAGTGAGTAAACTTTCTTACCGTTTAAATACCAGTGTATGGCATGCAAAGTACGTTTTTTAATGTTTCTGCCACCTAGAGATATTTCCGTGTATTGCAGTGTTACAGCTATTTGAAGTAGCTGCCACAAGAGAGAGGAAATAAAATCACTTTTTAAAATGAAACTACCCAAAAAACTTTGTGCTGGTGCACAGCTCTGGGGTGGTTTTTTTGTATATTAATATTAAAAATAATGATTATGCTATGAAAATAGTAAATCAGTGGATACTGGAAATATTAATATATTTCTTTCAATGCCTCCCCTCATCTTTAACATTTAAAAAACATTTTATTAGGAAAATTGCATATACAAGAGGAGGATTTCCACTAAGACATGTAGATATGATGTGAAGATGCACTGTGTACCTCTGAGCAGCTAGAGAGAGAATTACTCGCTGGCCACTCAGGCCTTTTTTCAGTTGCTTACACAGGTGTGCTTTGGACCGTTTGCAGTGCTGCCTTGAGTTCATTGTTTTCTGAAGTGGCAGAGGCAGCACTGCAATCAAGGGCGTAATAGAGGCTTAGATACCTAAACTTAGGTGCCTCTGTCAAGATCGCTATTTTATTTCAGGGTATTGACATGATTTTAAGGTGTTATCCTAAATTGTGTTCCAATCCTAAAGTGAGGGTTGCAGAGAGGTGAGAAAAACCTCCTTGTATTTGCTGCATAATTTTAAAAGGATTTGTGGATGCATTTTCCCATATTTCATGTCTCAGCTTTATGCATATTGTAGATGATTTTGTGCCGAGCTGCAGTGCTGCATGGGACAAAACCTTTGATCCAGACTACATACCAAGGCAAAACTTTAAACGTTTAAGAAAATGTATTTGGAATCTCCCTTTCCACCTTTTCTCTCACAAAATTGTACAGCTGTGTATTCTTCTGTGCTTTCGGGAAGAATAAATGACAGCTTATAGTGCAGATGACTGCATTCCAAAATACGTCAGACGATAAGTAGTTCTAGTTTCAAATTGTAGAGTAGATTTTGAAAAAGGAAAATCTCTTGGCAGCCAGATGCATAATGTCTGCAGTTGATAGAGGACCTGTTACTACTCAGGTTTATAACTGACTTCCACATCTGTGATTTAGCTGTACTTTCATTTATTTTTCTTGTTCTGTGATAAAATAATTATTAAAGAAGTCATTTCAGGATTTCACTTTCTGAAATGATGATGAATTCTTAAGTGTGTTAAAATGAGAAACCTTAAGCAAAATTGTAACTGTTTTACATTTTTGTAACTCAATTTTCAATTAATTTGAGCTGAAACCAGTCTTTGGTGGCTTTTCTCTCTTATGACAGAGTGTAAACTGGATAGCAGTCAAATCTGTGCGCGCACACACATACACACACAAACCAGAGAAATCTTGAAAATCCTTTGCCATTTCTGAATATCCAAAGGAGACAGCCAACGTTCCAGACTGACTTTAAAGAAGTTATTACTTATGGGAAGCAACTTTTTATAAGGGCAGGTACTGACAGAACAAGGGGAAGTGGTTTTAAACTGGTAGAGGGGAGATTTAGATTAGATATTAGGAAGAAATTCTTTACTTTGAGGGTGGTGAGACACTGGAACAGGTTGCCCAGTGATGTTGTGAATGCCCCTTCCCTGGAAGCATTCGAGGCCAGGCTGGATGGGGCTGTGAGCAACCTGGTCTAGAGGGAGGTGTCCCTGCCCGTAGCAGGGGTTTGAAACCAGATGATCTTAAAGTTCCCTTCCAACCCAAACCATTCTATGATTCTGTGATTACAGTGAGTTTTAGTTGTCTTATGAACATAGAGAACAGCTGATCTTTTTCTTCCCCATTAGTAGTTCAGGCTTTTAGTTGTTTAAGATGGATATGCATTCCTTGGATGTTTGTTTTGCCCATGAGTCTGTTACACTTCATCTCTTTGCAAAAAAACAAAGTATATATACATCTGTATATCTGTTATTTTCAATCAGAGATTGAAAGTTTTGTTTTGGCTGTTCAGGTTTTTAATTTGTTTTTTTCATCTTTCTTTTAAAGAGCACACAGGCACAGTGTCTCTCTGGAGGCTGTAATTATTTTTCATGTTGACTTTCTTTTTTTGCTGAACAGAGTTAATTCACCTTCAGTATTTTTTCACAATTTTTCCAGAGTGGAGACACAGTGCTGATTGGGGCTGTTAGAGGAGGTCATGTTGAAATTGTGAGGGCCCTGCTCCACAAGTATGCTGATATAGACATCAGAGGTCAGGTAAGTACAACAGTCTGAATGTTCACATCCTCCTTAAATAGGTTGTAAATCTGGATATCAAACAATTATACTATGTATCTAAAAACAGGGCTTTAAAAAGCTTTTCAAATTCTGCTCTATGGGGAGCTCAGATTCCCATCAAATGTTAAAAATGTCATGTTGCAATGCAGTTTTAAAGTAGAGAGTGTATGTAACTGTAATGGTATGCTAAGCAGAAATTTTTAGTTGCTCTGCACAATGGTTGAAAAGCAAAGGGTGTAAACAGGACTTACTCCACCAGCACTGCTGGTGAAATAAAGGTTTAAACAGATTTAAAGTAGTGTGAAGTATTTTAATACATTTAATATTCTAATATTTGGTACTTTTTATACCAACAACAGAGGTATCATATCAATGTAGTATTTGTAATGCTAAGCCAGTTATGTCCCTGTATTTGATTAGTTTCCTCTTTAACAAACTTCCTTCCTGCAACAAGCAGTTATTGGCAGTGGATTCCATATTTTCTACTTGCCCTTCCTTTCCATTTTTGTCCTTTGTGTAGGATTCTGTTTGTACTCTTCCAAAAGCTTTCTTAGTTGAGCTCAGCACTTTTATTTTACGTTCAGCTTGCTTTGTTCTGTGGTGTTCTGGAAGGATTGCTGAGTTCTGCCTGGCCTCCCAGCACACGTATTCTTTGTACTCCATCCCCAGTAGACACTGGGAGCTCAGGGGAGACCCTGAGCAGATAGAAAGTGATTTTAGGGTTTTGTGAACAACTGCTTGGGAAATGAAGAGGAGCTCAGGTGAAAAGCTTAGCAGTGAGCATCCAGTAGACCAGAGTCTGGCTTTGCAGCTGATGTTAGCAAGGAATCAGCTTCCTCACTCTGGTGTCCTGTTGGAAGCTCGTGGCTGAGGAAGAGGTGACCTGAGAGGAAAGAAATCTCAGTGAGCAGGCTTGTTAAACTGGTAACAAGGGCTTTTAAGTCATTTTGCTGTGAAGCCCAGAAGTGAGAGAGGAGGAGCTGCAAATGAAAGTACGGAAAAGGCTGTAATGGCTGCTTAGAAGCAAGTTTGTGTTTAGAGTGCTTTCTTGAAAATGTCTCTACGTAAATATGCATCAAAAAGAAACTAGTTGCAGTGCAGTCACCAGGCTACAAAAAGGTGCAGTCAGAGGTTTCTTGGATTAGTACGTGTTTCTGGGGAGAGGCGAAAAAAAACATAATGCAAGGAGATTTGCAGCTGTCAGCCTTTCCTCCTGCTTCACTGATGTGTTACATGGCTGATTGCATTCTGGTGCTTTGTGTTGGACCTTCACGTCTGTTTACAGCTTTCCAATGTGAATGTTGTTCTTTTGTTTCTAAACAACCAACCAGTCCACCAGTACAACGGTTTTATTGGGCTATGCCGTAAAGAAGACCTTTCTGAACTTCTCCTTTCTAAAGGCTTCAAGGTGGTTATTACCTTTGTGTTCTAATAGGAGAGAAATCTTTTAAAACGAGAACCCCCAAGCAAACAAAAAACAGAGAAACATAAATGCTATGTAACAGAGGAAGAAAAAAAATTGTTTTATTTTGTTAGAAAATCTATGTATTTGAGTTACAACCGAAAACCCATGTATAGTTTTTGGAGATATGTGTTTTGGAAGGTGTTTCAAGGCAGATTGGCTCTCTCAGGTTGCTAGAGCTCTCAAGATATTTTCTTCTGGTTTTTAAAATAGATTTTGTATTCTTTAGCCAGATTTCCCCACCAGGTTCCACTGGTAGCAATTAGAGTTGGTAGCACTTCCATTTGCCCTGAACTGTACTAAAATTTGTTGATTCGTGTGCTGTTTTCAGTATAGTGACTGCATTTTATATATTGGTTTTGAAATTAATCCTTTTGTATTGAAGTGCTACTTTTTTTTTTTTTTTTTTTAGGATAATAAAACAGCTTTATACTGGGCAGTTGAGAAAGGAAATGCTACAATGGTGAGGGACATTTTGCAGTGCAACCCTGATACTGAAACGTATACAAAGGTAAGTATGAGAGTTTTGAGAGCGTGATTTGCTTTGTTTAACATCTTCTCTCAATTCCCACATGATGTTAAGGTCATAATACCAAGTTCAGTTTTTGTGAAGTATGAATATCTTGTGTGCTGTTTAAAATAAGTAACTTATTTTTTCCTTCTTTCTGAAATACAGAATTTCTTTTCAGTGATGTTAATGCCTTTGATCACTTGCTAACTGAAACTCAGTAGGAGTATTTGCCCGTACTTTACCTCAGCACAGCTGACACTACCAGCAGCAAGCTGCTACTGGGAAGTCTGGGAAGAGCCTTCTGGTATTATTAAGCTTGATTAAGTTCATCATTCATTGAATGAAAAAAAATTATTAAAAAAAAAAGGGAAATGCTATGTACAGAAGTGATTTGCCCCTCCTCTCAGATATCTTTCGTTGTATCTCTGTCCACTCTTTCTCTATTTGACACGTAACAGAAATGCATTCTGCACATGTGTTTTTTACTGCTGTTCAGTCAATCTCTACTAGCGTCTGTGATTCCTTTTTGAGCACAGGCATGCTGAAGGATCATTACCTGCAAAATAACATTTATTTAGAAAATTATCACAATAGTGTAGGATTTAATTTGTTACACTGTTACTGCTTTTTGTTTGTTATTGAGTATACAAGGAAGGTTTAGTGTGTGTTTGTTTCTTTTTTAAATTAGGTTTTGCTTTTACTTTCAGGATGGAGAAACACCACTTATCAAGGCAACCAAGATGAGAAATATTGAAATAGTAGAGCTTCTTCTGGACAAAGGAGCTAAGGTCTCTGCTGTAGACAAGGTAAAGAATATTTATATGTCCATTTACTTCAGTATATTTAATCATTTTTGTTTTGCAACCAAATTTTAATGTGAACTGCTGAGGCTAAAACAGAAATAGGTTTTATTGCAGTCATGTGGATGGAGATGTTTCTGTGTCAGGAATAAGAATTTCACAGATAAATACTGATTCTTAATATGATCAAAAAAGAGCATAGATATGGTTATGTTAATTACCAGTCATTTTTTTATTTTGATTATTAGCCACTAAACTAAGGAATGCCAAAGATGGATAACAGTAATTTGTTACTGACCTCTTGTGTTGCCTGCTTTGGTAAACCTCTTAAGTACTGGAGTATTTATTTGATGCTGTTGGCATCTCTTAGAACTGTCTTATATCTCAGGCACGGAAGTGATATTTTGGGTTTGGTGTAATAAGGAAACTTTAAAGCTTTTTTAAAGCTGTGCAGACATTGAAATAATTCTTGTATTCTATTCAGGTCTCTGAAATTGCTAGCAGATACCTGTTTCTGAATAGTGACTGCGGTTTCCATGAACATTGAAAGAAGACAATGCCTTAACTTGAGCATTATGAGGCCTTTGCCTTTGCACTTGTGTTGTTTGTTTGTTTGTTTTTTAACTTTTAGAATACTTTTTCAAGGGGGGAAAAAAGCTGACTGTAAGGTTTAATGCTGTAAAGAGTTCCTTAAGGTGTATTGCAAGTAAACAGTGCGTTTGGAGGGATGTGAAACGTATTTTCTATGTGATGGGACTTAGTAGGTCAGGTTGGTGGTCAAATGTAATAATCCTGAAGATCTTTTCCAACCTAAATGATTCTCTGATTCTGACATTGCCTTTTCATCTTATGAATTCATGTTAGATATTACTTTTTTTTTTTCTTACTGAATTGCAGAAAGGAGACACCCCACTTCATATTGCTATTCGTGGAAGAAGCCGTAAACTTGCTGAACTGCTCTTGCGAAATCCAAAAGATGGTAGATTGCTTTATAGACCCAACAAAGCAGGAGAAACACCTTACAACATTGACTGCAGCCACCAGAAGAGTATTCTAACACAGATATTTGGAGCTAGTAAGTACAAGTATTGGCCTAACAATGGTCAAACACACCTTTTATTTTTAACCTTTGCACTGTGACATCAGATACCACACCATTTCTCTTAATCAGTTTTACTTGAATCTTGGTTATGTAAGAATTTTCTTCCATTTGCTGTGATTTTGTTGGAGAATTTGTAGTAAGCTCTCATAGTTTTGACAATTGTGTAACACTTATATAGATGATCAACATTCCTTCGAACAAGGATGCAACACCAATACTGCTGTGTTAATAACACTAATAATATTATACGAGAGGGTTATGCACACAAATATAGGTAAACCTGTCATGATTTTATGTATCAAAATTGTCATACCGATAGGGTTTCTTAAAACAAAGCTCTGCAACACAGTATTTATTTTACAGGACACTTGTCTCCCACGGAATCTGATGGTGACATGCTGGGTTATGATCTGTACAGCAGTGCTTTGGCAGATATTCTGAGTGAACCAACCATGCAGCCACCTATTTGTGTGGGCTTATATGCTCAGTGGGGAAGTGGAAAATCTTTCCTGCTCAAGAAACTGGAAGGTAAAATTTGATGTAGCCTTTTCCTGGGGGTTCAGATACACCTATGGAAGTCATCACATCAGCGTTAATAGTTTTTGCAGCAGCCATTGGTTCATCTAGTGCTGTGTCTGATCTATGTATCACACCATAAATAAAAAGCAGTGTGCATTTTTCAAGTGTGATGTTCATTAACTCTTATGTATTCAGAACACTTTTCAACATTTCTTTCCTGCTTGTTATTCATCTTTTCATTGTGTGGACGAAAACTTCTTGCACTCCTCTTTGAAGAGGAGTTATAACTATATAACTGTTACAACTGTTGAGTTATAGTTTCCATTGGTTTTGGTCAATATTAGGGAGAAGTTAGTGTAGGAAAAAATATCTTCAATAAATGAGGATCTTTATAATAATTTCTGTGCTTTTTGGTCTAGAATGGTTTAACGTTTACTGGTCTTTGTTTTTCAGATGAAATGAAGACTTTTGCAGGACAGCAGATTGAACCTCTGTTTCAGTTCTCCTGGCTGATTGTGTTTCTCACACTTTTGCTCTGTGGAGGTTTGGGTTTATTGCTTGCTTTCACAGTGGATGCAAAGCTTGGAATAGCAGTGTCGCTCAGCTTATTAGCAGTGCTCTACATTTTCTTTAGTAAGTCTGTTTTTTATCAAGTTTCTGATGGCTTTTGCTAAATATCTGCTTTTAGCATTAGTTTCTGTTTTGTAGATAAAGTTTGTGTTTTAGAAGAAAACCTGATTTTGTAGGAAGTAAGGCCTCCTTTGACCCTTTTCTTGTGTTTTGCGTGTACTTTGTGAGAAGGTGTTCTTGAAAACAGACAAAACCCATGCATGTTAGTTTCACTGTGTTGCTATTACCTTTCTCATTTCTGGCCGTAATTGTTGAAATTCATTAAACTTCACTCTGTATCTGTACGTGAACTTCATGATTCCTTTCAGTTGTGAATGTCGACTAAAACAGACTTCTTTTTCCTTCTTCTAGCTGTAATTTATTTCGGTGGTCGAAGAGAAGGTGAGAGCTGGAACTGGGCATGGGTACTGAGTACAAGACTGGCAAGGCACATTGGATACTTAGAGTTGCTTCTCAAACTCATGTTTGTGAACCCACCAGAGCTACCAGAGCAAACCACTAAAGCTTTACCTGTGAGGTTGGTTATTTCACTTAGTCTTGAATGAATAATTCAGGTTCACTCTGATGCTTTCCAGACTGTGTGTATTAACGTGTATGTATATTGTCCTATGAAAAACTGTTATGATTCCTGTTTGGAGAACAGCCATAGAGGCTGATGCGAGTAAGTTCTTGAGTGTGTAAAGATCAAGAAACTACTCTGTCAAAGTACTGTTGCTACTCTGTGCCAAAGTCAGTGAAAGGTACTGCTTTTTGGTGATGTGTGGTTGTGTTGTTGTTTTTTGTTGTTTTTTTTAATTAATTTGTGACAGAGAAAGTAAGAAGTTAGTAGTGGGCTATACCAGAGAGTTATGCTTAATGCTTATTTCAGTGATTATTGTTGCTAGGATATCTTTTGAAGACTTTTTTTCTTTTCTTGCAAGTAGAGCATCAAGCTGCTCAAAGCTTCTAGCTTATTGTAAGCAAGAAAAAATTAAACTGTGTTTTGTGGTTTTGTATACTGCTGTCATTTAGAAGCTGTTATTTTAGCCCAGTGGTGTTTTTATGTGATGTTCTTCTGTATGTTTTTTGATCTGCCATAAATATTTGATAATACGTCAGAATGTGACTTTAAAAGTACTTGTTGACGTTATTCTCTGGGGTTTTGAAGGTATTTTTGTTTTTACTGCTGTCTGAGCTACCATTATTGCTATCTTCGTTTTTATCTTTTTTAATAAGTTTTAGAGTAGGAAGTGGGCCAAAAAAGAAATTGATAATGGGATAAATAAGTATGTAATTCTATGTTAGAGATTTTAAAAAAGAAGGTATTTTAGATGTTTTCCCACTTGGAAGGAAAAAACAAATAAAAGAAATCTTTCAGCTACTGATATGCAGGAAGATTTTTGCCTTGGTGGTCTAAAACTATTTCAAGCTTTCCAAAGTATAACATGTATGTTTTTTTTTCTGTTTCAGATTTTTGTTCACAGACTACAATAGACTGTCCAGTGTAGGTGGAGAAACTTCATTGGCTGAGATGATTGCTACCCTCTCTGATGCATGTGAAAGAGAATTTGGTTTCTTAGCAACAAGGCTATTTCGAGTTTTCAAGACAGAAGATACACAAGGTTTTTATTACCTGAGTGGCATTTCTGATTATACCATTTCAATGCACCATTATTAGGGGTTCTGTTCCTCACATTAGAAGCTCTTTTTAGAAACTGCTGTAATCACGCAGAAGGGGAAATTCTCTTCATTGTCTTGGAGAGAAAAATGCTCTATTTTCTTTGCTTGTCTTGATTTTATTAGCAAATAAGGTAAGATGAAATGAAATATTCGTACTTGATTCAAGTGGAAGAAACTTCTTCTGTCCCATCTGCAGATTGCTGAAAAAAATATGCAGAATAGTGTATGATGTTGTGAAGTAAAGGGAAATTTTCAGTTTGCAGAAAATTTATTTCTGCTTGGAGTTCAGTTTCAGTCAATTACTCTTCATTTAGACTTGACTTTATCACACACTGAGGAATCTGTGAGATGCCATCTTTTGTCCTAAAATGAAGTATTTCTTTTCTCCTATATTCTTCAGGGTGGAAAACACATCCTGTGTGCCAAACACAACTTGCTCTTCATTATTCTTTCATAAATTCACTGTATGTTCTTTATCAAACTGTTGCATGGATTTTTTTTCTCCCTTATTTCTGTATTAGACATTTTCTAGTTTGTCTCCTTCATCGAAGTTCTCCTTAACTTCAGCTTTTATGGTGCTTTCACTGAATGCAAAGTTTGTTTTAGTGCTGATTCTTGTGATAAGCTGTAGTAATTACCCTTCCCTTTCACCTGTCCTACCTTTGTCTTGCGTTCCTTGGCTCTGTGCCTTCTTGTGCTCTTTCTAATTCTGTATTTGATGATCATGCTAAACCTCTCCTTGTCTCTAGATGTTCATAGACATTTCATATGGTTTTCTTTTTCTTTTCCTTATCTTTAACGTCTGTTACGTCTCTACACTCACAGACATATTCAGTTGCCATTTCTTTGTTGATTTGTAGGTCTCCCTGTAATCCATTTCTGTCTCTTTCTATTTAGAGACTTACATCCCTACTTATATTCGCTTCTACACATCTTTATTTGAGCCGTTATTCTTTGCTTCTTGCCCTTCAGTCATGTCACTGTGCATTTCTGTTGCTTTGTACTGCATCACAAACCTGTCATCTTATGTCAGTAATGGGAAAGACCTTTCCAGCTTAAACCCTGATCTAGAGTATCACATGTGGTCTGAAATTCTTTCAGAATAGCTTTTTTTTTCATTGAAGTTCAAATACTGATTTTTTTTTTCTTTCATCATCTTCTGTTAGACTATTACTGTATTCTGTTCTTTGACATGGACAAGCGTTGAATTTCTCTGCTTGTACAGTTCCCAAATGCAGAAGGTGCTACTTTAGTTAAAACAAACAAAAAGCCTGTTTCTCAAATTATTAGGTCTGCTAATCCAACAACTGCAATGTTCTCTTGTCTCTTCATTATCAACCCTGTGTAAGTCAGCCTTCTGTGAGGCTCTTGTGATCATCTGCTCTTTATGCACTCTATGTATGTTTTAGCATGCAGGAAAGGGTAAACTCAGGGTGGCAGTCTCAAATTGTGACTTGTGTTTTTGAGTCATTTCTCCAATGGAAATGTTATTGGGTTACCCAAGGATCGGATTTCTGTTTAAAACCAGGTAGTTACTTCACCATTTGCCTAGAACTTGTAGAAATACACTAAACTGAGGGATGTCAGAAAAGGGGTGATACCACTGAAAGCTGCTTAATGAAGGTTGTTTCAATCCAGTATGGATTTCTTGAAACAAACTGAAGATTAAAGATTATCTCTGCTTTATGATTTCCAAGACTTTTAGCAAATTTAGGTGATTTTTTTTTTTTTAACTTTTGTAACTGAATAGTGCAAGTGCACTAACCCTTGGTTAGTAAGAAGTAAGAAGTTTGCAGGTTAATATACTTTGAATTTACCTGTAATGACATCTTATGTTCATTGTAACAGCAAATACTTGTTTTCTAGGTAAAAAGAAATGGAAGAAAACATGCTGTCTCCCATCCTTTGTGATTTTCCTGTTTATATTGTCTTGTGTTGTTTCTGCGGTTGCCCTGCTGGCGATTTTTAATGTAGAGCCAACAAACATGACAGTCAATGCTATTCTTATATCAGTTACATGTGTTGTTGGTTTGGCCTTTATCTTGAATTGTCGCACGTGGTGGCAAGTGATGGATTCAGTTTTGAATTCTCAAAGAAAACGTCTTCACCATGCTGCCTCCAAGCTTCACAAGCTGAAAAGTGAGGGATTCATGAAGGTAAGTGTTTGTGTGAACCTAATCCCCCCAACTTAGTACGAGCTTACTTTAGATGGTAAGATTAGAAAGTATAACTTCTTAAACATTCTAAAGGAGAACTACCAAGGCTAAGGGTAATTTGTTACTTTAAACCAGAATATGCTGTGCTGCTGTATATTTCAGCATGACTAGAAGAATGAACATTTTGGAAGAAATATTTTTAGAACTCTTGCACTTCTGGGAGGAATTTCAGTTTTTATAAGTATTAATTTTTGTGAACTTACTGAAGTATTTTTGGGATAAGTAACAGGTGCATTTTTTTTTTTTAGATTTAAGGGTTATAACAATGTCTTTTCCTTCTCTACTTTTCCTTTTTTTTTTTTTTTTTCTCCTTAGGTTTTGAAATGTGAAGTGGAGCTGATGGCCAAAATGGCAAAAACCATTGACAGCTTCACTCAGAATCA
>JAOWBP010001760.1:77896068-77915366 GCA_028571105.1 Tragopan temminckii | reverse complement strand
TGCTTTGGCAGGGGGGTTGGACTCGATGATCTCTGGAGGTCCCTTCCAACCCCTACAATTCTGTGATTCTGTGATTCAGTGTTTTGCTTTTTGCATCACGTTATTTAAAAAACAGAACAAACAAAGAAAAAGCAAACCCAACACACACGAAACCAAAACACTGTATGTATTTAACTTGGCATGCTGGATGTGTCTCACAAAACAGATTTCATTGATTTCCTCCTTCAGTTTTACATTATTTGTTTTGTAGTTCTTTTGAGA
This sequence comes from Tragopan temminckii, assembly GCA_028571105.1. NCBI lineage: Eukaryota > Metazoa > Chordata > Aves > Galliformes > Phasianidae > Tragopan > Tragopan temminckii. The sequence continues at coordinate 77,915,105 of JAOWBP010001760.1, read as the reverse complement.
CAGAATCTGTGGGAAACAATGCAATAAAGAAAACCTTAGTGTGGCAGAGAGGCATGACTCGTTTATTGCTTCCTGGTCACTGAATGATGTGCTTTCAGCGTGTCTGGATATAGTAATTTTGGAGCTTGTTGCAGAACGAAATATTTTTGAATACTGTGCTCTTAAGCACCAGTATCATCATCTGTCAAAAGCAGAAGTCAGCTGAAAAATGAATAATTTTCTGCTCTTCCCCCCATCATTCTTCACATGGATTTCTACTTATGTTTGCTAGCAGTGAAGAGTTAGTTTGCTTTTGGTCGAATAGTGAAAAAAATAAATGACACCAATTCTGTACTTCCAGCTTGCTAACTAATTTTTTTCAACTTTCTCCTTCAATTTTATCTCATCTAATAGTGTGAGCAGAACGTGCAGGGCCTAAACATTTTGCTGGATGTTATGCTTTTGAGCTGTGCATTGCTATTCTTTGCACTTAGAAAAAATCTGTTAGTAAAATGAATTATTTAGAATAAATACTAAATGCTAGTTAATAAAATGAGTAACTGTAGTCCTTCTGCTCTAGCTAGCAAGGAATTGTGGTTCAGCTGTTTCTGAGAGCTAATATTTGACATCAGTGATATGACTGCATGTATCCATACAAGTCAGGGGCTGATATGCTGGAAAGGAGATCTGCAGAAAAGTATATATGTGTCCTGGTGGACAGAAGGTTGGCCATGAGCCAGCAGTGTGCCCTTGTGGCTAAGAAGGCCAATGGCATCCTGGGGTCCATTAAAAAGAGTGTGGCCAGCAGGTCGAGGAAGATGATCCTCCCCCTCTACTCTGCCCTGGTGAGGCCTCACCTGGAGTACTGCATCCAGTGCTGGACTCCTCAGTTCAAGAAAGACAGGGAACTGCTGGAGAGGGTCCAGCAGTGGGCCACAAAGATGATGAGGGGCCTGGAGCATGCCCCTTTGGGGACAGGCTGAGAGACCTGGGGCTGTTCAGCCTGGGGAAGAGAAGGCTGGGGGGGGAACTTATCAATACCTATGAATATCTAAAGGTCAGGAGTCAATGGATGGGGCCAGGATCTTTTTGGCTGTGCCCAGTGACAGAACAAGGGGCAGTGGGCACATGCTGGGACTTAGGAAGTTCCATGTGAACACAAGGAAGAACTTCTTTACCATGAGGGTGACAGAGCACTGGAACAGGCTGCCCAGAGAGGTTGTAAAGTCTCTTTCTTTGGAGCTGTTCAAAACCTGCCTGGATGCTTTCCTGTGCCACCTACTGTAGGGAACCTGCTTTAGCAGGGGGTTGGAGTAGATGATCTCCAGTGGTCCCTTCCAACCCCTAAAATTCTGTGATTCTGTGACATCAGATGTATAGCAATAAATTTTATTGCTTTAAAAGATAGCTATTAAAATTGTTACTGATGAGGGAAAAAGTGTAAATTACGCTATATTAAATCAAGAGTCACAAATCCCTGTTCCAGACTTGTGAATGTTTGGAGAATCTGCTTCAGGAAAGGAACAGAGCGTTTGGGTTGATCGTTTATTTTCTGAGTGCTTTAGATTGATACCTTCAAAAAGCTGTTGAGAAGAAAGGAAAATACATAGTAATGATACATAAGTAAATCTATAATACAGATTCCTTTCAATATAGTAATAAAAGTTGAGTGAATATCCTTTCCTCTCTAGTTGTAGGTTAAGAGGTGACAATCTGAATAGAGTGCTTTAGATGAATTCTGAGTTCACACAGAGGGTTAATGTCCTGCCACTGGAGGACCTGAACTGCGCTGCTACTGTAGAGCCTTTTGGCTGTGTTGCATTCAATTCCTTAAGGCTACTTTCAGTTGTGAGAGGAATGGGCCTTCTTTTCCCCAGGGCCATTTGTACTGCCAGGTGCTCCATGGTGAGCACACAAAGCTGAGGCAAAGGCCTGCATAAGAGAGAAGGATATCTGTACTATGAGATAGATAATGATACTATTCATACTTCTGCTTTTGTAGAAGTGCTTTAATTGAAAGTGCCTATGTAAGCATGGATTCTTTGGTTGTTCAAGCATCTGATACAGTGATCCTCTATATTTAAAAATAATACACGTAGCCCTTAAAATGTAACATATTTTGAACAACCTACTTGTTGTGTAATGCACAATACAGGCAGTTTACAGTTTGTTTCTTCTTGTCTCATTGCAGCAGATGCAATTAATAACGCAGCAGGATTTGGTTTTAGAGGCTACGACAAAAATGGAGTTACACGTTGGGATCTAATATCAAATCTGAGAATCCAACAGATAGAGGTTTGTTCATTGTTGTTCCAAATAAAATACATGGCCATGTAGGTATTTGATTGTAATTACATTAACTTTTTCTATACATTTTGTTTATCAAGATGGTGTGTATGTTTTAAATCAGAAATGACACATTTGTACCCTTAGGGAAGGATCTTAGAATATGTTTTACTTGTCAGCTGACTTCTAAAATACTTTGTAGTTATAAACTGCTGAGTAAATTCCTTATTCAGCTCATTTCAAAATAGGTTTTTTGTGCAGTTCATATGCTAGAATTCGGGAATGTTTTGTAATGTTTTACAATTACTGACATAATTGTTTTGTTTTTCTTTTGCAGTCTTCCACAAGCTTCAAGATGTTTCTTGATAACTGGAATATCCAAACAGCTCTTTGGCTTAAAAGGTATTTATTTCTTAAGGGCAAGCTCTTCTGTGCTGAAGTTCTTTTAACTAAGATGTTTTTGAAGAAAATTTAGCATTTAAAGCTAAAGCTTACAAAACAGTACAGTTGTTTAGCAATTGCATGGAATGTTCTTCCTATAATACCTGTATTAAAGCCTCTGAATTCAGATCACCTAGTGTAAAATGTCTGCTAATGATAGAAGCTGTTTGACTTCTTCACTGGTCATAGGAAACCTGAAAGCATTAGTATGTTTGTGTTGCTGAAAGCAGTAGGCAAAGCATTTAGTTTTGGCTGCTAGCCTGTGTAGGCTGGGAATTTTTTAGCCACACAGTGATACAGGAACTTCCATACAGTCTGTGCGAGAACTTTCTGCACTCCTTCTGTAATGGGTGCATGGCAAATATCAAACCCCACAGTGTGCTATCAAAAAAACATTTACAAATGAATATCCCCTAGATGCATTTTTTCTTGTCTGGGAAACAGAATGTCTAGTGATCTAAATCATTCTGCTTCCACCACTTGTTTGTGGTAAACAGAAACAAAACCAAAAAAGCGTTCTTGAGAGTAGTACACAGGTTTTGTTAAGCTTTGCCTGGTGTCTGTATAGGCAGTCTTTTATCTATAAGTTTGATTTAATTTAGATCCCCCCATCTTGGGATCACTCAGAGGACTTTCTCTCCTATTCTAGGATGGCTGGCAACAGCATGTTGCTTCCATCAGACTTCATTATAGTATGTGCTCTGCCTTCCATAATTTCTTCCCTAAATATTTTCCTGACCTAATAATAAAAATTAAAACAAACAAAAACAAAAATAGAGATATCATTTGATTATTCTGGCTGAATCGATTGGCATCAGAATGTATCAACTGCCAAGAAGAATTAATGCATAAGTTTATTTAGAACAGTTGGAGGAGAATCTTTGAGGATAATCTGAATCCGTACTGATTCTTTCCACAGTGGAAGGTGGAGGGAGGAAGGTGGAATATTTTCTTAAGCATTCATTTTCAGTAAAAGATTGTTTTAATGTCTACGTACAAGGACCATAAATAGTGGCACAGAGTATGTGTTACACTTACCTATACTTTGTTAGTTGTAGTGCTACATCAGTTTTAATAGAAAAACTCACATATTTAAGCACATTATATTTAAACTCACATATTTAAACACTTTGAAATTCATATATTTAAACATATAAACACTTTGAATATGTCGCTTGTCTACCATTTAAAAGAAGGTAAAAAACTTAGGTATTTATCTCATAAGAGATACAGAAATGCTGGACATAAACATTGGTTCTGTGTTGGTTCTTTTTATATCCTTGGAAAAGGAACCATCATAACTGTGAATTTCAAATCCTGACTGTGTGTAAAAACTCTGTAGAACTGTTAAGCAGTTAACTGATCTGCACATCATAAGGATGCATCAGAAGCATTTATTGTAGATCACAAAATAAAGCAGTTCAAAGGTATTATGGTTAGAAGGATGCATGTTAAAATAGATATTTACACAATAGCAACATATATTAATATATATTATATTTTATATATATATATATATATATATATCTCATTATAGTGTTTCCTCCCTGGGAAATTCCTCAGTCTATTTGTTTTCATTTTTATTTTTCCAAAGGAAACACGTAATTCTGTTTGCAAAACCTCTGGGCTTCTTGTTTCTCTCTTCTGACTTCTTCTCAGGTTTTCTATCTTCTTACAGTGAATGTAGTACTTCTTCTATAACTTTCAAGGTCTTTCCCTGGCTTTTTTATAGGCAGAATGAATGATTTGAATGGATTAATTACAATTCTTTTCTTTAGATAGCACTGTTACTAGTACATCAGTATTACCTTTGTCTTTTCTTTTGCAGCAGCGGTCTACTGTTTGCTCGTGCTCAGCTGATAGTCACTGTTGATTCATATTTATGATCAGCTATACTCAGTAATATTACATGGACAGTTACTGTTTTGTATCTTCCACTTTTCTTAGATATTCTATACTTTGGACTTCATGTTGGTGATTTCAGAACATCATTCAAATCTGTCAAGATCACTTTGGATTCTAGTCCTTTATCTGCTGAGAAAACAATGCACGCCTCCTCTACTTCACCTTCCCACTCAAAAAAAAAGGGAAGGGAAGACAGGGTGAAAAATAAACTTGTTAGCCTGCCACCCAAGCTAGTAATGAAAGCATAGAACCAGGCCAAGGCAGTGCCTTGCTGAATAGCTGACGCATCTTCCCACAACTAGAGGAAATTATTACTAAACAGAACAAGCCATATTTGAACAGATTTTCGCAGCCTGGACCCCTATTTCCTTGGTTTGCTTTTAGAAATGTCAAATGAAGTGTTTCAGTGGGATTGTTGACAAAACCGTGGAGGAATTTTCAAGCTTACATCTAACTCTTTTAAAATGAGGCCTGGTGATTTTTTCTAGTATTTATCTTTCCTAACCTGTGCTGGTAGGGCTGAAATTTGGTTTGTTTCTGTAGTTAGTTTTTTTTAAGTTCCTGAATTCTTTGCACAGGAAAATCTGCTTAGTTAAAGCAGTTTAAACCAAAACAGAAATTGAAGCCGTTTATTGATATAAACTAACACGACCTAATTAACCAGCAGTCAATGAAATACACATTCAAGATTCAAATCATTACTACAACAGGTAATGTTTTGTAAGTGCATAGTGTTACGGTTTAATGAACAAATTTATTCTGTGACTAATCTCAAAGAGTTTAAAAAATACATGTGCATGACCACAGCTACAGGCAGCCCACCCACACTCTGAAGGACACGTGGGTTACACAAAACACCTCTTTTTTCCAAGTGTGGCTCCCTGCCTGTACACAATGCTTTTGGGAGAGGAGGGGTCTCAGCTTGGTGTGAACCTGCTGATTCACATGGCAGTTAGAGAAGCACGCAACATCTTCACATGCATGCAGCTGATAGGGGTAAGATGTTGCACCCTATGGACAGCGTACTGCACTAACCATCCCCTGGCTGGCTGCAGCCTTTATGATGTGTTCCAGGGAGTATGCTCGGTCTTGGCCTTGGCAGAAGTCGTGATGCTGGTGGTGACTTACAGCAGTGTGAAACTAAGTTTGGATTCCAAGCTGTGCCCCAGAGCTGTCATGCTGCTTTTGTACTTCTTTTTAGGCTGACACCTTCTTTGTTTCAAAAGCCTCTTGGAACGTTCCTGGCTACTGTCTAATCTGGCCAATGTTGCTTTCTTCTTTATTTTGGGCAAATGTCCTCAGTCTGGTCTATTATGCACACAAACACCTGCACCCTTCTTAGGTTCACGTTTTTATCCTAACGCTTGTTAGCAAAGTGCTTTTGGCAAGGGGAGGGGACTGTCCTGGTACGCCACACTAAAGAACTCATAGGATAAAATTTGCTGCATCTATTTGACTGAAATATGGTAGCAAAATACACTTTTGATATTTCACTGTTCAGATCCCATCTCTTTTCTTTTCACTCTTTAACACTGACTGTATTATTTGGTCTCAAAAATCTTTTATATATATGAAAGTAGTAGTAAAGTAATTACATAAGTAGTAAATGTTTTGACTCTCTGTATCATAAGCTTGTCTTCTTCTTTCAGTAACAGATCTACATTCTCTTCTTTCTGTCACTTGCTACGTATTTATAAAACCTTTCTACACATTGGTGTCAATGGCCTTTTTTAGTTAAAACTCATTTTTGTTTGCTAGCCTTAGATTTCTGTTCATGCGTGCTTTGTGCTGTTTACTCTTACTTTAGTATGCATCTGTTTCCATATTTCCTATTGCTTTTTGGTTTTCAGATCATTAAAGAACTCTAGATGAAGCCATATCAGGACCTTACCATGCTTCCTATCATTGTTCCACATCATGATGGTTTGTCACTGTGTCATTTAATGCTATCTTTTAGTAACTACTGCTTTTCTTGGATTCCTTTTTCCCTTTGTCCTTCTAGAACTCCTCACTGTAGGACCTTGCTTAGTAATTCAAAGTTTCTGTTTTTAAAGAGCAGAGTTCAGCATTCTCCTTATTTGATATCCTCACATTTCTCAAGTCATTCATCATCATCCTCAAAACTGCCCTACACACGTGTGTGCAACTACAGTATCTCTGTTACTCAGAATTGAAGGGAGTTGTTACTTTTCCCCTTTGCCCGTAAGTGGCTTTCGTTTTATGAAAAATACATATCAGACTCATTGCAAGAGTTTGATAGTTTCTGGCTTCTGGTCCAGCTTTTCAAACACATTTTTAGATGATTTAAGATCCCTTATTAATACTGGCACCTGTCTTTGGATGCTTCTGTGCCACTTTGCTATAAATAAGTACCATAAAGGATGGCATTGAGCATAGATAGCACTGAAGTTTTAAATCTGCAGCTGTGAGCAGCTTTAGGTGTTTTCTGTAAGTCTTAATGTAGTGGCATTATTTTTGAATAACAGTAACCTGCAATTGTACTGCAAAGAATACATTAGAGATGAGCCTGCTAAAAGTATGAAGGTATAAATGATAACTGGGAAGGTTTGTTAACAATCTGTCTCATGTTGTTCATCTTGATTTGTCTTTCATTTGCTAGAGTATGCTACGAGCGAGCCACCTTCAGTCCAACAATCCAAACATTCATCCTTTCTGCCATTTGGCATGGGGTTTACCCAGGATATTACTTAACATTTTTAACAGGAGTACTAATGACGCTAGCAGCACGAGCTGTAAGTATCAACCAGATATCTTCTTAACTAATAAGTAGTTTTGACAAAGAAAAGTGAGATCACGTGAGCAAAGTTCAGGAACAGCTCATGGGTAGCAGTTGTGTTTTCTCAGCAGGATTTTATAAGCAAATTCAGCATAAGCAATAATGAATCCAGCATAAGAATTAATGAATCTTTTTATATTAGTCCCATTTGATATTAGTTTTTTTTTATTAAGAGTTCTAAAGTGTGTCATTAGAACTAATATTTGGAGTATTCTGTTGGGTTTTTTTTGTACCCCACTAGTCCTAAAATATACCTTTGTAGTGAACATATGAAAACGGTTTAATACATAGGAGCTTTTCAGCAGAAGCATTCTGGTTTTCATTCGTTCCAAAACTGAGTGGTTACAGAATGGCTTCATAGAATAGAATGCCTGCCACATTCAGACAAGTAGTCTTAAGATGCATGGATTTAGGGGAGATGGGTGCGTATGCATTGTTTTGCTTAAATGTGGCTAAAATACTTAGAATCCCTGTGCTGGATTAAACATGCTGCCCTAAAAGGCACGGAATTTCAGCTGACTTATTCAGAAGTTAATGGGTACTTTGAATGGTTCAAAGATGTTTGTCCAAACGTTTCTATTCTTCCTGTGCATTTTGTGGAAGTACAACAAATTCTATGCAGTAAAGTAGCACTGACTAGTTTATTACTGATCTAACTTACTATTATATGGGTTTTTTTTAGATAAGAAACAACATCAGACACTATTTTGTTGAATCTCCTGCTGTTAAACTGTGTTATGATATTATAACATGGATGACAACGCAAGTAGCAATAAGTTACACAGTTGTGCCATTTGTACTGCTTTCTGTGAAACCCTCTTTCACCTTTTACAGGTAAGCACGTTCTCCCTGTTTCCTTTTCTTTAACTAAAAGGAAATGAGTTTATTTTCTGTTACAGCACTAAATTCTGTGGGGAAGACTTTATTTCCATTTTCCCCTATTCTTTTTTTTTATTTCAAACAAATATCTTAGGCACAAAGTACTGTATTTGAGTGAGTCTCAACAATCTATTCTTAAGCATCCTGAAAGACTGGTCATCGTTTTACTCAATGATTGGTTTTATTTGTTTTTCAGCTCCTGCTACTTCTGTCTTCATATCGCCAGCATCCTGGTGTTGTTGGTATTTCCATTGAAAAGAACTCAAAAAGGAAATAAAAAGCATGAAAGCATCCAGCCAGTGTGGTCCAAAAAATTAGAAGAAGAAAATCTTTTGCAAAAGAACAGTTATTCCACAACAAATAATAGTTTCAGTCAGAAAGAAGAAATAACCTGCAGATATCAAGCACTAAAGCAGTGATTGAGGAATATTATGATCAATATATTTTGTATGTTTTCAGAAACCCATTTTTAGCACCTTTTAAAGGGGTTTGTATTTGTTTGCAAAGATGTTTAGTATGAAAAGAATGCATTACCTAGGAAAATCACATACAATAGCAAGACTGGAAACAAAACAGATTAACCCCTCCCATGCCATGTCCCGGTGGGTCACGCCTTATATGAAGATATTACCATTATTTCAATGGGCACTCAGGACTTGCAACGTATGTCCATAGGGTCATATGTGTGCCCTTTGCTGAATGTACGTTGTGTATCCCAAGGCACTGATGGGGTGAAATGAAATCGTGTCAATCTAGGATTAACAAATGGAAATTAATTTTTCCAAATGAATGACTTGCCTTAAACCCTCTATTTACTGAAACATTGTTTCTAAGTGGTATTTTCAAGTCTGATTTTGTGGAAAGTATTTCAAATATTTAATACTACATGCTATAAAGAGGATACAAATGTGAAATGCAAAGTCATTGGAGGGTTTTTGAACCTCTTCTCTAAAAGGGAATTGCAATAAGCATCTCAGTATTTGGAGGGTTTTCTCAAAGTATCTCAAACAATTACAGTACATTATGGAACTGTAAACATTACTGATGCCAAATTATAGTTAGGTCTCTGTGACAGAATCTAAGAAAGCATAGCCCTTCTGAACAGATTAAAAAAAAAATCATCTTAAGGTTCACCTTTTCCAGGGCTTCACAGCTCTAACTTAGGTTTCCTTTGATTTCAAGTACATAAAAACAACAAAAACCACCACTGAGTGGGCTTTGCAGATAGAGAAGGAAAGGCAGCCAAAGGATGCTGAAGACAATGTGCAAGCACCAGAACTTCAACGGAAATTTGTTTTTACCCTTAAACACCAGAAATATTTATTCTAGAATATAATTATTTTACCAAAAAAGAGGTTTTAGTACTTAAAAACAAAGTAATTTTGAATTTTAAGGCATACAGTAGTTGATGATGCTAGCAGTAATAAACTTGAGATCTAGTTCATAATCAAACATGAAATCACCGTGATGAACAAGATCTGTCAGCTTGATCATTGATTTCCCTTTATGCGAAGAAGTGTATGAACTGGGGGGAAAAAATTTCTTTAAATTAGAATTTTAGATGCAGGTATCACATGGCACTTGTAGGAAAAATAATGAGAGAAAGAAATGAATATCTAACTGACTGAATCATGGCAGAAAGTCAAGGGAATGATGCATTGGTTCTGTCTACTCCAGACCATTTGTTGAGATGATGGTCACTGCTAGAGTACTGTTTTAAAGGGCTACATTTTAATTGTTTTTTAATTGTTTGTATTCTGTGTTATTCTTTTTTTTTTTTTTTTGTTTTAGTAAGCACAAACTGCTTATCCACATGTTGTATCGGCTTTACAGATAAAACAAAGCACTGCTGGGGAAAAATAACACGGCTCAGTGGGTAACCTATGAATGAGTGAAAACGAATATGTCATACTATTTTGATCCTGATATTTTTGATCAAACATCTGGCACTAGTGAGGTCAGTATTCCCACTCCAGGGTCAATGTTGCATTCCAGGGAAACTGCAGTGGTCGTTCTCAGCTCTGGGGACATTACTGTGCAGAAATAGTCACAATATTTGTCCCGTTTACTCTCCAAAAACCAAATCCTCAGTCAAGTCTCTGTGACCTCACTTGTAGTAACTCTGTGTCTGGCCTTTGGCTCCTAGCTTGAAACTTCAGGAGGAAAACATACTTTTTGTTGTTAGCACTTAGCGTACTTTTTGTAGGTTAGCACTAATTAACTATTTAACTAACTAATTAACTAACTAACACTTGGAAAGGTGGAACCAAATGTGAAATGAGTCTTAGATAGGCAGGGATGTTCATTGTTTCAGTGACAGCTGTATTATCTTAAAAAAAAATATCAGATTTCTGAATCCTTATGTTGGTCATTCAAGTCGGCTTCCCCTTTGCACGGGGCTGCCAATGTCATCAGATGTGTTTTTGAAACAGCATTTTTTTCTTCCACTGTATGTAAATAAGGGCACACTAATTTCTTTATGCTTACTGGAGATAGAATCAGGAAAGACATTGTCCACTTTCTGTTGCTGGAAGGATATCTACATTAAATAACAAATGGAAGTTCAATCTTGTAGGTGAGTAGATTCTGGGTTGGTTCTTTTAGTATTTGCTGCTGTTGAGCTTAAATTCCCCTTCTAGTTGGTGCAGGCCACGTATCTCCTCAAAGAAGTGGGCTTGGATGCCAGTACTTCTGATGTGCCATTTTCCATTAATATTCTGGGACTCCTGTTTCCTTCTTTTGGCATGAGTACCACTGTGTGCAATGAAAACTTCTGAATTCTTGATTAAGAAATATGAAAACAGTTGTAAGCAACCCCCAGAAAGTAAGTTGAATTAGGCTGTGAAGTCTGGTATTTCAACATGAGCAAATGCACAGATACAGTTTTGTTCGGAAGTTTTATATAAGTTAAAACAGTTAAGAGAATACAGTCATGCTTTAGCTGGTCACAAACAGCGAAGATGGGTTTCAAAATTGGACATGACAGGGGTCTGTGTGCAATACAATTAGTTATTTCTTCATGATTTGAACTCCTTAAATAATAGCAGCATAAGAAAATGATGTCAATTTTGTTCTGCCTAGAATTTCTTTTCACGTGTAGTGTCGTAGAGTTTAGTTTTTAAATATCATTGTTGAATATAGAGGTACTCATAACCAAAATCTGCTCTTCATGCACGTGAACTCTCTTGAGGACTATCACAAGAGTGGGCCATGGGGTTTTTTTTGTTGTTTTTTTTACTTTTAAGTGGCAGCACTCGAGTTTTTGTTGTTATTTTCCCTCCACTTTGCTAGTTTTTTGCCTTGCTCTGGCAAATGGAAATCTTGCACTGGATCCTTTTTATTCATTCAGTTACAAAGATAAGAGCAGACAGCCCAGGTGCTTTAGGTAATTTTCAGGTTTTACACACACGGCTTCATAATAATGATTTTGAAAAGGTGGAGGTGATTTACTACATATGACTCTTTCTGAGAAAAATAGTAGAAAGCAAATTGCTTAGAAACACTTCAGACATGAAAGAAACATGGTTTTAAGTATTCTTTCACTTAATGTATATCCAAAAGGTAAAAGTCTTTTCTGTGTTCCAGATCAGCACTCTTTGAAAAGTAAAGATAACATATCATTCATGATATTATGGTGCTTTGCAGATATTTGCCTATTGTGAACAGTTCATCCAGACACTTAATGAATTAATATTATTTACTAAATGTAGTCATCCCGACAGTAGCTATTTGCTCGCATAACCTTTTTTTAATGCTTCTGTATTAATGAAAGAGATGTATTATATATATTTAAAGAATAGTTTCAGTGGTGCCTACTACTGTTCCATTAGGGAAGGCTTTGTTAGCTATACAGCTACATCAGTGCCCTTCACGAAACTTATTTTTCTGTGGCTATTCCTTAAGGTGACACGTAGACAATATTTCCATAACAAGTGACATTTGAAAACACGCTTTCATGTAAAAAACATATTATCATGTAAAAATATTGGTCCTCATTTTAACGTGCTCTTAATAGCAATGCAACAAAGACAACTTTGCAAAGAGATCTTAAGTGTATTCTGTGCTCTCCACTGACTTGTGATATGAGTTTTACCAGTAGAGTATGTTATATATTAAAAAATGGTACAGTTTTTTTAACTTCCTCCCTTCCCCTTACAGGAATAAGTAGTACAAACAGAAGCACTGTGTTTGTCTGGCACACACTTGGTAGCTGTGCCCCTTTTTAATAGCGCTGATTTAGTTAGTGGTAAAACTTCTGAGTGGCTGAGATCTGGTTTTGCAAACAGCCCTATGAGAACTTGGCCTCCTGTCAAATTCATATCAAAAGTAATTTTAGCAGTCTGCATTTTTCTCAGGAAACACATTGTTGTCAATTGCTTTAAATACAAGGTCAGATGGGTACTCACGTTCACATACAAATGTGTTGCAGTTGCTTACGTGTAAACTTTCACTTGTTCAGCTTTTTAAGTCAGCCTTGAAAGATGGAGAAAAGCATGGGTTATAATTTTAGGCTTTCATTTCCTTAGTTCTTTCACTTTGTCAGCTTCACTGGCACAGCTGCCCAGAGAGGTGGGGGTGCCCCATTCCTGGAGGTTCTCAGGGCCAGGCTGGGTGGACCCTTTGCAGTCCCTATCCTGCTTATGGTCAGGATGGAACATATGCCAGCACAGGGGGCTGTGCAGTGCTAAGCATGTCCCATTGGAGCAGACCTGGGCAGGGGAGCTTATGGCAGCCACAGCTGTGGCTGCTCTGTGCTGGGTCTGCCTGAACTGCCATGGGTGTTGCAGTCTTAACCCAGACACTTTACAGCCATCATCAGATCCTGGCATCTGCAAAGCCACCGTGCCATGTTATAGCTGCACGTGTTGAAACAGTTGCTTGGCATGGTTAAAATTAAATGATGATTATTTTTTTAATTTCTTAAAAACATTTTGAGATTAGCTTTTTGTATACTTTTAATAAAATCTAGCTATCAACTATAACAATTTTCAACCCCAAATAATATCTAAAACAGGACTTTGCTCCCTTCACAGCTATATAAATTTTCAAAAGCAAGCTTTGCCACTTCATCCTGTTCCGTGAGTCAGCTATGTGTGTGTTCAATGACTTTTGGCCTGGTTTTGGTTTTAGATGTTTGTAGATTGCCTGGACCCCTGTGCCTATCCATATAAACCTCGTGAACTGGCAAGCTGTAGTTGCCAGGAGTGTGCATAAATAGATGCAGCAGAGGCCGTACTGCTAGTTACGTGAGCATGGCTTGGGTGCATGCAGCACCTGCTGGTGCCTGCTTGGTTTGCTCCCACAGTGCTGAGCTTCTACTTCTAGAAGCAAGAACAGAATTCAGTGCTTGTAGTTCAAGTGGAAAGTTAAGGGCTGCTTTCACTTTGGGTGTTCTGCTGTAGACCAGGCAGACAAAATTGGGCAGCAGATAAAGGACTGAAATCAGAGTTGGAAATTGCAGGGTCATTTCTGGTGGACCTTTTTCTACCGATAGTGACTGAGCCGGGCACCTTACTCCTATTGAACCTTTTGGCTAAATAGGCCTCAAAAAGTCCCTTTCATTCCAAGGCAAACAGCCCACGCTGCACTGACATTTAAGTGTCCCCACAACACAGTAGGAGCTGCCAGCTGTGGTCTGAGCTTCAGTCAGACTCAGCAGTTCCCTTCCTCCCAAACTGCAGAGATGTGATCTGAGACAAAAAGCAGTGAAATGTGGCCCCTGGAGACCTGCAATCGGAATAGTGCAACACTGCACATTAAAGATGCAACCAAATGTTGTGACAGTAAGTAAAAGAAGGATTTGCCTAGACATATTTTGCCTTTTTTTGTATGTTTACCTTTACATTTTTTCTGTGTATCCTTTTTGTCCGGTGGTATTGACTGTTTCTCTGCAGCATCTTCTGATGTGTCATACCGTGACAGGTGTCAGAAGGGACACAGCAGTAGCCGGGTGGTCATTCTGACATCCCAGACCTCAGATGTGTTCTAGATCAGTTAGAAGAGAGCATTTAAAATGTATGGAATGAAAAATGGTGCAGGACAAGCGAATATAGCATTGTTCAAAGATGTGGTAATAAGTTATTCAGTTTAAGAATATAAAATACAGAATCGCATTCTTTCCTGCCTTGGTCACACGTTCAAGGGAGTAGTTTTACCTCAATGCTGAAGTAGTTATGCCTCCAGATACCCGTGTATTAAGATGAGAAAACACCCCTAAAAGTGTGGATAGATACAGTATCCCTAAATTTGCCTTTCCTGATTCAGAATATAATGCATTGTCGGTGAATTTCATTTTTATTATTCCAAAATATATATTTTTTAAAAAGTGTTATTTTTCAACAGATCCATAAACTAAGTGTTGGTGTATGGTAAAATTAAAATACCACTGTTAGTTACACTGTGATTGTGATATTTTAATAATTACATATTTCTAATTTGTCTCAGCTGTGCTGCAGAAGCGGCATGCTGTTATGTTTTAAAGGTGTTTTTAACTTGCCTATAAATGTTTTTTTTCTAATTTGTGTCTTGAAATCTGATTAAACTGTAGTTAAAAAAAAAAAAAAGTGAACTTGTTTTTCCAAGTTCTTTGGTGTCTGTCTGTTTTTAATTAGTGCTAGGAATGGTATCACGCTGTGTTTTAAAGCAGCTTCTCCTTTACATATAACCAACCATTACACGCACTTACATTGTTACTTGGGGTATTCTGTTTAAAAATTGCTTTCATCCCGTGGGGCTTACATACAAATCTATACATGTAATAGTTTCCCAAGTCCAGCTGCGTGTTAATTGGGAAATGTACTTACACAACATGGAAATCTCCATCTCAAAGCTTCCTGCTACACTGTGCGGCGACTGCAGTTTTTTCCAGCTGGGAGCTTCATAACTAACAAATCACAAGCAGTGTTTTGAACAAGCTGCTTATTTAACTGCTGACTCCAAAGAAGCAGGATTAAATGTGTCCTATGTGTGCGTGCTTCTTTTGCTGTTTGAAATATCACTAAGAGGGCTCCGCTATGGTAGTTCCTGTTGGCGGGTGATGGTATTTTAAAACATACGAATTCCTCAACCTAAAGTCTCTTTACCATGCAGATTAACATAGATTGTTATGGAAAAGAAGGTATATTGTATGCCACTGTGACACAAGTGCTGTTCCCATGACCTCCTGTCTAATACTGACTCATTCCCTCTCTTCTCTTCATCAGGTATTAATGCTTCAGAACAGACTATTTAATGCCAGTATAATTTGCTGAACAGGTCTTTACAAGGATCTATTTTTGCAGGTGGTCCCACCTTAGAGCAGCACTTAGAGCATGTGTGCTGCTCTCTAGAAAGACCCTACTGTATTAATGATATTTAAATGCTGCGTTCAGACTTTCCCTTTAGCAAGTTGTACTGTGGGAGATAAAAAGCACTTGCCACTTCAACACAGGACTACAGATACAGCTGAAGAAGCTCCAATGACTTGTCATTCCAACCAGAACTGAGATGCTGCCATGGAAATTGCCTTCTCAGCTATGCGTTCACAATGGAGTGGGTCACGAGTATGAAAAACATCACCATGAACTAAAGGTTTATCGCTCCATCAGTGAGAAACATTTGAGCAGATGAAGATAAAATAAAACTGCTGAGATTTACTGGTACACCCAATTATCCTTACAATGGAAAACTGTGACTCCACGCCTTAAGATACTGAAGAAAATGTCCTGATTCAGAGCATCCTGCAGACACAGATATTATCTTGTGCCAACGGTTAACCTTAAATTGGCGCAAGTAACTTCCTGATAACAAAGCAGGACGTTTTAGTGCATAATGCAGAGGCAGTTTTAGGGGAAGATATCTTTACCCTAACTGTTAAATTAGAAGCGGAGACGTGAACCCTCGGTGGGGTTTGCAGTTCTTCCTGGGATGGTTGTGTCTAGCAGCAAAATAATTTTCTCCATGTGGGTTATTCGTTATCTTTCCAAACTCAGTAACTATAGCAGTAAAGGGAATCTCTGCATTTTTATTGTTATTCTGATGCCATAAGAAACACATTTAAATATGAAGTGTGAGATATACAAAAGGCTCTTATGACTCAAAGCAGTGTTTTCCCAGAAAGTTCCCGATGGGATCCCTAAATTATTTGCTTGATTAACAACTTAATTCATTGGGGGATAATTCCATGGCAGATTTCCCTTTGTTAGAAACATGTTGGCCTTCACGGCAAACCTTTTTGCTGTGCCCCCAGTCTATGCTTTAAGTGGTTAACATCTCTGCCCACAGAGTCCACCTCATAACAGCCTTTTCCCATCATAATGCTTTGGTCAGAAGACAAAAATATACTTGCCAAATGGCTGCAATTTTGATCAATTTAAGTTGAAGAAGTTAGAAGAAGGAAACAAAACAGTTCAAGCATTATAGTAATTACTATTAGTACAATAATAAGATTATTAATGATTAAAGCACAGTCAAAATCTATAACCTTGTACAAATTATTTCACTGAGTCTCATTTGTTTCTGGGCTGTTAACTGAACTGGTATTAGGTACTGGTTTGGGATAGTGTCAGATATTTAAACCAATACCGTCTAGGTGTGCAAGGGAACTTTTTTTTTCAAGTATGTTTTGGTGGTATGAATGACGTTACTGCAGAATGCAGAAGTCTGTCAGAGGGGGGATTATGAATCCTTCAAGTCATCTGTGCTGAGTTCTCACATTTCTCTCTTTCTCCATAGGTTTTGTTGGGGTTTTGTTTTGGTGTTTGTTTAATGAGTTGTTCAAATGCCAAAAATCCCAGGCCCCAGAGGCCACTCTTACTGTTAGTGATATGACAAGTTTTAGAACATTAAGACAAAAATTCAAATGGGGAACAGAACACTCCATGTAAAATTAACATTTTTCTAGATTGCAGCTTCAACCCCTCAGTAAGACCATATTACATCGTCTGTGTGAATTCACTGATGGGAAAATGTTGCTCATGTAAGGGTAGGGTGCGAGTGGAAGAGCATGAGACAGAGTTCTGCAGTTCCTCAGCTGAGATCAGCAGGCACGAGTGTGTCAGGAGTTGGATGAGCCGAGTGAAGGGGGGAGAAGGTGAAGTGCAGACAGCGGTGCCTTCCCTGCCTTCCCATCACCAGATGTACAGAGCCCTCGCACGCAGGAGCTGCTGTTTCTGTTTGTAGTCATGGAGTGAGAATATAGCTAATACCTTATGTGTGGAAAAACTATGGTAAAAGAATAAGGATTTAGATTATGATGATATCAAGTGAGATTAATATACTCTGAAAGACAGTATTTTGAAAACATTTGAAAGTCCATAGATCTCATGATGCTCAGTTTCTTGAAACATCAGGATCACTCCTCCCTGAGCAGTGGTCCATAGGCATGAATTTAAGCAGCGCAGTGAATGCTTTCTAGCTCAGCAGGAACTGCAGGGATTTGGGATCTTTTCACATTGCACATCTGTTGTATAAAGAAGAATGTGCTTTAGGCCTTTCACTGCTCCCAGTTTTTCAGCTGAACGCATCTCTTGGTGCAGACCTATGTGGATACAGCTTCTGATCTTCAGAGTTTGCTCATTTTTTCTTGTATTAACAATTTTTGTGCACATAAGGTACTCATTCTATCTGGGTATGAAGAAGTTCATAATGTAATTGAACTTCTTTAAAAGGTCAGGGGAGGAACTTGCAGTCACTTTATGGTTAAAGGTATTTGGGACATAAGGGAGGCACCGTGCATGTTTTTGCAGGAGGCTAACAATTATGTTTCAACAGAAGGATGGGAGACCTCAGTGTGGTGAAGATTTTGACGCTTTCACCCTTGGGAACTGGTAACCTCAGAAATGTGACTGCATCCAGGTCTGGGACCCCCAGCACAAGGAGGACACAGAGCTTTTAGTGAGGCCCAGAGGAGGGCCGCAAAAACGACTGCTGGAGCACCTCTACTATGAAGAAAGGCAGAGGCCGCTGGGCTTATTCAGCCTGCAGAGAGCCCTGGGGAAACCTCACTGGAGCTGTGGGTGCCCCATTGCTGGAGCTGCTCAAAGCCGGGTTGGGTGAGCCCTGGGCAGCCTGAGGCGGAGGGGGGCAGCCAGCCCATGGCAGGGGTTGGGCGGGGGGCTGTGAGGTCCCTTCCTGCTCGGTGATTCTGTTTAAGCTCTTGTCCGTGCCTGTCGAGGGAGCTGTTATTACTGTGGTCAGTATGGAACTAAACGAATCCTGTAACCAAACACGTCTGTTACCATGGATTCGGACAGTCCTGGGGATGACTTTTTACAGCCACCACACAGGTCGTACACAGAAAGCACGGTGTGAAGAGCCGTCATTAGCGTGGTGATGAGACCCGCTGCAAGCAGCGCGGGAAGCCGCAGCGCGGGAAGCCGCAGCCCGAGGCCCAGCGACGGGATGGGCACAGCGGCTGTTAAGGGACGGCTCCGGGGCTGAGCGCGGAGCTGCAGCGCTCATCCCGGGCCGCTCCCCGCGGCAGGGCGCCGCGCGGTGACTCAGGCCCGCCAGGGCTCCCGGGCAGGCTTTTCCGAGCTTCGTGACGATCCGTTTAGAACCGCTTATTAACGCGCGAGCCCTGCGGGGCCGTTCAGCGCGAGCGGCGCCCGCTAGCGGCGCGTCCCCGTTCCCCGGGCACGGCACGGCACGGCCAGGGACTGCGGGCAGTGGAGACGTGGGCGGGGCGGGACTCCTCGTCCGCCCGCGCACACCTGGATGCGGGCGTATGAGCGCGTGTGTATTCGTCTTCTGTAGGCAGCGCACCTGGGCT
>JAOWBP010001760.1:77883695-77895968 GCA_028571105.1 Tragopan temminckii | reverse complement strand
CTAAATGTTCCATCCCTCAATTTAAAACCATTTCCCCTTGTCCTGCTGTTATCTACCCTTTCAAAGAGTTGAAAGGGTAGCTCATCTGTCAGCTCATCTGTGGCCATCAGACCCCAAACCTTCAGGTGAAGTTGAAGAAGGATGGGTTGGCCTGGTTGCTCATCACTGAAGCATGGTGATATGAGCTCTTCCTTCTGTGGCCTTGGGCTCATAGGCAGTCTGATTTTGTTCATTTTGTTGTGGGTTTTTTTTCCAGCACATTTTGAAGTACTGAGAAGACAGACTAGTGTGTGGGTCACAGGGATTGATATTACATTCTAGAGAGTAGTTTCTTGATATGTGGAGAGGACTGTGACTTTCTGAAGGCCACAAGCTCTGGCTGGTTGTGTGATCAACGTTCAAAGCGGATGTACACCAGTGGTGTACGGTTTGATCAGGAATTGTATAAATAAGGAATCTTTTTTGGGTGTAACAACAGCATGTTGGGGCAGGCTAGCCTACCCTGTGCAATGTTACACAGACAAAGCTAAATCTAATCAGTATTTGTATTGGCTTAGACTGGATGGTTACAGAATTAGAGGTTTAGCTTTGTCACTTTGGACCTTTTTGCTTGATGTTTTTCCCTTTCAAGTTTCACAAACATGTTTTATGTTGTAACTGCATGGAGTGGACTTTCGCTGTGTGAGCAATGAAAGCCAATTACATTTGTTGGAATTAAAGCAGTTAATATAGCTACATCTAATAACTATTCTGTTATGACCCTAGTGGTGAGAATTTATTTCTTAGTGGTTTTCACAGTGGTGGAAGCAATGGGACAACCAGCCAACCCAGGCAGCAGCTGTCAGCAGAGGGCAGGAATGTGGGCTTGGGAAACTCCAAGGCTATTCTGTCTCTTTTTCTAAAAATCAGAGCAGCATGATGCTACATTGGGATCATATCTGCCTTTTGAAACTGTAGTTACACATTTAAAGTCTATGTTTTCTCCTCATGTATTGGAAGGAGTGGAGCTTGACTGAAAATTAAACCTTTATTTATAGTGAAAAAGTGCCTTGTGCTGATTGGTTTACTTAACTTTCTTCTAGCAACGTAACATACTATGCTGTTGTCCTTCCACAGCATGGGAAGAGCCTAAAATAACAAAAGCGTTACGACAGCTCCCAAAGGGTGGCTTTGCCAAGGTCACTGCTCCTATTTTCTCTGGATTTTGTGCAAATAGAGATAGGTATGTTAGGTACTCGACCAAATATTTTATTTAGAAGATGAGTCCCTCAGAAGTGTAAAATCAAACAAAAATGCAACTCCTGCCCCTGGTTATGCAAATACAATCAGCTGATGTGTGTTGTTAGCCTGAGACTGTGACTGGTCAGCGTGTACAGAGCTCTGGAATTAACCTGTGGATGTTACTGCTGTTTTTTAGCCAGCAAACCAAAGTCTTTGAGGGTCACAGGGATCCTGCTGTGAAGGCACAACACAAAGCTACTGAAGCTTTAGCAACTTCTTTTTGCTCATTTTGTGCTAATTTTTATGTAGTTATGATGTAAACCTGGAATTGCTGAACAGAGTGAGGGTGATAAAGATGGGAGGATGTCTTGAGAGGAAAAAAACCAAGCTTACAGAAGGCTATTAAATGTGTGCACTGAGTAGTATTTGATTCCAGGCCTTTAAGGTGCCGATGGTTTGAGCCTCGGAGCTTTGGGAAGTAGACTGTGTGTGCATGTCTGAGCACCTCCCTTTAGCCACTCCTTGGGAGGAACGCTGACCTGGATGGAGACTTAGAGCTTAACAGCACTGCTGCTTGGATGAGACCTTTAGCTCTTCTTTTGTTGTTGATGATGTGGTGGGCAGAATAGTAAGGATTAAAAAGGTTTGTCTGTAAAAACAAAATATGCTCACCTTGCACTGAACTAGACAAGAAATGATGGTGTGAACTATTGTTTTGGTTTTGCTCTGCTGTGCTTGGGGGATGATCAAGAGGAGGGATTGTACAGGGCTGAGCTTTAGGAGCTATTCTGCAGAATTGTTCTGTAGAACAGTGTATTTGCTAATAAGAGATAACTCTGCATTTAATTTTTAGCAAAGTTAGAATAGAAATCCTCTTGATCAGAATCTTCTGCAGGGTACTACTTGGAGAGAGAGCTTGTTTGCTGTTTTCTATGTATAGTAAAACACATGATAATATATAGAATAAATTATATTTAATGTAAAATGTTAGAACCTATGAAAAAAAAAACTTTGATTATTTTACTAAATATTTTTAGTGCTTTCAGAGTTCAAAATAGTAGTGAATTAAAACATAAAATGGCAGCTTGATACAAGAAAAGCCCTGCTTACTAGTAGTATATTTAGTCTTGTTTGCTTATAACCTGTTTTCTAGTGCGAGGGGGGGACGTTGGTGGTTTTTTGTTGTTGCTTTTGTTGGGTTTTTAGCTTTAAAGCTGAAGTTAAATGTATCAGACAATCTGTTCTGCTTTCTGCTACTTCATTATTGCAATGTCTTCCAGACATGCCTGGCTCGGTTGCATCTGTTGATAGATGAAGGAAGGTCATTTTGACAAAGATCCTGTGAATTAGCTCTAAACAAATTCTAAATGAACGTCTTTGTGCCGACTAATTATATACCATACAACATGCATTACAGGTCAGTTTGTCTTACTAAACATATTGTAACTTGCTTGTAGCAGCTCTTGAACAAAGGGAGTTACTTCTGTAGTTCTGCAGTCAGACCGTTATTCACCTAACAGCAGGGATAGGTGGAAGATTAACATGGCTTTTTGAAAACCACTAGCTTTTGTACTAGAGGAGAAAATTCAGCCCTGGGTAACACTGCATTCACATACAGCCTATAATTAATGCTGTGGTGGTTAGGTACAGCTTCACATGGTTGAGCTCTGCAAAGCTTTGCTTGTTTTCCATGTCTATGGGGTGTTTTTTTTGAAGAAATCCTGCCGTGCTGGTAGTGGTGGCTAACATCTATTTCAGGTAGTCAGGTGGGTGACACTTTGGTCAGCAGCTAAATAAAGCTAGGTTTGGTTTTGTTTAGGGAATTGGTAGGCATAGCTGGTGCTGGATCTGATAGATGTTTGTGATTCTCCTCAAGGCAAGGAGACATTTGTGCTGCTGTTGTTTTTGTAACGATTTGCATTTTCACCTCTGGGGATGATAGGAAGGATGTCTGTCCCTTCCACTGCAGGGTGTTATCTAATGCTTTGTCAAAACAATTAAATACTTGTAAATACTTGTTTCTTCTTAAAATAAAAGCTGCAATAGGTTTGGGTTTTGTTGTTCTGAGATGATCACATGTACATACTGTTCCTCAACACATGGCTTTGATGCTTCTTTCTATAATTAATAATGACTGAGCTGCCTGAAAGCTCTGGCTGACGTGGCTGAATTTCAGGTATTTTCATTCAGTGGGGCTAAAATATCCCTGATACCTCATTTACTTTTCTTTTGAGTTGTATCACTTTGTCTTATCCATCTTATCGACCTTACCTTGTCTGTTATATTTAGAAAAACTTGAAAATGAATCAGATGAAGATCCAGCGAAAAAGAGGAGAGAAGCCCAGGAGCTTGTAGCCAGAAGCTCTGGAATGAGAGCAGAATTTGTGGATTGCTGGAGGATTTACACCTGTATTTGTTAACCAGGTTCATTATAGACAGATATCCCTCATAGTTCTAAGCCTTTGTGGGTGCTTAGAGAATGTATGTCTGGGCTTTGATCACAGCTTATGATTTTTGTTTTTCTGTGCAGACCAACTGTGAATGGTTATAACAACGTGGTTACATTTGTGTAACCTAACAGACTTCCTGTAAATCCTGAGCATAAATTTGGACTTCCATTCAAAGTTGTATATAATGGTAACTTCAGTTTCCTTCTTTCTGGGAGGCAGGAGAAAGGGGAGTGTCATTGCTGTCCCCTTTCCCAAATTTAGGGAAACCAGGTAATTCACTTATTGTTATGGATTTTTTTCCTTATTTCTTTCCTTTAAAAAAAAAAAAAGTTCATAATTCTCTTTAGTTTGTTCTATTATAATAATGATCAGATTCTGTTATTTTTAGGAAGCAAGAATCTTCTAGATTTAGTACCTGCAAATATGAAGTTCTTCACTGATAAGATAAACAAAATATTTTAGAAATAATCTGAAGCAAATATTTAGCTAAAATCCCATTATAAAATAACAGCAAATTATATATTGTAAGACTGGAGGTGTTTTCAAAATGCATAAGTAAAGTGAAAGCAACAGTTCTGTGGATTTTAGAGTGTTTCTCCTTGCTTTTGTTTTGTTGATTTTTTTTTAGGGGGTATCTATCTAGTGCTTTTGGAAGCACTGCCTGATCTGTCATACTGCTGTGGTTCTCTGCAGTAAACTGATGCTGATTTTAATTTTTATCTGTGTAATAACCTTTTAGGGAATTGATTATATTTACTTTGGTCACTTGTTTTCCAAGCCTTGCCATATGTTTCATGTCATTTATTTTATTGTCATTGCTAGCAGTAAAAACATCTATATTTCAGTCCAGAAACAACCCTAGTTTTCTTGCAAGTCACTTCAGGTGGCACTTGGTTGTTGCTATGTCTTTGAAAAGTGTATAGTATTGTTTTGTTATTCACGTGGACTCAATGGCCTGCCACATGGCAGCTTGTGATAATCCTTCTTGAACATCAACAACAAGCTTTGCCATGGCAATGTCAGATTGTATCTCTCACTTGCTCATAAGGCAAGTATGATTTTGAAACAGTAGGTTTCACTTAATGAAGCATCAAATTTTGTATCTTTGCGTGTGTATTGACCTTTAAGCTATTACTGAAGACCTTTACGCTTACTTGTAGAGCATGTTCAAACTTGCAGTGCTGAAACAAAAAAAAACAAAACAACACAAATCTAAGAAGCCTGACGAGGTCTCTCTGGATGGCAGCGTGACTCCCTGGCCTATCAGTTATTTCTCCTGTTTTGTGCCATCAGCAGACATGCTGAGGGTGCTACCACATCACCCAGGTCAGTTACGAAGCTGTTGAACAGGACCAGACCCAGTAAGGACCCTTGGGTCAGTATGGATCCCTTTCCTTTGCTGCTGGCCTCCAGCCAGACTTTGCATCACTGACCACCACTCTGGGTGCAAGCATTCAGCCAGTTTTCCATCCACCTCACTGTCTGCTCTTCCAGCACATACGTCAACAGCTTCTCTGTGAGAATCTTAATGGGGGGCAATGTCAAAAGCATTACTGAAATTCAAGTATACAATACCCGCTGCTCTTCAGTTCTTTGCCAAGTCAGTCATTTCATTGTAGAAAGTTAGTTTGTAATTGAAGTTGTAAGGCATTTAAGCAATACCACAGCCAACTGCAAGTAACCTTACTGTCTTGTATGTTTTAGTATTCCATAAACAAGTAGCATCATTGCCTCAGTCTGCCTCAGCACCCTCACTCAGAAGGCAGTGAGGCCCTGGCACAGCTGCCCAGAGAGCTGTGGGTGCTCCATCCCTGCAGGCGCTGAAGGCCAGGTTGGGTGGGCCCTGGGCAGCCTGAGCTGGTGGGGGGCAGCCAGCCCATGGCAGGGGTTGGGTGGGCTGTGAGGTCTCCTCCAACTCAAGCCATTCTATGATTGTATGATTGCAACTTGGTTTAAACTATTTGTTTTAGCTACAGATATTGTCTGCCCACTTCTGGACATATTTCAACACTTGGGGTTAGAGATGTAGAATTACGAAGACGTGTGTGTGTGACTGAAATGTACTGGTAATGTTCTTTCTGCAACTTTAGAACTTTAGAAGAACTGAGTTTGCTGGAGAATTGGCCTTGCACCTGCCATGCCTGGTATTCAGAGCAGCATAATCTATTTATTTCTTAATTTCCTATATGTAGAATATGTAGCTCTTCAGTGAAACTGCAGTTTTCAGTTGCAAATTCACGTAGTGCTAGAAGAATATATCATGACTATATAAAAAAGAACCTAAGATTTCCCCATTTTTCATTACTTTCCTTCTTTTAGGATATTTAGTAATTTTTCAACTGCAGGTTCAGCATAGCTCTTCTGCAAAAGAAAGTCTTCATGTTTTCTTAAGAACTTAGTGCAGGAGCGTTACAAGGTAAAACATTCTGAAGTAGAAACTGGTGATTGTTTTTGTTTGTCTGATGGGATGTGCCTAACCCACTGATGTATCAGAGAATCACAGAATCATAGGACCACATATGGCATGGTCCTTGTCCTAGCATAGTGAGCCCTGCTGCTGTGGTGGGCATTGTGAGGTAGGAAAGCTGTAGTTGGTGTTGTGTGAAATTCTGTTTGCTTTAGACCTGCTGCAATATACAGAGAATAGACTGCTGTTAGTAAATATATCATGTTGCCGCTGAGGATAAAATGAGATTTTCTTAGAGAAAACAACAATATTTAAATTGTTCTTGTTTTATTTCTATTTATTTATTTATTTATTTTGTGTAGTGTATTTGGGTAGGTTCCAACCCCAAACATTCTATGTAATATTATTTTTTGTTGGAGATTATTTAGTCTTTGTGCTACCAGCACAAAGTAAATTAAAAAAAAAAAAAAGAAAGAAAAAAAAAGGCTGGTAACACTGAAAATCATGTTGAATTTTAGCTAGTGAAATGGCTGGGAGTTACATCTGAGCGGGCAAACCAGTCATCATTCATGTGAAACCTGTGCGATTTCTATCGGGAAGAGGAAGCAGCTTTTCTTACAGAATCTCCTGAAGTTGTTACTTCCTAACTTGTTCTGCAGTGTATCGTGCTCCTGATATCTGTGGTCCACTTCTTAATTGTGTCAACTCTTTTCCTTGCTGAAATAATTCAGTAGTATTAGGAGTCCATTATTGCTTAATTTTGTTGCGTTTCTATTATACACATTTTTGTGCCATTTAGCCACTCAATATGATACTGTTTCTGGATTATTAAAATGGATGAAAAAAGAAAAATGCTATTTATTGCTAAAGCGGGCAACCTAAAGCTTTAAACAAGCAAGCAAACGTGGATTTACACAGCTTCTGATGCATGGTATATGAGGTCAGAAATAGTTCTCTGTCCTGAAAGCTGGACGTCTTGAAATATTGTGTAGTTTAAATCTAGCTCAATTCTAAAAGGTTAACCTGCAAGTGTTCTCTATGGCAAAAACAGGTATCACTTTCAACTTGAAGAATAATGTCTAAGACTTCAGACTTCATTATGTAAACTCTTTTGTGCTAAAATATTGGTTTGAGAAAGAAAGGAAAAGCGTGTCCCAGACTCCTCCTGGAGTCACTCCCTCACTGTGTCACCTTAATACAGTCCTAGTTCTGATTTTCCATGTGGTACATGAAAATTTTCAGTTTAATTGGATTTTGATTGTACAACATAGTCTGCTGTAGGGATTGAACATCAGTCTAGTGTGCTTGGTTTCATTATCGTCAACATTTTACATCTTACTAATTGGAGGGAAAAAAAAACCTGACCTTAAAATGATACGTGAAATTAAATTTCTAATACTTAGAAAAGTTGCCTTTCTGTGTATTTTTTATATTTGCAAGGATCAACTTTAACGGGAGGCGTAAACTCATACGGTTCCCTTTTCAATCAGATATGTTTTAATGGGTATATTTGAAAATTAATGTTCTTTTCCAGTGTCTGTGGCATCAGAAGCAGTGAGGTTTGTGGTGATGAATTTCAAATGTATAGAAGTACATTCAATGGAGATGATGTTCAATGTATAATTTGCTTAATTTGCCAAATTCGCATACTGGTACGGTCAAAAATTAACTTTGAACTAAAAATAATAGATTCATTTTATAGAACTTCTGTTCTTCACAGCAGCATTTACATTACAAATCCCAAGTTTCACTCATGTCAATAAACAAGATAATGGCGATAGCAGTTGTAATTTAGTACTGTACACTTGGAAAAAAATCTTCATGGTTCTGTAGAATAAATATTACAGAAGTCAGAATGAAGGTGTATTTACACGTGCAAATTATGCAATACTCACTTGAAATTACTGAGTATTAAAATCTAATTAAAGATTGCTGACTCAGTGGAGAAATGTTTTTAATTAAAATGCTTTTTGTTTTTTACCCTTGGCAGGTATTGCTTTGTTTTTGCTTTGGGATACCTCACTGTGTGCCAAATTACTAGAGTCTATATCTTTGATTATGGACAGTATTCTGCTGATTTTTCTGGGTAAGGACAAAAAAAAATCTCTCCATCTTACCTTCCTGTGTGATGCTGCCTCTTTGTTGTTTATTTTTCCCTTTCCTACCCACGGCAATGTGATGAAACCTGAACTGTATCTTACATGCATGTATGTGTCTGCAATCTGATGACTTGCTGTGAGTTAAATCTGAATGTTTTAAGGGATTTAGCTTTTAGCTTTTCTCTCTTTTGGGTTTTATGCTACGTGTTCCAGAAAGGAAAGGCCAAGGAGAGAGGCACCTATGTGTTTAAGTAGCCACACCACCCTTAGAACTAGAAAGCTCTGCCTGTTTATGTTCTCATTTTATATGAGGGCCTTAATCTATATTTGGTTGGAGCCATATGTGAGCAAAATACAATAAAAAAGGTGAGGCAAAAATGAAAAATATTGGTGATTCTTGTCAGTACTACAGACAGAAACGAAGCGCATCATTTCCTATGACTGTTTGCTCCTGGTAGGTCTTTGATTTCAAGGAGCATTTTGGGAAAAAAAAGAGACTTGTGCAAGTCTGTTTAAAAACAGCAACAACAAAAGCATTAAATACTTCTCAGGAATAGTGGGAATGGCATTGGTGTTTGTAGTTCAGTATTCCTGCACTGTGTAGCAGAGTTGTGTTTGCCTTGTCACTTCTCAGTCTTCATTGGTAAGAGCCCCAAAACTACCTTGTAGGCTGAAGCCTGTAGCTTTTATGGCTAAGTTCATCCCTCCCGTTCTCATCAGAGGAGATCTAACCATTGCAGACAGCAGAGCCTGGAGGGCACATCAGCTGACCCTCCACTGAGTGTCTACCTTGACGTGAACTGGATCACTTGCCCCTGACTATCTTGTCAAGATTTCTGCTGACTATAATGAGAGATTGTAACAAAGATATATGCATACAGATGCACAGAGCTAGATTTACAGATGTTGAACTGAATTTCACCATTAAGAGTGGAATCATGATCCAAATGCTCTCCTTTACAGATCACTTAAGGGCCAAACTGTACAGCCTTACATCAACCAAAGCTCTGAGCTCACTTGGGAAGCAGTGTAATTGTATTTGCCTGTTACTGATCTAAAACTATTAATAGTAGCCTGAGCACACTGTTCTTCAAATGTGACTGTATTGCTCTGATAGCAGCTGTCTTTGATGTTAGCTCCGATTTCTGCCAGGTCTAAACGTGTCCAGAGATTCATGAAGTCTGTGCTCTGGATAGAGCCGCTCTGTTCAAACGACCCTTTCATGCCTGGGAGCTTGGTGTATGCGTATTGTATTAAATCTCTGGCATAAACTGCATCTGCTCCCTTGAGACCTGAGACAGGAGTTGTTTCCAAAACAGGAGGAGAACTGCATGCTGCAATTTGAACTGAAAGAGGCTATTTTCCCTCAGTTTTCTCTAGTTCCAGAAAAGAGGTTGAACTCAAAATTAACAAAAATGCCCTAACCAGCTGGTGAATCCCAGCAACAGTAGTTCTTTCTTGGTACCAAAGAAGCTGGCACAGCTTTGTATAAAGGTTAACCTTGAGAGAGCTTTGAATGAATTTAGATATTTCTCATAACCCATCTTGCCCATCTGAAGTGTCCAAGCCCAGAGACTCTGCCAATGAAATTTGACCTTGTGCTGGAGGTGTGTTGTAATTCTGGCTTCAGTACTAACAGACCCCAGCTGCCTGCAAGCCTTCCACAGCTTCCTTGCCCTTCTGCCAGTACCTACAAGGGAAATGAAAACTGATATTCTGCCACACTGTTCCAGAAAGGGCTCTTCCTCTTTTAGTCTCCAGATTGTTGCTCCTCAGTCACATCTCTGAAGGTACTGGAAGAGCCATTTCAGAAAGAAAAAATATCAATATCTGCTATGATAACAATGACATGTGTCAGCTAGAATTATTGTAAGGTCTGTCTGAGCTTCTCCTGGGCTCCATCCCTGGACCAGGCAGGATCCGTGCATTCACATATCCATTTACAGAAGGAAAACCTGTTCTGTTCAGAATCAGCTGGAAATCTGTGACAGCACCAGGCAACTCTTCAGCTCAGATGCTGAAAAGAGACTAGAGAGATATTCCACAGTGTCTGTTCTCATTTATTTTTTTTCCTTGTTGATCCTCCCCTGTCACTCTAGCCTTGATAACAGGATTTTTGGGGGCACTGGTAATACAGGGGGTTAGTTTTTCCCTGATTGCATTTGAGAACTGAAAATACATTGTGCTTTGAAATAACCTGAAACCTAAAAAATATCATTTGGCAGGCTGAACCATCTGGCAAAAGACTTGTCAGTAGACAAGGACTTGATGGCTTCAGGGTGATCATTTTTCTCTGTTTGTTTTTGTTATTGTGTCTCCAGCTCACATACTACTAGGCAAATAAAATACGTTTAAGAACTGGTTTCTGAATTCTGCACTCTTTTTACGCTTTAGTCTTCCCTACCCCTGTTAGGGGTTAGGAGTGCTGAGATTTACATCAGTTGAAAACTTAGGTACAGTGGAGATGGTACCATTTCTTAGTAAACTTGTCTGTTTTCCAGTTAAAGCTGAGTTACGTACCCAGTCAAGAATCTCTCTTGGACAGTTTATGATCCAATAAAATGTAGGAAATTCAACACGAACTGAATTCCATTGGAGTCAGCATAATTGTGCTAGGTTTTAGTTTTATCACTTATGTTTACTTGAGGCACATAATAATTGTAGATGGAAAAATTAAGCATAGGACCAGCTGTTAGTAGAAATAGTGAAAAATGCTCTGGGTGTCTAAATAAGTAATGCTGCTGCTCAACTTTGGTATTCTTATTGTCCTTTGTTTACTGCTGCTGTAATTCATAATGCATATAGTTGTTCATACTGCCCTTTTTCTCTTACTCTTCCCACTAAAAGAAAAGAAAATAAACAATGCTATTAGAAAGTAAATGTGGAACACTGGCTGTGTTTGTGGAATCTAATGCAGCAATAAAAGGCATAGTTTATCAAATACAGTATCTAAGGAGTAAATTATTTTCATAGCTTGAAAACGGTGAAATGTTTTGAGCTGCGAAAACATACCTTGCGTTGGAAGTCTTCCACTAGAGAGTAATTAACCTGGCTATGTGTATAACATTTTCCTTGATGTTTACATGTCAAAGAAAATCTGATTTTTTTTCTAAACTGTTCTTTCTTGCTTTCTTGTAACAGTCCAATGATGATAATTACACAGAAGATCACTAGTTTGGCATTTGAGATTCATGATGGTAAGATTTCTTTAAGCTGTCTTAAATTTTCCTTTTTTTTTTTTTTGCTAAAAACAATTGACATTCTTGTGCTGGGGTACAGACTCTAAGTGGTAGCCAAATAATTTCAAAATTCAGAGGTCACCGTTGTTGAGAGATTGGTGGTAGCAGTACATTGTGATCTCAGTTGCTGAGCACCTGTTGTTGTAAACAACATAAATACTATGTGTGTACAGGCTTTAGTGCTGTTGTTAATTTTTTGCATTCTGGTAAGCCTAGAGAAGCCTGCAGGCTGTAACGTTCACAAATACGAAAAGCCTGGAAAACACTTCTTGTATGAATTCTTGAATGAATGAAAATGAATAAGCAATGCTAGATATGTCTAGCTGATGCCTAAAATGGTCAAAAAGCTGATGTCAGACTTCAGAGAAAACATATTCGGAAGTATTAGTTTTGCAAGCTATAATCAATTAGAGTACAGAGTACACAGATTAGAGGAAACAGCTTGTTCTGAAGAAGTAATAATTCTGTTATCAAAGGTAAATGCTTCCTCCTAACTATTATTTTGCTAAAGGAATGAGCTATTCCAGATTTGCTGAAATCATGCACAAGTAGTGGAGTTGAGTTATAGGACAAGCATGGGAGTGTTTCTGATGGTCTCGAAACAAATGTTTCATTTAGTCAGCTCTATTCTTTAACTATGAACTGCACAAGATTTTTTTTACCTAATTAGAATCATAGAATCATAGAATTGCTCAGGTTGGAGAAGACCTTAAAGATCATCGAGTCCAACCATGACCTAACCATGCTACTCTAACTCTGACAACCCTCTGCTAAATCACATCTCTGAGCACCACATCCAAATGGTTTTTAAACACATCCAGGGATGGTGACTCAACCACCTCCCTGGGGAGCCTATT
>JAOWBP010001760.1:77863570-77875191 GCA_028571105.1 Tragopan temminckii | reverse complement strand
CCCCCCCCAAATGATACCACCACCAAAAATACCCAGGCTTTATCACAGTTTCTACCTTTGGAGCAAACTTGCTTCCTAGATTTTGGCTATTGCTGTATACAAGTAGGTGTTCAAAGCTCAGTGCCTGTAATCAGATAATGCTACACCTTTGTGAGCTGAGCAGGAAGAATATTGTTCAGTTGTCTTCTTCCCACCCTTGATGAATGAGCACTGGTTGTTTTCAGTGTAAAATGCATATGTTGTTTTCCAACATAATGAAGAATTACAAGTTAGAAATTGAAAATTGGTACAGGAAATAGAGATAGTGTTAACATTAGTCATGTCTGTCTTTGTTTTGGACTTCAATCAGCTTGGGAAGACAGCATTCAGAATCTAAGTGCTTAAAGCTGCTTCCTAAAGTTCATGAAAAGATGAAGTCTAGTGGTGGCAAGCTTTTGCCAGTATTGTAGAAGTTGGCTAACAATGGGTAGAGCACAGGCTTAGAGCAAGTGGCTGCTCTTAGAGGAATTGTGCTTGGAAGTCTGGTCTGAAAATGGCTGACCCTTCACATTGGGTAGTCTACAAACAAAGCGGCACAGTCTTTGCTACTAAGAACACAGAGTTAACGTCTCCCACACTGATACTACCTAAAATAATTGCTGCTGCTTCACATACTTTTCCTCATATTCTTCATGGGATGAGGTTGAGATATCAGGGCAGGAGTGCTGATGAACTGAATCTTTGTCGTGGAAGGTGATTGGTGTTATTTGAACCAGAAATGGACTTGAAAACATCACCACAAGGTTTATGGCCTTTGAATTGAAAGAGGAATGCCCTGTCAGTTTGTGATGTTCTCTGAATGGAACGCTCAAGTATCCTTCAACTTCATCTGATATCGATGATCTCTGGGATTCTTTCTGACCTTTCCCAAAGAATTGAGGTAAATTGCTGGACGCTTTGATTTTCAGTCTTGTCATGGGATTATTTTTTTGATTGAAAAATTGATTGTTGCTTTCAAATAATCATAGTTTTGGTTTCTTAGTGGTTTGGCAATAGGCAATTACAGGATCATCATGCAAGCTGATTGTTTTTTTTTTCTGCTGGATGGATGTTAGAAATTGGACAGAAGGAGATCTGTCTGTACTGCTCTTTGGGTGCCACAGGGAAGCATCAGCTCTCCTGTGTTGAAAGGAGCTCTTGGGGAACATCTATAGATGTTTTCAAGTCTTCAGCTGATGGCTTTGGGGAAAGGGAACTGGCTGTGACTTAGCTGGCATGAAGAGCAGTATGCAATGGGCAGTGATATGGGACTTCTAGGTGTTACTGTCATTAAAACCTTAATCGATACATTAAAAATTGCACAGCAGTGTATTAAAAACGAGTTTGAGAGAAATGATCCTCTATATTTCATTCTAATGTGAACTTTTAATAAACCATTAATATTTTTTAGATGCTGCCTATGTCAAAGATTGGCCATTTCTAGCAGTTCAAATTAAGTGTTTTTGCCGAAACTCGAAAGCTGAAAATCCTGAGCAGTCAGTAACTTTTTTCTTCTTTTCCTTATATGAGGAATAGATTCCTCCAATGCTTTTCTTGAGAAACAGTGTTTTTACAAATGCATGTTACAAATTGCATTTAAACATCTAAAAATCTAAAATCAATGTTTTTTTAAAGAAGTTTTGTTACAGACTTTCTATTGACTTTGCACAGTGTATGCAAGTGGGAAATTTGTCATGTAGATTAATTCATTTAACAGTGCAATGAGTTTACTAGAACAGCTGAGTTCAAATAGCCCAAGCATTGAAAGTGGTTTGTACTCATGTGGCACTGTGACGTTTGGCACAAAAGGTGCAGAGAAACTGTGCTGTACCACTGCTCTTGCACCAAAACAATGGATTGAACTTGAAAGTTGCAAGGATACGTGTAGCAAGTTTTGGAATACCTTAATATTTCTAAGAGGGATTTGATAGGCGTCTATGTCAGTAGTTGCTGAATGATCATTGCTGATCATTTGCATCATCACAGTCAATTGTTTTTTTTTAATTCTTCCACATGCACACACAGCAGCATGTAGTGGGAAGTTATATGGGGAGTATAGGTGTTGCAGTCCCTATAAGCTCAGCTTAATGTGGCCTGTAACACGAGGAGGTCAAAAACTCTATTTTTCTTTTATAGATATACTGAATTACAACGCCTTGGGGTGAAACTTGCTGTTCAACACATTGGATCAGATATATATTTTTTTACCCCTAAGACTAGCTTCAAATGGATCCAGGTTTTTATTCCTCCATAAAACCTGAGCTGCTAGTAGAAGCAGCTTTTATGACTTGGAGACAACTAGAGTTGGCTTTGTGGAATGAATCATGCTGCCTTCATGGTGTGTTATCTTTGTTCCTTGTGGGTGTTCTGTTCGAGTCTAACCAACTCATGAGGTGTTTAAAAGTTGTATTCTGCCCATACTCAGGACATTGTAAGGGTTTGATGTAAGCTTTCAGGAAGTACCCAAGTCTATCACTCCCAGATGTTGAGGTTACCATATGTGATATTTGCCAACTGAATAGCTGCTTGGCTGTGCACGTGTTTTCTGTGTAAGCTTGCACAGTGATGATGTCCAGCCCTGCCCTTGTACCTAGCTCCTTGTTTGCTCTCTGAGTGACTGTTTCATTTGCCTTCTGTCAAGATGGGTCACTTTCATGCTGTATTTCAAGGCAGGCTGTATGTCTGTAGATGGTCGTGCAGCTCAGGGCAGAGCTCCGAGCTTGCTAGTTGAGGCCAAGTGAAGATGGGAGATGTGACTGAGAAAAGGCTGACTGTTGAATTTTGGCTTTGTTTGCATCAAGTACTGTGGTGCGATAGGAGTGTAGGGTAGGGTGTTGTTGCTACCGAAAACCCATCACTGATGCTATGATGATTTTAGGAAATTCTGCTGCTGAGGTCTAGTCCACAGATTAGATGTCCCGTTTCCTTTGGAACGTATCTTCTGGTTCAGTTCAGGTTAAATTAAAATATATATATATCTGATTTGTGTGGACACTGCTGTACCATGCATGCCAAAGCATCTTTAAGTGAGGATGCTTGGGAGGCTGCTTCAGCAGCCTGCCTGTCTGCCCTACAGCACAGCATAGATGCTGGAATTGGAAGTGAGCAGGATGGGCTTTGGAAGCCTGGAGTCTCTCTTTACCTCTTATAGGACCAGCAGGGGATTAATCTTATTTCCATGTGAAATGAGTTGATGCTTTTGATAGCTGGAGTGGCAGGAATCTGTGCTCTGGGCTGAAGCAATAACTGGTAATTGCAAACAGGTGAGCGTTGAGTTTGTTGCAGAAATGCCGTGTTTTGTTTCTTTTTAAAATGTAAGGAATCAGATATTCTAAGTGTCTATGAAGTGAATGCTTAGCCTGCGATAGTATATGTTTAAACATCAGGAGAAGCATCAGATGAGGATTATCTGACTGTGATACAGCCCAGCAATGGTCACAACTTCTCTTCCATGTGATCTCCTTTCCTCATTCAGAATACGGGTCCTCCTGCTTTGCTGTTTTTCACATCTTGTCTACCACAGAGTTCTAGCGATCTGGAGAAATAACGTAATGAAAATGTCATCGTGATGACTTTAGGTTTTGCTTGTGTTCTGAGCTACTTTGGGCCTTATTTATAGGAATGCTGAATATTCATAAGAGCAGCTGAAGCTGTATTTTCAAAGCGCAGCTCCAATTGAAGTTCTGTTGAAAGTACTGACTGAAAAACCAGGCACTATGTGTTGGAAATTAGGCAGCTGAAATTAGTGGGCATTTAGTTTACACTTTGGACTTTCATTATCTTGTATATTCTTCCCATGCTGTGGTCAGATCTGCATAAACAAGCCTGTGGGGAAATGTAAGGTTTTGTATTCGGTGTAGATGCAGATGGTAAGTATTTAATGGCTTGGAGGATACAGGCAAAAACTGGGCAACTGTCCACGTGCTGAATGAAGCAGAAATCCAGCTGGGGAGAACAGAGGAGCATTACCAGGAGGAGGTATATGTAAAGGCTAAATGGGAGATGCATGGTTTTCAGCTCTTAACGTATGTGTATTTTGCTTTTGTAAATATGGATTTAAAGCTTTGGGGGCACCTGGTATAATACAAGGCTGTAAAAACCATTGGTGCTTTCTAATCCACGTTTCTGTGCCTTGTGAGGCAGATATTAGGGTGGATGGGTAGGGTTAGGAGATGGCCCTGAGGTGCTGTGTGAATGTTGTGGTGGTGTCTTTTGTGCATCCCAGTGTGCGTCCATCTGTGCATTTTTGGGAAGAGCAGTATAAAAGCACTCCCTGCTAACTCTGGAGTCACTTGTGAGGAAGGGTTTCAGAACAGGCTTGTGTTGCTTGGGTCATTTCTTTATGTGTTTCAAAGACCAGCACTGTAAACTGACATCCTTAGATTTTTGTACTGTTTTGTGTCAGTTGGGATTTTTCCACGTCCCTAAACCTACAGGTTTA
This sequence comes from Tragopan temminckii, assembly GCA_028571105.1. Classification (NCBI taxonomy): domain Eukaryota; kingdom Metazoa; phylum Chordata; class Aves; order Galliformes; family Phasianidae; genus Tragopan; species Tragopan temminckii. The sequence goes on along the minus strand of JAOWBP010001760.1, from coordinate 77,870,732 downwards.
TCCTGAGCTGTAAAGCTCAGGGTCTGCTGTTTAGCTTGTCCCCTCCTGTAGAAACAGTGGTACAGGTTGGTGATGCTGAGTGCTTTTTCCCTTGCCATGGCAACCATAAGAGCCAGACCTTGTTGGCCTTTCTCCCCCCGTCCTTGCCACCTTGCTTTCAGAGGTAACCTCTCTTCTGTCACTCCCCATCCCAGTCTGCCTGGGGTGTGAGTTCTTGGGGTCGCAAACAGATGTAGTGCGCGTAATGCCATTTCCATCAGAGATATTCAAAACAAATGTCAATACTGACTTCATAGTTAATTACTTGGGCTTTTTTTTTTCTTCCCCTCTGTATATTTGATCAGTTTGTTTCTTCCAGTGGTTCATTAAATCCAACTGCTTTGTATGGAACTTTTCTACTAAACCCAGAAACTCATCCTGACTTATAAATCTCCTTTTTCATTTGCATCAGTGCATATAATGGAGAGAAAACAGGTCAAGTTATGCCCTGAAAGAATATCTCCTCATTCATTTAGGATTTTTCAGTTACTGTTAAAAGCATAATGTAGATGTGGGAATAAGCAAATGGATGGCCAAGTGTAAGTGACAGTTGAATTTAGGGAACCTGCTCTGTTAAGAGGAGCAGCGCTGTGCCCACAGCTGCTTTCTCTGCTGGCACTTAATGCTTGTGTAACTCGCTGGTGCAGAAGGGTTTGGAGTAGTGCAGTAGAGGGGGAATTATTCCTTGCAAATGGGAAACCTATGGATGGCTAAGAAGAGTTCTGTAGGTTGTGGTTGCAGATTGTCCCAAGTTCCATGCAAGTAATTAAGTTTAAAAAAAAAAAAAAAAGGAAATAAAAACCAAACCCACATCTTTGCATTAGTGAGAAAACTTTTTTGGTATGTGCCCAGATTGCCTCTATAGCTTCGAAGAATCCTTTCTATGTGGTTGCTGGTGGGAGCCCTGCTTTGTGCTCGGTGGAGGGAGCTCCTGGGAGAAACTCTGAAGGTGACGCGCTGTGAGAAGAGCTGTGGGAGAGCCCAAAGTTCTGCGAGTTGCGAACTGCTTGTAGTTTGTCAGCTAGTTTTAATACACAAGTGTGAGAATTGTTCTTTTTCTTTTTTATGCAGGTCAACTTCGTAGTGTGCCAACTGTTTGCCTTGCTTGCGGCTATTTGGTTTCGAACATACCTTCATTCAAGCAAAACTAGCCCATTTATAAGACATGTTGTTGCAACCCTCTTGGGCCTTTATCTTGCACTTTTTTGTTTTGGATGGTAAGTTGCACTTAATTTCACTTCTAAAGGATTCATAAATTTTTCATGCCTTGTTTGCAGGAAGCAACGCTTTCATGTGAAGAACATTACCTGTGTTTTTTAGCTGCTGCAGATGTACAGCGAGTGCCTTAAGTTTTCTGAAGTGCGGAAGTTTTGAAAGAGCTTCCATTTGTGAGCTGGTAGCTAACACTCTCGTGCTTTTGGGAGGATGGAGCAGGTGCCGCTTAAATGTGCTTGGAAGGTGTTCTCTTGGGACACTGTGCAGATGTGGTGAGAGCATTTCTCCTCAACATTATCTGCATGCACTAACTCTCCAGGTCCTCTTCTGAGTACTGAATGTCATCTGACTAGTTACAGGAAGGGTGACCAGCACTGCAGAGCTGATAATGTTCCCAGTAGTATCAAGCTCCTGAAAAGGAGTTGTTCTTGGTTTGAGAGTTTGGGGTACATTAATATGTTTCTTTTTGTTTTGTAGGAGGAATTTTGTTTAAAAATTTAAATTTTCTCTGATTGCTGCTTTCACATCTTGATCTTTGCAGAGCATACCAAGACAGAATGATAGTAGGGCTAATAGAGAGAATGCATTTAGTGGAGTGTTTTTTCTTTCTTCTTCTTCAAAATTATGAAATGGCTCTCATCTTCCCAAGCTGAATTAAGAGCCAGGTCAGTGCACTGCAAGCAAACTGCTTTTTCAATTTTAAGTATGTAGGGGGCTTAGATTTACACTGACTGTAGGGAATTAATCCTTTCCCTCAAGCTGGAGTGTGGGTGCAGATGGGAAGATGCATACAGCATGTGCACACTGTGTGTCTGTGCACAGCGTGTATAAATAAATCTTGAATTCCAAGCCACGGATTTGGTCTCTACTTTGGCATGTTACAGAGGCTGTCCAACATTATTTGATAAATATTACTTCTAAATTTAGGAAACATCAAACTTTTACACTTCGGATTTACATATGCAATTTACTTTTATATGTAACTGTGTAACTCCCATGCATTTATTCAACTTTTGGCCCTGGTATTTTTGCTTTGAGCAATCTGCTGTCAAAGACTTGAGGTCCTAGCTGCAAACAAGGAGAATGATACAGCAGACGTGTGTGCTGTATCACACGTTTTGGTGAGAGCTGTGTAAGCTTTAGAAGCACATTCTGTATCTGCATTGCTTTGGAAGCAGAAATCACTAAGTGTAGTTGTAATGACAAGTGTAACCAAACCAATAGCACAGAAGGCCTAGAATACCTCTTCTTTATAACTAAAACTCACTGCTCCATATAGTATTTAGATGCATCCCATATGAGTGATCTCATATTCAAAAAAACAAATTGCTACTGTTAATGAGACTTGTACTAAAAGAAATATATTTTCAGGGACTGTAATCTTGACACACTATCCACGTCAATCTGACCTTCTTCAGGCTTTATTGCAATATATCCCTCTATCTGTTTAAAAAGCAACCTTCCTGACATGATTTTCATTTCACTAATACTGTCTTTGTTATGCGGTGTTGCTTATATGTGGTCGATCTGAAAAGAAAAAGTGAATATATTTTTAATGGGCATTTGTACGTGATAAATGTGCATTTGAATTTTAGGTAGTAATAACTTAAACAAGGGTAGCTGTTAGTGAAGCATGGCAGCAAGTACTGGTTGGATCTTCCATTGAAAGTTATTTTTCAAGGTCAATCAGTATCCAAGTGAATTTGTTTCTACGAGTTCATCACGTTTAGTTTTCTTGCAGGTCCCTTGCTCAGTAGCTTTTAAGGTATCTCCTAGTGAATGAATGAGGAGTGAAATTATGCAGTTGCTGACAAGCTGGAGAAAAAAAAAAAAAGCAGATCAGGAGAACAGAACGGTAGTTGCTTTGAGGCTGCTTTTCATGGGGAAAAATCCCAAACTAGATCAGTGTATCACTTGAGTACATGTAAATGTTGTTGAGCACCAATGAGCACCAAACTGAAGGTGTGAATCAAGTTTGGTTAAGGACCAAATGCTTTTCCCCATCCCTAGTTAGCTATTGACCACGTAGGGTAAGGAGGCTGGCTGGGCAGATCTGCTGTACTTACTGCCTGGGAAAGGAAAATCTTCCCTCATACTGATACTGTGCTTACTAAAATATGGTTGGCCTTATCTGAGATCTGTTTTTGCAGATAAGTGAAGGGACAGATATGGGAGCCGAGCCACAAAACATTCGTGTTATTTACTCATGAAATAATGCTGGATGAAAGTATTGTAAGGCCTGATAATTAAGATTACCGATGTTTTTATATTCTTGTTTATTAGCTGGAGAATTCTAGTTAAGTCTGTAGTCTTTGCTCATTATTACTGTCTGTGCTGTGCTGAAGGGGGAAGCTGTTGGGAGGAGAGAGGGTTGCTGCAAACCTAAATAGAATGCATTGTAAGTTTTTGGTAAGAAGTGATGGAGTTAGAACTTGAGAAGCCTTCTCAAATTAACATTAAGTAAATAAATAATGTGGTTGATTGTCATTAATGAAAATGCCTTGAGTGATTATTTTTTTCCTCCTAGGTATGCCTTACATTTTGTTATACAAAGTGGAATTTCCTACTATCTCATGATCATTATAGGAGTGGAAAACATGCACAAGTAAGTTTTTATTCTAAAGCAAAATAATAGGAAAATTAAAGAATGCCTCTGTTGTGCTTCCTTGTAGCTGTGCATTTATGCTGCTTCTAGTTGTAGTGGAATGCCCAGATCTTTCAGTATTTGATTTCTGCTAACTATGATTTTTTTTTTCCAGAAGAGAAAATGGTTTATCGGGTATTTTTGCCTCCTTTTTGAATGTCTGAAGCTTGTTATAATTGGCAATATCCCCTGAGACTGGGGATAATAATATTCTCAGCATTCTGTTTTTTTTTTTTGCCATTATTTAATAATGTTAGGTTTCTCAAAAAAAAATAAGATAGTGATACAAATGTATTTTGATAACATCTGTTGCTAGTAGAAGGAAGATGTCTGTCTGAGGAGATATGTCAGTCTGTGAGATATATATTAAGGTATGTTTGCCATGCTCTTTCTTTGCTAAAAAAGCACAGAGCAACTGCTGTCTTAGACAAAAATACCATCATAAAATTAAATATGTAGGGCATTATTTGAGGTTTGCTTGAGCACACTATTAGATTAGCAGTATCTGAAGTCATGCAGAACATAGCTTGTTTTTCTTTTTTAAATCATTCTTGAAACCAGGAAACACATGTCTCTTATTACTGTATGCATATGTTTTAATATTCCACTAGTCCAGAGATCAGAACCAAGTTAGGTTCCCACAGTGTTAATTCCTGCATAAATGCTTAGTAAAACAGCAAATCTGTGCTTGAACAGGTTCCTGAAGTGAATGAAGCTGTCAGGAAAGATGCTGGTAAAAGAATCAAGAAGGAAAATTGCTTTACACAGGAAGCCAGGGTGACTTTCGTGATGCTGTTTGTTGTAACACGCTGCTCCAATGTACTGCTACTGCACAGAATTTTATTGTCTCTGCATGTGAACCATGTTAGGCTCTTGTTTTCAGGGTTGTCTGCAGTGGCTGACCTAATCGAACAACTGCAGAGGTGAGAACTTTTGTTGGATGGGCAGTTTGCTCCCTAGTGGTTGCTTTGGTAAGAAGTTGTTTTAAAACAACTGGTTCATCTTGATTTCTCTTCAGAAATGCAAAGGGGAGGCACTGCATAGGTATATCTGGGTCTTCATCATAACAAATTCTGTAGACTTCTTGTGAAAAGAAATCTCATGGTTGTTTACTTCGCTGGCAGTGAGGCAGGTGGGAATGCATGCATTTAATGTTCCTGTGTTGGAGTGTGGGAACTGACAAGCTCTGGGTTCTTCTAGCTCATGTTTGCTGGTGTAAGTCTGAGGCCTCATCTGCTGGAATGACTGCTGTGCTATGTGCAACTGTGTGTGTGTGTGTGTGTTCTGTTAGGCACAGTTGCTCCTCACCTGGGAGGGTAAAACTCAGATTTGACTGCTGGGCTTATGTTGCTGTATCATGGTATGAATTAGGATACCATTGGATGAAACTAGGAAGCTGCTCTTTCAATAAAGGAAAAAAAATATAACAAATGTAACAAATACTCATTCTTCAAAGCTGACTAGAAAAATAAGCCTTATTAGTAAAGCAATGTTTTTATTTCAAGTAACTATTCATGAGTTTGTTTTACTAGCTGTATTTTAATACTATTTAAGGACTTTGGTTCAAGTGAAAGCTTGTGGTGCACAGCTGTGCAAAATAGAGTATGAAGGCTGCAATGAACAGTAAGTTTAGAAAATGCACTTGTAGTATAAGGGTGGTGAGAGCATTAGAATGTCTTTAAAGATGGTTGTTGAAACTCAAACTGAAATAGAGTTAGTCTGGTGTCTGCTAGTTTTTGTAAGTCAATTCACAGTTGTTCCTTTTAGGTCATTTCTGCTGATACAGCAGTATGAATAGGAAATCTAAGCATCTGGCAGCCTGGAAGCACAGTAGTTCTGCTGCTAGCTATTCTCTGGCGGCAGTAGAAAAATACGGCTATAGCTTCCTGTATTCAAAAACCATATTGAGGCTCACACTGCTGAATAAATAAGAAATAAGAGCCGGGCCAGGAAGCAAGCGTGACGGTTGGACTGCGGACAATACCTGTTTGGTGCAGTTTTGGCCTCCACCAGTCAACACTAGGGTGATGCTTGGATGCTGTCTGGGAAGCTCCAAGAGCCATTTCTAAGAGGTGACAGAAAAGACTGTATAAGATCATCTCTCAGTTCTTACAGTACCTCAGGCGGATTAGAGTCTCTAGGTGTCAGTACCTATATGTCAGTATATGTCAGTACCTTTTACAGAAGGACTACACCCTGAAGTCCTGATTTTCTGCAGTGAAAACACTACTTTTCACATGACGCCCTGGTTCTCCAGCCCTGAGGCCAGGTGGTATGGCCCTGCCCATGTCCTACTGGTAGGTGTGTATATATACAGCTGTTCAGAGGACTTCTGTATGCCTGCACTGTTTTGTGTTCCACTTCATTGGTGGTAGAAGAGCCCACTGCCTGGCAGTCCCATTTAAGAGGTTACCTGCACTGCTCATATGCTGATTAAACTCAGGTGCCACAGTACACCAAATTCTTATATATGATGGAAATATGGATTCAAGTGATTTTGGATTGAAAAAACACTTGCGTATTATGCAAACTATTCTTCTGTGATAATCACAGGTCACACGCTTGGGTGGGCAGGAATCTCTGGATCCATCTAGCATAGCCCTTGCTTGAGCAGGGTGCCCAGCACCATATCCTGGCAGCTTTGGGAAATCTCCAAGGAGGAGACCCTACAGCCTCTGGGCAACCTGTGCCAGGGCTATATCCAACTTACATCCAAATTCATTCACTGAAGTTGGTTTTACTCTTCTCCTGCCTGTCATGCTGCAGATGAGATTATGAATTCGGATGTCATTCTTTGTAACAGTACCTCATTCTCTCCAGCCTCTCTAAAATGTGTTTTGACAAATTTAGACTATTTATCAGTTCAGCTGCTATATACTGGGCATACTGACATCCTTACCAAGGAGCAAGTTTTGCTGAACTTCTGTGTTTTGTAGAACAGACTTTCAGGTCTGGTACTGACAGTCTTCCAGTCCTCTCTCATTTTCCTCATGTACTTCCTTTGGTTCCTTGAAGTCTTCCTGTTCTGCCAAGTTTCTACCTTTGTGATCTTCCTAAGGTATCTGAACTCTCTGCAGTTATTGCTTTTAAATGTTCGTCTTGGCAATGCACATTGTGTTAAAGATGAAAGCTTCACTTCAATAATGGGAGAGGGAGAGATGTGGAAGTAAAACTCCGTGCAAAAAGAAAAATTGGACATGCCAAGAAAGCATTTAAATACCATCATTGAAATAAGACTTATGTATAAAAGAAACTATTGCTTTT
>JAOWBP010001760.1:77834644-77860209 GCA_028571105.1 Tragopan temminckii | reverse complement strand
GCAGAGTAGAGTGGGACAATCACCTCCCTGTCCCTGCTGGCCACCCCTCTTCTGATGGAGCCCAGGATACCATTTGCAACATTAGTTCCGCTAATCTGTTCTTAGTGACCAAATTGTGGAAACTGTTTATTTGTTGTTGTTGTTGTTTTAATTTCAAAAGTTTACTTAGGAATGTTATTTATCTTCTAGTGATATTAATCCCTGATAGAAAAAGAAGGGATCAAAGCACAGTGGGGTCAATAGCTTTCTCCAGTGGCACTGGTTTGGGACAACTGCCTTCAGTCAGCATGCTTTGCTCAGGGCTGTACTATGTGCACTCCTCTTTTTCTACCTGCTACTAATTTAATTATTTCTTCTCAAAAGCAGTGGCTGGTTTGATTGAAGGGTAAGATCTTGAAATTTAGAGTAAAGGCAATAAACCTGTGGTATATTTATATTAAATAATTTTAGCCTTGAAGAGAAAATGAGATGTACGGGTGTGTTCACCCTCCTCCCCTAAAAACCCTCCCCAGGATTCCAGCCCTGCTTCAAACTGTTTAACTGTGGTTTTTGTTAGTCTGCATCTGGCTTGCTACAAGGTCTGAATCACTGAAATTAGAACAAGTTTTACCTACTCGTAACAGTTTTCTAGGTGTATAAATGACTCTAACAAAGAGTATTTGCTTTTCTGACTCAGCCATCATCTTTACAAAATTCCATCTTTACAAGTGCAGGATAGAAATGCACTTGCATGCCCTGTGCCAGTACTGGGGTGCTGTTTTGAAAATGGGGCTGCCTGTATGGGTCTAAAGTTAACCTTTAACCAAAGTGACCAGCTTTAGAGCTCAAAATCAGACATGAAGAGTTTGCTGGCCAAACCATCGCAACTTGCAGAATGCTTGCTGAACTCCAGTACCCAGCACAAAACCATCTGCAGCTGCATGAAAAGCCGGGCATTTCCCAAGGAATGTATGGCAGCCACTCAGCATGGTGTAATCTTCAAGCAGAATGCTTTTTTTGTTGAAAGAACATTGGTTCAGACATGCGTGTACGTCCATCTCCCAGCATAACCCCTGCTCTTTTCCTAGCGCAGCTCACAGAACTGGGGCAGCAGCGCCTCACAGTGACCTGACCCGCGTCTGCCTCCTTGTAGGGGCAGAAATGCTTCTGCTTCCTCTTTCTTCTTGGTTCCAAAGCCACCAACACCTTCACTTCCACTGACTTCAACCTGAGACTTATTGTTACTGCTTAAGCAATAGCTTCTTTTTATTTATGGCTACGTGTGAACTTTTACTGCAGTCTCTCCTTTCAGATAATGAGTTGGTATTTATCATATATTTTTAAATTTACATATACTTATAAAGTCTGAGAAAAACCTATCATTATTAAAAAAAATTAACAATACACACATGCAAATAAAAAAAAGCAAGCAAACAAAAAAAAAAGTAACTGATCTTCAAAGATGTTTTTTACTTATTTTCCATTCAGTGTGTTGACCGCTAGAATTTGAAAGGCTAATTCTTCTTTAGTCCTGAACATTATACCAAACAAAGTGGCTGAAAGTCCACAGAAGCTTGTTATATATTCATTCACAGGTACTGACATCGTGGAATGTCTTTTCAAACAGCTTTTACAATTTATTACAATTTCAGTCTGAGCAGATCCCTTAGAAGTGTCACAGTGCAGTGAGATGGAGTGCATTCCTGTTGCAGGAAACTGCCATATGCGGTCAACACAACTTCAAGAGACTCGAGAAAATTAGTTGTTTTGAAGTGAAAGTGAAACATGGAGTTCAGGAAGAGTGGAAGACACAAAGTGAAACACATTTAATCTAGCACGATACTTTACTATATTAAAGGTTGGTGCTAAATTCTCAATACAGATTACTTCTCCCTCCTTTTCCAAAGGGTCTCTATATACATCCCTATGTGTCGAGGAACTTTTGAAGCTGGCAGATTACATCCACATTAGACAGAAGGTTTGGGGTTGCAAAGCGGAGCAGAATGCAAGGAAATCCAATCGGGTGCAAAGTTTTGGATTTGTCGCAGCATTTTGGCTCTACCAAAACTCTTCTCGCCCAGGTCTGTGAAACCTGGACGAAGCAGTTGCTGCTGAAGGCCTCCAGAGGGAGATCCTGCCCCTCGAAAGCCGGGTGCCTGAGCACAGCTCTTTATTCCTCTTCTCTGAAGGCATCATGAAGCCGGATGAGCAGGGATTGTGGAGAGCAGACAACAACAAAGATGCTCCTGCCCAAGCATCCTCAGGGACTGGCATAAGCGAGGCCAATGGCTGGTTTGTGCCAGGGCAGCACCAGAACCAAAGGGCTCCCTTGGGGGCCTGCGAGAGCTGATCAAGTCCCACAGAATTCTCAGAGGCAGTGAGGCCCTGGCACAACTTTCCAGAGCAGCAGTGGGTGCTCCATCTTGGAGACTGGGTTGGGTGGGCCCTGGGCAGCCTGATCTGACTGGGGGCAACCAGCCCACAGCAGGGCTTGGGGCTAGGTGGGCTGTGAGATCCCTTCTAGCTCAAACCCTCCTGAGATTCATTCTATGATTAACAGTAGCTGTACTTCTGTGTAGCAGAGAGCGCTAATGTCTCATCTGGTTGCTCACAGTTGTCACAGGAGGTCATGTGTGTCCCTCTATTTGTCCTTTGGCACTGGGGAGCTGTAGTACCTCCTGGGCCTGGCTGAGGGGATTCCCTGACCTGTACACCCTGAAGGATACAGCATGCCAACAGGTCAACTTTTGTTGGATTTCAGAACAATTTCTGTTTAAGATTTCTGTAGAAAAATGTGTAATGTATGCATAACTTAGCAAGTACATCAGAAAAGTATTCCTCAGTCATGAGGAGCTGGTGACTTCATGTCACTGTGCTGATTTGATTAAAAATAGTTTTTGTTTATCTGGTAGAACAACACATAAGGCAGCATATGACACTAAACACAGAAATAGAACTTTGAGTTATCAAGTCAACATAACATAGAAAACCTGCTGAATTCACACACACAATAAAGAACATGAAGCTTGGTATATAATTCTAAAATTGTGGTTGAAAATAGGAAACGTTTTAAGAAGTTCCCATTTAGTGAAAAATATTATTTTTTTCAATATTTTTACCATAGAACATATTTGATATGAACAGTCCCCAAAAAATCACAACTATGATCTTATAGTAAGAATACAAATCCTCGAAACAGGACTTTTCCAATCCCTGCAAAGGTTAGACATGTCAAGTGTGTTCTCCGTGAGTTATTCTGTTTTACTAATTTTACTTCTGCTCATCTGGTTTAAGACAAAGTCACATTTACGTGAATTCCTTAGGTAGTCCTTTGTCTCACATCCTTCCTTACCTGTATTTTTCCCTTTATTTTGCGTTCCCCACTTTTATGTCAGCCAGGTGACAGATGTGTTTGGCTTCATGTAACACAGAATAGTAATGAAGCTGCGGCTCCTTGGTTTGATACTCCCTTTTTTTTTCTGAACATTTGATCCCTTACTCATGCTGACAGTCAAGACTGGTCTGAGTCACACTCTTTCAGGATCCTTCTTGAAGATTTTGGTATTGCTACAAGATCTGTCACAGTGTGAGACGTAGCGTATCGTTTTCCTGTCTAGAAATGACTTTCCAGAGAGCTGTGACCCTTGTCCTGCATGTACAAACACACATCAGGATGTCAGTCCTTCAGTATCCCCCGAAACTACTATACATATCTCACACATGAAGCATATGTTTATAAGTTGCTGAGTACTGCAGATGCATGTACTGAGGTTATTTTAATATGATCAAATATGTAATTTAATATAATCTGGCTTTGATTTAATAAGATGAAGACAAATAGATGAAGAAGGTTCATTTATTCCTGAGCTCTTGAAAATTGTTCCCAGCAGGTATGAATGAGTTCAGAGTGTATGTCTGCCCCAGATATTTTATGAGATGGAAGGGGAAATGAAGTACAGTAAAAGAGGATTGAAGTGCGCTGGGGAGTGTCTGCAGCTGGCAGCATTTGGCCTTGGGAGCATTCAGTGTTATGTTTCATTGCTTAGGGAAAGATGAACTCCAGTCCTTCTCTTTGTTTGCTGGTGAACAGAGGCTCGATAAACACCACAATATCCTGGAGGGAAGTCCAGAAAGAAGAGCTGACCTATGAAGTACAATTAAGGATGTGATTTTCATTGTCAAAAGATGAAAAAAGCACTGGATATCTTTACTTAAAAAATATGCAGTATTCCTGCCTTGAAAAATAGTCTACCTGCACAAAGTATTTTGTGGCTTTTGCTTGTAACTGAGTCAATTATGGCAATGATCATTAAGAAACGAAGATATCTTCCTTTCAGAGTCAGTGAAGCTTTGACCTTTCCCACTGGAGAAAGGGAAATATTTCAATCTGCTGGAAACATGTTGGATTCTTTCTGAAAACCCTACAGCATCCTTAAAAGGCCCAGGTCTGCTGCTTGTGATTGTGCCTTACATATCCTCTCCAGTTCTCAAACTTTTATGTTCAGGAGGAGATGGGACTCAAATACAGCAAATGCACAGGCTGCTTTACTGAAGCTGTTAGGTACAAAGAGAGCAAAAATTTGGCTGAATTGCATGGATAAAAACAGAAGCTTCTCACTGTCTTACTCCAAGTTAGGCAATCACAGAGTGCATTATACATTCATGGAAAAGCATGTAATTGGTCACCTGTCTTTGTAGGGGAGGTGCTCCAGCCCCCAGATCATCTTTGTGGCCTTCCTGTGCACCCTCTCCAACAGCTCCCTGTCTTTCTTGCAGTGGGGGCTCCAGACCTGGACACACTCCTTGAGCTAAATAAATGTAGTTGTCTGTTACTTTGTAAGAAAACGGAAAACTGAAACCCATTCTTGTTTGTGTCCATGAGTCTCCGTTGACCATTTCACTTTTTGCTGGCCACCCTCCATTACTTCCTGCCATGAATGATACAAGCCAAGCATTACAGCTGAGTGAAACAGAAAAAGAGGAAAGTGAGAAAAGTGGAGCCTGTGAATAGGAAACTAAGATGCGGTGGCCTGAATGTGTAAGCTTCAATTAGTGAAACCTCAGCCAGTGACCTGGAGCTCATCCTGACAAACTTCACGCAGGGAACACAGGGCAACTCAGCGGCCATAAGCAGTGTTGCACTGCAGGGTGCTGACGTTTTGCTCATAAGGAGCACTGTCCTGGGCTTTGGTGAGCAAGGTACCCTGCTGCAGAGGCCGATGGAGCTGGATTATACACGCTGCTTCCAGGACCAAGCTGGCACGGCAGGCAGGGCTGTGCAATTGCTGGGCTGTTCAGCAGCCTCCATCCCCCCACTGCACACTTAACTACATGAGGACACACCTCAAGGAGCTCTTCTGAAACTCCTTCCCTGACCTCAGTCCCAGAAACGTTATGATGAACATGGTCATTTGTCCTCTGGGTGCAGTTTGTGGTTAATACAGAAGACAAATGGAAGCAAACAAACTAATCCACCCATCCAGCATGGATAATAAGAATATGCAAGGGCTGATGCACTGAATCAGGCCACAGGTCCTTCTGGTTCCTTGGCCTCTGCCTGACCTTGGCCAAAGCAAGCTGCTTGGTAGCAGCAAGGAAGCTGACAGGGATTCTTCCCCATCCACCTCCTATCCTTACTGGTGTGCAGCTGAGCTGCCCAGAGGAGGTACCTTGCTGCTTCATAGATCTGAACTGGTTCTCCTCCGTGAATCTTACTGTTTCTGGGCTTGTACATACTTTTGCTGTCTAAAACAGCCTGTGGAAGAATTTCACAACATTTTAGCTTGGAAGTTTGCTTAGTTTCCATTTTTTCCTCAACTTTTTTAACTTTGTTTTCTTCATTGTAAGCCTCATGTTTGTATTATTCTCAGACCAGAGAGCTAATACGGCAAAAAGTTTTGGGGTTCAATCTAAAGAATGTGGAGAGGGACTGAGAGGCTGAACAAGCAAATAAACATTAGGGGAGGTGTAAACAATAAAGAAGCTAAAGGATTTTGTGCAGTAGTAAGAAAGGACGTAATGGTAGAAATTGGGGCAGAAATTTGTTGTGGCTGTGAAGGAAAATTGTTCTAACCCTGCAATGTGTTTCCATCAGAAACAATAAGAGGCGATATGGATGTATCCAGAACACTTATAAAAGTGGGTGGAGATCACTCTGCACTGGCATTCAGCAGCCACCAGATGCTTTCTGTCTTTGCGGTGAGGCATTTGCTTTCCTCCGCACATGGGAACCAAGCTGTTTATCTCGTGGCCACATCCCTGCTCTCGGCATCTGACCTGGTTCGGATTTTGCTCCATGGATCGTACAAAGTTTTTGTCATTAGACATTAGACGTACCTGCTTGTCCATTTTATCTGACAGTATTCAATAAAGACACAGCTAGGGTAGAAAACAGGAGTAAAATTTTCCAGTCGGGAGCTGCAGAGCATTAGCAGAATCTCATTGCAGACAGGCAGCTGTCCTTCCCTGCGTCCCCACATCCTCCTGGCCCCTGGGCACTTGTGGCAGTGGTGTGGAAGTCACCCTGGTAGGGCTGCTGCTCCCTCACTGCAGGATTTTGCACCTCCCTGTAACGCACAGACTGAGGCAGGAGAGCAGTCGGGATCTGCATCTGCGGATGTGCTGCTCATTAAAGCTGGGAAGCAGAAAGCCACCCACAATTTCTGGAGCTTGGACGCCCAGACTGGAAATCGAAATAAGTTGATAAAAATAAACAGGGCAGGGAGAACTCAGTGCATTAGTTCTAATCCCAACGATAGCGTGGCATGGCCTCGTTTAATGCTGGGATCTGGCAGAGGTAGCTGATAAGGAGCGAGCGGTGACAGATGCCAGTTGGCACCACAGAAGGAAGCTTGGTTTTATAGCCCACACTGTGAGATAATAATGGATACAAAAGAGGACACGCAGACCAAATTGTGTGCTCTGATGGAAAAGCTTCTTAAAAGTCAGTCTCACCGAATGGAAGCAGGGGTTTTGTGTGCCGCAGTGTAGTGACCGTGCCGAACAGGACACAGCTACCACAGCTGGGGTGGTGGCCGTACACTTTTCTGAAGGCTCCTTTATGCATCCTCTTCTTTAAGAACAGTTTAACAAAAGAGAGCTGAAAAAAAGGAGCATGAACTTACTTAACTTCAACATGCACCACTTTATCAGTCCGTGAGGAAGACAAGTTCAATGATGTATTTGTTCTGAGAACAAATAACTGGGAGAAATTAAATGTCAGCACGCATCTGGGTTTTTATTTCTGCATTATCAGAGTGAACAGAGAAAAATTTCAAAGTTTTTGTTATTCACCTTGCAGAGAATGAGGCAGATAGCTTTGTTGCATCCACTGGGCACATCCCAGTGCAGCACTCTGGTGCAAGGTGGGCACAGGTCTTTTGTGGAGATTACTGGGAGACACTGATGGTGAGGTGTGGGGCACAGCTATCGTGTCAGATTCATTGCTACAATATATTGCTAAGAGGAATGCATTATTAGGATTGCCATAGATATAAAAGCATATATATAAATGAATTGCTGTGAGATGTTGGGCAAATTGTTTCATCTTCTCACAATGGTTCAAAATGAGGATGATTGTACTTACCCTACTGAGTAAAATAATTAGAGATCTAAACATAGAAAGCACAGTATGTTCCTAATGTGATTAAGACAGATAACAGGGAAGGAAAATAAATGGCAGTGTCAGCTCTCACTCTGGTGGTGGGGCTGCTAGAATGCCTGTGCAGCATCTAGGATTGGTGTGAGATGAGGATGACTTCAAGCTCCATGGCTGCTCTCTATCTCCTTCACCAGCACTGGTTTGTCTATCAGTGGTTGTTCAGGTGTAACTAAATAGGAATGGTGTCTTCTTCATTTTGGCTGCTTGCTAACTCTGGCATAAGTTGGACATCTTCATCTTTTGATCTGCTGTTCTTCAGTGGACGCTGCTGTGAAGAGACAGTTTACCACTGATACCAAAAATAAGATGTGAGGGGAATATTTGATAGGTTTTACATCAGTGGTAAGTGTAGAAATGGCACGTAGGGATGAAGTTTAGAATGAAATTCGTAGTTTGGTCTTTGAATAGTCCTCCAAATACTGTGCAGTGCCAATACAGTCCATGTTAGATGAATATGTTTGCACCTAACTCCTACCTGCACCTGACACTAATCTGGTATCCAGCAGGGACACTTCAGTGCATTTCTGCTACTGAAGATTGAGTACAGCCCAATGAGGCCTTGTAGCAGAGCTCAAGCAGAAAAGCAGAGATGAAAAGGAAGCCTAAGCCTTCTGCAGTTGCAAGCTGAAACACAATACCCTCTGTGTTGTTCTTTGTTTCATTGCTCCAGACTGAAACAGATTAAATCAAAGTCTATTATTTCTCTATGCAGCGAGCAGCATACTGATCTCAAAAACTCCAAAAACAACAGTAGCTTCAGATCCTCTTGGTTTAACTCTGACTTTTCAATTTTTGAATTCCTTTTCCAAAACCTAAATGTAAGGTTTTGTAATTAATGGCATTTTTTTATTTTAATTCATGTAATTTGCTTATAATTGATGTGATGCCACCTAATGAAAACCTGAAGGTAAAGTCTTAACTTGGAAGTCATTACTAGTACAGCTACACTATAGCTTCTGTCAGAAAAGTGGTGGTGATGTGTATCTGGCTTACGCAGATAAAATTCTGTTTTCTTTAGTTTCAGCAAGGTGAACAGGAGATTTGTTTTCGGAGGGTTCTTGGTAGCTGAAATCCCTTTCTTTTTGTTGTTTTTTTTTTGTTGTTGTTTTACTGAAGGCATACAATAATCCCCCTACAATGCATTGCCTGTCATGTTCAATTGCTTAATTAAGTTACTGTGGTGAACTCATTAGGACTATAACAGTTTAAATCTATTATCCATAGCCAGCCAAACATTAGCAATAAGATGTTAGTGCCTTATTCTGGAGTCTGGATTCTGCCTTTCTGCTGGAAGGCAGAAACTAAGCTTACAATGAAAATATTGGCTCCTTCCTACAGCCCAGGGCCAGTCTCCTCCCAGTGTCTGTCCTTGCTTAAGTGTTTAATAGTAACTGATTAAAAATAAACTAAGAAATAGCAAACAGTTCAGCAATAAACTGCACATTGTGGTGCATGTCAACAGAACGTTTGTGGCAAAGGACTCCACCAGCTCCCTGGGCAGCCCATCCCTGACCACTCTTTCAGAGAAGTTTTTCCTAATGTCCAGCCTGAATCTTCTCTGGCACAATTTGAGGCAATTCCCTCTCTTCATAGAATCATAGAATCACAGAATCAAAGAATGGTTTGGGTTGGAAGAGATCTCAAGGATCATGAATCTCCAACTCCCTTGCCACATGCAGGGACACAAACCTCCACATCTAATACTAAACCAGGCTGCCCAGGGCCCATCCAACCCGGCCTTGAACACCTCCAGGGACGGGGCATCCACAACCTCTCTGGTCAGCCTGTTCCAGCACCTCACCACTCTCTCTGAAAAGAACTTCCCCCCGACATCCAACCTAAATCTTCCCTCCCTCAACTTAAAACCATTTCCCTTTGTCCTGCTGCTATCTATCTACCCTTGTAAAGAGTTGACTCCCCTTCTGTTTGTAGGCTCCCTTTAGGTACTGAAAGGCTGAAATAAGGTCACTCTGCAGCCTTCTCCAGGCTGAACAAGCCCAGCTCCCTCAGCCTGTCTTTGTAGGGGAGGTGTTCCAGCCCTCTCGTCATCTTTGTGGCTCTCCTCTGGACCCTGTCCAACAGCTCTCTGTCTTTCTTGTACTGGGGGCTCCAGACCTGGACACAGTACTCCAGATGGGGCCTCACAAGAGCAGAGTAGAGAGGGACAATCACCTCCCTGTCCCTGCTGGCCACCCCTCTTCTGATGGAGCCCAGGATACCACTTGCTTTCTGAGCTGCAAGAGCACACTGCTGGCTCATGTTATGTTTTTCACCCACCAGGACCCCCAGGTCCTTCTTTGCAGGGCTTCTCTCAAGGATTGCTCCTCTCAGTCTGTATGGATGCCTGGGATTCCTCCAGCCCAATTGCAATCCTATCACTAGCTACACAGGAGAAGAGGCCAACCCTTACCTCACCATGACCTCCTTTCAGATAGCTGTAGAGAGCAATAAGATCTTCCCTGAGCCTCCTGTTCTCCAGACTGGACAGTCCCAGTTCCCTCAGCCTCTCTTCATGTGACCTGTGCTCCAGACCCCTCACAACTTCGTTACCCTTCTCCAGACATGCTCCAGGGCCTCGATGTCTTTTTTGTTGTGATGGGCCCAAAACTGAAGACAGGTGTGGCCTCACCAAAGCAGAGTACAGAGGGATGATCACTTCCCTGTTCCTTCTGGCAACCCTATTTCTGACACAAGCCAGGATGCCATTGGCCTTCTTGGCCACCTGAGCGCACTGCTAGCTCATGTTCAGCCAAGCATCAACCAACACCCCCAGGTCCATTTCCTCTACGTAGTCTTTCAGCCACTCTGCTCCAAGCCTCATACAACATAAAGCACATATTACACAGGTGACGTGTCTGCCCTGAATGGGATTTGGACTTGTCGCTCCCAGCCACTGAATTTCACTGCACATTGTGTTGCCATGAGGCTCCAACAACACTTTCCATTGAGCCTATTGCCTCTGCCTTCTGGTATTCACACCAACTGCCATTATCTGTCTGTAAGCGACTTCATCCACTTGTATTCACCTATTATCTTTCCAAGATATGGAGATCTTTTTCAAATCTTGGCCTGTAATGGCCTCAACCTGGCAGATTTCAGTCATATCAAGAGTTGATTAGAAGATTCATGTTGAAAATCATTTTAAAATGTCCATCAAATTTGAAACATCTGCCTAAATGATAAATAGCTTTTTATTAATTTGCGTGTTAGAAGTTCCTCCCAAGTATTAGCATGACCCACACTGCTCGAAAGTGTTAGTGGACTTCTCTGGTTCACTGAAAGATAAAACTAAATTTTAACAATTAACTGGAAAAAGCTAACAGGAGTGGTTGAGTGATCAGTATTAAATGTTATTTTCCTTCTGTGTCTATTATCATATTGCTGTTCCCTGGACATCTGTGATGATTCAAGCTTATGACATCTAGCAGCTATGTTTTATAGCTGTACCAGACATAAAGATCTCGTGCTAACAAGTACTTGTAGAAGAGTTTTCATACAAACAGAAACACACACACAAGTGGTTTCCTTATTCTGAGAGACTAAGGTAGAAGCTTTATTTATGTAGATGAATAGTTGCATTGAATTTGGTTAGATTGTTTATCTTTGCTTAACAAAACCTTAATCCTGCATCCAACGCTTCAACATGAGTTAATACGCCTGCTACAAAGTTGCAATATAACATTGCAGACATGATAGTGAAGTTATAAAATTAATCACATTTATGTAACATCTGTTGCCTGAGTACCTCCAAGCACTTTACAAATGTTAACTAACAAGAAGCCTGCCCATGCTGTTTTTGAAGTCAATGGCAGCCTTCCAGTTGTCCTTTGAGGGAGCAGGCACAGGCTCTGAGCTGTATAATAACTAAAAGTAGGTTAAGGATCTCTATATTCATTGGGAAGGGAGGAGGGAGAGGAACAGAACCCAAAATGCCTGTCTCTAACTATAGGACTGCATTTCCCTGAACAAAAAAGTAGCATAATTCACAATTAAGACCAAAGCAAGATCCATGAAGCAGCATCTGCTCACAAAGACTATTGCTGTCCTATAGAATGTGACCTCTTTCTTACTCCAAAAACAACAGAGACAAAGCTAGGCTTCTTGGGATATTCCCCTCCAGTGGCTGCAACTGCCCAGCAAATAGCTGTTCTTTGCAAAGAAATGCTGGTTTCCTTTCTCTCAGGCTTTTTTCTACAGAAATGTACAACATTTTCAGACGTGCAGTTCCTTCATCTTGAAATTTCCTCTGCCTGTGACTAACATGGTTTTAAATCAGTGCTCTTGGCTTATTGAGCCGTGGTAGGTAACCTTATGAGGAACAAAGTCAATATGGATTTGCACTTTCACACTGAAATGCTTTCCTGGTAGCAGCCCCCTGTGCTGATTGCCATTTCAAGCAACTCCTCTGGCATCCTTCTTCACTCCAGTGAGAAGGCAGCCAGTGGAGCCTCTTTTGTGCTGCAGGATTGTCTCTGGGGTCTGCGTGGAGGCAGGAAGGTCATGGTGCTGTCAGAAGCTGGAGACTTCATTGTCCCTAGTAGAAAGATAAATAGTGTGCAGTTAAATAGCACCACTTCAACAGGAACTGGAACACAATTGTATGGAGGATACTATCAAAGCCAATAAAAGAAAGCGAGGCCTTCCAGGGCCAATTTCAGTGTTGTCCCAAAACAGAAAGTCCCAACAATGTATCTGAAATTAAGGAACCAGGGAATAGCCTTTAGCAATTTTCCACTAGGAAAATGCGCTTTAGACTTCAAAAATTGAATTAAATTTTGCAAATTATGCCCCCGTGGAACCTGGAATCTTGGAATTTCCCGTTTTGGAAGACTCACAATGGTCATCGAGTCCAACTCCTGGCCCCAGATCCAGAATTCAAACCCTGTGGCTGAGAATATTGTCCAAACACTCACTGAACTCAGCAGCCTGGGGCCATGCCCACTGCCCTGCAGAGCCTGTTCTGTGCCCACCACCCTCTGGTGAAGAACCTTTCCCTAATACCCAAGAACCTTTCCCTAATACCCAACATGACCCTCCCCTGATGCAGCTCCGTGCCATCCCCATGGCACATGAGGGAACAGAAAGTTCCTGTGATATACTGTATGTGGCATATGGTCAACACAGTTCAGTGAGAAGAATTGCTGCAGCAGTTAGGACCAGTATTGATTAGATCATCCAGCCTTTACAGAAAACAGGTACGTGAACATCCTTACAGAAATGTGGTCCTGCTTGGCAGTGCTGTGGAGGGAACAATTCTAGTCAGTGTTACGCACTGCATTATGATTCATCTGCACAAGGGGATTTAAATTGGTATTTTTTGTGGGTACAGGCAAGTCTATCTTTCTGCCTTACCATTCATATTATACCTTTTCTTTTAATATACCCTAAATAGCATCAGCTTTAGAGATGTAAAAGTGTTACTTATCTCTGCAATATGATCTCCTCCCATTTCTGGCCACATTTACTGCCTGCCTCCCAGTTTGCATTCTGTTCACCATCCATCTTCATTGACTTTTCCCCTGCACCAATGCAAGATCAGAACACCGCAGGAAATTAAACATAGTGCATATAAATCATGTTTATTGTTGCTTCGGACACAGAAAGATAAAAAGGCTCAGTAAGAAAGGCACGATGACTCACATTTTTATTAGTATATTCAGTTTTTCATGAAGCTGAGTCTTCATAAAGAAAATGGTTTAATTGGACCACTGAGATGTTGAAGAATTCAAACGTTCCACACAATCCAGACTGTTTATCTTCTGAAACCTCAGTTTCTGATTATCCATAGTACTTACAATCACAAGGGAAAGAACTTTTCATCTTTTAGAGAACATGACAAATTTCTAAAAGCTGGAAAGGTTCTGTAAAGGCAGAATGCGCCCCGGTTGGCCAGCATTTAAGGACTGATAATCAACAAAATATGAATGCTGCAGGTGTATTCCCTGAATGATCTCCTCCATTTTTTTGTAGAAGCCGCAGGGACAAATCTATGTGTGGGGCAGAGAAAATGAGGGCTCAGTCTAAAATTAATCGTGTTAACGGAGGTTAATGACTTAAAAAGCTAGTATTTCAAGTTTTAGAAGAATATACACTTTTTTTTCTGTGAACACAGCAGTCATGTCCAAGCACCAATGAGCCATACTAGGCTATGAGTTCTGCTAAGGATGGCTATGAATGTTGTGATGGATGGCTATGAGCTCTTGAGAAGAGATAGGCAAGGAAGGAGTGGCAATGGCATGGATCTCTATGCTAGAGAGTGTTTTGATATGGTTGACCTCAGGGCTGGGAATGATAAGGTTGAGTCTGTATGGGTAAGGCCCAGGGGGAGGGGCAAGAAGGCTGACATCCTAGTGGGGATCTGTTATAGGGCCTGCTAACCAGAATGAAGAGACAGATGAGGCATTCTACAAGCACTGGCAGAAGTTGCGTGATTGCTTGTCCTTGTTCTCATGGGAGACTTCAACTCCCCAGTATAAACTGGAAATATAGTACAGTGCAGAAGGGGCAGTCCAGGAAGTTTCTAGAGTGTGTGGAAGATGCAGCTGATGCATTCCTGATGCAGCTGGTCAGACTGTTTATGAGGGGAGGTGGCCCCCTAGAACTGCCATTCAGAAACAGAGAAGGACTGGTTGGAGGTGTGGAGGTTGAGAGCTGTCTTGGGCAGAGTGACCATGAAACGATAGAGTCCTTGATTCTTGTTGAAGTCAGGAGGGGGGCCAGCAAAACTGCTGCCTTGGACTTCCAGGGGGTGGACTTTGATGTATTCAGGACACTGGTAGGGAGGATCCCTTGGGATTCAGTCCTGAAAGGCAAAGGGGTCCAAGAAGGCTGGTCACTCTTCAAGAGGGAAGTCTTACAGACGCAGGAAGAAGTTGTCCTTCTGTGCTGTAAGATGAGCTGGCGGGGAAGAAGAACAGTGTGGATGAACAGGGAACCTTTTCTGAGACTCCAGGAGAAAAAGAGAGTCTATCTTCTGTGGAAGAAGGGACAGGCAACTCGGGGAGAGTACAAAGAAATTGTTAAGACGTGCAGGCAGAAAATTAGAAAGGCAAAAGCCCAGCCTGAACTCAACCTGGCAACTGTAGTAAAAGAGAGCAAACATTTTTTGTTACAAATATGTTAAGAGTAAGAGGAGGGCTAAGGAGAATCTCCATCCTTTATTGGATGTGGCAGGGAACATGTTCACTGAGGATAAGGAAAAGGATGATGTACTCAATGCCTTCTTTCTGCCTGTCGTTAAAACTCAGACCAATTACTTGGGGTGCTCTAACTCCTGACCTGAAAGTCTAGAATGGGGAGCAGAATAAACCCCCCTACAATACAGGTGGAAACAGTTAAGAGACCTACTACAGCACTGGGACTTCCACAAGTCCATGGGGTCAAATGGGATCCATCCGAGGGTGTTGAGGGAGCTGGCAGAGGTGATTGCCAAGCTGCTTTCCATCATCTATCAGCGTTCCTGGAAAACTGAAGAGGTCTTAAAGGATTGGAGATTTGCCAGCAAGACTCCAATCTACAAGAAGGGTCATGAAGAGGATCCAGGGAACTACAGGCCTGTTTGCCTGACCTTGGTGCATGGAAAGGTCATGGAACAGATCATCTTGAGTGAGTTCACATGGCATGTCTAGGACAACCAGGGGATCGGGCCCAACCAGCATGGGTTCATGAAATGCAGATCCTGCCTGACCAACCTGATCTCCTTCTATGATCAAGTGACCCATCTGGCGGATGAGGGAGAGGCTGTTGATGTAGTCTACCTAGACTTCAGCAAAGTCTTTGACACTGTCTCCCACAGTATTCTGGAGAAGCTGGCAGCCTGTGGCTTGAATAGGTATACTCTTTGCTGGGTAAAGGACTGGCTGGAGGGACAGGCTCAGAGAGTGGTGATGAGTGGACTTGAATCCAGATGGAGACCAGTCATGAGTAGTGTTCCTCAGGGGACAGTATTGGGAACTTGTCCTGTTCAATATCTTTACTTATGACCTGGATGAGGGGATTGAATGCACCCTCAGTAAGTCTGCAGATGACACCAAGCTGGGAGGAAGTGGGAAGGGATCTGGGCAGGCTGGATCGCTGGGCTGAGGCCAATGGGATGAAGTCCAACAAGACCAGGTGCGGGGTCCTGCACTTTGGCCACAACAACCCTAGGCAACGCTACAGGTTTGGGGCAGAATGATTGGAAGACTGTGTAGAGGAAATGGACTTGGGGAGGCTGGTCGATGCTTGACTGAACATGAGCCAGTAGTGTGCCCAGGTGGTCAAGAAGGCCAATGGCATCCTGGCTAGTGTCAGAAATATTATTGCCAGCAGGAGCAGGGAAGTGATCATCCCTTTGTACTCTGCTTTGGTGAGGCTGCTCCTCAAGTACTGTCTTCAGTTTTCGGTCCCTCACTACTAGAAAGGCATTGAGGCCTTGGAGTGTGCCTGGAGAAGGGCAATGGAGCGGTGAGGAGGCCTTATGAGGAGAGGCGGAGGGAACTGGGATTGTTTAGTGTGGAGAAAAAGAGGCGCATGCAAGACTCTCTACAGCTCGCTCCCTACAACTGCAAGGGGGTTGTGGCAAGGTGTGGGTTGGCCTCTTCTCCTGTGTAACTAGTGATAGGATGAGAGGGAATGGCCTCAAGTTGTGCCAGAGGAGATTCAGGCTGGATGTCAGGAAAACTTCTCCAAAAGAGTGGTAAGGCACTGCAGTGGGCTGCCCAGGAAGGCGGTGGAGTCACCATCCCTGGAGGTGTTCAAGGAACATTTAGATGTTGTACTGAGGACATGGTTTAGTGAGAAGTATTGGTCGTAGGTAGACAGTTGAACTGGATGATCTTTTCCAACCTTGGTGATTCTATGTGATTCTATGACTATACATTTCTCTATTATTTTTCACTGAAACTCATTATTTTCTCAGTTTAGAAAACAGTACTAAATTTTGAGATCATTGGAGATTCGATTAATTCTGCTGAAGATTCTGATTTTCATGACAACCAAGTTCAACAGCAGTACAAACAAGTAATATTTCTGTATAGGATTGCTCAGTAACAGCAGTCAACTCAGAGCTGGATGCTTCCTTATTCACCCCGTGGTTTCCTTGTCTTTTTACCTGACATGAAGGTAAACTTACGATACAGATCAGGAAAAATAGCCAGATATGTGTTTTTCTTAATGAAGTAGTATTTTATTAAAGCAGTATTACCTTACTGGCCATTAAGAGCTTACCATTGTGAGCCAAACATCAGCACCACTGTTTATGTTTGAATACTACCTACATATACCAGAATAGTGTTAAAACCAGCCAAAAATATTTGTTTTATTCTGCAAGTCAGAACCTCAAAACGTCAGAACCTCAAAATGTCAGAACCTGAGAGGTCCAATTGTCATGACATTGTTGGGCCCTCTGACCAATCACAGGACAAAAACATTAGCAGGATGAGGTTTTTGCAGCTGAGACCTTCTCCTGTCCAGCTGTGTTCCCCAAAACAGAATCAGACATGAAAGGAGCACATTGGCAGCTTCTGGGAAGGCTGCTGTCTGTGCTAGAACTGGTCCAAGCTATCACTGAATGTATGTGATCTGAAGTTACAACAGTATCACCCAATGTCTCCTTCAGTAGGGCTTCATGGTAGATATTTGATCATCAAAGATGGTTATATCCCAGCATTATGTGAGTTTAAAACAAATTTATCTACAGAACTACTTCAGACCCAATTTGAATGTTACAAGCTTCCAATATTTTAGTTCATAAAGATATTATGTTGGACCTAATCCACAAACATAACCTTGTTTTCTCCTAAAGTCAGGGAGAATGGTTGTACAGCTTCGTCCTCAGTATGTTCAAAGACAAGATTTAGCAGCTAGTCATTTAGGAAAGCATGTGCTAGGAAACAGCAGTCAGAGAAAGAGTAAAAATGTAAGAACTCGGAGACATTATCTTTTATTCTATAGCAAACAGCTTTTAAGATTCTGACCTGTGCTTCACACAATCGTTTATTTCATCGAAACTGATGAGCTACTATCCTGCCATTCAGGAGAAAGTGTTGCAGTGCAGTAAAGAGCATTTTCTACTGCTTCAACATGAACAACTCTTTTGCCTGAAATCTTTCTTCTTTCATTTTAAGAAGAAAACCTTGATAAAATCAGAAGGGACTTGCATTTCTTAATTTTCAGTATTTTTATTCTTCAAAATGTTTTGATTATTTTGTCCAATTATTTCTAGGAACTTTTCTTATTTTTGTACAACAAAGTTTAGTGACTACAGCTAAATGCAATTTCTACTAGATTCATTACTTGTAGTGCTTTCTGCTCAGGACAGTTTGTCAGGAACAGCGTAAGAAGGAGCCACCTAGATGCAAGGCAAAATCCTTCTATCACACATTTTACCGTACATTCTTGCTTGGTAAATACTACAATAAAATCATCTACCATAGTTGTATTGAATGATGTTGATAATGGAAGATGTTAAAAAACATCTGAATTGCTTGATGCATGCCTTGGAGTCTGCTGAGGGTGGATCTTACCTGCCTAGTGAGATGGAGTTGGTCATTGGCTAATGACACACAGTGATTTAAGCCAGACAGCACCGAAGACTCTTGGTTTGGTTTTAATCACACTTTTCTATTTGATTTTTACTCATGCTTACCAACAAAAAATTGATAAGCTACTCCAAATGCAAGCATATCATTTTCTTCTTAAGAACAGTAGAGTTCAACAGTGGATTTCTTGGGTTGTCTGACTGCGGTTTGAACATGGCTTAAAATGTATTGAATGGCTTGAAATGCACATTTATTTAATACCAGCAAGGAAAGCATACAGACTTGTTAATTTGATCTCCATTCTTTCTGCTAACAATCCAAGAACATTGCCAAGAGAAAAAAGATCCCATAATGCAGAGCAGGGCAAGTCAACACGGGATTCTGGGCTGCCAATGCTAAGTATCTAATTCAGAATAATGCAGGGATATATGAACAGGCTAATTAAGGAAAACACCTTAAACACACACATCAAAGTGATAGCAAAATTGTTGCATTTAAAGCAAATTACTTCCATGGATATAACATTATTCTGCAGACAAAATCATGCTCTACTTCACTGTCATTTTCAATTTTTTTCGTTTCAACTTTTACAAAATATGTTAATAACAAGGAGCAGTTTGTAGCTGTAGGGGCAAATATCAATTAGCTCCACTAGTGGATTTTTTTAAATAAAAGCCTTAATAGAATCAAGCCATTGAATAAGCTGGGTGATTTTGCAGTTGCCTTCTCCTGTTCCCCCTGGTTGCCTTTAAACTGTGCAGTTAATAACTGGCAGTGCTGGGGAGGGAGATCAGGCAGCTAAAGCTTCCTTCGTCCCATTCTTGCCATGCTGGCACGGACTTCTTTTTCCTGTCTGGATTTACTTTAGTGCACTGGCATTGGGGGAAGTAAACAAGATGGGGATAATTTAACACACTGAAAGCAGCAGCAGCACCAGGTGCTCTCTAGATGCAGTTCCCAGTGCAGAACCATCGATGGGAATGTGACTTTAAATTAAATTCTGAGTTAAAGAAACACATGAAAGGAAGTTTACTGTTCAAATTCGAGTGCATGTGGATATTGAAGTACCCAAAGTGATTTTTACTGATATCAGAACAAGCTAATGAGACTCAAAAAAAAATTTCCAGTGGGAAGGACAAGGGCAAACAGTGTAACAGTGCTTATATATCAACGTCATTTATTTGTAAAAGGAAATACCTAAGGTGGCTGTCAGAGGAGGCCTGGCTATGCTTAGGTTCTCCAATATTCCTCTTCTTCCAATTCCCCATCTCAAAGCAGATGCAACTCCAACACACACAGACGTTGAGCCCAACCTGCTCAGTGTCACAGTCAGTGTAGCTCATTGCTTCCTGGAACTCTACAACCATAGGAAAAAAATAAAATGTGGAAATAAACATCATTTCAAGCTTTTGCCTTGCGTTTGCAGTGTCCCACCCTAGCAACCTTCCAGGCTGCATGGTCTTTGCTGCTTATCCCAAACAGCCACTCCCAGCTCCTTTACCCAGGTTTTGGTTACACAGTGAGTCAACAGGCTTAAGAGTCAGCATAAACTATTATATGCTTATATTACATGTATTACCAGACTTGTTTCACACTGAGTGCCGAAATCTATGCTTGCTTTAGTTTTCTTGGCACTGCAAGACTGACTCTGTCAACATTTGTAAAGTGCTGTGCACTTACTGGTTAAGAAAAGATGTATACCTGCA
Source organism: Tragopan temminckii (assembly GCA_028571105.1). NCBI lineage: Eukaryota > Metazoa > Chordata > Aves > Galliformes > Phasianidae > Tragopan > Tragopan temminckii. Next base: position 77,840,344 of record JAOWBP010001760.1, on the reverse strand, counting down.
ATTAGTAGTAATCTCTATTATTTGTTTTTAAGTACTAAATAGCATTTAAATCTGAACTCCTGAGTAACCTTGTATTCAATCCAGATGTTACTTCAGAACACTGACAAGAAGAAAAAACGTAATACTAAGGACAATTGTTTTATGGTAGAGTCACAAGTACATAATTATATCATACGTTAAATTAACACATCTCAGATTTAAAATCTGGGAAATATAGTGTAGTCACGTAGTCAGCTGGATGAATCAGGATGATGCAGGTTCTTCTGCCACGCATTTGCTGAACTGCTCTCTCACCAGTACCTTGACAAGGCACCCAGTCTACTCTGCAGAGCCTCCACTCAGTGTAATGCCTTTCTTCCCGAGGCTTCCAAGAACTATTCAAATAAAGAAAGCCTGTGTTGAGTTTTGTTATGTTCAAAACTTTGCTTATGGGAAAAAAAGCAGCATATCCTATATGTTTATTTATAAGCAAAGGCAAGTGTTTATTATTAGTATAATTCAACTCCACTCAGTTTAATTTGGGAATCATCAGCAGTTTAGATCTAGATCTAGATTAGTCTACCTATTACAGAAAATCAAATAGTAATAACACAAGTATGATACTTAAACATAGTAATAAAGCAATTAAAATTGTAATACACAGACTTCTTAGTTTCTATCCCTATTCCTGGTATCATGCTCTTCCTTCCTCTGCTCTTCTGGGTCCTAAGGGCAGTGGGCTCAAGATGACATGTTTGTTTGTTAACATACTCATACACCTTTGTTGGTTGGTTTGCAAATCCAGGTGACTCCTGAATTTATGATATATGGTTCTCTTTGTTATCCCTAAAGCCAATCTTGTCCAGTCCAGGCATGCATCCTTTTTTAGCTGACCACAATGGAGCTGTTTATAGCTGTGGGACCTCCAGTGTCAGCCTGTGCCCATCTCTTGTCTTCCCATGCCTGCGCTCCTCTATGCTGCATCCCACATCTCTGCTTCTCAGTGCATCCTGCTCCTCACAACATCACCTTGCAAGTGTTACAAACCTCTTTCCCTATCTGGAACAGACGCTTGTTACTGCTATCTGCATAAAACAATTGTGGTACCACACAAAGATAAACAAAAGTGAAACAAAAGAGAAATAGACACCTGGTCAATGAAAAAAAACAAGTGAAACAGCTCTGTGGCCATGACAAGAAAAGCTGGGGCAGACCTGGCAATGGCGAAGCCACATGAAAGGGTTTGAAGTTACAAATTTGCCTGCTGGCGTTGCGCTCCCAAGCTCTCCTGTGGCTTCACACTGCTGATAGGGATAGCTGCCCACTCGGCTGGGCCTGACCGTGAGCTCCTGCCCACGCTTCTGCCTGCTATCTGAGAATCAGCCAGCCCTCTACATCCCTATATTTGATCTCTGGCGTGTGGGCAGCCTGAGTCTGCAAGCCCGGATCAGGTTGCACTTGTACACCTGCTTCAGCTGCTCCTGCACTTATCCTGCTAGTTTACACTGTGGCTGCAGCAAAACCAGAAGCTGCTGGGATTTAATCGTGTCCATCCTTCACTCACCATCCCCTACTCTTATCCCTTTTGGACAAGCTTCCCACCCTACTACATTACACGGTGGTATTTCACGGCTCTGTGCGGCCCAAGCCACCCGCACTCCCTCATGCAGGTGGTGGGGAGGATGAGCCACGTCCTGACAGGGACACGAGGCCCTGTGACTTCAGCTGGCATACTGAGCATGTTGCATGGTGCCATGTGGCTGCTCGCTGCCACCAGTGAGCACAGCAGTTGTGTGGTTGGCTTCCTGAAGGCCTGGCCTGACTGAAAGGCCTGAACTAGGCATGGATGTGCCCAGGTTTCAAACCTTTGCTATGCAGAGTCTGGTAAAGTGCTTACATTGCCTCGAGCACTGAGCCTTCTGTGATCCTATCTTTTTCACAAGTCACATTTTCAGAGGAGAAAATAGGGAAAAGAGTAGAAGAGCATGCCACAAAGTGTTGCTGAGAGACAGTCATACCCAGGTGTCACAACACCCGCCTGGAGCAACCTCCTCAACAAAGCATTCCCCAGGGTTAGGAGAAACATCCAAGGACCTGGTGGATCGAGAGAGATCCCTCTCTATCCCAAATGAGATCCCCAAGGCAGCAAGAGCTGGTTGACACCTTTGCTACTGTTTGAGGGAAATTTCTGTGCAGTTGGAAGAGATTTCCAGATAGATGGCTACAGGGAGCCCTGCAGTGAGGAAGGATCTTGTCTTGCTTATGGGCTGACTGGCTTTGATCTATGGGAGAAATCAAGTAATGAGTGTTTGCCTGCTGCTTGCCTGGATGGCAGCCAAACTAACGTGGTTTTATATACATAAACTGAGCGATTACATCTCCTACAATTGCCATAGGGATTTTTTTTTTAATTATTTAATAAAACTTGTCTCAACAATTGCCACACAAAGGTTAAAATGTTTTCTTACATGCACGTGTATGCATATTAAACTAACAAAATGAAGCTGCTTTTATCATGGTCACACAACTTGTAGCCAAGTGTGGTCAGCTCAGATGCAGAGTAATTGTCAGAAGCAGCTGATGGCTTGTGCATTACTTCTCTGACTGCTGCCTCCATCCAGGTGTAGGGTGAAGACCTGCAAAATAAACTATATCTAGCCAGATTTTTTTTTCCTTAACTAAACTGCCTTGGATACCTGTGGACCAATTTCTTCATAATGAGACTTCTTTAATTTATGTGCTCTTTCAGAACTCTGCAAGAGCAGAGCAGTTTCTCTGGCCCTGTGTCAAGAACCAGACCCAAAATCGTGTAACCAGCACCAGTGCTGCAGAAATTTTAGTACAGCCGTCTGTTTAAACATCATTCTCTTGGTGGGTTCATTTATGCTAACAATATCTTTTCATACAGAGTTTGTCTGCTATGTGAAGAGTGCAGTATGGGGAGATACTGCGACTTGTGCTTTGCTGATAGTAATCTGCACGAGCACAGTGTTGGTGAGTTAGACTGAGGAGAAATTTTACCAAAGTTTAGTTGTGGTTTAACTTTTCAGCTGTGAGAAGGCTTTAGTGAATGGCATTTGCTAAAGTTAAAAGTCACCAGAAGTCTGTACTGTGGGTCTGTTTTATGTGGAAGCTGTCCCAGGCAGTGCAGCAGCCAGTGCTTTTTGGCGAGAGTTCCTTTGAGCATTCAGAGTTTTTAGAGCTAAATCGTGGAAGCTCCTGGTGATAAATCACAAACCATTCACTTCTTCTCTCTGTGCTGTGGCAGATAAGCTGTGCTTGTGGGAGGGCTGCTTGGCACGTGTCACTCAAAGGCAGCAGCATCAGTGCTCTTCCAAATTCATCCTGATGGCTACAGGCTAACAGTGGCCAGGGCTGAAGGGAGAAGGCATGTTAGGCAGTGAGTTTGGTCAGTGAATAGTGTGGTTTGTGTTCAGACTCCTGAGTAATTGAGAACATTTCTCCTTTTGCTTACAGTATACATGTTCAGAAGGCTTTTAAATGCTTTATACAGAGTGAGAGAATGCTCAGGCCATGCTTATTGCCTCTCTTCCCCAATCAGGGATATCTAAGATGTCTAACCAAGCAGGTTGCCCAAGTAGTGAGAAAGTGAAACGGTGACCTGGCAGAGGCTCTAATTATCTGCTTAACCACATTAATGCTGAGAGGCAAACCACTTTCCCTAGGAGGTCAGTAAGTCTACAGAGGAGACTTCAACGAAGTGAGAAATAAAAATAACCTTTTCACAATATGGGCTGCTGCTGCTGCTTTGACACTTTCAGCCAGAAAGCTCTAAGGACTGCTGAGATCATAAGTGAAATGACACAAAATAGAATCTGCAAATTCATTCTGTAACATGGAAATAATTAATTCTCACATTGAAAATCTGTGTCTTGCTATCTGAGTAGGAATACTGAATGGGCTGCTTCTTCCCATGGCAGACACTACAAAAACAGAGGGTCTAACATCTAAACCACTTACTGAGGAGTGCGAGCGCGTGGTCACCATCCTGTCAGGCCAGAAGAAAATGCTGTTCTGTATCCAAATTGAGAGGCAAAAAAAAAAAAAGAGAAAGTTATTGTAAGTATACGGGAAACACTTTGACTGTTGGTTCGGATGTGAAGGTCCATAAACACTCATGCAGGAATGGGAGTGTGTGCAAGTTTCAGCACTGCCACTTTTGCCAGGGCTCTGAGAGGCATCTGCTATAGAGGCAAGGAGATATGATCCTTGTCTCATGAGCAATCCTCCAAGTTTGGAGGTAGGCATCCAAAACTCCTCCGACTCTTTGGTCTGTTGTTTCCTGCTTCCCAAAAAATGATACAGGCAAAACCAAGCATTTTACAGGACGCAGTGTGGTCTCACATAGTGGTCAGGCAAACTCTTGTCCATGCTTAATGGACGAGAAAAAAAGAAGACCCTCACATGCAGAAGAAATCAGAAGTCATGCCCCAGAGTGAGCATCTCAGAAGTCTGAGCTTTGGCCTGTTTGCACACACACACAGTTTAACAGTCTGTTTATGTTTCCTTAGCAACCTTACAGGGCTCCTTAAATATTTTCTTGTACACTTTGTGAATTTAGCATGGTGCTCTGTTTAAACATGACATACAGCTCCACATAGCAATTAAGGGCTTGCCCAATGAAGCCCAAAAACTAATCTGTGACAAAACACTCCAGGCAGAAGAATAGCACAAGACACTGGAAGCTTAAGCAAATACAGACCATAAGGTCTGCAAAAATGAGGACAGTGCGTTGCAAGGTATTTTGCAACTTGACACTGTACACGGTTGTAGGCAATCACTTAAAGTTGCTGTAAAGAGCAGGGAATCAAACATGTTTGACATTAATTTCACTAGCCTCTCTTGGTCGAGATCAGCATTGCTTGTGTGGTTGCTTTACGACTGTGGAACTCTGCTGCCTTTAAGCTACTAAGAACAAAATATCTGGCTTATCCCATGTTGTTTGTGGATACTTTCAGGCTCTGTCAGGAGGTGACAGGCTCAGTTCCCCGTAAATTCTGAAATGAGAGGTTTCAGCTATCCCAGGCTGCTTTTTTTTTTTTTTTTTCCAGAACATGGTGAAGTGCAGCTTTACCCAAATAGGTGTTCATAAATGTTTCCCAGCACTCTCTTAATTCTTCAGGACAAAGCAATCATTTTTTCTAGGTTACCATTTCAAATGGTGAAATCAAGTGAATATTTGTACTCCACTCCATTTTAGACCGTTGAGAAAAGCTAGCTAATACTTTAGATGTGTTCCTTGTAACACGGTGTGTATCTATCAAGTCTAACTAACACCAGACACCAAGCTGGGATAGCCAGTCTCTGCCATTTCCTGACTGAGACATCGGAGTTTTGAGGTAATTTCATTGGTATTGTTCTCTCTGCACAAAAAAATATGAATAATGTAGGCAATGATAGTTATCCTACTCTGAAAAACCCACCAGGTAGCTATGTATTAGATCCTCTATACCCATACTGCATCCTCTCTTTCTGCTTTATTTCCTGCTTAGCACCATAGCATATTTGTACAGTGTCTGTGCATCGTTCCCCAATAAGAATACATGGCTTGCAAGCATAAAGAAAATCCGTGCTTTTTTTTTCCCCCCCACACAGCGGTATGCATGAAAGGCTGAGTATTGCTCTAGATTAGCAAAGTGCAGATTTTTGGAGGATTTAAACAGTCCCTAGGTTTGGGCTAATAAAGAAAGCAAACTATCC
>JAOWBP010001760.1:77790327-77830164 GCA_028571105.1 Tragopan temminckii | reverse complement strand
CGCGGAGCGGGGGCCGCTGGGGAGCGCGGTGCCGGGCAAAGCGCTGCCGCCCCTCGCTCGGCTGGCGGCGGCCTGCCGCGCCCTCCCTGCGGCCTCTTCCTGTCGCCCGCCGGGCTTCTCGGTGAAGGAGGGAAGGGGCGGTTTGAGCGGCGCCCCGAGGGGCCGCTCCCGCTGCCGGCTCGGTCCCTGCATGCCGCTTCCCGCCGTTTGTGCGCGGTCCGGTCGTTGCTCGGAGCTCCTTTCCTTGGGGTGAGAGCTCCGTGCCTGTCTTTCCTGCCTAGAGCGCCTTCCTTCAGCCGGCGATGAAAACATGTTTAGAAAAGGAAAGAAACGACACAGCAGCAGCAGCTCACAAAGCAGCGAGATCAGTACGAAAAGCAAGGTGAGCCCGCTTTGCTACGCGCTCTTACGGAGCAACATCCAGCTGTTTTGGGCAGGCAGCTCAGTGGTTCGCTTGCGCTGAGCTTAGGCTGTGCTCTCTCTGTAATGCCATGTGGGTAAGGAGAGCTTCCTGCTCCAACGGCTCCTCGGTGCGGGCTGGGAGGTGTGGGAAAATGAGTGCACGGTAAGGTCGTCGTGTTCTGAGAAGGCCGCTTGGTTGCTCCTATGGACGCAGGCACAGCTCCTGGCAGCACGTACTGGGGCTTGGGAGGAGCAGCACGTTTGTTCTGTAGTGATAAACGGCGCCCTTCAGGGTGCCTGGTGATGGGTGCCGAGAATCTGCAGTTCTGCAGTATCGGCTGGCTTCTCGGTGTTTCGATGTGTCCATTTTTCTGATAGGGTCAGAACGATCAGTTGCATGTTCTGGATTTTCCAAGGTGCGGTTTCACTTCCCTTGCACTGCTGTGTTATTGCAAGCATCGGTGGCAAGCATGTCACCAGTTGTCAGTTTCTTCAAGTTAAGACGCAGTACCAGAAAAGTCTGGCCATAACCTCAAGGTTCATTTTCTCTTTTTTATTTCCACCTTCGTTTGGAATATTTGTGGACTGCTGAGTTGTATCAGTCTAGCTTACAGTGAGGCACAAAGATAGCTTCAGGAGAGGCATAGGGTTTTCGGTTTGTGTTTTGTTGGTGTGGTTTTTTTTTCCTCCCCATTTTTGCAGTGCAGCTTAAACTACTATTCAATTCAGTTATTTATTTGAAGAAGTTGAGGCAGGGCAGCTAAAAGTGAACTGCCAATATATTCTCAGTAACTTTCTGATGATGTTAATTTTCTTCTTAGTCTGTAGATTCCAGCCTTGGGGGACTTTCCAGGTCCAGTACTGTGGCAAGTCTCGATACAGACTCCACAAAAAGCTCAGGTATGTAATTGGAGTGGATAAGTATGGAGTAAAATTAACGTTATACGTGCTTATGTAAAAATAGAAAATGAAATATTAAAATACCTGTTTTTCATAATTGAGTTAATCTGTTAGACTGCTGACCGATGGCTCCTGGCTTCTGTGGTATCTAGTGCAAACCCATTGCTTTTAAAGCAAGGTATCTGAGCAAGGAAGGTTCAGTTAGCTTGTTACCAGTCTGTTACACGGCACAAATGTGATGTAATGTTCTGGATACTGTGTTTCATACTTTGCTAAGTTGACGTATGCGCTGAGATCAGTGTCATGAGGTTAGCTTTTACTGCCTGCTCACCAGATCACAGTGCATCGCTATTAAGACAAATGGTTCTTTAAAAAATGTTTGTAGAAAAGTAGAATCAGCTTTCTTGTGCTTCCTGTGTTTCTTGATTATGCCAGTGGAGCTAATTTATTAATTAGAATTAATGTTCTTGAGCTCTTCAGGGTTGCTTTGTTTTATTTTGTTGCAGGACAGAGCAATAGTAATTCTGATACATGTGCAGAATTCAGAGTTAAGTATGTTGGTGCCATTGAAAAACTGAAACATAATGAGAGTAAAAATCTAGAAGGGCCATTGGACTTGATAAATTACATAGATGTTGCCCAGGTAAGTGTGTTGTTACAAAAGAATACCAACTATGGTAGAACATCCTAAGCTTAGGTGTACTTAGGTGTATTTCTTTCATGTTCTCATGTGATCTGACACCTTTTGTTATACGTTTTAGACTTACTAGAATAAAGTAGCTTAATTAAAAATAAAATACACCAGTCATATTTGGTTCCCTCCTGTTGAATAACTGGAGAAGATGCTCCTGAAAAGCAGTCCTGAAGAAGCAGATGCAGAGCAGAGGCCCTTTTTATGAGTCATTGTGCAATGAATGTCTCATCCGGCAGCTGTTGCAACATCTGCAGCACTGCTAGGATTAGTACCTGTCAAAGAATATCTCCTCTGGATTTACTCAGTACTGTAGAATAAGTTTTTCTGGAGGAAAATGTCATTTTCTGCTTACATTCATTTATGAACCTGTGACCAGAGAAACAGAGCAATATTTGGGTCATCCTTGCCAAAGTGTTTTCTTATATTTATTTCCGTTCTAAGAGCTCTAACTGGTTGTTTTGAGTAGGTAGGTTAACTGTACCTTTAAAGCACAGAATCTGTTTATCTTATAGCATCTTCATGCTTCAAGTATTTGAATATATGCAAAAATTATTTTTACAGCCAAATACGAAGTGCTGCTGGTGTGGAATGTAAATCAGCCCAAGTCAGAGCAGTGTGATAGCCCCAACTTCCCTACCTACCTGAGATTATAAATTCCTTTTTGGATTCATGTAGTGTTTCATAGAACAAAGAGACAGGACAAATGCAAGAATATCAGGCTTATCACAGTAAGATATGAGCAGGGATAGTGATGTTGTTAAGCCAGTGAAGTACAAATAGAAACGCTTTCTACTTTGTATCTTCATTGTTCATGTTATTCTGTCTGCACTAAAGGCTTTTGTTTGTTTCCCTCCAAAGCAAGATGGAAAGTTACCTTTTGTTCCAGGTGAAGAGGAGTTTATAATGGGCGTTTCCAAATATGGCATCAAAGTTTCAACCTCTGACCAGTATGTAAGTGATTTACAACGAACCTTTGGATGAGAGTTAAAAAGCCTTTTCCTGTGTTTCTCTGACAGCTGACCTGTGTGAGCAAGGTGTCACTTCTGACTTTAAGCAAAAGAAAAGAAAAAAAAAAAAAAACCTCCCACAGCAGCATCACTTTGTAGAATAGTTTGGATTAGAAGGGACCTTTAAGATCACGTAGTTCCAACCCCCTGTTATAGGCAGGGACACCTCCCACCAGACCAGGTTGCTCACAGCCCCATCCAGCCTGGCCCTGAATGCCTCCAGGAGGGGAGCATCCACAACCTCACTGGGCAACCTGTTCCAGTGCCTCACCACCCTCACAGTAAGGAATTTCTTCCTGATATCTAGTCTAAATCTACTCTCTTCCAGTTTAAAGCGACTTCCCCTTGTCCTGTTGCTACCTGCCCTTATAAAAAGTTCCTCCCCAGCTTCCCTGTAGCACCCCTTCATGTGCTGGAAGGCTGCTTCATTTCATATCTCTTCTGGGCTCTCTGACACAAGTCCATTCCTTTTAAGAAAGCATCAGACAAAAAGAAAGGAAATCTTTATGCTCCTTGGGCACACATTACCTTCGTGGCTGAACTGCCATCCTCTCATGTGGGAAAAGGATTATGACTGGTGACCAAGGCGATAGGTTCTTCTCCCCGAGTTAGTAATTCAATTCCTGTTGATGTAATTGTGGAGGGAGAAAAAATATATGCTTTTTCAAGGATACCTAAGTTGTTTTCTTCAGAATTCCAGCTTTGCACTGCTAACCTGAGAGTGGGAGTTAACTCCAGCATTAAAACCTCATAATTCCACTTGACTGATCAAACACATTTATTTGTTTGCATTATTTCCCATATGTACTGTATGTTCCTTTAGTGCACTTGAAATAGTTGTTTTGCTAAAAATAAAAAGCCGGTCTCTCCCCCAGGGCCCTCCAGTTGCCTTTGTATAGCTTTGTATTGCAGTCATGTGGTTTCCTTCTGGTTGCCCTCAGAGCCCCAGATACTGTAAATACTCGACCTTACAAAGTCATGACCCATCAACAACCCAGCACTGCTGATTTGTAAAAGCCTCAAGTGTGAGAGTGGTGGATAAGTATTGCTCAACAGCTGAGTACTCTGAAGAGAGCCACAAAGTTTCCTTTGGGTCCCTTCAGAAAATAAAACACTTGTTTCTAACGCGTGGGAAGAAGTATAGTTCCTCAGACTGAGTTTCTTTGGGTTCTCTTTTTGCCATCCTCCTAAACTGAGTGAGAACGTAGGTTACTGTAGCACATCGTACTTTCATAAAGACTAAATAGGTATTTTTAAGATTTTTATCTACTGTTCTTCTGGCTTCAAGCTGAGAGCATGCGCAAGCTGATAAAGCCTTTTGTGATGAAGCCAGCTTGCACTGGGCATTGCATTTTGTTTTCCACATTGTGGCTTTTTGCATGTGTCACTGTTGACATTTAGTTTGCTCTTTAGCGTGTTGGTACACCTACACTCATGGAGCTGCAGGATGAAAAGGTTATTTTCTCTGCATTCCTGCAAATAATTCAATCTTGTCAGGCTTTGGGAGAAAAGTGAGAGTTCTACGATTTGTGGGTAACTTTGCAGGTGAACAGGCAGCTATTTCAGATGCTAAAAAAAAACCTGTAGGCTACAGAAGTCTTTCCTCATGGATTTCAGCCAGCATTAAAGAAATGGTGACTGAAATACATGGATGTAATCCACTGATTACATCTGCACTGTTTGTAGATGCAACCACTGGAAACCAAAGACAGGAGTACTTATAGAAGGCACACTTAGGACTTTTTGTGTGTATTTGTACATTGCATATACGCACATACACTTATGGCACACTTTGTCCATCTCTACGTCATCACAGATTGCAATAAGCAGTTCAGAGCAGAGGTAGCAGTGATGTGTAGAGGGAAAAAAGAGGTGGCTCCTGCCACAGGGTTTTCTATGGATTTTTCTGTTAATTAGAGAGTGAATAAAGAATGGATCTTGTTTAGGAGACTTGTAGGTTTTGTTTTCTTAAAATGGACACAATAAAACAACAAAAAAAAACCACCACAAAATGGATAACTGGAGAAGTAGAACTGGAAGGGTGCTGAGTAGTACATCTGTAGCTGTCTAGATGGTCCTTATTTCTGTTTCTGCATCGTAGCCATTAGATTTCTGAGTGCACCATGACAGCAGGGAGGTCTTACATTGCTGGGAGTAGTTCCCAATAAAAGGGGGTGGTGCCAATGGGGTTCTGGCTGGCACTGAGCATAAAGTGATTTGCAAGCAGGCTTTGGCAACCCTGGGAGCTGAAGCCTAAGGGGAGGGGTGTGGTGAAGTGCTTTGGGTTTCCTTCTCCTGTCAGCTTTCAGGGCATCAAGACACCAGTTGTCAGCTTTTGGCCACCACTGTATCATTCAGCTGTTTGTGTGCTACACATCTTATCAAATGTGATGTAGGGCCACCAAAGTGCTTCCCAAATGTGGACCTGCTGTCAGGGAGTAACGCAGCGTTAGGTGGGTTAAGCACAGCGGGTGAGGGAGGGTAGCTGGGAAACAAACATGTGCTTTGGTAACATGGCCAGGACCACATACAAATGCAACTCAAGCAAAAATTGAAGCTAAAATTCTGTTAAACCACTGCTGCTTCTAAAACCTTGAAGAAATTCTTAATTATATATATAAAAAAAACCATTGTTTTACCAAGGAGTGCTTTTCTCCTGTAAATAAATTGGTCAGAGGGAAAATCAAAATATGCAGAAAACTTAAAAGCTGTTGCACTGCTCCGGAGTAACTTTTATTTGCCGAATGGTTTCAGGATGTGTTACACAGGCATGCTCTCTATTTAATTGTACGGATGGTCTGCTATGATGATGGTCTGGGAGCAGGAAAAAGTTTACTGGCTTTGAAGACAACAGATGCAGCCTCTGAAGAATGCAGCCTCTGGGTATATCAGTGCAGTAGTTTGGTAAGAGTTGATCTTTACAGTCTTTAATTTACTTATCAGCATTTTGATTGTAAAGGGAGATTCTGAAATCCAAGGGCCTCATGAGTCTTTCTGGGAGAAGATGGATTGTTCAATTAATTACAAAGAGTAAAAAATCTGCCCTGACTGAAGAGAGGGGAAAAACCGTTCAGACTGATCAGCCTGAGTAAAATCTCTGCATTCCAACATTGCCACTAAATGTGCGTGCCTGAAAAAGCACTTCGCAAATCTAAGTACGCTATCATAGCTGCTAAGGAGAATCCTCCATTTGTATTTTCAAAAACAAAACCTCTTAAGATCCAACAGAGTCGGGAGGAATTGAGTAACAACTCTGGCAATAAAGCATGCATTCATATTTATAGGCAATGGGAGTGATGTCCTCTTAAGAGTAGGGGAATTCTTTGTCAGATATACTATGATATGACACACGCGCTTAGAGGCGCTGGGGGATCACATGAACTGACTTTCTGAATGCTGGTATCGTGCTATGATGAAAGCTAACAACTCTGACTTGTTTCAAAAGAGCTCATTTAAAATAGCTTCTCGCATGTCATTGCAGGCCACAGAAATCAAATGAAATCTCACTTGTGCTACTCCATTTTGCATGTCTGCCGAATGAACGACACAGACCGTGGTCTGCTTTAATTGAGTTTTGATGACTTCAGAAGTTGTTCAGAAAGTAATAATGCATGTGTTTTATGTGTTTTATGCAATACAGGAACAAGCACAAGCTATCTGCAAAGTGTTATCCACAGCCTTTGATTCAGTTTTGATGTCGGAGAAGTCCTGATTTTCTCCAGCAGCACGTGACGGCGCAGTACAAGAGGCCTTTGTGAGAGGAGGACGTGGGGCTCTGTGATACCGCAGGCTGGCTGCAGCCACACACAAACTCAGAAAAGACCTGCTGTGCAGAGGAGAGCCGTGCAACGGTGTTTGTGGTACTTCATCATTCCCCAAACGTGACTTGAAGAAACTATTCCACCAGAGTTGTTTCCAGAACAACACAGAATTTTATATTTAACATGGATTTTTTTTTTCCTAAATCATGTTTTGTATATTGATGTAGAAATGTAAAATAAAACTGACACTTGCTTCTATTTTTTTAAATGAATTTGTTAATATTGAAGTAAACTGAAGTTTACTTCAGTTCTGCTTAACAGAGATCTCATAACAAAATGGCAAGAGCAGTGAAGTGGTTTTAAGTAGTTGGTTCTTCATACCTCTGATTTAACAGAAGATGTGCTGTCTGCACAGTTCTCACAGTTCTACCAGAGGAGGTTTAGGTTAGACGTAAGGAAGAACTTTTTCTCTCAGAGAGTGGTCAGGCACTGGGATGGCCTGCCCAGGGAGGTGGTGGAGTCGCCGTCCCTGGCAGTGTTCAAGAGGCATCTGGATGAGGAGCTGTGAGATATGGTTTAGTGCTTGTGGTAGCAATGGTGATGGGAGGACAGTTGGACTAGATGATCTTGCAGGTCCTTTCCAACCTTGTGATTCTATGATTCTCATTTTACACAAAGAACGATATTGTGTAATCAATACAGAGAAAGTAGCCGAAGTGATTTTAAAAGTAGTTTTATTTCTCCAGACGTTTGACTGGTTAACAAGAGTAAAATTTATTAATCATGCTCTAATTATAAATCACTGCATCCAGGACATTGAAAATAAGAGTTGATTTTCGGTTATACAATATATACAGTTGCTCTGCAACTAAACAAAATAAAAACCACTGAATTGAATATTATACATCTCATAGCATTCTAAGCTGCATTTTTAAGTGTCCTTTGCTCCTTTTTAAACAGTTAACACAGCAACCTAATAGTCTGTTAACAGTTTTTTTGAATCATTATTTTGATCAGATTTGAAAAGCTGTATGAAATATGCCAAGATTTTGGACTTAAAATTCTAAATTTTATATTATAAATAGATATCTACAGGCTCTAGAATTTCTTCTTCCTCTGCCAGAGGAAAAGCAAACTTTGAGAAATGTTGAAAATCTAGGGATAAATTTTGCTTAGCTGCTCTTAATTGGTCCTCAACATTTTAACAGTCTGCACTGTTAGTGCTACTACAGTGTGGTCTAAAGGCTTCCTAAGTGACTGGTGAACAGGACTGTGACTAATTTAAAAGTGTGTTCCTCTTCTAGCAGAGCCCAAGGAAAATTTGCATCATTGTTTAAACTTTACGAGTTGTACACTATAAGATTCTGTGTTAAAAATACTGTACATTAGGAGATCTGTGCAAAATAATATGCCCATTTACTCTCTAGACTCTATCAGGGATAGAAACATACAAAATAGTGTTGCAAACTGAAATTCAGTAAGTGAATAGAACTGTAGTGCTAAACTATTACTCTATCATTTTACTGGGAACTTTGAAAATACAGACCAATTGCTTCAACTTGCAACAAAAATATCTTGAAACATTCCAGTTTGTTCCCCATTTAAACTGCAGCAACAGCATCAAGAAAGTGAAAGTTATGTGTATACTGGCTGTACCCACACGTTTGAGAGGCTATTGACCAAGTGGACCATTCAGAAAAAGCGATACAAGGTAAGATCAGTGTTGCTCTCCCAGCACTTTGTGATATGGGATTTTTCTCCCAATAAGTACACGCAGTGGCTTGTTTTCCATTCTGTTCCATGTAAAATGGCTAAATTTGAACACCACTTGTCAGAAATTTGAAGCTCTCGATAAATCTAGAGAGAATATTCACAAAACGTGGTCAAAGCCAATGTGACCGAGACACGGGTTTTTTCTTACTGTACGCTACCAGTTGTTTCTGTAGCATAAAAGCAGCCACTGGTACAATCCCAGAATATACCAACACCAAAACGACACCCGAGTTGTATTGGTGCTTTCCTTCAGCCAACTGGGAATTATCAATAGCCTAGCCTTTGTTCACAAATCAGTAAAACAAATTTAACAACAGTGTAGCTACCATATACGTGGGTATATTATATAAATACAGAGTGAGTTAGCAAACTATTACTGTTTGCAAGGTAGTGGCACACAAATTTTTATAAAATAGAACGTAATGTACTGTACTTGTGAGGTGTCAGAGACCTTATTAACCAAGGATAGTTATCTAAGTCTTCCACCAAATACGTTCTGTTTGAACACATTAAGAAACTCCAAAACAAACAAACAAACAAAAAGTCTAACCGCTATAATGATACAAGTGTAAGAAATGTTCTGCAATCCATCATCATGGTTAAGTACATTTCAGGAAGTGCAGTTTTCATATCCTTGAGTTAATGCAGTAACTCAGTAATATTGCCACAGTTTAGTTAACCAGCAGTAGTCACATTAAATGACCAAAATGGATGTAACATACACAAAGAACATTCGAAAAACAGGTTCCACACACGTGCAGCCTAGAAAAATAAAAGTCTCAAGCTCACAAAATCAGACCTAGAAAGTTCAACGACTAACACAGATTTCAGATAACTTTAAGCAAATATCTACATCCATTCTGAAAGAAAGAAGTTTCTCCTGTGGTAAACTGAAATACTATTTCACTTTTACCTGGCCAAAGACACCTAGAAGAATTGTTTCTTCTGCAATAGATGACATCCTGGATGACAGCCACTACGGCAAAATGCTGAATAAGTTCACTTTAGAACTAAGCAGCAGCTTGCGTGTTTTGGTTCCAAATACTTCAAACTGTATTGAGAATTGGATAAATTCACTGCCCTGTTACAAATGCACACGATTTCCTTGATTGGGGAAGCAACACTGAAGTGTGGTATTGTCAAGTCAAAAAGGGAGAATAAAATAACAGTGAGTGGTTTAAAAAGAACATTCTTTATGTTGTGATGTTCACATACTTACATGGATTTTGATTGTTAAAGCTTTTCAGTTCACCTTAAAAAAATACAGGAAGAGGGGTTTTTTTGTGTGTTTTTTTTTTTTTTTTTTTTTTTAAGTGTAAACTGATAATGAGAAGTTTTCACATAGAAAAAAGTTCTAAAAGTCCCAAAATCAGAACAATGGTAATAAAAAAGTAAGCTACAGTACCTAGGACTTGGGCAGTGTTCTGGCAAGGTGTCTGCAGATAGGTAGATGAAATGAAACAGAGCAAAACTTATTTCTGTGACCGCTGGTAATGAGAAATGTCTCCACTTATCAGTAGCAATTTAGTCAACAATAAAGTGCACAAATGATACAGGGAAAGCTCCTTTCCGACTTGGATCTCCATCAATATGACCAATCTGCAAGAGTTCAGATATTTTTCAAGTTAATCTCAAAAAGGAATTACAATATCAACAAAACGAACACCAGTGATCTTCCTGTCTAAAGTATGACAAGCCTCTTCCTCCATCTTTTTTTCTCCTTTTGCCAAAGACAAAGAAACATCATGAGAAAACCCAGACCAACAGGATGCATTTGTTATTCAGCTATAAACTTTTCTTTTTTCCCCAAATTCTGTTTTATTCATCTTTTTGAAAACAACACCTCATAATGCAGAACCTCTACTGTGCTATTTCAGTTCTTTCTGGAATGCCTGGCAGCTCAGTCTCTGTTTGTTTGCCCCTGCTTTCTCCTCTTAACAGTGAGTGAAAAGAATGGATCAAGCTTCAATAAATCTCCAGCATTTGGGGTTTTACATGAATCTGTATGTACTTAGGTACCGCATTATTGCCAATTTAGATGCAATATGGAATTCTATTATTTGCCAGCTAACGATCAGGCTAAGGCAAGTGTTTTCACACACAATTTTCCAAGACTTCTTCAGCTGATGTAGCTCTGGAGTGCAAACAGCTGAGTTGGTTTCCCAGCACACAGGATAGACCACTTCTCAATTTCAGTCAGCTAAAGAATCAGGACAATAAAAAGCTGTCTCCTGAGGACCACCATAGGGCATCTTCAAGGAATACAAAATGGCTGTAGATTCTTAAGTTGCTGACACCCACCCAAGAATTTCCTTAGTTACACATACTGGGTACCCTACTAATCAAACTTTTTTTTTTCCTGAATGAAAAGCTAAAGATTTATCTGAAACTTAACTTTTGAACAGAAGAAACACCTGGAATAGGGCTTTCATGAGACGAAACTTCTGTTATTTGGAAACCCAACAGGAATCTTTTGAAGTCAGAATCAACCTCTGCATTTCATGTATTTTTTTTAAAGTACGTTGACAGGAAATACAAAATACTCACCCACCACTCCTGATCTTCTTCGCCATCGACTACAATGATATCTCCTTCTGAAAAAGTTAGCTCATCTGGGTTATCAGCTACACAGTTATAAATTGCTTTCACTCTTTTGGGTTTAGTTTTTGACTGAAATGTAAAAATAAGAAAATGTAAAAAACAAGCATGGAAGAATCAAAGCAGACTTAGACTTGATTTAAAGAAAGCAGCAGAAATGGTACAGTTACTTTCCATAGGTTAGAGTTCAGCTAGATCTCTTGCTCTTTTACTCCAAAGCCTTTCAGAACCTCTATGCCATCAATATTGGCCAGCTTTCCCTTTGTAATCTTCCATTCCAGCTCACCCAAGCCAACCTTCAGAGCTCTACATCACTGCAGCAAGCACGACTTTACTCCAAATATGCACTGATCGATCAAGTGCTATACCATGAGTGTAGCTACACCATGAGTGCTGTGAGGCCTGAGTCACGTACCAATATGCCCTTTTCTAATTTACTAAACCCTTACATTCAATCTATAAATCTTCCAGAATATCTTCAGGCTCTCTGTAGTGCTGAAGACTACTGCAAGCCACAGGAGTGGTTTTCCAATTGGAAAGTTCACACTACTGTTTATTAGGGACTTTCAATATTTCAGTATTGCAGTAGGATTCCAATCCTAGTCATGTCTTGTTTGAAACCATGTTGAAATTGTTTTGCCTTAGCATCACAGTATCCACCACCCTAATCTCATGCCTCTCTCAGTGCAACTTGGCCTGTTCCCATCCTGTGCTACCTACGGCTGCTGCATTTACTTTCAATTCCTGTTGCATATTAACACTAATGATATGCTCATAGTGATTTGAACGCAAGGAGTGGGGACATGCAGGAGAAGGAAGCACAGCATAAGCTTTCTAGAATGAATCTACCCACTCCTCCAGTTTCTCCAGCCTCAGCCACAAAAAGTCCTTCCTTGCTACCTTAAGATGCCAGAGCAGATCTGCAAGTGCCATTTAAGTCAACAGAGAGCTGTTAATGCAGTGCATGTTTGGGACAGAGGCTTCACATGGGCCAAGGAAAAGTGAGTCTCACTACCATCCTGGAATGCCCCAGGAACTTGTCCCAGTCTCTGCTTAAGTCAGCCATGGAACAGGAAGCTTGGGAGAAAAGACTTCATCCACAAGCATCCACTTGCATTTTAGTATAAACCATGTCCTGCCCAGATGAGACATATCCTTAGGCTCTGTTTGTGTGCATACCCCACAGAGATGCAGCCTTGCACTGTATCACAGTGATTTTGTTCCATCTTAGCCAAGTTATAGTTTGAACCACAACCAACTCTGTCAAGAGGAAAAAGCTTCACATCAGTACAACAGTGGCATAATTACTAACTTCAAAGAGTTGTAATTCCAAGTATTTCTTGTTCTTTGGATGTCAAAGGAATTAAAATAAATCCCCATTCCCAGGAGGCTAACATCTTCCAGGAAAGTTTTCCATATGTCTACAGCATTTTCAAGAATCTCAAGTATACACTGAAAAAAATGCTGCATCAGGAACTTCCTAAATGAAAAACAAGCTATTGGGCAAATGCATTATATAGAAGACAAGACACTGTCTGCACACATGCATGTAACTAGACCTTTTTTTTCTTTACTCAAGAAGTACTTCTGCAATCATTTCCTAAAATCTGGGCTGGCTTCTGTATTCTCTGGCAGACGTAGCAAAAAATATTGAAGTATAAGGCTAAATGGAGTGATTTAGTCAAGTGCTTTAGCTAGACTGATCTAGCTAAAGCTCTTTAGCTGAGGGGGCCCTTGACTAAATCTCAGCTAAGATGCTTTAGCTAGATTGATTTAGCTAAAGCACCTTAACTACCATACAACCTGAGCCAGGTTTCCCTTACTTCTTTGTCTTATGACAGAAGAATATTATCCAGCTGATTTTCTCAGTGACAAAAAATTCAGCCTACTGGTGCCCTGGAGTTATGTGGAGTCAGACATGTTCCTCATTACATGCAACTAATATTAACCAGTGAGTAGAGACAGATGTTTCTAAAAACTAGCCACGATAGCCCTTTCACACAAAAGTAAAGCAGTTTGTCCTATGAAAAGGAAAAGGAGAGAACAAGATACAGGACTACCATGACCTTAATTTATACAGAAAGCCAGGTAGGGAGCTGTTTCAGAATTATCAGCTGTGCAGAATGGATGCATCCAGTGCTCACATCTGAATCTCAAAACACACAAAAGAAATTGAGATCAGAGTTTAACAGCTTTACAGAAACAGCAATTCCCTCAGTGCATATAAGCGAAAGGGATAGCTACTCCATTTCTCACTAACCAGACCATTAAATTTTATTGTGGTCTAAACCATCAAAGTTATTTTGATGCAAGACAGACAGTAACTTGGTTAAACAAGAGAGGGAGAAGCAAGAAAACAGAAGATTTTACAGTACCAACTAATGTAAGATGAACTCCAGATGTCTCCGTGGCTTTTTTCATATTATCAGATGACAAAAGCTAGTAGGAGTTCTAGGAGCACCGAACAAATGTGCAAGACTATGCACATGAACACAGTCTGTCCTGGAGAGTTACTATTTCAATGGACATGGTTAAGGAAAAATGAATGGAGGGACAGAGGACTGAAGAAAGAATATATCCCCTTAATAACACAATTCTGGAGACAGAAACAGCACACCTCCCACCTCTCAGGCTATTATGAACCATGTTCCTACACAGAATAAAACAGCCCAGGCCTTGTCACAAGGAGCACCTCAAGAGCATGGGATCTCTATATTGTCATTTGTCTATACTCAACATGACAAAGAGTTGTAAAGATAACTAATTCATCAAAGATCCAATTCTTCTTCTTTTGAGCCTGGCTCTGACTAATCTAATCTGAAGTCATTTGACGTACTTAGATAAATAATTATATCTACTTCCATTATACAAGAAAGCAAAAAACCTCACTTATCACTTCACTGAAGTTTAAGAATCAAGTTATAAATGACTTACAAATGACTTACTACTGTACACTTGTAAAGCTCATCTACCCTCAATAACCCACAAATTCTACATGTGGTGTGGGTCACGTTCAGACACAAGCAAAGAATCCAAGCTCTGTCTTTTGTTTGCACCTTCTTTTTGTTGGTATTCTTTTTAATTAAAAATCATTTACCATCACTTAGGAAATGCAAGAGAAGCAAGGTTTTCATGAATATCTACCAGAAGTCACACACTGAACAGGGGATACGGGTTTGGTATTTTTCATGGTTCACACACTTTCTTTCTAGCAGGACAGATTATTAATCTCAGGAGTGTGTTTGATAGCATGTGGAAAATTTAATGAAGTCCAAACCCAGACTGTCTACTTACTATTTGGGATTTCCTTGGCATTGGTGCTGGTGGCTGGATCTGTGCCAAAGTATTTGCTGTAGAACCAGTCTGTGTTACTGGAATTTCACATACAGAAGAAGATTCTCCTGCTACCAAGATAAATAAAACAATTAAATTTTAGGCATGCTTTAAAAAATACTTTTAAAAAAGGAAAAACAATAATGAATGAAATTTATCATTCTCAACTGGAGGATACAAAGAATTTTATATACTACATGTATTTCATTTTAATGGTTCTTTCTAAAAAACAGAATGTAATCTTTCTACAATCTTCTTTACCAAAAAGGTTTATTTTTTTGCAAATACAATTACTTAAGATCTTTTTAGTGCTGGAAGACATTTAATATTGCAGATACGTTACAAGAGAAAAAAACCTACAAAACAGATGAGACCAGAACCAATTTTTTCATTTCTCCACACATTCATTACAAACTGCACACTTTTAGAACTTTCCTTGCCTAATCAAGGCCATCTTCATCAAGATGCTGTACCTTCACAGGAAACTTCTAACAATAATGGCAGATAATGACTAGCAAATTCTCACTGTGTTGTTATCACAGTAACAACCAATAGACAGAAAACATACAGAGGAAAAGGATATTGGGTAGGAGAAATTCCACTAAAATCACCATAGAATCCATGCAAACTTTCAATATTTTATTGCAGTGCCCTAAAACAGCAGCTAAAATATTGCTCTATTCATGCAGAATAGCTTTAAGCATTGAGGCCTACACAATCAAAAAAATAAACAAGAACGCTGGTACTGACTGTGTAAATGCGCAAAATAAATGAAATAACTGGCCCCATTACACTGTAAAAATAATAACTAACTGCAGCAAAATAAATCTATAAACCATAATTACCAGTTTGTTGTAGAGCCCCAAGTCCTCTAGACTGCCCCTTGTTACTTAAGCCAGATGACTTCTCAGACCTATTCAAAAAGGTAAGAAATTCTTCCATTTAAGAAACAAACACGAACACCAACCACAAGAATCCAAGATATTTTTCAAATTATAAAGTTAATGTGATATCATCAGTATATTTCGGCGACTGGTATTTTAATTTTAAAATATTAGTTTGCTTCCTTATTTTTGAGCAAGCCGACGATTAGCTGCACTTCAGCTACAAATTTAAGGAAGAAGAATAATTTTAGGTTCTATTTGTGCAGTTTGTGTAGAGCTGATTTTCTTTTCTTAAGTTCTGAAGTTCATTGCATTGCTTTTTAATATTCTTCGGTGCAATACATAACAATAACAATATACATAGCAATAACAATATATGTCATTATATATTGTCTACAATATAGCAAACTTCAAGTTGCTTCTCCCTTTTACTTAGTATGTTATATACAATCAGAGGGCTAGAAACGAAGGTCAAAGGTCGTTTATTTCTCGTCACAAAGCATCACCCCTACATATTATCTCACACAGACATATGTATGTATACATGCTCCTATATCTTATAACTATCTATGTTTGTACAGGCTATATTCTGCCACATTTTCAGTGGCAGGGAATCAAAAAAATTCCTAGAAAATTTGGTAACATATTCCACTATGCTTTCTTTTGGAAAGCTTTCCCTAGCGTCTAAATTATTCTTGCTACAATTTAAACCACAATATTATTTTCAGAGCCTCCCTGAAACATAAAAAGGAATGACATCATCCAATGTATTGCATATATTTGAAGACTTGTATCTGCGCTACAATTTCTCTTTTTTTAAAAGATGAGAGACTCTCATTTCTTCCAAACTTTTATCATGAGAGCCATATTTTCTAGACTTCTCATTATCTTACTCATCTCCCCTGGTTTCAGCCTCAGTACTTTGTGTATTTATTTTACTTCAATACCTAATACTGAATAGAGTACTCCAGATGAGCGGTCACTGATGTTGAGACAGTTGGAAGGATTCATTCCTAAGTCTTCTGACTAACTTTTATTTGTGACTCATTATATCTTCGCAGATTCTTCCTCTAAAGGATTTTTGTTTAACCGCACTTAACCATTCTCCTTAGTCTGTTTTTGTAACTGATTGTTCCTCAGCACCAAGTGTTGCTTAATAAATAACATCCTTCCTCTCCCTAGACTACTACAGCCATTTTTCAAGGCTACTTTGAATATAATCCCATTCAGCAGGACAAGGGTGCCTTCTAATTTTGTTTCCTGCAAATCTGAATATTTTCTACCCTAAGTCTCTCTGCTTCCACCATGAATGAAAATACTGAATGGAACTGAACAAAGGACAAGCATGTGAACAACAAATGACATAATCAGACATAATATCCTCTTATCTCTTCTTTGTTGTAAGAAAACTAGAAACTGATTATTCTTCATGGCTTCTTACTTCCAACAAGGGTAATCATTCTGTAGATACTACGCAAGTCATCCAATATTACATCACTAGTCTACTCTGTTTTTACTGTAAGAATCCTTGTAATGTAACTTCCTTTAGTATCTGTCTTCTGTTCATTCACATACTTTAGAACACATTGCTGGCAAAAGTGAGTGTGCCTTTCAGGAGACTTTCATGTTACGTGCCATATAATTGAAAAGTTAATAATAATTATGAAATATATGCATTAAATACTAAAATGGCATCAATTACCCAGGAATAGGCTTTCTTTGAGAAACTCTACTAGGAGGTTGTGGGGGCAATGGTGGCGGGGTTGGCTTAGTTTGTGGAGGAGCTGGTTGCTGTTTAGATTGCTGGTTCAAAGCTTCCATAATGCTGGCTGTCTTTGCCACTGGAGGCGGTGGTGCAGGAGAAAGCACATCTATAGAAAAAAGTTAGACAGTGAAAAGGAATTAGACTTCGATTTACCATTTTGTCTCTCGGATTCTCATCCATAGGTTTTCCTGTTACAGGATTTATCTCTGTCACAGAAAAATACTTGTAATCAACAATTTAAACATAAAGCAATCCTTCCATTGGAAGGAAGACCTCTCTGGAATGAGGCTTACCTTTAGTTTCACCTAGTCAAGATCAGAGAGCTCACAAGTACTTCCATTCAACAAAGCATTAAAGTTAAACAGAAAATTCTTGTGTCTTAACAAAGTCATTGTGATCTAATACTATCAAGAATATGACTATATTTAACTGAATACAGTTTGCCCAATCAAGATCTTCAGTTTGTGTTTTATGGAAAAATAGCTGAGTGAATATCTGAAAAATTCTGTTCAGAGGAACTTCTTTTAAAATCCTGTTATGACAACATTTAGTCGAAGAAACTTCACATTAGGTTTAGTAATTAATTAAAATTTCTATTGAATTCTTGAAACCACCACAACAGCAGTTGGAGATGCATGAAAACATCTCTTTGCATTCCTATGTTCTCCAAGAATTGAGCACAGTGGTGGAGAGGTGGAAGCCTGGAGCCCTAGGCTTACATGAAACACTTATCTTTACAGTCACCAATGAGAAATACATAATTAAACCTATACATACAGGTGGAAAGCTCTTTAGCTCTAATAGTAAAGTACTATTTCCTGTTGACCCTGCAATACACCTTACAGTCCTCACTGGAACGTTGGAGAAGACGGCTCATACGAAGTCACTGGATGGGAACGATAGGCCAAAGCTACAGTCACCAAAAGAGGAAGCATGAGTTGTGAAAATGGAAAAATAAGCCAACTATGATTAGATACAGCAGAAGGGAAAACAGGGGAAAGTGGAAACATACTTGTAGATGTTACACGCAATGGCGGCACAGGGGGATGAATAGCTGGTGGATCAGATGAAGATCTCTGCCTGCTTATACTTTCCACTCCTAAAGAATTTGTCTTCCACATTGTATTAGATGAAGAAATTGTCTGAATACCACTGCCAAGAACTGAAGGCTGAACTAAAAAGAGAGGAAAATACTGCATTATTATTTTTGCTCACCCTAAGCACAAAGCGTTAATATTGACACCTGTGCTTTTAAAAATAGTGCAGCTATACACTATATTCACCATATTAGAACTACTGCCATCCTGCAATATCAGGAATACTAGAGCAGAAATCAGAATCTGCTCTAAAAAAATACAAACAAGTTTCTGGCGGAAGTCTTACTAACCCTTTGCCCTAAAATTTGTCTCCAGGCATTACTTTAAAGTAGACCAACACTTGAAAAGCACAATGTTTTTAACAAGAAGAGAGAAGACATGTCTTGCTACCTTCTTTAATCTATGGCTGATAGCTGTAATCATCTCAAGTATACCAAACAAAAAGGATCTCGCTCTTTAATATTAGCAAACCTTGCTGACTCAAAGTGAAACATCAGTTTTGATTTGGAATTGACATAAAACTGAATTTGACCCAAACAAGGAGCTATAATAGCTATGCATGAAACTAGAATTGGTTACACAGTACTGCTTTTTCAGAGTCTTCTAAATGATTCCATTCTAAAGAGCTGCCTCCCCATTCGTAAAAACCATATTACAGGCTTTCATCATAAGGCCAATATTTTGCACTTTTCATGCCATTTTTCCCTACTGAGAGCATGAGCATCATATTGAGAAAAAACAAAACAGATTAAGGTATGAATAAATATCAGGTTGCAAGGAAAAGCATAAAAGGCTCAGAAGACTTGAAGAACAGCTTAAAGCTAAGAGGATAAAGAAGTAATAATAATACATCATAAGCATAACAACAATATCAGCTATTGACATGAAGCTAAGAATGGTGATACTATCATTGCTTTTAACCAAGCATATAAAATAATAGGCTAATGCACTGCTAGAGTAAAGAACATGAGTTAATAGACTCTCTGAGCCAGGCAGCATGCTTTCTTGGCACAAGTTGCACTATACTGGTGCCAACAAGTCTGAGATTGGGAACAAAATTAAAATGACCCCATTTCAAGTGTCATTTAATCAAGGACAAACACTCAGTAAAACCATATGGTTTGCCACGGGTAAAATAATATCAAAGGGTAAAAGAGTCTTTTTAACTATCCAATTATAAAACTTATTTAGGGATAATATCTAACAGTTAAATGGACAGTGCAAGCTCCCTCACAGCCAAAAGACAAGACACTGGGGAGATTTTACTGTTTGGTGGGGGATGTGTTCCTTTTCATCAAGTAAAAAACATATCCTGATATTAAGCTTAGACTTCATGCAAAAATGTCAGGTAAAAGGAATCCCACCTTGGCCAAGAAACATAGCTGTATGAAAAGCTAAACTTCTGCCAGCCTCACACTACTCTTTCAAAGTAGCACAGAACCATGCTGTTCTATTGTTCTCGGTCTTTTTCCTCACCAAACAATACATTTTAATCCTCCTTTTATGCTGCAGCCATTTCTGTGGAACAAACAACTGAGTTTCCATATTACACAAATGTTCAATTTGCAATCTCAGCCATGAACACTGTCACATGGAGCCCTGTATTCTAATCTCTGTGCAGTGCTTTCCAAGGCAGACATCAATCTCATAAGCCTAGAACATTCTGCATTCCTAACATTCTCTTATGCATTTGGAATCTATTAGAAAATGAAGTGTTTACACAGTCATTTTCTGGAGTTTAACTTTACATAAGTTTAGCACCCATGAGAGATTGTGGATTAATAAACAGCACTGATACTAATAAATCGTTAATTTCACTGAAACAATGAAACACAACTGAATGTGTACTGAATAAAGACAACCTATACAAATTTCTCTACACTTCTCCAATGTCCACACAGATTATATATGAACATTAGAATAAGGCTTAGGTGTCAGCTTTAATGGTAGATTTTGCATCCTTTCTGAACTGGAATGAAGCCATGTTCTACTGATCACCTACGTTTTCAGACAACTAATAGTTCTAGTTTCAGTTTTCCATACCAGTTTTCCATACTGTGAATCTATACTTTGTTCCATTTTATTTTATCATCCTTGAAGTATTTATTAAGAGAAGACTCTGTAATGTTAAAAATCTCTCATGTTTGGCCTACATTTTCCTTTTCCTACGTGTTCAAACAATTTCCTATAGCAGTTAAATACTATGAAAACTGCACCTATAAATTTTCACTTTGACAATGACATCTTCAAGTAAGAGAAGTAAGAAAAGATGGAATTTAAGTAAGAAGTACTTGCCAAATTAAATTGACTGTAGTCCTCTTTTTAATAAAAGCTTTGATTTCATTGAAGTAACTTGGCATTGTTTTCTCACACAGTACTATGTACTTTCTTGCACTTCTATTGAAAATCAAACTCAGAATTGGTTGTGCAGATTCACTTCAAATATGCAAGATGAAGGTATCAATAAACTTACCCGTGCAAAATAACTGTAAAAGAAAACTTGAAAATGAAAGAAAAAAAGATCACGATTCCAGTCATCTAACATATTTTCCAGTGTTAGTACCTTTGCCAATATTTCTTGGAGGTAGAGGAGGTGCACTACTTGTAACAGGTACTGTAGGTTGAATGGGAGGCGGACTGCCACTGAGTATTGCTCCGTACGTTTCATTCTGCAGTATACTTGGCATAAATCCCCTTTGCTTATCCTTAGCAATGTTCGCTGCATCTCTTGCCAACGATGCTACATTAGGCTGAAGTTGGTTTGAACCAAGCTGATAGAAGCTGACGGGCCTGTCCTCTCTCCGATTAGGACTGGGTTGCTTTAATACAATACAGAAGTGATACTTCTCAGTGATACTGCATTATTTGTACTCACTTTACTTATTAATAGAAAGTTACTCATTTCAAGATCACTTCTAAAATGCATTTTCATTGCTTCTAATACATAATCCGGAATGTATACTCCTCACCTTTCAAGAAGTGTGCATGTTAATAAAAAAAATTAATGTGAATTGCATTTCAAAAAGTTATTCTTTCATTTTCTCTTGTAGCATACTCCTATACGATAATACTGTATTCTGCATATACACACAGAACCACAGAATGTCAGGGATTGGAAGGGACCTTGAAAGACATGTAAGAACTATACTGCTACAGATAGTAATGAGTACAGAAATTCAGAATAGATCAAGTGTTCCTGCATAAAAATATCACGTAATATTTTTCAAAAACATTTGAACAACTGAAGAATCTAAGCCTCATATAAAGTTCAGCAGCGTTAGATCCCAAACCAGTGATGTTCATCTCAAGAACAGGACAGAACTGCATCTGAGTATTCTACCTGTAGCTCAAGCTACAACACATCAGTAGCCCAGACTTCTCATGAACTCTTTTTAGCTCACTAGTAACAGCACCAGCTAGGGAAATTAACTGGCAGAGGGAATGGAACACCGCTCAACCTACGCACATTATCAAATGAGCTCCAATTAGCTGTCCTAGAGATCTGCAGCGAGTCATCTGTTTGCCATGCACACAACGTTAGTTTTCCTGTTTCAACAGCAAGTACGATAATTATTGTTATCAAATCATTAAAATAGCTCAAGTAAAAAATTCATATGGCTATTGCAGGAGTGGTTGCAACATTCCACAGTTCAGAGAGCATAATTAAATATGACTTTAGAAACAGTGTTAGATAAACACTTAGCTGCACTGTCTGTATGAAATATAAAATAACTATTTAGAGTAAAAGCATTTGAGCAGAATAGACTTTCATCAACAGTATCATGAATAGGCAATCAAGTTTCCTCTGAACACATTCAGAGCCTTCTCTGGATAGATCATGTAAGATCATGTAGGCCTTTAGACATGTTACAGCACAAAGTGATAGCTCAAAATGACGTGAGTGCCATCCATCTGCACTAATCCCTGCCTTTACTTTGGCTTAGCAGCGCCACTCTTTGCTAGATGACTCCTCTCCTTACCTGATGTTTCCACTGTCCTGGTTCTGACATTCATTTCAGCCCACACTTGCTTCTGCTTTCTAAACCATGCGATTTATTTTTTGCTTTGCTGATTAAGCTTTCACTGTTATACCAAACTTAAACAGCTTGATACAGGGTCAAACGTGTGCTAGATTGGAGGCAAGCAATGAGGCTGAATCAGACAGTTGGGTGTGGAACAGAGGCAGAAATCAGCTGGATTTCTTTGCTTTCTTTCAGATTAGGCTCTCTTTTATACAAAAATTGTGGACTAAAAGAACTGCCATTTCAGAAGTTATCCTTTCTGACAAAGGTGATAAAATTTATTTGAAAGAAAGACAGACAAGTTTAATTAATACACTGATATCCACAAACTGAACTCAGATCACACACACGTGATGCAAAGCAACAGCAATATGCATCAGTGCATTCAGTGTACTCACAGACACTAGCCTTAATCTATTCATTAATAGTCCTTAATCTCCCTTCAAAATTCCCTGTGGAATAAGCCTACTAATAGCGGGCAGAGAAGAATCAGTTTCATTACAGCAACCTCATTGCTGAGTAGTAACAGGTAACTTTAATACCAGGTGGAACTCAGCGGTTGGCCAGAGAAAAAGAACAGGCACAGAAGGCAAATGGCAACAATAAAGGAAGTGAAGAAAAAAATGGATCAAAATTTATAAAAGAAATTTAGAGGGCTCAGTGTCCCAGAGAAGACATCTAATTGTACAGTACTTAGGTTTTACTGCAGGAAAAAAAATTGCAACAGAAAGTTTTGAGCTCCTTTATCAAAAAGGTCGCTATCATTTCTGTTACCATCTGAATGGCGACACAATATACAGAAATACATAAATGTTTGGATATACCAGAAAGACTGGATTTAACAGCCCACAAATTACAGATTTTTGCATATATACCAAAATTCTCAAGAACAATCTTAAGAAAATTCCCAAAAGGTAACAACTGTTCTTTGAAAGGGAGGGCTTGTGGTGGCTTTTTTACTCTTCTTTGCTAACTCTGACTTCTTTGCTAAATCAACTGCCAGAGGTAATAGCTCTCTTGCACTAAGGGGACAAGACATGGGAGAAGAACCCAATGCTGAAAGGATCCTGCCAAAGGGATATTTTGCAACAGAGAAAACCTGTTGATGTCAAAATTCATTTCCAAAATATTAAAGTGTTCCAAAAATCTGATGGCCTATTTTTAAACACAGTCTGTGAAAGGAAAAGAAAGAATGAATCTATGACTGTGAGGTTTTAATATTTCTGAAAAAAAATTAAAAGATCCAACATACAAGATCTGTTTTATGTTATTAATCACTGAAGTATTGGCAATTCACATCCTGCCTGATACGGGGAACTTTGCAAGAGATACACTAGAATATCAAAATTTGTAGAATGAAAAGTTGAATTTAATTACCCATAGGATAAAGGATTCTTTTCTTAGCTACTTCCAACAGAAAAACAGTTGTGCTAGCATCTAGAGAGCAGCAATATTGCTCATCTCTATTGTACTTGCTCCTGGGTATTTCTTGCACCTTACAAACAAAGCAAGAAAGGCACAAGCAGTAAGAACTCTGTGCACACACACACAAAAAACATCTGTTCAACACTTCTGCATAATACTTCAAATAGAGTACATTTCATAAGGCTGTACTTTGGAGCCTATGCACCATTTCAAATTACTTGGCAAGCCATTTTTCAAAGTTGTTCTGATATCAAAACTGGGTGGTTTGCTCCCTGCCTGCATGTTTAGGTGCTTAAATACTTTTTAAGTTGATCCCAAAACTGGGAAATGTGGGTTTTCTTTTTTTTTTCTTGTTTTTTGTTGCTGTTTTTTTAAATGGAATCAAGTTCCTATGGCGTCGGAATACTTTGTAATATGAATACTTGTAATGTGACTATCCTTGGAGATTTTCAAAAGCCATCTGGTTATAATTCTGGGCAATAGCCTCTAGCTGACCCCACTGAGGCAGTGGGGTTGGACCAGAGTATCTCTAGAGGCCCCTTCCAGCCTCAGCCATTCTGTGCAGTTCTGTGACCCAGTAGCACCACCCCAATACTTGAAACTTGAAGTATGAAAATGGAGCTATTACTGAAAATGCTTAATTTAATACACAAGTTTAGTGCCACTGAAAACAAAACTATAGCCATCAGTGGAGTTGCTTCACAAAAACGAGGAGGTACTGTAAGGTGTATCTCTTTGTAATGGCACTTTTCCTACGATGTTACTTCAGCTTCAAGATCAGAAGACTTACATATTTCTAACATATTGAAAAAATAACAACTATACTGAATGTATATTCATTCCATTAAGAAGAAAACATGACCAATGACCTGACTGCAACTAGCCAGATGTGATTTTTTTTTAAACATTTTACATCAAACAGAAGATAAACAGTAATTTAAGAAACTAACATTTAAGCTACTGCATTTTACTACAGAATGTTATTTTGCAGTATCTTCATTCCCATAGTATGAAGTCTTATTGAGAGCATTACGAACAGCTTACAGTGATACATGAACAGAAAATTAATAGTGTACTGATGCAAACCTGTAACTTTTCATCCACATCATCATCACTTTCATCAAGGTCTTCATGCAGTAATCGCCATTCATATTCTACGTGAACATGAGAATTAAATCTTCCAGACAGTGCTTGAGTTAGCTGAGAAATAAAACATGACTGTTGACACCTATGGTATATGCAGAACTTACTTTTAAAACACCTTAACTGAAAACAAACAAAAATCACACATTGAAGGAGCTCTGGTTTCCAAGTACAAATCTCACCTTTGTTTTAAAAACGAACTTCAGTAATTTGGAAAGTCATCACAATGGGGTAAGTTCAAACAGTGAAGCTCTCATCAACCACACCACAAAGAAATCAAAAACAACCAGTCTTCGCATTACAGGCCTACTCTCCAATTTTTGACAAGAAACACCACAACCAATTTGCTTCAACATAGAAACTGCAAGTCAAAGAAATTAACTGCAGTGATGGATTTTTTGAAACAGACTCACTTATCAAGGCACCTTGACCCCATCAATCAATTTTTTGTGCTTAATAGACGTAGTGATTCATTTCTATGGCCTTAACCCTCAAAAAGTATTTTACTGGTTCAATTTCAACAGGTTGTCCGACAAAACTTTTGTGGATGAAACCCCAATATCTCAATCACAATCATCCTCTGGCCCCAATAAGTAAAATATTTCCAAAGAATCTAAGAAAAAAAAAATTCTTAAAAGCATATACATTTATTGTTTTTCCTAAGCAGAAAACTACTCTGGAAAATTTTTGTTGAATATTCAATTGTAAGCAGTTAAATATCCGGACATAATTCTGCTTATAAATCAACAAACATAAGGAAAGACGCCACACTTACCAATTCTTCACAGTGAGTATGTTTTAAGCGCTTAGCTATATCAAGTGGTGTCTCTCCTGATTCATTAGCTGCATTATATCAAGAGAAGAAAGATAGGACAATAGGAGTCATTATTACTGTCCATTGCTAAAGACAAAGATATACCTGCAAGCACATAGTGAAGTAATATACCAACACAGCCTAGAATTCATTTCTTTCCTTTGTATGTAGGTCCAACTAATACCAGCCCAGTGAATACGATAAGCAGTAGCAAGTCAATGTGTCACATACATGAATGATGGCCATGAAAGGGCAGTGTACAATTAGGCCACAAGTTAGTTGAAAATCTCAACGCTTACCAAGATTTGTTTAAAAACAAGTATACAGCGTAAGTCAATTTAAACTTGAAATAAGCAATGAATACTGATTTTTTCAAACAACAATTACTACTCACAGAACTGTTAAAACAGGTGAGGAGAAAAAGCATGTATTCCACCCTCATGTTTTTCTTATCTGCAGCAGTGACAAATATGAAATTGAAGTACACATTACCCTTTTACCTATTTCAATGGAAGCTTTCCCTCTCAGCAGCAATTTGAGGCACTCAACGTTGTCGGTCAGACAGCAGTAGTGCAGGGCTGTACTACCTTTACACGTCTGCTTGTCTAGATTGCCACTATTGGAGTATGAGAAAGAAGAGGAAAGCTGATTAAAATCACTTTCCTACACTGTATCGATAAGCCTTTATCATTACAAGGTTTTTAAATAACAAAATTATGTTTTACATAATAAAATTACATTACATTTTTAAATAATAAAATTAAATAATAAAAATCATTTAAAGCATTACTTGACAAAAAAGCAGCGTCAATAACATTTTAATATTTTCAACAAACTCACCTGTTCTGCACTAAAAAGTCAACTATGTGGAGGGACGTTCTATCAACTGATCTAACAGCGAGGTGAAGTGCTGTTTCATCTTGCTCCTAGGAATAACATAAGCATACAGAGCAGCATTTCAAATCTTATCTCCATTAGAAAACAAAGTCCTTTTTAATTGTAAGAGCATATTGCACTTTTTAATAACCTTTTTTTTTCTAATAAAAATTGCCACACTTACATGTCCATTGGCCAGTGGGATTTTTTCTGTGAGATCTACACCATCAGCATACACTTGAACTAATCCAAGAATGTCTCTTGATTTGACAGCTTCACAAAGAGCATGCAATTTAGCTGCATTGTCAGCATGCTTTTTCCTTGCATATTTTCTCTCAATATACTTGGCAGTAATGTAATCTTTTCTTGCATTCCTGAAATTGAATATAGTTTACTGTTATATTTTTTTAGTTAGAACTTCCATAGATCCATGCAAGTCATTTGAAATAACATCTGAGAAAGCCTGTATTTCTCATTATTCTTCTTCTTAAAATATTCATCTAAGATACGGCATCTCATATTTTCAGGATGAAGTGGAACTACAGAAGATTAATTAAATAGTCAATATCAAAACAGACCATTAGTTTTCCCCCCTGAATCAAAGCTTCATAAACCTGTTTTGCTAGCAACAGTCTTTCAGGTTGATGTTTTCCTGACTTGTACTCCTACGTGTGCTGGAAAGGAACGGAAGGCATGAGACAGAAGTCTATGTCTGGTCAGACTATCCAGGCCTTCAATCTATGTTTACTGCAGTGACTATGATCTGTAAAGCAATTGTTCACCACAGCCGTAAGAGACAGAGAAAATGTAGCAGTTTTTAGTTTCACCTCCAAACTGTGGTAAAAACCATTTAGGATATCTGAATCAGTATATGAATTACCTCTTATGCTGCTAATACATAACTAACAAATGACGATTCTTCTTCCCATCACAGTAAGACAAGACCTGGCATGACTTTCATAAGCATAACTCCTTATCAGCTCTTGGGATGTAGATAATATTGCTCAGGAGGCGTTAGACAAAGCCAAAATTTATCATCTACAATATTACAATAGTGGGCAAAAGGAAAAAAGAAATAAAAAAAAAATCGATGAAGAATAGATTGAATCAATGGATAGCTTTTGCTCCTAACGAAGAGAATGGTGTTCCTTCTTTATTTTAAAAAGTGCCTCTTTTCAGGTTCATTTTTTGAAGCATTCTATGCTACTGATTTAGCATTCAGTGAGAGCAACTTTAATTATTAATATTTATTTTTTTAAATTATCAATAGAAGCAGTCAAAATTATTTTAACTGTAGCATCTTACACTGGCTATGTCAGAATGGTGGAAGTCTGGATAACATAAAATCAGTGTTATCCAAAGCCAGCTCTTCTGGGTTTGTTTCTGCATTGTTTATCAGCCCTCCTACACAGCCAAGTTGGCAGCTGTCTTTGCTGTGTCTCTGCCATCACAACTCAGTGTTTTCAAGGAATTCAGTTAAATGTTCTCTCTTTATTCCATACAGTTATGGACTGGAGTCCTGGGCAGAGTCACAACAAAACAGGTGTTTAGTATCTGTCAGGTAAAATGCTTACTTTATTCTCATTTCTACTTTGTGTTTAAAAAGCACAAAATAAATAGTTTTGGTTTAAATTCAGATCTTTGTGCCCTTGTGTGTCTTTAAAATTCCTTAATGGGTAATCTCTAATTTCTTCCTGTTCCACAATTCATGACTTAGAGAGCTGGTAATAGAATTCTATTATGGAAGTTACAAGCAGATAAAATTCAATAAAACAGCTATATAAAGCATCAAGAAAAAAATAAAAGCTTACTCCATGATTATAAGTTTAAGATATCACACATCTTCCACGGTGTGCTGGCACAAACCATAATGGGAGAAGTCATTAGCAATGCCAAATAACACGCCTGTCTTTTTTCCAGTAAGTAGCTCTTTACTTACATATCACTGCTTGGATTAGGTTTGACCATCTCATCAACTGGCAGACAGCATTCCATAATTTCATTAAAACCAGCATTCCCAATATTCTTTGCAAGCTGGTAAAAAACAAAACCAAAAGCAAACATCCACAATTTACATAAGATATATGTTCAGTCACTGGTAATGCACATACTAGTGGGAGGACAAGGGAGAACGGGAGCCAGGACTTTCAGTTTCTCATTTCTATTTCTGCTACTATACCAGCGATCAAGAACCAGTTATGGTAACTTATTGGACAACAGTTTTCAACTGGGATTTAACAGACAAACAAAGCGAAAGAGCAGCTGATAGTGGTGACCTCTCTGTGTATCAAAGCCAAATATATGCATTTTTTCCTTTGTGATTAATTATTCAGCATCTTTACAATTTTAACATGCTAAGTATTTGCAGACTCCTTCAATTTTTAAACTCAGAGGCATATTTATATTTATATGTCAAACAGCTGTTTGAAGAGCAACCAAGAGAAAAAAGAATCAGAAATAAAAAATATTAAGCCTTTATTAATTAGAATTCAAAGATCAGGCCAAGTTTACAGAAAGACAAAGTATTCCATGAGGTTCCTTTAATCTTGAGAACTAAGTCTTCTTAAATTATGCTACCAGAGATGATTTTCAAGATTGGAACAATATATAAAAACACACTTGTGTTGGAAATATTTTTAGTATTACCTAAGTCAATAAAAGCAATTTAATTACCAAAAGTTCAGATGTTCCAAGCACATCTAATGTAAGTGACTGCATTCTGGAATAGTGAACACCAAGTTCTCTGTGGATTCCTGAGCATTCAATGCAAGTTAGAATTCCCAAATTTGTTGAAAGCCAGGTAGGATCTGAAACAAAAAGTACTCACAGGATTAAAATTATTTATGGGGATGACTTCATTCTAGAAAATATAGTATACAGTAATGATATTCTGGAAAAAATAAGATTATCGTACATAAATTATCAGATTCCAGTATTTACGCTGTTTCATTTTCTCTATTGGGAATCATAAGCCAGGATTTTTTACGGGGCAAGCAGTGAAAACACATTTTTTACATTTTTATGTTTGTAAAGAAAGCTGCTGAGATAGTCTAGCTTGTCATTTTCCACACTGCTTTCAGTAATTACAATTCTTGAAACACCATTCTTTTATAACACACCAATAAAATGGCACTTCATTCTTAAAGAGGTCACTTTAGGTGCAATGGAAACTAAACTAATGATGCCTAGAGTTTTTCTCTTTATTTCAAGTATGTTTTAGTCTATGTGAAGCAGCAGTGATTAAGAAGCATACATACAGTACCACACTACAATGTGTTGTCACTCAACTATTGTTCATCAACCTTCCCTGCCCTTTTTCCTGCTATTTTGCATTCTTGCTAAAACATCCTATTATTTTCCAGCTAAGGAAATAATTTCAGGAGAATTAGGCTGCTTGAAATTAGTTATTTTAAAATAATCTTAATGCTTAAAATTATTTGAATAACAGTGTGATAGCAGATATTTAGAACTGTCTTTAAAGACAGCAGGATTGACACTTCTCACAATTCTACACAGTATCTATTGCTGGAAGTTACTGATCTATAAAAATGCAGACTGGTTCAGAACTGATGTTTTCAGATAAAGCGTCAGATCAAAAAGCCTAAGTCCTGCAGTGCCTCTCTAACATAAAATAGCTCAGGAAACAGCAGGAATTTAAAAAGCATAAAAGCAGAAAATCACAGATCAACAAAACTGAATGCAGCAAACTACAGTCAGCAAGTGCATTCTCTTCCAAATAAATATAGTCTTAGACCAATCTCCCGGCTCACTTTCAAACAAAAAAAGGGGAAACATGGTGTACTAGGAAAATGATTCAAGTATCTTACTGTTCTCCAGATTTGCCCAAATCTTATCTAAGGTGTGAGCTAATAAAGCTCAATTGATTTATATCAGCAACAGGTACAATTAACAAAACACATCGGATAAAAGCTACCTTTCCAGCAACCATTTCCCCCCACTTAAAATATGCATATAATAAATCAATCTTATCAAAACAGTGTAATTAAATTATTAGCATATTCTACTCCATGTATAATCTTTGTGAGATAAGCAGTGAAAGTGTCAAATATCACTCTCATGATACACAGCAGTTTTACCAATTAGAAATATGCTCAACTGAATCACCTTGTGCTCCACAGTCACAGCACACATCATTTCCAGTCATCCTTTGGACTTCAGATATAATTTCTTTTGTCAGTTCCTGGACAATATTATTTTCTCCTGTGTTATCATCTCCTTTGAATGCATTATTTAAAGCTTCCTCTTTGCTGTTTTGTAGAACAGATGTCCATCTAAAATGGCAGGAATATTTTGCTATTAAATGTTTCAGCACTTCTAAAGTTCAAGGTAATGTCTGAGTTGGACACAAATATCAGAAATAAAATTAGGGAAGTAACTCACATTTGACATTCCTGTTCATCTTCTGCTTGGAAGTGGTATGTCCTGTCATCTGCATAATAAATATTTCACATACTGATTACAAAACTGTTTTTGCAGAAAACTCTCAAAAAAATCTAAAATTTATTATGTTTGTCTCTCTAGCCTCATCCCTGGAGTACTGACAGGCAAAAAGTCTACTTATCACATTTCACTCATACTGGGTTCAGTTAGCTCATCTACGTTTACATACAAGGATTTGTTCCTCTTTAAACAGAAACCTGTCTTCAGTGCTGAGCTTTTCCTACACAAGCAGCTGGGGAATGTTTCCATATTCTAGATATATCCTTAGTAATCTTAAGTCTGAAGTTTTGTCGGGTGCAAGGAGGAGTGTGTCTAAAATACAGACCCCATATTTGAGTTCACCAATGTATCTAAGAAATATTTCAATATTCCAAATAATCAACAAAGGCAAACCAAACTTGTCAGACACAAAGATACAATTCAAGAAAAAGATACAATCAAGACAAGCCCTAAGCTTTTTCAATTAAATAGAACAAAAAGTTCTGTTTACTACTACTTTCATAGTTCTAAGCATTGGTATCACACTGTACTAATTAAATAAAAATGCATGACACACTTTAAGTCTAAGAAAGAAACAATAACATAGTTCAGTGATGTGGTTGGCTTTAAAATGAGAATAGCTGATGAGGGAGAACTAGTGACAGAAAGATTTTACGCTGAAAATTCCTAAGGTTCAAAAAATGTGGGGGGGAGCGTGGAGGAGCATGAAAGGACATAAGAAGAGTAATGTCAAAGCAAAAGCATTGTTACTCTTGGTAAGGGGCACAAAATGATATGGAATGGAGGAATAAGCAGAGCTCTAAAAACAAGCAGTTTTCCAAAGACACAGGTGCAGTTAATTTGCATTACGCTACAAGGGTGAAATGGTAAACTGTCCTAGGAAGAGCACTTTATAAAGCCCTTCCTTTATTATAATTTATTTTAGCATTCTTTAGCATTTTACTTTAGCATTGAAACACCTTCAGAAATGATGCAAAATCCCTTAGTATTAACTGCAAGTAAAAAAAACCTAAACAACAAACCTACGTGATATGAGGTCAAAACATTTTTTCTCCTCTGGGTTTGTTTTCACCTGGCAGGTTAACAGATTGAGCTTTGCTGGAGGTCGGTTAGCCTATTTAAAGATAAAACAAGATACAAGTTTTAGTATATTGATACTGACTGAGCCCTGCAGTCCAAAAACATAGGATAATATCCAATGTGCCAGAAAGACTTGACAAATGACTGCTGCTTCAGTTTTTAAGGTACCCAGATTTTTAATTATGTTTTCTTCTGAATAATGGGTTTGTAAATCACATTTTCTTACATTTGGCCATTTAGTTCACTGATAACTGGATAAACACTAGCATTCTGTAAGAGGGGAGGGGGAAATACTGTTTTAATTATCCTTTGTTAGTCCTTTGATCACCTAGCCAATATCACTTATCTCAAACCATCAAGTATAACAAAGAGACGGATTCACTTTACTTTAGTTTAAGCTTTTAACAGTTAGACATTTAGTTTTGAAAAGTTAATTAATCTACATTTTCAATAACCAGTGAAGAAAAACTCTCAGCAGATGGTTCACTGCACCCAGTCTTCCACACTGAAGGAAACTAAGAAGTCTGCACACAAAAGTTTTGCAACAAGCATGCGCAAAACTAAGCTCAGGCAGTTTATTACCAAAAAAAATGTAGTTAAGCAGTACATTATACTCTATATATACTTTATACAAGTATATAAGAGTATATAAGTATATACACTCTGATAGATACTTTTTAGTCAAGTTCCTCTCGCAAATTTAAGTTCCTTATGAGTAAGGAGTCACGATGTTTTATTAAAAGCAAAATGAATAAGCAAATTTCCTCTTCAAAAAGTCTCATAAAGGCTACAAAGACTTTTCGAATAGCAATTCTGTACTGATCTCTTCTTTCCCTTAACCTACCAGTCTTCCAGATACATAATAGGATCTATACAGCTATTTTTAACCTTGGCTTGATGAATTAGGAATTAAGAAATTGCTATTGTAAAGACAGAAGTACACATAAATACATAACCATGTTTACTGTTGTGTTCTAACCTTTTGAACATATCAAGTTGCTAAAACAAGATTTAATCATCTAAGAACAAGAATTACTATCAAATGAAGCTGAACTACCACATAATGTTATTGACTTGCAATCAATCATAAGAGACGTAGATCTTCTTAATACCTTCCACATTTATTGATGGAAACATTTCATTCAAAAAAAGAAATGAACAGCAAGACTGAAGACTCCTTGAAACAATATGATAAAATGTTGTAGCTGGCCAAAAATGGAAAACAACAGAATTCTATCTGAAGGTCAGTGAGAGATCAAAACCATGGAGGAACATAAGGGAAACTACTACGTAATTTTTCCTGTTTAAGAAAAAAAAAATGTTATAGCCTCCTTGAAAACCAGCAAGCTCATTCTTTGCCCAACCCAGCCACCAGACGTAACATTAAGTCATGCATGTTTTGAAACCTCCAGGACACTAGCTGAGCAATGTCAACCAAATTGAATCCATGAGAGGTTTTGGAAGCACTAAAATGACAATTAATCGAGAACCACATTGTATTCTCTGCCTAGTGAACAGCTTATCAAATTACAGACATTCATTTTAGTTGTAAAAGGACACACAGCTTTCATTATTTTAGCCTATGAATAACAAGGGTTCTTTGAAACTAGAAACACGCAAGAACGCATCTTCAAATGAGCCACTTTGAGCTCATTTTTTGAGTTATATTTAAATACACTTAGTTGCCATAGCACTAAGATTTCCAGTGTATACATTTCTAGTGTATTTAATGTCCAGTACCAAAACTGTAACAAAATTCCTTGATAGTAAAACTTTCATAGTTCTCTATTTGCAGAACACGAGCAAATACCATTTGCGCACCTGAAACTCAAACTATCTTTGAGGAATCTTTGAGGGCAAGTTTTTTTTTTACTGAGAGAGTGGTGAAGTGCAGGAACAGGCTGCTCAGAGAGGCTGAGGATGCCTCATCCTTGGAGGTGTTCAAGGCCAGGCTGGATGGGGGAATGGGCAATCTGATCTAGTACTTGATCTAGTGGCTGGCAGCCCTGCCTGTGGCAGAGGGGTTACAACTTGATGATCCTTGGGGCCCCTTTCAACCCAAACCATGAATCTTCAAGTTTCTACTTTCGTGTTGCTTGATCCTGAAGCCGTTTGTGAATTCCTGTTTATATTGTTCAATTGGGCTCTATTATTGTTTTATTCATCTATGTATGTTGAATTGCAGTCAGGTAGATGTCAATAAACATTCCAGTTACTAAAAATCACACCAAGGAGCAGTGTCTATTTTTCAGCCAATCTTTATCTTGCACATTGCTCTGTGAATGCCGATTTATTTGAGATGCCTAAAAATCTAGGTCCTACACATACACTGATACAAACATGTTCAGCATTATAGCTAAGTTAGAAGAAATCATATTCTCCCCATCCATAACAGCAGACCACTTGACAGTGAAATGTAGGTGAGAATACAGCATCTGGAACTACCTGAAGATAACTGTTGTAGAAACTAAACCAAAAAAAGGAAAGCTACAAGACCAAAGTGGAAAAGCCCATGAAAAAAATATAACCTTTAAAAGGAAGGTACAAAACTGACTACTGAATTTCTGAGAAATGGTTCATTGTGATGAACAGCTGGGAAGAGACGATGACACATCATATTTTAAGATGATATGATATCAGCACCAAGGATGCTTGGAAATCAATGTTATTGCTCCAAAAATCTCAGAAGTTACTCAGAGTAGCCCAGAAAATCCTTAAGAAATAGAAATTGCCACTACCCATTTTAGTATCCATGACATACGTGTAGATTTATTTATTTATTTATTTATTTTGCACAGAGCTGCCACCAATGCATACGGAGAAACATAGCAAATAAGGAAAAACAGAAGTGGTTTTAACATGAGAAGATACTCTTCTATTTTTTTTATTTTTTTATTAAAGGAAGATCAAAACCACACTTGTGAAACCTACACAGCTAAACCCACATTTAAATATCTAATTTAAGTAACTGATTCCCAGCTACAGCTGCACAGATTTCAGTGGGAACTTAGAATTCTAAAAGTGTATGACCATCTGGTAGACAACTCATAAAGAGAATCGGTGTCTTGGTAGAACTCAGTAAGTGCACTTGTAGATAGAAGTTTGAACATTCTGCTCTACAAGTGGATTTTGTAGACTCTGCTATCTCTAAGCTGCCCCAAGTCCACTCTTGTTGTCGCCATTATAGCACATTCAGTGACAAGCCCAGTGACAGATCACAGATCACAGAGACATTAGTATAGAAATACTGACAGATTTTACTCTAACAAGGACACACTCAAACAGAGAGGACAATTTCAAAGTCAGAGCAGTGACTCTTTTGCACTCCCTAGCTCCTGGTTGTCAAATCAAAAAGCAACAGCTTGTGGTTAGATGCACAAATGAGGGATTGATTCATTTTTGCTGCCAGGGTCAACTTGCAGTCATAGCAACAGGCATAACAAGATAAAGAGCAGAAGGGTTCATAAGAGGATCAAGAAACAGGACTGTTTATTGGACAAAGAATGGGAAATAGTGCCACTGATTTGATCTTTGCTCTAAAAAACCTAAGTTTCAAGAAAGCAAGCTAAAAAGAGAAAGGTAAGGGAAAGGAAAAATAACTGAATTCAAAGCCAAGTGAAAAAGTTATGAAGTAGGAAAGCAAGAAGCTTAAAGTTTTAAGCACAAAGTATTAAAAGTTACTATGCTGTAAATATTGGTAACAAAGAAAGAGAAGCTTCTAATGCACTCTCTTTCATCTTTCTGGTAGACTTTGGCTTCAAAGTTACTTTTCTCCACTAGTTACTTTCCAGGAAAGTTACCTTCATAACAGAGTATCATACAGCAGCAAATTTGAGGGAGAGAAGAGATTCAACATTCTTTCAGATTCACAGATAAACATAGAAGTTGTTTCACCCTTAAGTAGAAGATAGCTAACACCCAACTGTATCTTTT
Organism: Tragopan temminckii; assembly: GCA_028571105.1. Classification (NCBI taxonomy): domain Eukaryota; kingdom Metazoa; phylum Chordata; class Aves; order Galliformes; family Phasianidae; genus Tragopan; species Tragopan temminckii. Next base: position 77,794,196 of record JAOWBP010001760.1, on the reverse strand, counting down.
CCACATACCGAAGTTTTAATTTTTAGGTAGTCTGGTAAAATATGAACAGTTTATAAGAATAAAATCAGTCCTTAAAAAGAAAACATTTTTTTCCATTAGCAGTCATTAGCATTAAAGCAGTTGTATTTTTAGATACTGTGTACGTCTTGATATATTTCTGAAACACTGCCTTAAAAAAATGTATCCATCATATTCAAAACATTGCATCAGGAATGTAGCTAACTCCAGATTATAAATATAGACCAGCATATTTGTCTTTTTGTATTAGCAACCATGTACATAAAATACTGCAAACAAATACTTACTGTACCATGGGAAATTGTAAGAAAACCATTTTTAACTGAGCACTTCCTTTTCTGCCACACTTTTCTGATTCTGGTTTAATGAAAGGGAAAAAAAAAAAAAAAGACTCAATTTTTAATACATTATTACATTATTTTGGTCTTAAGACATATTTTTCCCTAGTAGAATCCAGAAGTGCTTACCCATCACTTTTCTTGTACAGACTCCCATTTCGTTCAGTGCCATGTTCCTTGTTTCCCTGAGGCTGATGTAAACTGTAAGCTGTACTCTGACGAATCTGAGAATCCTGAAATATAAAGAACAGCAATTTGTATTCCATTCCACATTTTCAACCAAAATATCCATCTTAGTAATGAGTTTCAGAGCCTTCCCTTCTGCTCTAATCCGACAGGCCAAACAAAGCACACATTTCCTCCAACGAGGAGAAAAAGACAATTTCTTTTTCAGAGGACATGGAAGACACTTTGAAAGGTACTAGAAATGACTCCTAAAATCCCTTTGCTTTTACTTAGCTTTGCTACTGCCTTTATTTATGTTTTTAACCACAGCAATTGGCTTTCCAATTCATGCAAACCCTGCAGTTCATAAACACTAAAGATTATTATTATCTGCAATTCCTAGTGTGTAAAAAATAAAAACACATAAATAAATTTGAGGTGGTTTTCCTTGTGGGAACTGAGTCACGTTATTCTCTTTGAAAAGCAAGAGAGACTTACTAGAAACACAGCTCAGGAGGAATTAGTAGGTAAAGTTGTAAAGTTTTTTTTTTTTTTTTTCTGTAAGACTAATCTAAACCAAACCAAAACATCTTGAATGCAGTAGAATGCTGTGATAGGAAGGAATAAACTGAACTATTCCAACTGCTCTCAAAACTACCCTGATAAAGGACCCACCTGCTGCAAGAGTTCAGTTCCTTAAAAAAACAAACAAGAACCTTGTAATAAAAAATCAGACGTGACATGCTGTATGAGCAGTAGCAGCATGATGCAATGGACTTTTTGATGCATGCACCAACAGCGACTAGGATTATAATATTTATTGTTTTCTTCTCTATTTTTGCTGTACTGATGTAAGACACCTTGATTATATACAGCATATAATACAAGTACAGCAAGAAACATAAAACAATCACAAAGAAAGCAGCTCACTTTAATGACTATCTGAGCTAATACAAACAAAACCTTAAGAGCAAGTAAGACATAAACTCACAAACGTGATGAAAATCCTCTTTTGTAAAAAGATGAGATAGTATGTTTCAGATACACGAGGAGTATGGTCACAAGATACATTAGGTTTGGGTTTCCAGAGAGTACACACGATAATATCTACAGTAATCTAAGAAGCATGCATTTAAAACATTATTTCTCTCTAATTACCATTAGCTTCATGGACTTCCTTAGCCTAAGAGTTATCTCCGGATATAAGTAGCAGAAAAAAAACCAAACAACTAAAACTAAGAACAAGTTCCTCCTCAACAGTAACGGCAACACCGGTGAGAAACATGGCAGGGGCAGAGCCAGCACCTACAAGCCCCATTCAGCATGCTTACAGCCTAACTCCACAGCTCCTGACTGCGAGATGTCAGCTCATTCTGAATGCAGTCCTGGAGGTCAGTGGTGCTGAGAACCATGGGCTGAGCTGAAGGCAGCAGAGTCCAGCTGTTCTTTTTTGGCAGAATCAGCCTGTGCCCATGTCCCTGTCTCATGGCTAGTGCTGTAGGAAGCTGTATCAGGTAGCAACAACATGCATATGAAGCTTTCAAAGGTACTGCAAAACCACCACTTAAAATGACCAGGCCTGACAAAGCATCCCTTCAGATTTAAGTCAGTATGTTTATCATTCTTCCTCAGTCTGTTTATACAGAATTATTTGGTTTTGCACTCCAGTTGCCAAACATGAAAACATTTGAAAAGAATTCTCATCACTGATTAAGAAGCATTGCATATGTACATTTACTGACTTCTGAAGAAAATCTGATCCGACACTGCCTATTATGTCCTACCAATGCCTTAATCTCTGCCTCCCATTATTGTCTTGCTTCAGTAAAAGAACTCCATTCCCAAGCAGATTAGAAGCCTTACAGGAAATTAATTTCAGTTCTCCACATCCTCAATTATACAGAGATTTCAGATGGCCTCCAACACCTGCCCTGAGTAGAATTCCCATTACTTAAGATCATGCTGCTTCTTTTTGTGGAACATTTTCTGCATTTCAACTACCTCCCTTCAGCTGTTGTTTACTCTCAGTTGCTATGTTTGGCCAGACTGGCAAGTCAATGATACAAGTTTCCTGCCTTATTTCAACTGGAGAGGAAGCTGCTGTAGATGACGTGTATTTCCACACATTCATTTCTATGAACAGGATCTTTATAAATTCAGTGTTATTTCATGACAGGGGGTTAAGGACAAGAGTAAAAGATTTCCAATTTTAAATCCCTGGTTCAGGCAGTGACCAAATTAATGGTGTGCTATGTGATTTCCAGATGATGGCTTTCCACAGCCTCTGGATAAGTAAGTTCACGTTTTTGGTCTAGCTTCTGAAAGACATTACGCCATATGACTAATCTCCATCACAATTAACATCCTTCCAGGCAATGTCAGCATCCCCTTCCCATGTGTGGGCTCCCAAAAGGTTCATCCTTTTTTTTTTTTTTCCTGATTTGCGTATTTCACATAGCAGGAGAACAAATCACAAACAGTTGACCCGATAGCTGCAATGGAGAAGCAGGAGCAAGGCACATGACCTACGAGAGGAAACAGAGCACTGCAGGTTGTAGGAATTAAAACTAAAGCAGAGTATTGCTGTTTTAAATCTCTCTTGAGTGTACTAAGATCAGGAGAGATTGAAAAACACAAGCCAAAGTAGCTGAACTTTGTTCACTTTATCAGCTTTGAAAGATGGACAGGCGTACAAAAAAAGGTGAGTCATTCCATTGCAGCATGTTTATAGTGAATCACTTCTCTGACCATAAACAGGTTCAAAATGGTTTCTTTCAAAATTTCACAAAGATTTCTAAATAAAGCTTAATAACACAACTAAAAATTAAATGAATGTGACAACAGTACTCTGTAAAAATAGTCTCTGACTACTGGGCCCCAATCTGAAGTACTGCATCCAGTTCTGGGGCCCCCCCACACAGGAAAGATGTGGAGCTGTTGGAGAGGGTTCAGAGGAGGGCCATGAAAATGAACAGAGGGCTGGAGCTCGCCTCTTACAAAGAGAGGCTGAGGGAGCTGGACCTGTTCAGCCTGGAGAGGTAAAGGCTCTAGGGAGACCTCATTCCAGCCTTCCAGTATTTTAAAGGGGATTATAAACAGGAGGGGAATCAACTTTTTACAAGCGTAGACGGTGATAGGACAAAGGGGAAATGGGTTTAAGCTCAAGGAGGAAAGGTTTAGATTGTCAGGAGGAATTTCTTTACAGAGAAAGTGGTGAGGTGCTGGAACAGGCTGCCCAGAGAAGCTATGGATGCTCTGTACCTGCAGGTGCTCAAGATCAGGATGGGGCCCTGGGCAACCTGGCCTAGTACAAGATCTGGAGGTTGGTGGGCCTGCATGTGGCGGGGG
>JAOWBP010001760.1:77770997-77790304 GCA_028571105.1 Tragopan temminckii | reverse complement strand
ATCCTTGAGGTCCTTCCAACCCAAGCCATTCTATGATTCTACTGGCAAGAGAGATCCTATAAACCTAGCTATCAGCCCAACTATCTGAATGCAATAGAGCTTTCCAAAGAAGGTGCTTTAACTTTTACATGGAAAATTTTGGCTAGCTGTTTCACAACTCCCATGCAGCAAATGTTGAGACTGCCCATATCTCTCCTGTGCACAAAGCTGGCAGAAAGCCCTCACAGCTTTCCAAAAGGTTCTCTCACATTTGCGATATTGTTACCAGGAGGATTTTTCAGAGACCCATCACCACCTATTACAGCCCCACACACTCTCCAGCAGATCTATCTGTCAGAACCTCCTGCAGGCAGCCTCTCCTATAGCACAGCTATGAAAAATTTTAAGACAAAGATTATTCCATTTTGCAGTTGCCTAAAGAGACTGTACATTCTCCCAAAGAGGCAGAGGAATTGGTAAAGTGGTAGAAGATTTCAACACTGACTGGAAGTTACCTTCAATGCTAACAGTTTGGAGTTATGCACTAGCAGAACAGGTCACTCCCATGGGTGAGAGGGTCCAACAACCCAACTGTCTTGCTTTAGCTTAAGCTTGTAGGTAAGGCCTTAACAATCAAAGAGGATGCAGAAATGACAGAAGTGAAGGCAATACTACTCTAAGGCTGACCTTGATGCTTGTAGGAGCTCTGGAGTTTGGAAAAGTTAAAAAAATAAAGACAACATATAAGTAACTAAGATGGACATACAGTGACCTCTTAAAAAGAGGTTTCAGTACAAATCAGGCTTGAGAAAGTTCTGTGCAGGAGGAAACAATGTATTCAGATGCAACAAAAAAGGTTCACTATGAATACTCACACATTTGTTGTGTTTTGTTTTCTTAAGCAGAAGTATTCAGCAACATTCTATTGTTTCATACATTAAGGCCATTTTAATTAAGAATACACGTGTCTTTAATATCTTGCAAGAACATAAAATCAAGCAACTGGATTTAATTCCCAAAAGAAAGTGAATAGGAAATTACCAATTTGTCCTGCAGTAATTTTCTTTCCCAAGAACAATCTGACTTCTTTTTTTTTTTTTTCCTTTTTCTTTTTTTGGTAATACAACAAACAGAAGAGTAGAAATAAAAGGCACTCTTCCCATACCAACAGAAAAAAGCTCAGAGGAAAAATCCAGTTTCTTGGAATCTGAATGGAAAGCATGCCAATGATTTTCATTAAGACATAGTAACACTTACTCTCCTAGACTTCGGTCACAAAATGTAAATGCATTTCAGGAAGGAAAAAGAAATCAGTTATAGTAAAGGAAATTACAGTGCAACAAGAATAATACTAGTGGACTATACAGCAGATTACAGTAGGATTGTTTGGAACCCCACTGATTAATTGATCTTTTCAAACAACATTAATAAGTGTATTACTTTTCATGCTTTGAAGGCATTATCTAAATTTGCAGAATTAATATATAACTATTATAACATAAAGCACTTTCAACACATTTGTTTTCAAGCACAACAAAAACAGTTCAATTGATAAACACATTTGTGGTGTGCTTACCACATCTTCATTATACATTAATATCACTGATAAACAGGTAAATGCAGAGGAGTGACATTCCCAGCAATCATGAAATCTGACTGCTTTTCTTATCTCTCTTGAACAAAGACCCAAACAGAATAGGAGATATCCTAATGCATGCCTAAATAGCAGACTCCTTAATGAGAGTAGGCAGCCAATGGCAGATCCATCATGTCTGTTAGGATCACTAGTCTTTCACTACACAGAGCTCAAATTTGAGAGGTTTTAGCAAATACATACCTCAGTGAATTCTAAATGGCAGGCAGGATCTAAAAAAGTGCAAACTGAACAGGACTTTGCACACAATGGTAGTTACCAAAAACTTCATGTGAATACTAACAGCACCTCCAAGTGAAGAGCATTTAATGCCTCTCAACAAGTCATCTGGCTGCCACCTGTTACAGCTAGGAGCCAGCACAAACTTTGTGGAAAGATAAAAGCAAGACTGAGACAACAGATGAAGGAAGTTTGAGGTCTACAGACTAAATTATTTCATTCTAACCCCTCTCAGAAAGACAGTCTGAAAGGGGAGAAGTTCATTCATCCCTTACTCGTGACTCAGCAACAACATAAAGGAAGCTGGATGGCTTTTATTTACATGAAGAGGAAGCACTAGCAATCTGAAACAGAAGTAGAACCAGTGTTTAGGATAAGATTATACAAAAGATGCTTGCTTCCAGATCAGAACTTGCCAAATAAAATTACTCCAGAATGCCTTAAATCTAACAGCAATCTCAACTGAAAATCAAAAAATACCTGTGAAAAATGGCATCTTGCAGCAGAACAGTCAACTTCGCTGTCATTTTTGCAGATGGTAACAGAAGTGTTCTGGGATTTTTAGTTCTACATCATTATACATAATCTTTATATGGAATACTTCAGTGTGATAAGATTATATTAATTGTGTGTCCTTGTTTTGTTCTCAATTTGCATAACATAGGTACTGCTGCTTGCAGTTAATTCAGAGGCAGTGCATCAATTAAAATGTTTTGCAATAGCAGTAGTAAAAATAAATTATTTTGCATATATTAGTCTTAAATATATTTTAAGTGAGAATTTCTTTTAAAAAAATATCTTTGTCAGAAACATTCAATTCAAGCATCAAAGCCAAGATGAATAAACACAAGAAATTATACAGCTGATGAAAGTTTAAATAATTCTATTTCAAATACTAACACAAGATTGGAAGTATACAATGGGCACTGAAAGGTTAAATCACCTTATATGCTCACCTCTTTCTGATCAACCTGGAGCGCAGATTTTAAAATATCTCTAAGCTGTGTTAATTGTCTTCTTTCCTCATCCTGTGCTTGTTTTATCTTGAAAGAAGAAAAACACAGGTTAAAAATAACGTTATTATTTTCTTGCCAACAGTTCTTTTGAACTTGCTACTTATTTCATCCATTTTTCTGAGAAGTGTTCAGCAAGAATTAAAACATGGAGAGAAAAGACACTGTGATCAGTTTATTTTCCTTTTTCTCTCCAGAAAACTAGGTAACAGCTAGAACGTTGTCAGGTTAAGACTTTGACATTGTCACTTTGCTCTTGTTTCCTTGTGTTCAATTTGAAACCATATTTTGTTTTTCACTTAGTCAGTAAACTCTGTAGAGTAAGGGCTGTTCCCCTAACATTTTACACGGGGGTTCTGGAACTGAAACGAAGGCTCCCAAACAAGATATTATAACAAAATTCTACTCAAAAATCTACCCAAAACCTTAAAACACAATTAAGCTGGTCAACCAACCTGAACAAAAATGTTCACAGTTTTACTGTAAAAAACTCAGTTTACAACACAAATGTGAAAGGTTGCTAACTTACCGTATAAAGATCTGTTGAGAGTGTCTCAATTGAAGGCTTGAGACTTTCAACTGCTTTTAATCCATCCTGAAAGAAACTTAAAAATGAAAAACAAAAAGAAGACTTATTAAACTTCACTTTGTACATTCAGTTTAAAAGTTGCCCAAAGGAAAACATGTAAATGATTTCGCAGTGCCAAGAACTTGAAAACTTCAAACACTTCTTTTTTTGTGCATCTTTGACCAATTCACATCTTTATTCCCATCACAGCTTATCCTAAGATACAAAACCCTCAAGTGAATTTACAACAGCTACAATCCACTGTTGCGTAAGTTGTCCTTACTCTCACCTCAAACACAGACTCATCTCATTTTTTTGAAGACCCAGAACAACATTTATTGGAGAACAGCAGAAGCTCAAGCAGGTGTAACATAACTGCGACTTCTTGGAGCCCAATGTTTTTACACCTGATGCCATTCTCCCACTAAAGGAAAGCCTCTGTTTCGCAAGCATTACTTACAGCCTATATTCAAATTGAATATGCTAAATCATACTTTATCATATGTATTGGTGTATTTGCACAGTAATATTCTGCATTTCAACATTCCAGTTCTTTAAAAGAAGATTTGAAAAGTAAATTCAAACAAATCACAGGTATACAAATATTTGATTAAAAAACTGCTGCCACATTTGTAGTGGAAGAATTTTCACTGGGATGCAGACATGAAAGTGACAACGCAACACAGCATTGGTGCTGTGATGATTCTATTAAATGGACAGAGGAGATGAGTGACAAAGTACAAGTGAAACAGATTTTAAAGCAACACAGCAGCAATACAGGGGAAAAAAACCCTCCACTGATTCAAACTGGTATTTTAAGATAAAAATTCACTGATTTGAACAAGCAGACAGAAGCTCTTCCAAGTTTAGAGCTATGGCTTTCTTGCCATATTACTGATCTGTAATACTACCATAAAAAAGGAGATCATCTAATGAGAGCTTTGTGTTTTATTACTGAGTTCTTCAATTAATTAGAAAGAAGAGCGATTCTTTCAATACTGCTTTATCTCACTGCTTATGCAATTTATTTTCCTTGAGCACAGATTTAATTTAGATCATTGCTACATACACTGAAAAAATAATTCAAATCAAACATGTCAAAACTAATAGACCACTAACTAATTGAGCAAAATAATAGCTCTATTTCAGGAGTAGTTTTCGAAATATGCCAAATTATTCTGTGGCCTTCCTTTGGAACAAGCAATTATATTCTATGGTACTAGAAGACATTAAGTCTTTTGGAATATAACAAACACAATTGCTAAACTATTTGACAAAAGCAATTTGTCGAAAGATTTCAACAAGACCAGTCGAATCCTAGATTTATTTTTTTTTTAATTCAGAAAAGTATTACGTCCAAATTTAATAAAACAACTGCTCCAGTATATAGTGTAGGTATAAAACCTAAAACATACTTGCATTGAGCATGAAAATACTTGATCAGGTTCTGAAGCAAGTCCACTCCTTTTTTAATCTTGATTTCGTTGACTTTCAGCAGGTACTGTTAACACAGTAATACACACAAAAAAATCAATGATTATTGTCACAGTGCTTCTTTTTTACGTTTTATTTTCAGTTATGTTTCAACAAGCTTTAACAGTTCCAGTTCTAAGAGGCCTAAAAAAATACGCCAAACTGTGGCTTCAAGGGTTAATCACACAAAAGCAATAGCTGTTATTGCTCCTTTTCGATATCCTGTGGGGATATTTAAGCAGGATTAGTTCAAACTTATCACATCCTTCACGACTCCTAGTGGAAGCCTCTGTTAAAGGAAGCGTAAAACAGTTTGTGCAATGAATTAAGGAACCCATCCTGAAATCTAGCAGCCTAATAAGATCTCTCTCTCTCATGGACTGTTAAATCCACTGCCAAGTAGATGTCAGAAGAAAGCAGTTTACTAAAAACAAACAAACAGAACAACAACAAAAAAAGAGGGATTATTTTAACCAGTTTTTTAAAATCTGCCTTCTAATTTTATCATTTTCTCTAACAGCTCCTTATACACATTAACAACAAAAAACATAGTTAGCATGAGATGTAAAACTGATATTCAAGGCAACTGCTTATAAATCTATGTTGGCATATTAACCAAAACAAAGTCTCTTTTTACTACTACTCCTTTTACTCTCAGAGATAACTAAGCATAATCTCTTCCTAAAAACCAGAAAAAATACAGGATACACTTCCGCTACTCCACATTTAAGGTAATTGTAGAGATTTCACCCCACATTTTATTATCTCTGCAAGTGACTGAAATAAATTCCTCCTTTACTGTGACACATTGAAACAGAAGCATCTGTTCTACACAGTTTCTTGCGGATGACACAGATGGGCAATTAGTTGATAAAATCCCTATATTTATTGAGTATTCAAATTACTTTATCAGCTTTGAATACTTTAGTCTGACTCTCTACAGGTACATGAAGTTTATTCTAATAAATTCCAGTTTGTGCAGTTATCAAAACTGGTATTAAAAGTAGGCTGCTGTATAGGTAAAATTAGCTTTAGTCATTAATATTAAAAACAGAAGAAACATCCATGGTATACTTTTAACTGAGTCATATTGAGACCAAACAGCCTCAGCTCCCAGTGATGGAACCTTATGTGTCTTTAAATGAATTAAATCAAAAATATTTGCATCAGATTTAACATCACAAAGACCAAAGTCACGAAGATTTCAAAGTGGCAGCATTCTGAGCCATCTTGAAAGACAACTGGATTCCATCCTTAACTTTCTTTTCCCAGCACTGGCCCAAAAGAGTGCTAAACTGGAGTCCTTCCTCACATAAAACTGCAACAGCTGGCAGTGTAGGGAACAATGCAGAGAGTGATCGAGGGCTTAAAACAACTTAGAGTAAAGTAGGAGTGCAGAAGCTTATCTATCATCATTTCTTAGTCTTTAACTGAGCTTTGCATTGCTTATTCTAAAATTTACTTATACGTGAAACTAGAAAATTTGCTGCAAAGTTTGCACATCAGTATAGAAAAATGCATGTTAGCAAACTAAGTCCACTACTGTCTTGTTAGTGTTAGCATCACATTTTCCCTGAAATATTTACACTTTTCAAAGTGTTCCTAAAAATTGTTTTGGTAGAACAAGACAAATTTATGTTGAATCTTACCTCACACATCTGTAACTGGAAGAACCTTCTTTCTTTCTCCATCTCCTCTGCAATTTCAGCACCACTTATTTCTGTACGGATCATCCCATGCAGCTTAGCATGCTCTTTTTTCTCCTTCTCTATTTTTGTACTATAAGGCGAAGAATCAGTCAGTGAAGTGAGAAATTCAAAGCCTCTCAAGAAATCTAATTATTCACAAAGTCTACTGACAGATGCAGAGCCAGTCTTGCAGCTTTGCATAGACTTTCTTCCAGATGCCATTCATTTGAAATTTGACAATGACTAAAGATCAGCAGTGACAAGCAGTAGCTGAAACCTAATTCAATCATCTGCTAAAATAATTTCCTGACATACTCTAAAGGACGATAATAATCTAGAGAAAGATATTAACTTCTTGTACTGGAGAAAAAATCAGCAACTAAATAATCCTACAGTTTCAATTAAAATTCATGCTTAATCCCAGCAGACCAAACACTGGTTAATGGAGCTCAATTATGTCACCAGATTTATTGAGTCTTGCCTGTCATCAAGTCATCTTCTATATATACAGGGTTTCCTAAGCCAAAATCACATTTGCCATCTCTACTTCCTACTGAGCCAGCTGGCACTGGGAATGCCGGCCAGCCGGCTGCGTTGCAGACTTCAAAGTCTGCCAGACCAGCTGTCCTTATTCCCTAAAAGTTTCCACGGACGTTTTCCAAGAGCTCTGAATAAAAAAAGGTTCTCCTGGAGAATGCAAATGAAGAGCTGATGCTCATCATGCGGGAGAACTTCCCTACGTGCATTTGTGCTTTCATTATTCTTTGTAGTATTGCTAAAATCAGTGAATGATTATATTACCCAGAAAGACCAGCCTAACATGGAAAATGACACTAATAAAAGAAAATAGATGAGTGCTTGCTTTATGGAGAAAGATTTTCAGTCAGCCACGCGCACAGCTTAGAGGCAGAAAACTCAGAAAAGGGCTTCCTGAGGAAATGCTATACTGCTTTTGGACAGGAGGAAGCATTATACAGGAATCCAGGAAGCAGACGAGAGGTACAAACAACACAAACAGTCACAACTCCTCTTGGGCAGTCAAGTGTCTCTCAGTTCTCTCTCTGAAGAGATGATGTGTCTCAAGTGCTCTCTTAACCTGATGTTAACATTGCCCACTATGTTCTTACATAACAATATATTCAGCCTTTCTCAAGAATGAGAAATTATCTCCTCTTATGCCTCAAGCAGCAACGGAAAACTAGAATTAATCCCATTAATCTCATTCCATAACATTCCCAGAGGGAAACATACTGAATGGCAATCCAAAAAGCCCCATTTCGCCCTCGCTACTGGCAGGCGCAGTGGAGCCAATCCCCTGTAGTATTACAGCAGTCAGCACATCCAGCCAACGCTGCACTCCTCAGCACATCAAGTTCTACAGGAAAGAGATGTTCTGGGGAAAGCTCCTCTCCTTTGAAATAAATATCCTGAAAGTCTTCATTTGCCTGAGGAAAAACGCTATTCCAGAGTGTTCTATTTTCATTAAAAATGTCTATACTCTTACCAACAAACTGTCAAATATGCCATTTTGAAACCACAGAAAATGGAAACCAAACAAAAGAATTAACCGGACACCAACCGTGAACAAGGACAACACCACTACAATAAGAGTCGCAGAGAATGGTAAATATGGAGCTCCTTTCCAGCACACCAGGTTCAAAGTCATACATGACATGATAGTTCCAAAAAAGTCAAACCTCAGAGAAATGACTCAGGATAGTTCTAGTTCTCTTAGTTTCCACACTCACTTAACAATTCATGAAGTCAATGAATTCAGTGAAATGTGATCCAAATTCAGTAACCATCAATTACCAGTAGTTTTGTTGTCTATATAGAAAAATACTTGAACAAAGGGTGACATAACCACTCCTAACATTAGGAGTGTATTAACATGTCATAAGGTGTTGATAAATGCCAATTAAATCAAAAGATAACTAACTGCTCAGGAGTCAACCAATAAGCACAGTATTACAATATACACTGTGTTCAGAAACTGAATTCCTTTTAAACAATAGGTTAGACTTGGCTGGAAGAGTCTGCCTACTCTTTAAAAGATAAGCAAATTCTTACAAGCATATGGTAGTTAAATCAAACCTAAAGCTTACCAACATCTACCAACTAATGTGGAGAAACAAGGCATCCTTGAGGCCACTTACTGGAGCTTCATTTACATCTCTGTAGCAGCTAGAAGTTTCCACTATGGAAATGGGAAGCTGGATCTGGAAACAAACTCAGAGGTGAGGCACCTGCTAGAAGGCAGCGCTTTGGCGGAAAAGGCACTGTGGTTTCAACAACTTTCATGATGCTTTAAAACAACAAAAACAAGTACCAGAAGTACATTTATTTATGTTTGCATTTCCTTATTATTTATGCTTTCCATCTCTGATGACCTTTTCAGCTTAGTAATTCAGAATTTAACCTGTTGTTCTGCTACAGCGACAAACCACCTCCTTTCTGACTGGTGCTACAAGACACTTGGTTTCTAGGCAAACAAAGGAACCAGCAATGCAGTGTTGCATGCAAATCTTCTAGGTGCAAGGTTTAGTTGTGTTTCCTGTCATATCTCAAAGGTCAAGTCAGGGTCTGGCAGCATCAAATGTTCCTGCACTGTGATGTTAACTATATCCTTCTGGAAAAAACAGCTTTACAACATATCAATGTGGGATTTCCAAATATTGAGGCACATTCCAATTTTCCAGGCAGATCAAGGAAGCAAAATAAGAAAACATAAAAAGCTCTAGGGAAATCATCTAGAATCAATAAAAGGCAAGCATTTTGTAAAACTGCTGTTCTTGAAGCTCATGCAGTACATACTGCATATATAGATTTTGCTGACTAAGATTTAAATCTGAGCATCCTTCAGACCATTTGCAAGACAGCTGCACATGACTAATAGACAATGAGCTCAGATGTGTAATAGACAAGTACAGCTGAAACACAGGATGAAGGATTTTAACAAAAAAGTAGGTCACATGCAAAACAAATGGCCTCATCCGTTCAAATATCACTGTATGACTATTTGTAAAGCTCCAATTAGACAAACAACTGTTTTTCAGTAGAAACTTCCATTTCAATTCTACTCCACATTATGATATAAACAAACTGGGCTTTATTATTATTGTTATTGAAGAAAGACAGGACCTATTGCTCTTTAACATACCTAAGGCAGGTATTTACTTTCAGCCAGGGAACAAGAGTAAACAACTGGAGTGGCCTGAGCAGAAGCAGAAGCAGCAAGCTGGCAAGATCTATGTCTTTCTTCCTCTCCTTCCCTGTACCTGTACAGCAGTAAGCCAGGCTAAGTATGTAGGTGTAGAACAGTGGCAACAGCACCTGGAAGGTGCTTTATGTACGTACTTTAAAAGAAAATACGAAAGAAGTATTGAGAATTGATGAATATCAGTGGTCTACTGAGTCATGTTAGAAATCTAAAGAAGTAATTCAAGAAAAGCCTGCAAAATTTTCAGATATTATTTTTAAATATTGTTTAAAAATGAGTAAAATGAGTTTTAAATGATAGAATTATCATTTAATTACATAGCTACACTGACATCTTTACACAAGACTATAGTAAGAACTTGTTCACTCTCCTACTGACTTGGCTCAAAACCCATTCATTAATGATATCTACATGTGAGTGCCTGCATTTCTGCACAGTGATGTAACACACCTCAGACTACTGCCTTGATCTTATAATCTCCTAAGCAAATTCAAATAACTTGTTTTATTCACTCAAGTGTGCGTAACAGACTTCATGTCCAGCTTTTCAAAGCAAAATGGCAAAGGAGGAAAGGGAGTCAGCCTTCCCAGAAAAGCCTGCTAGTTTTCAGTGAGCTTTTATTTTTAATAGCTTTAGCACAACGCTTACTAGAGCAGGACTTCTGAAGAGAATACATATTCACGGGCCTAAAAACAAAGTAATTTTTACTAAAAGAAAAAAATAACATTTTTTCCTTTCAGGACAGACACGTTTGTGTCTGGGATACTGGGATACTGACAGTACTACACAGCTAAAAAAGGGAGTAAATAATGTGCTTCAGGAAGTTTATCATTCTGACTCCTGTATAGAAGTGATACAATATCTGCCTCAAAATCTACCACAAGAGGACTGATCAAACTAAACAATGTGGGTGAAATCTGGCTCACTGCCTTGGTGAATACGGTCTGTCTGCTGGAAGTATGAGCAGTTTTACGACATGTACTCTCTGCCCATATGCTCCCTCAGTGTGTCTGCCATTAGTGTTTAAGTACATGGGGGAAAGCAATTGCCTCGTAACAAGCAGAGCCCAGTCTGCACCAATTCCAGTCAGAGGAGCAGACGCACTCATCCCACTGCAGTCCCAGAGCAGCAGGCAGCAGTGTCCAGCTCTCAGAGGCTGAACAGAGATTAACTGAGATCTTTTAGCTAGCTTAAAGCTTTAAAAACATTTAAAGATCTTTAGTGTTACAAATGAAGCGTGCTAATGATGGATGGTGAGGAAAGATGAATTATTCCTCAATGTCAGCTAAGGATATTCCTAATTATTTCTTACGGTTGGCTAGCATAAAGCTTTGGGTACTTGCTCCTCTTACTCCCTTATTCAAGAACAGTTTCAAAGTACAAAACCAGTTATGTCAGCTGAGGTGATCTTGAGGAAAATGCTCTGAGAATTTGGGTATCTACAAAGGAAGAATCAATCAACAATAATGAACGCTGATGGATGGTGATCTAAGAGTTTAAGAACAGATCAGCATTACCCTCCCAAACAAGACCAGATATATAAACAATTTTCAGACAACTTCAGAGTCTGAAGAAGCAGCTCAGAAATGATTACGGAGAAAAAGAAAAAAAAAAATTTTTAATGAATTTCTTTTCAAATACATCACATTTGGGTGTATCAACACTCAATATCACCAAAGATGTGCAAGTAAAAGATGAGATACGGAGGCAAACAGGCTGTTTTTATAAGGAAGAATCAGAAGAATTCTGTTTATTGAGTTGAAGAATTGTTTAAGAATCTCCTTATCTAGACAGAAATCGGGATAAAGGCACTGCCACTTCTGAACACACTACAAAAACACAGCTTTGCTATTTGGTGATTTACTTCTCAGGTTTGTACTTGTGACTCAGAAACTCAGGCCAGTGATATGATTTTAAGCATAAGATAAACAGGGTTAGGCAGACAAAGCTGCTTAGAAACCTGGATGGTTTGTGAATTAAAGGGGAGAAAAAAAAAGAAAGGGAAAAAAAAAGAAAAAAAAAAAAAAGATGCAACAGAAGTATCAGTAGAAAAGACAGCTAACTAAGCATAATCCTAGTATTGACTTTAGGAACAGTCCAAACAAGGCATCACATAAGGTAACACACTGAAGAACATCGAGGAAACCTGTCAGTACTGCAGACTGAGGTTAGCAGAGACAATTCTGCATGTACCCAACGCTACAAATGACCAAAACACACAGATACAGAGAAGTTTAGATCCATTTGAGACAGCCACAGAATCAAAACAGTTATTTTCTCTAGAAGCCTCTGAGGCACATATAACTGCAACCCCAGCAACTCAGAAAAACCTCACTGTTTTCATATGTCCAAAATTTAGTAGATGGCAAATCTGGTCTCAACACATTCAGGCTTAAATCAGTGTTCTCACCCCAGCTTGAAAATCACACCATTAAAATTCCAGTATTTGTTAAGGCCAAGCTAAACAGTGACAGCTGGCAGCATTTCAGCTTATCTGGAAACCCCTCTTCCACACAAGATGGTCTGATAAATCCCAAAGGCCTCCTGGAGGGAGGTCAGGAAAGTTCTATTCTGAACTTAGTTGGTAGCTCACTTGGTAGAAGTGATGCAGATTGCAGTGAAAAAATAGTATTTCCTGATGGACAAACTTAAGCCACAAAAAGCTGTCATAAAACAACCACCATAAAAAAAAAAAAATAAATCAAAAAAAGAGCTTTGAAGAATTTGCCTGTACGTGGTATTCCCAGGCTCTCCATCCCAAGCCTCAAGCAGATGATCCTTTGGTCTTGATCAAAGTGAAGGAGTCCAACAGGCTAGACAAACAGCTTTTAACTCTAGACTACTGATGTGGAGCTTTTATGTAACTGCTTAAAAAGCTAGCAGTTAAAAACATGGCAACCATACCAGCCAGCCACCCGGAAATATCACAGAAAATGGTAATGGATCTGAAAGAACTTCCTAATGAACATATGCTACCTTCAGCCTTTTTTTTTTTTTAATGTTAAATAAACTGCAGCATAAGTGGTTTAAAAAGAAGCACTGTTAAGGAGACGTGTTTTATTAGTTAAAGAATTTTGCAAAAACTATAAAGGTAACTTGGAAAGAAGTGTCTCCAAGAACCATCTCCTTACAATGGAAAAAGGAACCTGTTCATAACAAAAAATGAAGTGTCTTAATTAAAAGCAAAGTCAGAAAGCAGAGTTTTTAAAAGACAGTCACACTCAAAGGGAAAAAAAATAATTAAATCTTCTGATCTCATACGTTGGATTCAATCCTACAGACAGAAAATAAATACAAGGCCAACATCACATCCTCATGTGCTAAATGTAACAATGCATACAACAACTTTTCCTGCATCTACTGTCCTTAAACTCAAATGAGATTCAAATGCATTTCCCATGGGCATTTTTATTTCTCAAGTACTCAAGTTGCTTGTTTGTTTTTGTTGTTCTTTTTTTTAAAAAGGAAAATATTTTTAGTGTAAGTGACTCTGAAACAAACCACTCGCTACTAGGACAAGCTGAGGATCAAAGTACAAACCCTTACATCACTCTAACATGCTCATCCTGGTGAATGTTCTATTCCACTAGGAACAGCGTTCTTGATATATGCCTCAGCAGCCTACAATTGTATTTATTTTAAATTCTGCACACAAGCTTTGTGGGATGTCACTATGAATGAGTTCTACATAATTAAACAAGCTTTCAGATCCAGTAATCAGGCACAGGTAGATAATATCAGGCTAAATTACAGGGCTGTTCTTTATGGCCCATCCTCAGAGACAAACTACTGCCAAGGGCGATGGTTAGAAATCTTAATTACTTCAATAGCTGAAAATTGGCATGGCACCAAACAGGATTGTTTGCTGGTATTAAAAAAAAAACACTGAGCACTGGAGCCATCATAGTCTTGGCATAGTTACAAGTTCCAAGGATTCAGACTGGGGGTTTATCTTAATGTTTCAGAATGTCTTATTATGAATATCCTGCTGTAGCTAGGCAGTTTCAAAAATACAGCACAACTAAGGTCTTCCTCAAAAATCAAGCCTGGAAAGCAGTAATTAGATCATTTTCATTATTATTCTCAAAAGAAATAACGAGATTTAGCTAACTTGCTACGCTTGTTGCTTTCGTGACTTAAACAGCCTACAGAAATCACTTTTTGAAGCCTCTTGCACGTGAACTCAGATGGGTCAACTCGGTAGGCACCAGAGAACCATTATAACATTGTGCAATTGGAAAATAAATTAAAAAAATGGTGCTAGATTCTCAATCTAGGCAGCCAGGGATCTGCTGAAAGATATTTGTGTTAAAATACTGTGATACTTCTAGAGCTGTATCACCAGAAATCATCCGATACATGTGAAGCTGATGACCTCAGAAGATCAAAGACGCTAGCTGGATAGCTAAGAAAACTCAACCGTCACAATCCAAGTAATATTGGAATAAGCAATAAAACTCACCATGAAATTCTGCTTCAGGGACTACCAGCTGCACTGACACAACTGACTCGGTCAAACCAGGAAGCATACCTATTCCTGACATAGCGCAACTGTTTCAATGTCCCAACCGATGGGGCACTCTTAACAGCAAAGATTTAACACAAATCATGTGCTTAAGTTTGCAATTGGAGCAGGGAAACAGAAGCACTTGCAGAAGACCTTCTGCATCCAGTTCTGGAGCCCCCAACACAAAAAGGAAATAAAGCTGTTAGAGGGGAGTCCAGAGGAGGGCCACAAAGATGATCAGAGGGCTGAAGCACCTCACTAAGGGAACAGGCTGAGAGAGCCAGGGCTCTTCAGCCTGGAGAAGAGATGTCTCTGGGGGGACCTCATAGCAGCCTTCCAGTACTAGAAGGGCGCCTACAGGAAAGCAAGGAATGGACTTTATATAAAGGCACATAGAAACAGGATGAGGGGAAATGTCTTTAAACTGGAAGAGAGGAGATTTAGATTAGATATCAGGAAGAAATTCTTTACTGGGAGGGTGGTGAGGCACTGGAACAGGCTGCCCGATGAGGTTGCGAATGACCCTTCCCTGGAGGCTCTGAAGGCCAGGCTGGGTGGGGCTGTGAGCAACATGGCCTAGTAGAAGTGTGCCTGCCTACAGCAGGAGGAGCTACACGATCTTAAATGTCCCTCCCAAACCAAACCATTCTATGATTGTATGAGGGTGCGGAATACAACAGAAGAAGATGGCCCTACATCCCTGTGGAAGTTCAGGGCAAGCTTCCCAGCTGCAAGAGATGCCTACCTGACTGATGTGATAAGGGATGTTGTCTCCACAAACCCTGACTCAATTGGAGAAGAAAGGGTTGATACTACCCCTCCCCCATCCACACATGCTCAAATGCTGAATCCCATCCACTCCCACCTCACACGCAAACAACAGGCACATCTGCAAAGTACCTCCTTTTTGCAATAACTAAAAAGAACTATGACTCAATAGTCAGGTTTGCACTTGCCACCCTAATATTACCAGACCAGGGACTACAGCAGAACTAAAAGTGTTGATGCAATCCTCCTTACCCATCTACCCAATCTCTCTTTTCATGCTAGATTAGAATGTAACACAAAGCATATCATCCGCTTATCACCAATGAGGTATGGATATATAAATACTTTTATATACCCAGAATTTTATGCTAAGTATTGTAGCAGGATACAAATAAACATTTAACTGATTGTTTGGTGTCATTTCACCTTAATTTAAACCAAGGGAGTTTCAAAATCTCAATGACTCTGATCTGATTGGGTCATGACAGGTAACAAAATTAATTCTGCTTGATCTGAGGAATTAAGCTTTGTTGACTTGTTTGATTCATTTAGCCAGATATAAAATTATGTTATTAAAACTGATATTATGGCTATTTAAACACCTTATCATACATCTTCAAGCAAGTGGCTTATAATAAATTGTGCTAGACACACAATATCGATGACAAGAGCAATACAGGTATCCATACACTTTTAGTACGCAGTACACCTGCTAAGAGCATCCAACCTTGGCATGAAATGCTGAAAACATTCATATATTTAAATAAACTGCAGTAATTAAATATTGTGAAGGTTTGTGCTACTGGACTGATCAGGAATCACAGCATTTTGGAGCCATGTCAGTAAACAAGCTTATCTCCACACCATGCTTAGCACTTTGCTGCTAAGTGCTGAAGGCTCACTAAGGTCTTCCAAGAGACCTCAGCACTGGGCACAGTCTCATGAAATGTGCTAGAGCCAGAGACATTATAGAGACATTAGAAGTGTTTCAAGTTATAAAATCCTGAACTAAATCTTGGCTTGTATATACTTGATTTTTTTTTTTTCAGTTGTCTTTAACAACTTTATTTTTCTTCACAGTAAGGGTGACAGAACACTGGAACAGGCTGCCCAAGAAGGTTGTGGATTCTCCTTCTCTGGAGATATTCAAGACCCGCCTGGACGCCTACTTGTGCAGCCTGCCTTAAGGGGCCTGCATTGCAGGGGGGCTGGACTCCATTATCTCTAGAGGTTCCTTCCAGCCCCTACAATTTTGTGGTTCTGTGATTCTGTGAATACAGACTTTTTTTTTGTGCTCTTCTAACTAAAGAAACTTGCTAATTACAGTGAATTAGTCCATGAAGAGAAGAAAAAAATAACAACAAATCCTTAAAATTGCACCAAGAAGTATAATTATGTTGCTATACTTTTTGTAGTTTTACTGGAAACTATTGAAAATTTTAAATATATATATTTCAATTGAAATAAAACATTCCCAACTGAAGTGGGAAATTACACTGATTACTTAGAACTTCATTAAGCAAACAAGTCTATCAGAGATACTATCACAGCATTAAAAAAAAAAAAGGAAAACATTTATACATGAAGCAAGCTGTATATTACAGAATTACAGAATTTCAAATGATTCTGCCTATATTTACATTTCCACTCAGACAAAAATCTTCCCAGCTAGGAATTCTGCCTGGAACCGTATTACTAAATAATAACTTTCTTAGATTTCAATTATACCTTTATACAGAAGATTAAAATATACATACACTTTAGTTTCATAGTCCTTCCAAGCTTTATCAAAGGGCTTTTTCAGGTCCTGTCAAGACCAAAAAGAAATAATAACGCAGTTACTTATTTAAAGGAAAAATACTACAGATCTAACTATGAATCTATGCCACTTGCAGTGCCTGCTGGAACAAAGAATTCTGCTTGTGCTTGCAAAGCTCGCACAAGAACCATGTAAAAGCAATCTTGTACATAAGACTAATACATTCACATTACTAAAAGCACTAGAAGTCCATGTGAGTTGGATTTTTCAACAATTATAATATGAAAGGTAGCATTTGATTGTTTTCTCAAGGCAGGAACATGGAGCAACACTGTATTAAGTGCACTTTTTCTGACACTGAAAAACAGAAGAGAAAGAGAAGCAAAACACACTAAGCAAGCAACAGAAAGATCGTAAGTGTATAAATAATCATAAGTGTATAAATAATCGTTTCATCCTTCAGTAACATACAGAGACCACTTTTAGTCTGTGTACATCTTCTTCTTCCTTCAGCGTCCTAGAACAATAGCTGCCAGTTGTTTCCTGTTTGCTCAGCAGTAAATGAAGTGTAAGCCAAATTCATTTGTTGGCTATAGGCTTTGAAATTTATTATAAACATATAATCAGAGTTGTAAGTTATTATTATTTTAAATAGGAAATATATTCAGGGTACAAGTAGATTTAGCCTTTCTTCAGAAAAACAGTACGTTCATTCAGTGCTTTTCTTAAAAAGGTACATTTAGAGTGCTAAACATATATATTAGTAAAAGTTCTTCATTTTTAAGGTGCTATCCTCTTTCAACTAGGCGAATATTTATAAATTAATTAAAAAATTATAAATTAGTATTTCCTGCTTATTTTCTATATCTCAGAACTGTTTTTAAAGCTTCCAAATGTTTTGTATGTAGTCAACAGCATGCTGTATGTGCTACCACAAACAGAAGGGATGACTCGGTTCATAATAAAAATAATCATCTTGTTTATTAAGCTAATAAGTTTTATATCAAATAAGATAAAAATATTACATTAGCTAAATGTATCTACTGTACCAACAATAATTTCATATATAAATAAGAATATAAACATACCCCTTTTACTCCTTTCAGATCTCCCTTCAGCAAACTGTCCAACGGAAAAGTGATTATGTTGTTCATATTCTGAATCTGTGAGACAAAAAATTACATGAAAATACATTTAATGCATTTTAATATAGAATGTACGTTGACTCAATTCACAAATTACAAAAAGTTTCAGTAAGTAATCTTCACGAAGGGTGTGAAATATCTCTAAGATCATCAAACCCAACTGTTCATCTACAACCAACACTGCCCACTAAACTGTCTTCTTTAGGACCGCATCTACACATTTCCTGAGCACCTCCTGGGATGTGACTCCACCACCTCCCCAGGCAGCACATTCCAGCATCTACCCACTCTCCTGGAGAAGCTTTTGTAATACGCAACCAAAACCTCCCCTGGCGCAACTTGAAGCCATCACCTCTCACCTTATCACAGTTACCTAGGAGAAGAGGTCAACCCCCACCTCACCACAATCTCCTTTCAGGAGGTCTCCCCTGAGCCTCCTCTTCTCCAGACTGAACAATCCCAGTTCCCTCAGCTGCTCCCCATAAGACTTGTGCTCCAGACCCCTCACAGCTTTGTTGCCCTTCTCTGGACACACTCCAGGGGCTCAATGTCTTTCTTGTTTTGAGGGGCCCAAAACTGAACACAGTACTCGAGCTGCGACCTCGCCTGAGCTGAGTACAGGGTTACAATCACCTCCCTGCTCCTGCTGGCAACACTATTTCTGATACAAGCCAGGATGCCTTCGGCCTTCCTGCCCAACAGAGCAAATCATATATATTATTTTCCTAGCACTGCTTTATGAAGATACTTATCAGTACAACCAGTAACCAAAGATGTAACATGAGTTAATTAAACTTACTCTGGAGACATTACAATCCAAGCCAGTAAGAAACCAGCAGAATTTCTGCTCATGTAAGTATCACATCCAACAACTGCAAAATGAGAGCGCTATTTCTAACACTGCCTGATTTTACTGTTTAAGTTATATCAAAACAGTGACACAATTTTTCTGCATTTATGTTTTTTAATTCATGAGCATCATTTAAGCTAATCTTAATTTTGAAGTCCCTTCAAGCCCATTCCATAAAACGTGTCTGTTACTCACAATACATAGTGTCTTACTCTGACACAAATTACAAAGAACTCTGGCCTTTAAAAAGCCACTAGTTAAACATTCAGTGTATATTCTTAGAAAGTACTGTGTTTGTCATTTACCTGTCAATAAAAACTTTTAAATAAAGATTTTATGAGGTCTTGAGTAGGAAAGTAATTCAAAAGTGAACAAATTATTCAAGATGAAAAAAGATCTTCACTTCAAATGAAAACTAAAAACGAACTTACATACATTTAGATAAATAAATTAATAAAATAAAA
>JAOWBP010001760.1:77747206-77769561 GCA_028571105.1 Tragopan temminckii | reverse complement strand
CTGCAGTTAATAAAATAGTACTTTATAAAATGTAAGTGAAGTGGCTTAAATCACACAGAACTTAGGTAAAAAATAAAAACTTCTACAAGAAGACCGATGAAATGCATGCCTCTATGGACACAGACACCCAGAACGGCTATCCAGGAGGAGAAATAGAAGAGGCTTCATGTAAGATCTCATCCTACACAAGGAGTTCTACTGCGTTATTCTACTTTATCACTACGCTGTAGTAAAAAGGCTAGCCTAAAGATCAATGCTTTCACAGCCTTCATTTAAATATTCTTTGTAATCAAGAGGAAAGCGGGAGTGAGGTGTTTTTCAACAGCAGATTCAAGACAAGCGTTTTCTTCCTTAAGTCATAAAAATGGCAGACCTTCAGCTATTTGGAGACATATTCATACAAACAACCATCAGTCTTCAAAAGTCCGGGATATTCCCTAGTGAATCAGTTAACGGGGCATGAACTCACGCTCTTAAACAGAATATTCCAGAAGAATTAGGATATATATATTTTAATGTAGGGAGAATGTCTGCCTGTTCAAATTAATTCCGTGTGCTACTACCTGTAAGTTATTATCAGTCCACTGTATCCCCTATGTTCCTCATTTATTTGCAACAAATGTAAGCATACATAATGCATGAATTTGTCATTATTAGCCTAGTTAGATGAAAAGCACTTGTTCATATTTATAAATCAGCAAAGCAGGATACACAAGAATGATCTTACATTTTTTCCCTCTTTCTTGAGAAGTTTAAGCTGAACTATCAAAAAAACAGACTCATTTTTTACATGCATTAATAGAGAAGCATTAATATGCTGCAGCTCCTACTCTGTGTGTACATAGCGCTAAAATGTATACAGCTATTTATGTTTTAAAATATTTTTTAAAAGGAGACATGAGCAAAAGTGCATGAAAGCTTCAAAGAAATTAAAGTCATCCTCTGCCAGAGGAACACAAGCAAGTTCCACACATTTTGGGGAAAAATATGTATTAGAAGAAAAGCAAAGCAAAGAAATAGTTGACCTGGTTTCTACTTCCAACACTGCTGCTTTGGCATACTTGCAGTTTTCCTCTGACAGCTTCCAACAAGATAAGATGACAGAGACAGGATAATAAATTAAAACTTCGTAAGTTGGAGGAAGCTCAGAGGAAGAGAAGAATAAATGGCAGGAGGGAGAATGTAAAAATAAACGAACTCTTGGCTGCCAGAAGTGATGGCAGAGGCAACAGGCAAGCCAACATCTGCTAAGCAGAAAGATTTTCGAGGAGTTTAAGAGTCTATGGCTAAACACTGAAGCTCTTCATTTGCCAGCACTCCTATTTATTTTAATGAGACTTTTTTTTTAAGAATTGCTTTAAATCCAAAACAAAACAAAGAAAAAAAACCAAATGAAAAAAGAAACCAAAAACTTTTTCACTACTTCTCAAGGAGCTTTCTTAACACAGAGTGAGTTTGATTAAACTAAAACTCAGACACTTGAAGAACCTACGACATGACTCACACGTCTGTTACCAAATTCTAGATGGATCCCATGTATTAAGAAGCTGTGGACTTTCTCAACCACCAGTGAACTCAAGTGTTTACAAGCGACAATTTTGCTTGCTGAGTCGTAATTATTTTCTTTTTAAGGCAAGTACTATTGCACTGAGTAATTTTCAATAGTATTTCCAGTGATTTGAGTAGGACAGAATCAATAAACATGAGCATGGAGTGACTGAAAACCCAGACGGGCACTATAGAAGAGATGCTTCTGGCATCCAACCATAAGATTTTGAAAAACCACGTAACAAAAACTTTGGACTTTTCACCACGCCTGCCTCTCACACACCAGGACACAATGGTACCTTTGAGTGCCCTTGCTCCCAGCCCTGCCTGCAACATGATCATGCGTCCCGTAACTGGGACAGGCTGACTTGGTGGCATAGCAACCACCGGTGTCACACCACAAGGAAAGCAACTCCAGCGAAGCAGTGACTGCCCAACACTAAATGGCCACATGGAGATGCTCATTCAGCAGGCTATGTAAACATCTTCACATAAAATATCAAATGTTGACCACAGAATCTTAGTGGCTGGAAAAAACCTCTAGAGATCATCTAGTCCAACCGTCCTGCATAAGCAGGTTCCCTACAGTGGGTAATGTGGTGCTGCATGCTACTGGGAATGACCACTGTACCACCACCAGTAGACAAATTACAGACTGGAACTTTCTTGATTAGGAACTACAAGAATAAAATAACAGGAAATACATTTTTTTAAGTGTATTCTTAAAAGCATAAAGTGTACAACTCTAAAAGCAAAGGAAGAAGAGACCTGAGGTTATTTCAGCCCATCCTCCTTGCCAGTGGAGAATTCCCAACTGTACATTCTCTAACATAGGTTAAAAAATCTAAGTGGGAAGCTTCCACTGCTTCCTTTGGGCCACCTCATCTAATATTTTTCACGGTCAGAGCCATTTACATGCAATTTATTAAGTTCCCCTTCTGCAAGCACACAGTTATCTTTGAGCCAAACCCATTCTTCTAAGCTTTCTTCAGAAAACAACCTATTTAAGCCCTGATCATTTTTTTTCTTATTGTCCTCAGAATTTTTTCCAGTTGGATCAATACCTTTTTGGCAAAGAAATAAAGATAACATTCCAGACAGAGCTGAACCTATGCCATGTTAAGAGGAATTATTACATCTTGCTTTTCCTAATACCTACAGGCAAGAGGCCTACTGCAATTTCTGTACTTTTATACTTACTGCAAGAGCAAGCCTTAACATTTCTTTCCTGATTTACACACAAGTTTACAGTACTTTCTGATCATTTGAATCCCTGTAGACCTTCTGGGTAATTCTGTGTTCAGTAGCTCCTAAAGATAACTTTTAAAAAGGCTGAAAATGAAAACAGTCCTCACTTTTATGTATTTTTCTTGATTTATTTCTCATGATCTAGAATATTACTCTCAGGCCTCTCAAGGTCCCTCTGGAAAACAAGCCCTTCCCTCCAGTACACTGACAACACCACACAGCTCAGTGTCATCAGCAAACTCACTGATCAGTGCACTCAATCCCACCATCCATGTCACCAGCAAAGATGTTACACAGCACTGGTCCCACTACGGATCCCTGAGGAATATCACTCATCTTCATGTACACGGTGAGTCGTTGACCACGACTCTTTGAGTGCAAATCATCCACGTAATTCACTATCCACCAACTAGTCCCTTCATTAAATCCATGTCTCTCCAATTTAAAGACAATGATGCCATGTGGGATAGTGTCAAATATTCTGTGCAAATCCAGGTAGATGACATCATATAATTGCTATTCCCTTATCCACCAATGTTGAAAGCCCATCACAAAAGACCATCAGATTAGTCAGGCATTATTCACCCTTAGTGAAGCCATCTTCATTAAGGAGGCTGTCACCTCCTTCGTTTCCATGTGCAATATCATAGTTTCCAGGAAGATCTGCTCTGTGATCTTATTAGGTATAGAGATAAGAGAGACTGGCCTTTGGATAGCAGCTTAGGAACTTCATCTGCCAGGACACTTAGACACACAGGACTCTAACCAACCAGACCCCTGAAAAGGCCAAAGCCTGCTCTCCTGAAGTGAGCTTGCTGTGCACCCTCCTCACTGCCATAAGGATCTCAAACTCCACCATTTCATTGTCACTGCAGCCAAGGATGCCCTTGAGTTTCATGTTCCCCATCAGTTCCTACCTGATGATGGGAACAAAGTCAAGTACAGAATTCCTACTTGTTGGCCCCTTTATCACTTGGAGAAGGAAGCTACCACTAATAGATTCCAGGAACCTCCTGGATTGCTTATGTCCTATTGTGTTGTCCCTACAACGTATACTGGGGTGAGTGAAGTTCCCCACGAGGACCAGGGCTTGAGAACACGAGGCTGCTCCTCTCTCTACAGAAGCCCTCATCTGCTCCATCTTCCTGGTTGGATGGCCTGTAGCAGAAGCCCCACTATAACGTCACCTGTCCCAGCTCTTCCTTTAACCCTGACTCACAAGCTCTTGGTCAGCACCTCATCCATTCCCAGGCAGACCTCCACACACTCCAGCTGGTCACTGACATACAGGGTAACATGCCCTCTCTTTCTCCTTTGTCTATCAATCCTAAGGTGCCTGTATTCTTCTATTCCAGCACTCTGGTCATGGGAGCCATCGCACATCTCCATAGTGCCAATAAGATCATGGCCCTGCAGGTGTGTGCAGGTCTCTAACTCCTGTTGTTTATTCCCATGCTATATGAATTTGCACAGAGGCATTTAAGTTGGGCCACTGATTAAGCTGACTTACTGAACTAGAATTGCCTCACAATGATCTTTAATCATCAATCTTTAATCTTCACATATAATACTCCAAGCCCATATATACATCCATAGGTCTGTCATGTACTTAATTTAAATGAACACTTCTACTAAACTATACACATTTGTAAAGCTTCAGACACCAAATATATTTTTAAAACTGTGTACTGACCAATTATCCAGGAGAGAAAAGTCTGGACAAAAAATCTGTAAGTTCATTATGCAGTACAGAAATATACGTCCTTCTGTTTCCTTATTGGTTATCTTCTACATCCAAGCAAATCTCCTTTCTCACATTTTTAAAATGAATTAAAATGAATATGTTCAGAAAAATGCCACCGTTGTTCTTCCATTTCTCCTCACTGAAAATCCAAGGACTATTAATAAAAAAAATTTTCACATTGAATCTCTTCCTTCCAGCTACCTTTTACACAGTGAAGATGGCAGATTCCAGTCCTCTCAGTTATCATCAGAAAAAAAAAAAAGTCCAAGAAGCAATACTCTATGTGCCACAAAAGGTACTGTGTTAGCTCTAACACAGCAAAGAAGCTTCCTTTTTTTTTTTTTCTGTATTTCACTATCAAAAAAGACTTCTTAATTGACTGATCTCAAACACAATTCTAATTCAAAGGAAGTTCAAGGAAGATGTATAATTTGGTATTGAAGCTATAGCTAAAAAAATACTGCAGAATATATCATAAATTGATCAGTGCATTAGGAAAAAGTGAGTAGCTACAAGGACTTGACATGCAATGAGCTTTTTTTTTTTTTCTCTTAAGAAGTTTCAGAAATCATTTCAAATTTGAAGAACTCTACTTCTTCAAAAAAAAAAAAAAAAAGCAAACCACAACACATAAAAACTCAAGCAATCCCAAGACATGAACTTCAACTTTAATAGTTTACAGTTGATTAATTTAATTGTAACAAAAATTATTTCAGATATTAATGAAATAGTTTAAAACGTTAATGTCTTGATAGGTCTGTGAAAACAGCATAGTCTTTTGAGAAACCCTTAAAAATACTAGAGGAAACAATAACTTTAAAACCTTGTTAAAAGTAGAGCAACTTTATTATGTCTTTCCTTTATTTTACTGAAGACAAGTTGAAAAGAAAGTGCTTTGCAGAAGCACTTTACAGCCACAGCTCTAAATGCCACCCAGACCGAGAGCTGACAGAACACATCAGCTTCGAGAAACAAAATCAAAGTACATGACAAAGCAAAACTTGACAGTAGCCATAAAGCTTCGCCAGTGTTAATAGCTTTGGCATCTGTTCCAGTCTGAACATGTCCTCTCACTTCCCTGCACATTCCCCACTTGTTTCAGCTAAAAATCTTCTGGGGAAATTCAGAGCCCTATGAAACTCCAGGGGCAGACCTACCTAAATAATATCTTTCAGTGCTTTTTTCTTAACAGCAGCAGGTTGCGTATCACTAGCCACATTTCCAACAAAACTACTTACAACCAAAGTATGTTGCATGCTATAAGGGAACACTCTAGAAGCAGGATGTTTTTCAATGCCAACGGGCTTAAGGTATTCAGAGCTGGTTATCTCACAACAGTGTGAGAAAGCATGGGGGTTGTTTCATGTATGGCTATGATTATTAAAACAAAAACAAAAAAATCCAATGTTATTTTCAACCAGTATCTAAGACTCTTAGTGCTAGTCAATATCCTTTTAATCTCTTGGAAAATCAGACCTACATCAGCAAACTTCTAAACAGGTTTTTGAAGTAACCTTTTACAAAGAAATTTTTCTAGTAGTAACAACAGGCAAAGTCACCAAAATCACTAAAATTGTTTTATAATTGTTTCATAATTTTGTAATTCTTATAAATAAATGTGGTATTTTCAAGCAATAATGATGAGTTTCTATTTTTTTAGTATATATTTACTATCAGAAGGAACTGTCTTCCTGAAAAAAAAACAAAAAAACATTTGAAAGACACCATATTCAAGGTCCATTCTGTTTCTCTATTTCTTCAGTTTTCCCTTGCTAGTCAGGAGAAAAGAAAAAAATTTAAATTTAAAATCAACAATAAGAAGTGCATTAGGAAAGAGCAGATCATCAGAGAGACCTATTCTTCACCAGACATCTCTTTTTAAGAAAGAAGATGCCTATCCTACAGTAGTACTAAAAAAACAACAAAATCAACCAACCAACCAACAACAAACTGTCATGTCCATATGCAACTAGACAGAATCATAGACTGGCCTGGGTTGAAAAGGACCACAATGATTATCTAGTTTCAACCCCCTTGCCACAGGCAGGGTTGCCAACCACCAGATCAGGCTAAATTGTATACATTTCAAAAATAGAGAAAATAAGAGCCACAGATAGAAAGAAAGTGAAGATTTAGGTATGATCTCAGTCGCTTTATACATATAAACTGAAGCAAAAATACATAGATGATAGTGGGAAAACAGAACATAGGACAAAAAGATATCCTTTGGAGAAGACAAATAAAAAGCCCAGTCTTAAGACAAATTTAATAAGACATCTCCCACCTCCTCCTATAGGTATACATTATGTTTTTGTTTTTCATTGAAGTTTCTGGAAGGAAAGTTGTTCATATCAGAAATATTTTGTAAAGATAGTAATTATTAAGACAACAAATGCTTTGATAAAACTACATTATTGCTTGGCTTCTTAAAATAAAATACATTATCAGCTTTTTTTCTGGAGAGGAGGGTGCAGCTCTTAGTAGATTGTTTTTTTATACCACATAAACGTGACATTTTACAGATCCATTTGTTTAATGAAGTCACCATATTGCAGCTAATGTACGATAGAGGAGTTTTTTAGACAACAGAAGGTATTAATCAAAAGACCCATTCTATTTCCCCTCCCATATGAGCAGTCTACCTCCATAGAAAACTACTCAGGATAAATGACTGATTCGCACTTGGTAAGGATTCTCTTCTGACACATAATCTCAGATGCTATTTGTACAACCAGAGATATTCAAATCGATGTGGCCAATATGAAATACATTTCATTGCAGATAAATACACTTGGGGCCAGATTCTCTCTCTTCGATATCACAATTGAGTGAAAAGAGAGGATAGCATCAGGAAGTGAATGAGACTGCCCTAAATCACATCAGCTGGAAACATTCCCCAAAGAACTGATTATGACCAGCTGGCTGCAAACTAGACATTTGGTCCAGATTCATAAAAGCATCTGATCTGTCTACATCCATTGATTTCAGCAGATGCTGATTTTTAAATGTTTGTATCAATCTGGGTCATTTCCCTTTCCTCACCCCTAGTTTAAGAGTTCTGCGGCACCAATTAATTCTGGGACTTGTCCAGGCATAGCTCTAGCTAGTAGAATGGAGAATCAGAATCTGCTCTGTTTGTGCTCTCTGATTAATGTGAAACTGAGGCTGAAAATTCTCCATTCATAATTAAAATTCTTCCATTTGGCTCCATCCCATCTGGCCCACTGAAGAGTGTTTTTAAGTCTTACTGGCTTCAGTTGCAGAACTAGTCCCCAGTGGATACTATTGTCTTATGACATGTTTCATTTCTTCTTCCTGACTGTCCTTCTTGAGAAGCAAGAGACTCTCTCTTCCAGAGACACCAAAATCTCTCTTTAGAAATACAAATGGAAAGTGTGACAATATAAAGTAAAAGCAACATCAAAACTGAGTAAGCCAAGCTGAGTTTTACTGGTTTCACAATTTAAAAACAATATTACTTTGTTGTGGGAAGCATATAGACATGAGAATTGCTAGCAGAGAGTTATGTGGTTGGGTTTGGGGTTTTTTGAGTTTTGGAAGGTGAAAGGATAAGGTGCTATACATTTCCTTAAGCCAAGTTTCTCTATTTATTTATTTCTTTTAAGAACAGTCATTGCTAAAGCACAACTTATCATTAACTTGAAGAGCTGTTGTAATTCAGAAACAGAGAAATTACAGTGCCTTTAAAAAGATGACATGCTTTTATGCAAGTAATTCTTACCAAATTTTTGAAGAGTGCAGTTAATTCCTTTGTAAACACAGAAAATTTTAAAAATGCTGTTCCCAAATCTGGGTCATCCCTGCAAACACAGTTGCCTCCAAATTTCTCCAGTGCTTGTGTGTACTGTTCTTCATTTTCCACATGAGCTTCAAAAAGAGCAAAACATGAAAATACAGTCAACAGACAACAGGTTATAAAAATTACACCCAAGCTTAAAAAAAAAAAAAAAAGAGGAAAACAACTTTTCTGAAGGTTTCTCACTACGAGTGTTTACTTAATACAATTTTAAAAAATCATATTTTAATCGTTATGCTGGAAGTATGAAGTATCTCACTAATTTTGCTTTATGTGCTCCTATCCAAATGCTGTACAAATGTGTGCAAGTGTCACAGCAACAAGACAATAATCTGACAAAAATCCTGTTCAGAAAGACATGCAATATTTCTGTAACATACAAGGTATCACATAACTCCTAATTCCTATAATGAACTTCTACAATCTTTTGTTAATGCTCTCTAAATTTAACTGCTGTGCACTGAACAAAGAATCAGAGGGGAGCAGAAACACCGGCAGTCCTGTATCCCTACTATACAGGGCAATACATCAAAGACTTTCAGGTCATCTTAGAAAATGGACTACAAACATTACAGGTGAGGATACAACCCGTATCCATGTTAGCTCTCTGATCCAGACCAGCAGAGGGGATCTAAGCAAATCCTAGTAGTCTGCATTTAACATGGGATGACTTAGTTCTCAGTGCAGTTTTGGTTCATGACCATTAGGTTCCCTACTAAGAGGACAACATTTTCTCAGAAGTGCCCTGGTGCCTAATGGAGATGACATGAATATAGGTGTAGGCTGCACTTCCTTAACGCTCTTCAAAGCATGAACTCTGTGTGCTGAGGAGTTATTTCACCCAGGGAGCAAGATGAAATCTAGGCCAAAGCAGGCTCCCCTGATTCAAATACAAGGAAAATGTGAGGGGCCTCCATCTTATCTACATCTAACTAGCAATTCAATCATAGTTTACCAGCTACTGTCCAGTGTAGACAGACGTAAGAAGTGCACATAAATCTGGTCTGAGGAATAAAAAAAACCTCTTTCTGAGCTCAGTGACTGAGTTAAGCTTGAGAACACAAGGCAAAGCACATCAAGTTGGCACCTGATTAAGTTAATACTGCCTATTTCTTATTCTAGTTGCAGCATATTTCTAATGGTTGAAAAGAAGTAAGAATAAAAACCCCACACCCTAGAAAACAAATTACGCATGAATAAGAACAAAGAATCTTTCTTGGCCGTTGCATGAAACCAGCAGAAACCCCGAAGATTAATGTTAGTTCAAACTAGCAATGATCTGGTTTAATTTCAAGCCCATTTGCGTATGTTAGCAATTTAATATCCAAAGGATTCATGTTGCAATGTCCTTTCTCCAAAACATTTTGCTATTTGAACTACAGGATAAATTAAGGCTGTACAGCTAACACTATTGTGTGACATGAATACACCTGGAGAAGCTTTGAATGAACTGAGACATACTGACACTTGAAGAAGCTTTGAACAAACTGGCACAGACAGCAAAAAACAGGGTTTGGCTCATTGCAACTGCACTATTCACACAGCTACCCAGCGTGGTTAATTATTTCCATATCACTTTCTTCATCCTTAGTGCTTCCTGCATCCAGCTTTGCATGTCTGAACCCAAGTAAGGGTGGAGGTCAGGACAATTCAAATAGCAAAAAGAGAATGCAATCACTGCATGAAAACAAGGTGAAAAGACTGCTGCTGCTAACTGCCATAGTTAGATGTGAAATCAGCAGTCAGCAGAACCACGCTGACTTTTTACCAGACTTTTACAAGAGGTTTCTATTCCATACAAAACTTGGGCCTCTGCTTCTGAATCTACGTATCAGATTTTAAGAAGTCAACAGACCAGCAGCTCTGCAATAGTTCTAAGACATCCTCCACAATGCTGATGGTCACTACAGTAGCAACACAGTATTGGAGCTGAGCTGGTACTCTAGAAGTACATCTTAAGAGCAGAAAGTGGTGTTTTTTCCACAGCTCCTGACCCAAAATACTCTCCTTTGCCCTCAGGTTTCTTTCTGACAGGCTTTAAAAGGTTTTCTACAAACTTTTTACACGGTCTTGTAATGACAGGACCAAGGGGAAATGGCTTTAAACCAAAAGAGGAGAGATTTAAATTAGAAGTTAGGAGGAAGTTCTTGGAGGGCGGTGAGGCCCTGGCACAGGTGCCCAGAGAGCTGTGGGTGTCCCTGCAGCTGCTCAAAGCCATTCTGGGTGGGCCCTGGGCAGCCTGAGCTGGTGGGGGGCAGCCAGCTCATGGCAGGGGTTGGATGGGTGAGCTGTGAGGTCCCTTCCAACCCAGGCCTTTGTGTGATTCTGTCCAAAACAAAACAAAAACACCCGACCCATGTTTGTTTGAGGCTTTGAGGGCATTTTTTTACTAAATGACATACAAATCGGGATCCTAATGGTTTCTACCATTCACCCATGTAAGGAAAACAGAACAGGTAGTCTTTATACTCAGGGAAACTATATTTAAAAATAAAATTAAAAAAAAGAAGCACCAGTAGCCATGCTCTTTTGAATACAGAGCTACAGTTTTTCTTTTGTCAACAGAAACCTCCACTGCTGGAGAGGCAAAGCAATATTTGTGCTGGTGGAACAGATGTGCCTTCAAATGTTTATTGTCAAGATCAAGCAGCATGAATTTAAAAACTAGACAAAGCACTGATTTTTATACAAAAAAATGCAGTGATTTGGTGCAATACTATAACAAATACACTGACGAAGAAGCATAGTCTAGCAACCAAAAATTACCAAGAAACAAAAAACAACTGAACACAGAATGACAAACAAATACATAACAGATGACACAGCTCCAGATCAATCTTAAGCTGGATGCTCAACCATTCAAAGATAACAGCTTCATAAGCTTCAGCAAGAAGGAATTTCCTTTCAATTAGCTGATACTAATTACACCACCTCAGTAGTCCTCTGTCAGTTCTGTCAGATATTGGTGGCTCTCCAAAATCGCCATGCCTATCTTTTTTGCATATAATATAGGTTTTCTTAGCTCTAATTGCCATGAACAGCAAGATGAGAACAAAAACGAACAAAATGCTGTTTCTTCTTGTTGCTGATCCACAAAATCAAAAGTGTAATTTATTTTTTCAAAAGTAAACACATAGAACTCCATGGGATTGCAGCAGGATGAAAATGCAGACAGTAATAGTTCTTCATATTTTTATCAGTTTGTCAGAGAAATATCTGACTCTGCACATCACGACAATAACAAATTGAAGCTCATCAGCTTTCTCTTGTCATGAAATTCTCAGCACACAAAACTGGGAGCCACCAGGAAGGCTTACTAGCAGTTAAGTTGGTGTAGATTTCTATCACCGATAAAAAGGATAATTTCCACACACACCCTGCCTCCCCCCCATGTCCTCAAGGATCATATGCCTTGCAGTGAAATCAACACAACTGGGGTTAGATGAGCACCTGAAATGGCTTATGTACATTTCTGCGCGCTGAAAATCCCATCTAGAGATCTGTCAAGCAGCAGGGGTGGCAGAAAGAGCAGGCAGCCCTGAACAGGAGGAAGGACCCCATTTTCTATCAGTATGGTATGGCAGGTTCAGCTACATCACAAAATTTTATTGTTACTGATCTCATTATTATGCAGCTAGTTTGAGACTGCTATTTAAAATGTACATATTTCTTTTCTTAGAGTTACCCATGTAATTTTCCATTTCATTATGAAGACCAACTCCAACAATTCACCAACACCTTAGTTTCAGCAATATAGCTTACCAGAACTTATTAGCTACTTACCCAGACCAGATACATTTATAGCTTTAACAGATTTCTTCATTTTGTAGAGAACAGTTCGGTCAACATCCAGAGCCTAAAATAGGAAAAAAAAAAAAAAAAAGTGAAATAGTGGCTTGACCTCCAGTAAATCTGTGCCCTAGAAACTTTCTGTACTAACAACGGAATTATGTTAGTTAATTTTATTCCTGTAATTATTAAATTACATGCCAGTTGCTCCCACCCCATCTGCACAACCCGTTCTGTCCCTTTGTTCACAAGGATACATCTTCCCTCTTTCCACGGTGACCGGATTCATTTATACCCAGCACCTTCTGGGTTTATTAATAGTTTAATATTCCAAAATGAAAGTGTTTATACAATATCTTCTTATGTTAAATAATTAAAGAAGCTTACTTAAAATAGTATCAGCCTGTCGTATGTCTTGACATATGATACTGAAGAAACAAGCAATATTACTTCCCCAGGCAGAATATTAAAAATGGAACTTAATTTCAGCTTTCCTGAATAATTCAGTTAATTAATTGCATTCCCAGTCATATGAACTTTGTGACTGCTGTACTGAGCAAAATAAATTGAATCTCTCTCAAAAATACCACTTGTTTTTTGACACTGTACAAAGCTTTTACCAACATGACATAAAATTCAAGTTTAAATCCTGTCCAGAATCCTCAAGCATTTATAATCAACTTCTTTGAAATTAAGAAGTTGAAGTAAGCAACCATTTTGCTTACTAAAATGAAATACGGGCAGATTAAAGAACAAACAAACAAACAAACTTTGCAAAACTGCAAGAAAATTTAAGTATGAATTCCAAAGCTAGGGCCTCATTGAAGAACAATACCAAAACCAAGAAGTTACATTATGCCAAGAGCTATTTAGCATGCTACACACTACAACAGCAAACAGAAAGCACAAAATTCATACCAGTTTTCATTCAAAAGGTTCCAGTAAGCAGCAACAGCAACAAAAACAACCTACTGTTGTTTTATCGTTTATCATTTGTATAAGACAAATGATGCATACCAGTCAGTCCCCAGGAACCCATCTTAACATACAGAACACAAACAGAAAGATTATCCATCATAATTAAGGGAATATTCTTAAACTGAAGCTATTTAGACCACAAATAGCTAGGCAACATCTTTACAGCATTCCATGGAAATGCACACATTCCAACGTTGCCTTCCTACTACATACAGCGTGACAGTACTGCTACGTCCATTGGAACTTTTACCTCCTCTGCCTTTACTGTTCGCATCTGAAATGTATTAGAAGAAGTACAGAGACACTACCATGTGTGATGATCTGAAAAAAATCCCCAAGAAAGCCCATAAAAGTCACACAGGACTCTGTTCACTTCAGCAATTCGGACTGCTGCCATTAAAACAAGCCAGTATACAGTGCAGTCTCAAAGGTCAGAACAGTCACCTGCCTGCATGGAAACACAGAAGGTAACTCCTTCATTGCGTATTAAGTGATTGCTAAAATAACCTCAGCAGAGCACCCATCCGACCAGTTGATTACAGAGGAAAGATAATTTCATCAATGACTTCATCAAAGAGCAATTACTCTCTTGGAAAGGAAAAGAAAGCAACATCCCCAACTACAAGCATCACAATTAATGGCCCAAGGGAAGGATAATGGCCAGAGACTTTGAAGTTACAGATTCAGTTCCCAGCTGAGCCTCAGATTTGTGTGTGCAGCTGATAAATTATTTAATGCCTGCACTTTAGTCGTGGAAAAGAAAGAAATAGGAGAATATAGTATTTTTTTTCAATAAAAGGAGAGTGCAGGAAGGATAAATGCATTGGTTGAATTACAAACCACTCGTACTACTCTGGTGAGGGTTGCAGATAGACCTAAAGGTACGTTGGCCATGACTGCATCAGTCAGAAAGCACAGACTCTCAGTAAGGGAAAGTTTTAGCTTCTTGATGACTGAAGTCATCGGTTTGGTTTGCCAAAACCTCCCAACCTCTCTAGGATTACGCACCGGAACACAAAACTAATGCCATAACATAATGGTGCTGGCAATTTGAATATCTAGGGAAGGCGAGGCAGTCAGTTCACATAAATATACAAAACATGCACTTCAGAAAGAAAACCTCTAGAGAAGACTGAGGGCAACAAAGCAGGCAAAACCTTAGGCTGTAGTTTGGTCAACATCTTCCAGACAACCAGCATAGGCTTGCTTGGGACTCCTTTAGCCCTTTCAGCTGTACAAGTGTTTGTGAGGACAAGTGGTGAGCTGCAGCAGACAAGCGATCCATATTCAAAGTGACATATTTTTCAGCTGGATTCAATACAACTCAGATGAGAAGGCAAGCAGGAATAAGTAGAATGGCCAACAAACCTGTGTGCCTCTGCTGAAGAAAATCTCCAAGACCATTTCTGAGCAAGAATTACATAAATGGCCTCTTCAGTGCAGCAAGCACTTACTGTCGTCCTCTCTTTTCCTCTTCTCTCACCCTTAGCATTACACTAGTCTTAACCTTCCTTCGTATGTTCCTTCACCACAACAAACCAGGCTGAGTAGTTCAGTTTGTCTGGAAAGTGGTACCACACTTCTAAGGGGACAGCAGACACTGAAACAACCAACATGATTGAAACTAAATGGCTGAACACCACCAGAAGAAACACTGGCTCTGCTTGTTGAGGACTTTGCTCAGCTTCTGCTCGGGTGTTCATCCATGAATAGCACAGAAGTGTACTCCCAGTAGTAGAGTATCCGTGCTCTCACTGTTTAAAGGTAATGTGGACTCAACCTACTTCTTTCCCAAATCAGTTGAAAAAGTAAGTATTCTGAAGCAATTTGTGACATAAAGCACTCCATATGAAACCTAGAGGAATACTGTAATGGAAAAAACAAACAAAATTGCCAGAAGAATAAATTGTGCTTCATTCTTTAAGAATGTGGGTGTTTTATTGTTAATTTAAATAACTGATACAATCAGTGATAATGGTAAGAAATTCAATAGTGAAGACTGCAAAGTCATTTCACGTAGGGCACAATGCATATATGAGCTGGAAGATCACCTGCTAAAAAATTGGGGAGAATAAGCATTTTGGTTTAGCAGTTGTAGGTCCGAGGTGTTGGTCCTACCAGTTTATGTGTCTTTCCAAATCAGTGGAAGTTTGACTCTGTAACAAACACTTCCAGGAAAATTACATGCACAAAATAGGATGCGATGCAGATGTTGTATTCATCCACTAGGACATGAAATAAGGAATGAAAGTAAATGTTTTGCTTGAACTGTTCTGGTTTTGGAATTAGATTATTTGGAATAAGCTGCAGAAAACCTACACCAGCCCGCAGCTAAAGGGAGTCAGCACATATTCATTGCACAGTAGGGATTATAAGGAAAATTTTAAAAAGCACAGACTGTAGGAGGGATAGGGTACCTTCCTGACAGGATCTCCAGTCTGTTACTTAGAGAACTGACAATCAATTTGATTTTGGTGGGTTAATACAGTACCGATAGCCCACATCCTATGCTTGTTCAGGTACCCCGACTGGAGAGCCTGGTCTCTCCAAACTTGAAACGATCCTACCTGATGCTAACAGAGAAGAAAAAGGGATAAGCTCTCAGAAACATTTAAGCTAAAAACTAACATAAGCATAAAATCAGCTGAGTAAAAGCTGCACGTGAACAAACTGCAGCTGGAAATCAGGAAAACAAATCCAGTTCTGGAAAGCCTGGGAATGAAGGGTTAAAAAAAAACAAACAGGCCATCATAAGAGGGGCCTGAATAAACTTCTGAAGGATTGTTGTGGTGGTTCCTGCAGCGGTAAAGAGCCAGACTTGCCCTGTAGGAAGGTTCTTTTAGTTCTTCAATCTTCTGCAAAATCTTTTGATACTATGTCATTTTCGTGATGCATGTCTACAAACGTTTTAATCACTAATACTATATTTTATCCTTGCTTATGGTCCTAAAAATGGGGCTCTGCCTTGCTTGCCTTTTGTTTCAGTGAAAGACGCTGGTCCCTACTCACAACTCAAGATTCAAAGGAGTCACATTTCAGTATAAAATTTTGAAACACGAGCTCTTTGTCATTAGTGCTGTTCTTCATATTTTCTCATTCTTTTCTTTGTCCAAATCTTACCATAAGAAATGAGCCTACATACAGCTGTAGCCTTATTATATTTTAATTTACATACAGGGAAGAACTTCTTTGCTGTGAGGATGACGAAGCACTGGAACAGGCTGCCTAGAGAGACTGTGGAGTCTCCTCCTGGATATTCAAGGCCCTCCTAGACGCCAATCTATGTGACCTGCTGTATGGAACCTGCAGGGTGGTTAGACTCAATCATCTCTAGACATTCTTTCTAACCCTTACAATTCCGTGATTTCCATGTCATAAATACATATGCACTACATCGACGCGCGCACACACACACACACACACACACACCAAAATGCTGCCCTCCCCTCCTTCAACTGCTGTGCCAGAAGCACTGAAATTTAAAGTGGCTTCTGATATTGTACATTCTACCTCTTTTTTTTCACCCATTTACAACGCCCAGAAAACTTCTGAATCAGAAAAAAGTAATCATTTAATTCATACGGTGGGATCGTTTTGCCCTCTCATTTAATGTTTCCAGCTTTGACTCAAAGAAAGTCCAACATCCCTCACTCTATGGCAACTGTTTACTTTGGCATCTGTTTACTCCAGCACAATATACTCAAAGAGGACATATGAATTATTTTCATGCTCCCTCTCAGTTTCTACTGATAAGGGCTTAGACTTCCTTGACTTCCCTTTTGTTAAAAATAGTAAAAGCAACTTTAATTTAAGGGGGAAAAAAAAACCATTCTATAGATACAGTACTGTAGTAAAGAAGCAGCTTTGTTGTAAGATTTGTTCAATGTGGCATGAACTGAAACAAACTCAAAGCAACCTTCTTGACAGTGCCCTTGTCAACACAGTGTTTTTCTGAACATAGTATTTATGGCTTCTGCTCACTTATGAGACTTCTAATGCTAATCTTGTGAACGATTCTCAGACACACTTCTTTCGACATCGCACCTATGTGGT
This sequence comes from Tragopan temminckii, assembly GCA_028571105.1. NCBI lineage: Eukaryota > Metazoa > Chordata > Aves > Galliformes > Phasianidae > Tragopan > Tragopan temminckii. The sequence continues at coordinate 77,752,384 of JAOWBP010001760.1, read as the reverse complement.
GTTGCTGTACCATACCTAGAGATTACAGATATCCTCTGAGAACCAAGCTGTTGGGCAGCTTAAAACAAACGTGTTACCAGCAACCAGGGTGGATCTTGTTCTCTTGACGTGTATTTCAAGGCTTCTAAATAAGTGCTAATATCGAACTAAAATAAATGAACACAAGGAAATTAATTATCAAGCTTGGTATTCACATCAGTATTCTTCAAAATGCACAGCGAATCTCTTACAATGGCACAGAAATATGACGATGTGTGAAAATGCCTTGTACCTTACAATCTACAATGACCACACAGTGAAAAAGAACACAAAACAAGTTCATTTACTTCAAATGAAATATCTGTAATTTCTTTTCTTTTGCTCTATCTTCGACTTGTTTTATCCCTCTGTGCCACTACCACACACGATCACATACAACACACGCATCCATCCACCCAAATTACCTGCAGTGTATGACTTCTTTTTAAATTGCACTTTTTTCCTAACTAGCTATGGTTAACATCTTGACACCCATCACTTGGGAAAATACATCAGTAATGTGTCCAAAGGACTTCAGTAACATCAGTTAGCTATCTGGAATGCCCCAGACTGAAAATGTCAAAATGATAATATCAAAGTGAATGAAGTCCTAAGGCCTGTACACACTGACTGCAGAAGAAGCAATTCAAATCACTGTAATTTTTTTTTTTTTTGCTAAGTTCCACATGCCTGATGAGAATTTAGCAACATGTATGTCTTTAATTATTAGAGGCAGGGGGCCAACATACCAAGATAGAGAAGAAGACATAGCTTTCAAAATGAGAGCTACACTGAGAAGGGCTGAACAAAACTCACTGATCAGTAGCACGACTTTTCTCCTCCTCTAAGAACAAAGTCCAGTTTCCTTTGCCAAAGGCCTATTTCCATTTTAACTGCTTCAAAGCTTTCTACTCCGAACAAAGAAACATGCCGGCTAATTAGAACCAAACCCATCTTACAACGAAGAAATCAGCACTAGGTTAATGAAACTTCCTGAAATGCTATTCTACATCCTAGGCCATGAGCCACAATCTGTCCTGCTACTTTAAAATAAGAGCAGTAATGAATCTGTTCAAGTGCATTTCACATTGCCTAGGAAGATTTCAGTCCCCCGGGAAATACAATATTCAAACACTTATTGTTGCTTCCCAAAGACTAGCCTCAAAATCTCAAAACTAGCATCAGTCTAAAAAAATCTGCATTCTCTCAATAGGTCTGTACAACATTCAGGATTCTTTCTTGTGGATGGGAAGGTAATTCAAATTAATAATATATTCAGCACATTTCAGGCTGACAACAGAGAAATGAGTGTGTTACTTGCTCTTTTCAGTGGAGCAGGGCAAAAACAAAGTGTTCTATTTTTATTATATTTAATTGGAGGAGGAAAATAAGTAACAAACTGGGTAAACATCCTGAAGATTTTGGCACCTTTTAAAGAATGAAAGGACGTGGGGAACAAGGCAGTAGCACAGGACGAATAGCCAGCCCATGGGCTCTGCTGGTTAGATGCTCACTTGGAAGCCAGAAGCGTGCAGACATCTTTTGTGCCAAATTTACAGAAGTCTGGGTCTCTTTCTTAGGAAAGTCCACTTGCACCAGTGCTTTATACCTTTACGGCCCAGAAAGCAGATGTGAAGGAATAGAAAAATAGCCACACTGAGTCAGATCAACAGTCCATTTAACCTGGCATCCTCTCTCAGCAGTGGCCAGCAGTATGTTTGGAGCAGTGACGGAAGAAAAGCCCACATACATCCTTCCCCAGGATAATCTCCTAGATTCCAGCAAGCAGTTTAAGAAGAAAAGACTGAGGGACATCCAACCAGAAAACACTATGCAGCCCAACAGGCTACTCTCAGGAGAAACAGGAAACCAAGTTCCTAACTCCACATAAGAGCAAGACCAAACTCAAGCTGTTTTTCCGCAGCCCAGCTTGAGCGCTTTGATGACTGCACTGCAGCAAGCTGTGGGAAGCAGTGAGGGAGGAAGGAGAAGGAGGAGGCCTTCATCTTTGCTCCCTTTCTTACTTAAAACACTTGCAAGTCTCTAATACATTCCATTCTTCTTACCCACAGAAGTTTCAGTTTAGAAAGGCTAAAATTAACTATTTGTGATTTCTGGTTATCTAGATCTGAATTTGTTAAAAGTCTCAACCGATGTCTCTTTCTTTCTTTCTTTTCAAAGGGGGGGAGAGGGGGGGTCAGCTGGAACTACAACAAGAAGATCACGTAAGTCCTGCTAGAGGAATAACAACATTTTGGCAAACAAATCCCCAAATCATCCCGGAGAAAGATCCAATGTGCTTTACTCCATACTGCCCATTTAACTAACAAAGACGCAAATAAAATACAGTGTATTACTTTTAAATCCAATATAAACAGTGATTTTAACCGCTCCACCTTTAAAGCAAAATCTAACCTCATCTTCAATTTTAGTAATTTGTATTAAAGTACTGTGCTACACAATAGCCATAAATCACTCTGTACCTCACACCTTCTAGTGTTTCAGGATAAATAACAGTGCCAGAGGCTGCTGCAAATGCTGAACACAAATAAGAACAGCCTTCCCAGAAACAAAAGGATGCAGAAAGAAACACAGCCAGCTAGTACAGAAAGGAGAAGTGAGCGAACAATTGCAGCAGAGACAGAGCAAAAGTCAGCTCCTGCTCTTAGCCAGACTGCTCTTATTTACACAGTAACAACAGCAAGTTTTGAACACTCAGACCGTACCGGTAAGCACCATCTTTTGACGTTTCTGGTGCATCTTTAAAGGCAATTTCGATCTTGCTGTAATTATCTCTCTCTATCAAAAGATCAGAGGCACTCGCAGGCGTTCTCAGCTTGTTATTTTTCTATCAGAAACTAACTCTCTGCACTGCTACCCTCAATCTATCTTTCTGTTACAGAAGGTGGTAAAAAGCTTCCTAAGTTCCATCACCCGCCTCCAAAATCCTATTTCCATTCTCTTCTCTTTATGTCATTTCCTCCCTCCATGCATTAGTCCTTTTCCAATCTCTGTCCGCTGACCACCTGGCACATTCCGAGAGGCTGGGGCTTCGTTTGCATCCTCCGGGACATAAGTCCCACATTCTCAACTCGGTTTAGTTTTGAGTGACTTCTTTATTTGGAAAGTACACATGAAGGAGTGCTCCACAATATTATATTGTACAGTAATCATGGCAGTTAATTTATATATACATAGGTCTTAGGCCTGAGACTATGTCTACTTAAGAGACTATGAAAGCACAGAGACAGACATGCAATAAAAAAGATGGGGTTTAATGCAGAATTGTCTCTCAAAGCCCCTTTCCACAAAAGCATCTGGGTTTGTGGTTCCTGTGGGCCCGGTGCCAAGACAATCTGTTTGAACAAGCACTGGGCTGCCTGGCAGAAAAAGAGTAGTAAGCATTTAAGCTTTAAATGACTGTACATACAGCTAAGGGTATGCACTGTAAAAAGAGGTAATGCTATTGCTCTGGGAAATTTACACTTGTAAGTAAAAGATGCAAAGTAAAAGATGGGAAATTTGACACTGTGAGAGATCACAGAATCTCAAGGGTTGGAAGGGACCTCAAGAGACCATCAAGTCCAACCCTGCTGCTAAAACAGGTACCCTACAATAGGTCACGCAGGTATGTGTCCAGCCAGGTCTCAAATGTCTCCATAGGAGGAGACTCCATACCAACACACCTGAGCACAGTATTTTATTTAAGTCCTTGTACAAGGTCAAACAGCTGAACTCAGAAATTCTCTCCATCAATAAAGAGGAACCTTGAACAGGAGGTTCAGAGCCTACAAAGCCCCAGTCCCGACAAGTCACTGCATGACACTGTTGCACACTAAGCAGAAAAAGGAGCCTGCTAACTCAGTTTCCAGGTGGGTCCCTCACTGTATCAAGTTGGACAGACACTTAAGCAAGGGGGGAACAGATACTGAGCATTTTTGTTCAATGACACTTCTTGCTTAAGAGAAAAGAATGGAGACCTCTGACGCCAGCTAGTTCTCAAAAACACAGCCACCTCTTAGTTTATTTTATAGTGAGTAATGCAGTCTCAATTTCTCTTTTTACAATTTTACCATAATAACTGCAGCTATCTGCTTCCAAATCTGAGGTGAGCTGATTTTAAATAGAGAACTCATAAGCAAAGTAACAGACTCGTTGAATTTACTTCTTTATTGCGGATTATTTTTTAAACAAAAGGTGTGTAAATCAAACTCCCTGATTTAATTCGTGTTTAATTTTCCAGTTGCACTAACTTCTGATATTTATATCCATTTACTTAATATTATGCGCTTGCTCCAACAAACTAAGACATCATTATGTAAAATAAGATCACATTTTTTCAAAAACACACTTCTGAAGATGAAGCTCAATTGACTGCTATGTTGAACAGCCCTGTCAACTTCTCTGTCTCTTCATCTGTGGTGAAACATTCTAGTCTTCACTCTGCAGGAACATTTTTCCAGCTTCACATCTGCACCTCTGTCTGCTGTCAGCATCCACCGAAGCCCTTCATGATTCAGAGTCCAGCTGCTGGGAGACCCAGGAACTACTGATCTGTCAGTCTCACCTTTGTGCCAGGGAAGGTCATGGAACAGATCCTGCTGGAAACTATGCTGAGGCACATGGAAGACAGGGAGCTGATAAGGGAGAACCAGGATGGCTTCACCAAGGGTGAATCCTGCTTGACCAACCTGGTGGCCTTTTATGATGGCATCACTGCATCAATGGACAAGGGAAGAACCACTGATGTCACCTATCTGTGCTTCAGTAAGGCCTTTGAAATGGTACCCCACAACATCCTTCTCTCCAGATTGGAAAGATATGGATTTGATGGGTGGACTGTTCGATGGATGAGGAATTGGCTGCAGGGTTGAGTCCAGAGAGCGGTGGTCAATTGCTCAATGCCTGGATGGAGATCAGAGATGAGTGGTGTCCCACAGGGGTCAGTGTTGGGACAGATACTCTTTAATATCTTCATTAATGGCATTTGACAGTGGGATTGAGTGCATCCTCAGCAAGTTTGCTGATGACACCAAGCTGTGAGGTGTGGTCGACACACCAGAGGGATGAGATCCCATTCAGGGGTCCTAGACAGGCTTGAGCAGTGGGCCCAGGTGAACCTCATGAGGTTCAACAAATCCAAATGCAAGGTCTTGCACC
>JAOWBP010001760.1:77702606-77733318 GCA_028571105.1 Tragopan temminckii | reverse complement strand
TGGGGGCCCCAGGCCTGGACGCAGTACTGCAGATGGGGCCTCACAAGAGCCGAGTAGAGGGGGACAATCACCTCCCTCTCCCTGCTGGCCGCCCCTTTTTTAATGGAGCCCAGAACACAGTTGGCCTTCTGGGCTGCAAGCGCACACTGCTGGCTCACGTCCAGCTTCTCATCCATCAGGACCCTTCTCTGCAGGGCTGCTCTCAAGGAGATCTTCCCCCAGTTTGTATAAATACCTGGGATAAATCAGATATCTAACATCAGTCTCCCCTCTTCTAGTTTAAAACCATTCCCCCTTGTTTTATTGCTATCTGCCTGCATAAAAAGTCCAACTGGACGTTGCTGCAAGCCCAAGAGCAACTGTTCTAGGTGGGGTGCTGCAGACTTTGTTTACCTCTTACTTCTAAGGTTGGAAAGACTTGGGGTTGTATCTCCTGGTCCAGCTTAGGACTGCGAATGACATCTGAAGTGTCTCTGCTTACTTGAATTCATATATTTTTATGTGTGAAGAAAAATAGCATTGAATGGCCTAATCAAGAATAGGGAGCCCTTCAGCCATTGAATCATTGTCCAGCTGAATCAGAAGAGCTGTTAGTGAGCTGCTCACCAACTTCTGGGAGTGTTTGGTGCCGGCTGGCAGTCAGCTAGAGCTCAGGACCCAGGTGGCACTGAGTGCCACACAAAACATGGACAAGAAACCTTTTCTTTTTTTCCAGGCTTGGAGATCCAGGTGGTTTAACAGTCACACAGCCAAGTGCTTGTTGTGCTTGCTCCCAGACTGCTGTCTCCAGGCTTGTCATCCCGCCCGGCTGCCCCTTCACATAAGATTTATTTCTGCTTTTATTCCTTGTTGGATGGTTGGAGGAGTAATAACTGTATTCCTGCAGACTCCTCTGCTGCTCCTTTGGTCACTTTTAATTCCTGGAGGTAAAATTTTAAAATGCTGCTGGATCTCTTATTTCAAATAGAGACATTTTCTGTAATCAGATAACTATCAAGAGAATTTTTTAAGATACTAATTATGTCTTCTAGTTTCAAAATTTGTGTCTCTAGATAAGCTTAGCCTCTGCATAAATAATGTAATTCAAAAGAATGCTTATGAAATGGCTGACTTGCCTCATTTACTTGTTGCTTTCAGGGCAATAGATTGAGCATGAGATCATGGGAATTCACTGTTCTGCTTATGAAAGCCAGGGTGGTTGGAGAAAGATGCCATTGGTATTTGAATTGGAAGCAGAATACTTGAAGGGAAACATCTTCTTTGAAAAAAATAGGCAGTGGCTTCCAATTCCACTGAACTGTTGGCCAGCACATTCTTGAGCTCTTTGCTGATGGAGTAGTCTGATACAATGCCCATTAGCCCATCCTTTGTTTGGAAGATACTTTTCTGTATTAAGGGGTAGTTTTGGGGCAGTAAACTTAGCCTTGAAATGGGGTGAAGGAAGAACCAAAAGTTGTGAGGAGGAGACAAGTCACTGCTGTGGGTTTGCTTTGATTTTGGATTGTCGTTTCTGTCATCAGTGTTCATTCACTGTTTCTCTTGCAAACCTGAGTGCTTTCAGTGTGTGTTTTAGGGGTTCCCCCAGCAGGGAAGGTGTGTGGGATGAAGGCTGGCTATCATAAAGTAATAAAAATGAAGATGTAAATATTAGAGTTTCATGCTGGAGGTAAGGCGTCCCTCTCCAAAAAGAGAGGAATGCAAAAATCTAGGAGGGAATGGAAGGGAAAGAACCACGGGAATGCGGTTTGGGAAAGCCTGAGTCAGCCCAGTGCTCTGAAGCCCACAGGGAGTGACTGTTGGACCACGGTGGAGATAATGGAGCAGGAATGCCAGTTGGATCATTAAACTCAAATAAAAAGTAGTGAGCTCTGGGATCGTGATGGCTCCTGTCCACAGGCTGCCTACGGATGGGCTCTGTACACCTCTGTGTTTCATTTAGAATGACACTTCATCTGTTTTGTTTAATAAATCATGAGCATGGGTTCATTTTCACAGTATGAAAATCTAACAGAAAAACTGGGCTTTGCGTGTTACGAATCTATCGATTTCCACATCTGTCTGATACCTGAATCAGCTGACTGATTTATGTCTAGCAGCAGCATGTCTTAGAAGTTAATTACACGTTGCAAGTAAAATGAAAGCAAACAAATTCAGGAAGAAGGAAATGTTAACAAGTGCATTCTTGTTTCGGTGTCCCAGGAAGTAGGAGTGCCCCGTTTCAGCTGTTACTCTAACAGAACATCTTACTCACCGCAGGGCTCTGTACTTCTGTACTCGCCCCTTGCTGAGGTGGAGTGGGACTGGAGTGGGACTTCTGAAGTTCTCTGCCTACTCAGTAAAACCAAAATTTCTTTAGCAGAATTTGCAGGTCACAAAACCGAGACGCAGGTCGTTCTGACTGGCCGTGGAGGCGACTGCATCTTGCTCTTAGCCATGGCTTTCCTCTGGTTTTGGGGCAGTGCTTTGCAAGTAGGAGCAGAAGGCAGCAGGGTGGTTGTGTTGTGCAGCTGGGGCCGTGACTTTTGGGCAGGCTGTGGCTCAGCAGTTAGCGTACAAGGCCCTGAGCAGCGCAGCACTGCACCTCAGGTTTAATTAAAAAGAGACTAGAGTTTCTCTTATTTTGTTTCCCCCTGCCTGTCCCTGCCTTCCTGCTAGGTGCAGCCACTTGCGAGAAGGTGCTGTGCCATAAGCAATCAGTTACAACATCCCACAAAGGAAGGTGGTGGAAACTCGCTTTTGCATATAACCCGAAATGCTTGGTAATCGATTGCAGGTGCTCTCGACCTGTGTGTTGTAAACAGAAATCAGGGAATTGCAATTGCACTGCCTTTCCTGTGTTGCCAAATGGCAGGGAGAGGCCACGTGCTAAGGAGCAGCCCAGGAGCTGCGGCCTGGTGGCTTCTGGTGGGAGAACATGAGGACAGATTGGCCATCTGTCAGCAGGCCGTGGGGTCCTGCCTTTGGTAGTGTGGCCTGGTGAAGGACTGAGAGGGGTGTGATGGAATCACAGAATGGCTCAGATTGGAAGGGACTTCAAAGCCCACTCAGTCTCAATTCCCTGCCCCACCTTTTAGTTTTAAACCATTGCCCCTTGTCCTATCACTGTCAGAATGTGTAAAAAGTCAGTCTCCCTCCTGTTTATGAACTCCCTTGTAAGTACTGGAAATTCTTATGCGTCAAAGCACAACTGGACTTGGAGAAAAAAGGGAGACTTTTAAAAACAAAGGAAGAATAGAAGCCCTTCTGCCTCCTGTAAGCCAGTGGCTGACTCCTCATTTGGAGCAGGGTAGGAAAATGGTGAAGTGGAAGCTGGAGCCTCTGTGGAAACTTGCAAATAGCAAGGAATCTGGTATCACCTGTGGAAGCAAAGGCAAGCATCTCGCCCAGTTTTGGGTGCTCCAGAAAGGAGAAGCGCAGGTTGTTGTGTCTGGCAGAGGAGTGCAGGAGGCCTTATTGGCTGGAGTGAATGCTGTTTGCCAGAGGTGCTTGTATACTTGTTAAATTTGCAAGCATGTACTGAATATTGACTTGAATTTGTAATTTATGCATCGTTTTCATGCCCTTTGTCTCCCTCCTCTGAAGAAGTTTTCTTGTCTGGAGGAGGAAAGTCAGAGTTCTGCATGATGATAAGTGACTGGGGAACGTGGAGATGCCTCGTGTGAGGTGCCTGGCTTGTTATTTCTGATGGACGAAGCTATGCAGCCATCTATTTTCTGGCTGCTGTTGAATGAATAGATAATAACTGCAGTCCTGACCTGCTGTGAATTTGGTAGAAGTTACCTCAGTTTAAATCATATTTTGCCTTGGATAGAATGGGGAACAGCAGGTGAAGATGAGAAGCTATTCATCCCAGAGCAGTGGGGAGTGTTCTTTCCTGCTTGCTTTCCAGGAGGGCATGAGCTCTGCACAGCCGTAGCAGTAAAAGTGATGGCCTAGTTGCTCTAAGAGTTCTCTAAGAAGTCAATTACATTCTGTTTCTCTCTGATCACGTCTTTTGTTTCATGCTATGATTTCTACTTGACTGCACAAAATGTACCTTTACAGAAATGTACAACAGTTATCCTAAAATTAGAGCGAACTGTGATCTTGCTATAGCAGATTCTGGTTTGCTGTTTGATGCGTGCATTTGTGAAAGAGCCTCTTGAAGCTATCAAACTTTGTTTTTCTCCCAGATGCAGTTGAATCCATGCTCTCAGACTATGACATCCTTTCTCAGTCCAGTATCCAGCAGCACTCACTGAAGAAGAGAGACCTCCAGCCTGAGACTCATGTAGAGAGGCTTTTAAGTTTCTCAGCCCTGCAAAGGTAATTAAATAATCAGCAATGAAATAATATTGTCTTTCCGTTTATGATGAATAACACACAGTTCCAAACTCAGAAATAATCACTGTGGTTTCTATCATGACTGGCCCATTCTTTTAAGTTACTGGTCTGCATGGCTGCGTGAATGGCATCAGAGAGACTCAGAGGAAACAAAAATATGCCAGGATTCTGACTGTTGAAATGGCAACGATCTGTGTTTGCTCTTTCTTTGTTCTTAGGTTTAGTTTCAGGTAGATGCTGTCACAGATGGGGTTGGATTTTACCACTTCTACCTTGTCTTGGTAACACTGTCTAACTTGATTGTCCTTTGGTTACTGAAAATCTGTGCCTTCAGTTTGGAAAAAGTGTGTCATATCGCCCGAGAGGTTTTTCTTTTGCAGTGATTTAATCTCATTCCTACCATGCGTAAACTCTGCATTCAAGAAAACTACTTTTCACCAGATGTGAATTATAAGCACTGGTGAAAGGGAAAGAAGAGATTAGAGAAAAAAAAAAAAAAAGTAAACGAGCTCTTATTTAACTTAAAATAGATGAACAAATCCCCTTACCAGCTTTTCCTTTGGTTAGATATGTTAACAGTGTCAGGTTTTGCTTGAATGCATATGGAGGAGGTGCATCATGAGCAATCCTTGACTCGTGTTGGTTTTTTTTGTTTCTTTTTTTGTTTAAAATTGAACATCTTGAGCACTTAAATATGCTCTATAGATGTACTAATGATTTACAGTTCTGAATTACATAATATATGCTTCTATACTTTGCTTATTGGAGTTAATGCTTCTTAACTTCTTTTGGACCTTCAGTAAAATGGAAACTTTTGTGTGTCTTTTGCTTAAAAATAAATGACAGTAAATTCTTTTACAGGCACTTTAAATTATACTTAACTGCAACTGCTGAACACTTTTCAGAAAAATTTCAAGCATTAATTGTGGATGGTGAAGGCAAGGAAAAGGAGTATCGTGTTCAATGGCAAGACTTTTTCACTGGACATGTTGTTGGTTAGTATGGACCAGTCTGTGTGTCAGTGCTGAGAAAGCGCAGCTGTACCTGAGTCACTTGGCCACAGTAAATGCTATACTACACTCATTTTAATCAGATATGGTTAGGTTGAATATGCATACTTTATTCTTCTGCCCCTCTGGTTTTCTGGTGGTTTGGGTTTTTTGGGGGGGTTTTTTGTTTTGTTTTTTTTGTTTTTTGTTTGTTTTTTTTGTTTTTTTGTTTTGTTTATTTTTTAAGCTGTCATACCAAGCTTCTGATTTTTGGACTCTTCCATTGAGCTTGGCAGCATGTGAATGTACAGTTTGCACAGGCAGCAGCTTGTGATTTTCTTTGTTTATTTTTTAAGATGATAATGGAGAATGTGGGATTTAAGTGTTTTTGTCACAGAAAGCAAATCCCAGGTAGCGATGATGCAGTGTTGCCCATGTTGTTACATTAAACTACTTTAATGTGACTCTTCGGAGGCTACTGTTCTGGAAACAAGGGGTGTTTTGCTCCACTTTAGTCTAACACTAACACTTCTGCTAAGTTGTTTTGATTTTTATCTTGTTTTTGTGATGTCGTGGATTTCTTCCACTGGAATGCACACTGATGCTGTGATATTGCTGGCTGGTAATGGTGAGATCCGCATTTTGTTGCCAGAATTATCCGTGTCCTTTTACCAAACCCCGAGGCCTTCTCAACAACATCCAAAAATTATCAGTTAAAGCCAAGCCTTAGTGCCTGTGATCATTGAGAAGTTAAGATGCAGGAAGGAGGGCTGGTTCATGTCTTTTTTTTCTCTTTCTAGAATGTTCTCCAGAGACTGAGGAAGTTAATCTGTCTTGAAGTTTAAAAAATAAAAAAGAATTTAAAAAAAAATCAGTGTCTTTGTAGAATCAGTGTTTTTATGGGATTGCATGCAAGTGGAGCTGACTTTTTTTTTTAATCTCTGTGTCAAAGGGGAGCATAATTCCAAGGTTGTGGCACACATCGGGGATGAAGACTTTACTGTAAGAATCAATACTGATGGAGAAGAATATAATATAGAGGTATGCCTTACTGTTACAGGGAATATTCAAAAAATCTCTTTTTTCTGTTTCTAGCTAGTCACAGTGACACTTCTGTTGCTCAAAATAGACTTGGTAGTGGTGGTGGCATCTGTTTTAGAGTTAGTAGGAAGGTGGAATTAAAATGGAAAACCATTTTGACTTCAGAAACTATTGAACTTTATTAGTGAGTGCCATTCCGTGGCATTTGCATCTTTTAGATCCATCAGAGAGAAGATAGATTTTAAACAGGAAAAGATTTTAGAAACCGAAGTGGATAGCATTGGTAATTAGTGGTGATCACCTCCTTCAGAAAAACAAAGAACACAGCCTTCTGAGCAGAGTTGAGGTTTATTGAGCTTTCCAAATTTGTGCCTTTGCTATGTCTTGAAATTTTTCCCACTCTTTGGGCTTTGTTTAAAAACCTGCTTTTTCCCTGCTCCCTTCTTTCTGTTTTTTACCATTTTTATTGTGTTATTTTAAACTACTCATTTAAAATAAAAGATCAGCAAATGTATAATTAAAGACTACCCTAATTACTTGTTCAAAGCAGTGTATTCCCAGACACAGGCTGTGTTAAAGTGGATGAATAACAGTAATTATGGCTAAGTGTTGTATGGATATTGTAATTGTCTCCTAACCCAAGGATAATCAGAATTATAGGTAAGCTTGAGAAATCTGGTCCTATTAAAGTATAAAAATGTGATTAGAATACATGAACCATTCTCCTACATCAAGGGCAAACAGTAGCTGTTTGATCATGATATAAAGCATTTTTAGTGTTTGTGGTCCAAGAATAACATAAGCATATCTCAATTTCTCGTGTAGTAGTCGTGTAGAGACTACTGCTTGTCCACACATCCCCATGTCAGCTTTGCCTCTCACCACCCTGAGATCATGCCTGCATGCAGTCAGAGTTGGTAGGTGCCAAAGACCATTCCCAAAAGGCAGTACTGACAGAACTGTCCTGATGTTGCTTTCTTTGCTTCCATGGTCCTCACTGCTGGGAAAGGTTAGGAATCTTAATGTAAATCCCTTGTGCATCCTTCCTTGCCCTGGGATGTGGAGTGTTTGCCCTCAGTTTCACAGCTCATAAGAATTGTCTGAAGTTCAGAGAGTGCTTCCTCAAGCCCAGAGGGGGCCCAGAGCCAAGTGATCTGCAGGGTGGTTTTGGACAGTCTGTGGTGCTTGGTCTTGCCCAAAGAACAGCTCCTGTGTGTTGTTTTTTTTTTGTTGGGGGTGTTGCTGTAAATGTTACTTACAGATAATAATAGGGAAGTGGTAGTATGCATCTGCTATGCAGTTAGGTTGTTTTTATACTGAGATTTTGTTTTTTTTAAATTTTTTAGGAATTTTCACTTATAAGTGACTAAGGAATATTGAAGAGTCTGTCTCTGATGGTGTTCTGGTGTGCATTTGGATATCCTTTTTAGTTTAGAAGATTTAGACCCTTCTGCCTCCAGTCAGTGCAGTTGTTAGCATATTCTAGGTGTCTCCTCCTCTAGCTACTAGTCAGTAATGGAGGGAACAGAGGAGCCTGAGATGCCTCCTCAGGCTGCTTTTATTCCTGAGGGGAATTAAAACTCCCTTTCCTATAGCTTTATCAGGTGGCTGCTGCTCTCTGTTGGATGATCTTAGATCTTTGGATGCATGTGGGTCATAAAGGGTTGAATTCAATTGGCTTTCTTGGCAGTGTAGTTTTGTTGGTGGACTTATTTCCAAGGGTGAAATTGTTATAATGCAATGAACATGTGTATGTGTACACATAAAGCTGGGGAGACTTGGCTCTGAGTGTGTACGTATGTATTTTACTTAAGTTTTGCATTGACTGTGTTGTTAACTATCTGTGTTTCTGCTGCTCTTGTGCTCTCAGCCCCTGTGGAGATTTATAGATAATGTTCAAGATGAAAGATTGCTGGTCTACAGATCTGAAGATATTAAAGATTTCTCACGTCTGCAATCCCCCAAAGTATGTGGTTATTTAAAGCTGAATGAAGAAGAACTTTTACCTAAGGGACTGGAAGAGAGTAAGCAAAATGAAGGTGAGCATCTGTACCCTGGGGGAGCAGGACCTTCCAAATGAATACTTGAATTCCGTTTGTGAGATCACAACCTGGGCGATAATCTGTGTTCTCCTTTTAGTTTAATTCTTCAAAGTCACTGGTTCAGGAGGGAAAGCAGTACCTGTTTTCATGCCCTCTTTCCCTCTCCCCCATACAACAAAAGCCATAATGCTGAAAAGAGTAAACTGGCCCTAGCAGCATGTTTCTTCCTGGCTTGCTGAAAGGATGACTGGATCTATCCAAGTGTAAATGAAATACAGGAAGCTCTTTCCTTGGGCTGAAGTAGTGTTTGTTATGGCAGCTCACAACAAGATTCGTAGGCTTTTTAAGGTGAACACTAAAACAACCTTATACTTTTGCACTCTAGGGCCCATTTGATATCTGTGGCCACTGTAATAATCCCTCTTGAGCTGTGATAAGTCTTTGAGACCCACTTTCCTCTATCTTCTACTGCATCAGCAGGGATGGGGATAATGACTGGGGACAGAAGGAAGTGTTGTTAGGACAGAGACTGATGACCTTAAAAACTCTGTAGGTAAATTTATTGAGCAACTGTATTTCGTTACTATACATTTCATTCCTTACAGCAAGTCTGAGAACTGTTATGAAGACAAAATTCAAGAGTCCTCACATCCACCCAAAATCAGGCAACCGAAAAATCCCACTCTGTCTCACGTTCAAGTCTCAAATAAAGGCATTAGGCACAGCCATAGACAGCTTGTTGAATGTTTATTTATTTTTTTTTAATGCACATTAGCAAGCCCCCACCGGGAGAAAAGAGCCATTCCAGACAGCTCCAAAGATACGTGCAAGATGTTGGTAGTGGCAGATCATCGGTTTTTCAAGTACATGGGCCGTGGGGAAGAGAGCACTACTATAAACTATTTGGTAGGTTCTCTGTTAAAATTTGTTGGAGTAAATGGAGAAAAGAAAAAAGTGATTCAGTAGTTACAACAACATAGAGCTAATACAGATTTTTTACAGCGTACATACGTGCACCTGTGTGTTTTTTATCTGGGAAAATGCTAAATCATGCATTAAAAATATTTTGTAGTGATGATACTGTAATTAAGCAGTCTTCAGTTTTCAGATCCCTTCCCTTTGCCTGCTACTGGTAGCTATGCTGTTTTCTCATTAAGAAAAATAGTTTTTTGATTGGAGTTGTAGATTCTTGTGCAACCTGGTGTAGGGAGCCTGCTTTGGCAGGGGGTTGGACTCGATGATCTCTGGAGGTCCCTTCCAACCCCTACGATTCTGTGATTCTGTGATTCTCTTGGACTTTGAATTCCAGTATAAATGGTCCAAACATGTTTAAGGTTCACATGGGAGGCAAAAACAACTTGTATAGTTTTTCAACTTCATCCAAGATTCTCTGTCCAGAACAACAAAATTTTGAGATAAGAGCAGTAAGCAATTAGTTTGGTAGCCTGTGCAGTTGTGAAATAGAACACCTGCCTACAGCAGGAGTAGAGAGCAGTGAAACCACTTGTGGTGATGTGTTGTTTCTCATGAGTCTCTTTCGGAGTCTGAATCTTTGATGCGCTGATCACTCTGTGCCATCTTTTCTGTCTTTTTGACCTCTCTTTTCCCAGAAATGTTTACATTCCCCAGGTTATTGAGCCTTAGTTCATCTATTTGCAGAGCTTATCTCAGCATCTGACATACGATTCTTCAAGACTTAACCTACTCTTGTGTTTCCTGGGTAGATGTGTGCTGTAAACAACACAGAGATGGAAAGTTGTTATTAAGTGGCTGTAAATGTCATTCTTTGTTCTGAGCAAGTTTGATGCTCTGTATCTAGCAGAAGGTGATTTTTAAGTAGATGAGAGCACCTCAAAAAGGGAGATATTAATTGTGAGTGCTGAAGAGAGACTTTCTGAAACCTTGTGCTTGAACCATAATAAAAAAATGGTAGTTCACTGCCTGTGAAAGGGAAAGGAATCAGCTGAGTTCAGTGCTAAAACAAAGCAGTAAAAACAGCTTCTTCTTCTGCCTTTCCCCTCGGAGAAACCTGGAAAATCACTATATAAACAAAACATTTCCCAAGATGTCTTGTTTTTAATGTTACCCCTTCTATGCACTGTTGAAAGTGATAAATGAAAGCTCGTACTGCTTTTCTGTGATGGAACATTTTCAGAGATATTTGATAGTACTCTTTGAATCTGTGCACTGTTGACTGTAGATCACTGCATATGTCTGTTCTGTTTAAAAGGTTCAATTTTAATTTGAAGTGTCTCCAGATAAATGCTGCAGCTTCTTGGGATGTCTTGAACTTTGGTGCACAAAAGCTTAGGACTGTCATGACTTGTTATTCTTTCCTGCGTAGATTGAATTGATAGACAGAGTGGATGACATCTACCGAAATACTTCCTGGGACAATGGGGCCTTCAAAGGTTATGGCATACAGATAGAGCAGGTTGGTATTCACTGAACTGTGCAAAAGGTTTCCAATTTAAACTGTAAGTACTCTTTAGGTGTCAGGGTTTCTGACTGTTTTGTCTAGATTATAGATTTAATCAAATCTTACTAACTGCAGCCAGCAGTGCTCGGAAATAGCATCTTACCAGAGGTGGTGTTACTGATTTGGCAGCATGTCTGTTTTCAGTTCCTTGCAGCTTTTGAGATGGAAGTTCTCACTTTCCATACATTATCTCAATTCAGAGGGGCTGTTCTTATTTATCAGACGTACCATTATGCGCATACTTCTATTGGTGGCTAGTGTTTAGCTAACAGAACATGAGTGTGCCTCAAATGTGTGAAAGAAACACAAATCCTGAATGACTTTAATGATTGCAGTTAAACATAATATCACGGTAGTGCAGAGTTAAAACATAGGAATTTGGCAGAGGACATTAAAAAAGAAGAGGAATCCATCTGCTCTGAGTGCTGCGAGAGCTGTCGTGTGGCACATGGGAACATCCATACTGTGAGCTAGCTGCCTCTCTAGGAGCAAGGAATGAGAGCTAATTGAGGGGCAGGAGGGAAGCATACTGCTCTAGTCTACTGGGAAAGCAGCAATCCTTTAAAGTATGCCTTAGTTAACAATAATTCTGTGGTGTTCAGCATCCATTAATTCTGCATGTAAGTCCTAGTTGTATTTGCTAGGGGTTTGTTTTTTATGTAGCATGCATCCTAAATCACAATATTTTGGTGAAGAGCATTGATGTTACTCTACAATGGCTTGTGTAATTGCTTGTGAATCTGACCAGTGTATCCTAACTAGCAGAAGCTGAAAGCTTAACAGTGGGAGCGTGCTGAATCTGAGTTTTTCTTCTTGCAGATCTGTTGAGACCTTTAGGGTTGCACTGAAAACTTTTCAGTAGTTATAAAATTGACCAAAATTCTTCTACGTTGTTGTCGCCCTTTTTGAAATGTAGATTATCATCCACAGTGAACCACAACATGTAGAACCTGGAGAAAAGCATTACAATATGGCAAAAAGTTATCCAGATGACAAGAAGGATGCCTGGGATGTGAAAATGCTGCTAGAGGTAGGTAGTAACCCTTGAATAATTGTACCTTTTGCAGGAATTTACTTGCACAGCTGTTCTGCAGTGGTGGATGAAACTCCTTCACTTCCTTTCTTGACATATAGATGTTAGACTAAGTCAAACTAGGAAATGTGTCCTGTAGCCCATGGCAAGAGGCTCCTTTGTATAATTATGGAGTGCACACCAACTGAGATTAATATGTAACTTGAGTCAGAAGGGCAGTCCTGGCTCTAAGACTGACTGCCTTCTGACCTTCACAAAATTAGTGCAGTTGGCTTTCCCCCCTATGTGAAAAGGGGGAAATGAACTGGCAAGTTACATAAATGAATGTGTTCAGTGTACGTGGGTAGTCATTTAAATTTATTCAGATTTTTAGGACAGATAATCATCTGCTTTTGCCTGACTTAACCAGATTTAGAAGGTGCATGGCTTATTAGATGAAAGTTATCTATAGATTTCTGGTATGCACAGTAAAACATTTTACAGAGAATATTCTTTTTTTTTTTCTCTTCAAAGCAATTTAGCTTTGATATTGCTGAGAAAGCAGCTCATGTGTGCCTTGCTCATCTCTTCACATACCAAGATTTTGATATGGGAACACTTGGACTGGCTTATGTTGGTTCTCCCAGACCTAACAGCCATGGTGGCATTTGTCCTAAAGGCAAGACTTCCTTTTCTTCCTTTCCAACTGTGACTTGAAAGCTACTTTTGTTGTTTCTATTTAATCCTCTTCTAGCTTTCATGGAGCATGACATGTTATTTGTATAGTCTCTAGTGGTTGTCTTTTGGATAGAATTGATGGTCATTTTCTTGGCTGGAGCTGGAAAAAGAGGGAAGGGGGAGGGAGTGGAGGGCAGTCACAAGGCTATCTGGAGTGAAGAAGCTTTGTGAAAGCCATTGCGGCCTGGCTAGACCAATTTCCACTCTGTGTGGGTGCATCTTGCCACAGTTCTGAAATGGCAGATGCTGTTGTCTTGGAAATTTCTTGTATTGTCCTCCTTTGCTGCAATACATGAGCTGTTTGTGCTGTGCTTGAAAGAATTCCCACTGGAGAAAACTGGCAGGAGGCTCAGTGGTGAGCCTGTGAGAACAACAAAGCTGTTCATTTTGTCAAACAAAGAATAGTTGCCTATCCACCTCCTAGAAAAGAAAAAAAAAACAACAAGAAAAACACTTGTCAATTTGTTTTGTTTCTATCTCATGTCTATAGCTTATCACAGTCCGATTGTAAAGAAAGACATCTATCTGAACAGTGGCTTAACCAGCACCAAGAACTATGGGAAAACCATCCTCACAAAGGTAAGACAGTATCCTCTGCAGAGAGTGAATGTTTGGTGTATGTACTTGTTTGTTGGTGATGTGTTTTTCTGGGGTGATGATGCTCTGTCAGCAGCAAGCTGCTGGCTTTCAGATGGAGTCAGATCCCTGGGGACAGGGATGTAGGTCACAGAACCCTTGTCACCATTTCTGTCCTGGTTGACAAAGGGGGTTAGGACTGAATGCAATCGAAGACTGAATTCACTGGGGAAAAGTAAGGGGGAAATGTAGCCATTGTCTAATAAGGACTGTCCAAAAGTTATCCAAGTACAAATAGGATTTTTATATGCAGAGATTAATTTAAATGTGTTTTATTGCCAGTAAACAAAAAATCATTCTTTATCAGGACAGGCAATATTATACAGCCAGGAGACTTACAGCAAGAATAAAATTAATCTGAAATAAGAACCTAATGTGTTTGCTATTGCATGTGTCCTCAGCATGCAGATGGAAGATAACATACGTAGGCTTGTTCTACGTGCAAGGTAAAGCAGTTCTAGTAGTGTAGGCAAAGTAGGAGGTCTAGTTTGGACCTTTTAATGAAATTCATCTTCCTGCTTTTTGTGTGTGCATGTGTCTTGAATAAGTAGTGCAGAAAACAGTGTAATAAGCAGGGGTGCTAATAATCATGTAAATTGATGCTGTCTGGATTTTTTTCATAGCTGATGAGACAATAAAGACATAAGGGCCTCAATATGAGCTCTGTCTCAGTTGAGAAGATAGCAGAGCAGCGTCTGCGTTCGCAGCTAGCAGATCTTTGCAGCAGAGTATATTTTTCTCCTGCTGACTTTTCAGCTGTGCTTTGCTGTAGCCTGATTATAAAGGGAATTCATAATTGATGTGTGGGCTAAAACTTGGCGCAGAAGCTGTCAAGAAGCTAGGAAAAAAAGACAGAGAAGCTTTGTGCTCGAGGGATGTTGACAAAGAGCTCTGGCTGTTGCCATGCTATTTGCATTCGTTGTTCAGTCTCCAAGCTGGAGCCCTGTCCTGGACGACAAAGGAAATTGAGTTTGACGTCGTCCCAGTAGGAGTCACAAAGCTTGGGCTGAGGCAGTGAGTACATACAGATTGTTTTCACAGGAAGACTTTTGCACAGCATCTGATCAGACTTAAAAAGAAAAAAAAAATTGCTTAAAACTTTCCCACAAATGAAATGCCATAAAGCACCGATGTGATCTCTGGGCAGTTCTCCTGCCCTGGCTCACCTGTTGGACATGCTTAGTACTGGACACCAGCAGCAGTGAGTGTTACCTCACCAAACTTCCTTCTCTCTGTCATGAAGCATCCAATCTCCTTGAGGTTAGCATATTTCTGTGCCGTTTTCTTTCTTTTGTCACCTTGTGAACTTGCCACCACCTACTGGCCGCAGCCATGCAGAGAGGTGCTGTGCCACCATGTGGAGCTGCATGGGATCCTCAGCCCAAGGAATCATCCTCTGCAGTGGAGATGTTAGAAATTCCTCCCTGTTGGGCTGCATTTGTAGATGTCTTTCTTAGCAGTCATGTAATATCAGAGCTTATTCAGTTCTCCTGATGTAACCGTTTATTTAGAAAAAATAATTCTAATGGCAAGATAAGCTTAAACAAGAGATTGACTAATTGTGGTAGCTGGTGCTTGTTTGGATTGGTTTTTGTGTTGAACTTTCATGCCTTCCAGCTGTTAAAAATCAGTTTTTGATATTTTGAGTATCTGCTTTACACTGAAAACAAAATTGAATGGTATTTTGGGCAGCACTTTGCCTTTAACAAGGCTTTAGCATTCTGACCTAGCCTGGAACTTGCCTTTGGATGCAAACCAGAATTGTACTTGCCTTTAGTTCCCTGCTTCTGTGATAATGGGGAAATGGCTTTTACATCTCAGTGTAGTGTAGAATTGCTGGTGACTTAGAAGTAGTTGGGATCTCCTGTCCTGTCCTGCTCAGAATGATTTCTTTCAGCACTGCTATTTTTTTTTAAACCTTCAACAAAGGAGGCTGACTTGGTTACAACGCATGAACTTGGCCATAACTTTGGAGCAGAGCACGATCCTGACAGTCTGCCAGAATGTGCCCCCACGGAAGACCAGGGAGGGAAATACGTTATGTATCCAATTGCTGTCAGTGGAGATCATGAAAACAATAAGGTATAGTTGCATAATTTTGCTTACATGTGCAAATCTTTGGTATGGTCAGTGACCTTTTACACAGGAAGGCTAGTTAATGATTCTTTCACCTTGAAGCATATGGGAATTTAATGGCTTAACCATAAAAAGAAAACACGACTTCTTGCGGTTGGATTCTCTGCAAGATGAGCTCATCTTTGCTTTCTGAGTTTCTCTGGAATTCATGATGTGTCCAGATGCTGTTTGTAATCAGTTGTTCTGGCTGTGGCCATTTTCCCATCTTAAAATTTTTCGGAGCCATCAAGATGGCAGCATGGAAAGAATAGATGTTTTCTAAGACACAAAATTTGGAGGTCTGAAGAGGTTGAGGCTGTCATAGATGTATTTGTTGACAGAAGGGTGCACTCCTCAGTGCTGCTCTTTCTCTTTATGATTCTCCAGATGTTCTCAAGCTGCAGCAAAAAATCCATCCATAGGACCATAGAAATCAAGGCCCAGGAGTGCTTCAAAGAGCGCAACAACAAAGTGTGTGGGAACTCCAGGGTGGACGAAGGGGAGGAATGCGATCCTGGCCTCTTGTACCAACAAGCTGATCCCTGCTGCTCTGCAGACTGCAAACTGAAAGATGGTGCCAAATGCAGGTAAGGGAAGGTGCACTGCAGCATCTCGTACGTGGGGGAGAGAATTTCTTTCTCCACCTTTCGTTGTGCTCATACTTCTTTAAAATACATAAATGAATGCTCAGTATTTCTTCCTTTCATTTTGATCTTTCCGCAGTGATCGGAACAGCCCCTGCTGTAAAGGCTGCCAGTTTGAAAGTGCCCAGAAAAAATGCCAAGAAGCCATAAATGCCACTTGTAAAGGAGAGTCTTTTTGCACGGGTAGGACAGAGCTCTGTGCTCACTCCATCAGCTAGCCAAGTGCTCCAGGCTCAATGTCCCGTTCCATCAGCTTCTGAGCTAGCGCCCTTTATTCATCCGGTACAACTAATCTTAGAAACCAGTTAAGCACCACAGAACTGCTCTATAATAAGTTCTGTTGTAATTCAGGAACCACTTGGTGATTTACTGCCCAGGAGAGCATGAAGAATGTTTATTTCTTCTTCCTTTAAGGAAAGGAGAGCAAAACAGGGCAGGTCACTGGGAAGGGCCAAGGATTAACTGGATCTTGCCATAGAAAAGGTGGAATTACAGCAGCTCTGCTTCACTTCCCCACTTGTTTACTACTTCTTTGTAATCTTTTCTGGAGGCAAGGGGATGGGTCAGAGCTATGCTGCTCTGCTGATGAGGCCTCTGGGGTCTGCTGTGTGCTTATTGCTCTCTGGAGTGCAGCAATGCCCTTTGCTCTAACACTGTCCTCCTTCCCTGTTGCCCCCTATCTGCAGGAAACAGCAGCGAGTGCCCTCCTCCTGGGAATGCTCCAGACGACACAATCTGTGTGGACATGGGAAAGTGCAAGGACGGCGAGTGCATCCCTTTCTGCGAGAGGGAGAAGAACCTCCGCTCGTGTGCCTGCAATGGTGGGTGGTGTGGGACTGGACTGAGAGGTGTTGCCTTAGCCCTGACCCCAGGTAGCGCTGGTCTAATCTGCTGGAGAACTTTTTTAGGTGTAGTATTTTCTGTTTAGACTCCAGTGATCAACTCTGTGATCGTTATGGGTCTCTTCCAGCTTTGGATATTCTGTGGAAAGAAATGTAAATGTTCTTTTGTCTTCTGGTGGGCTTGGTTGAAGACATTAAGATGAGACTTAGGGTCTGCATCCTAGGTAACGGAGGGGGCATCCCCACCATCTTCTTCCTCTGCTCTAGACAACCAGAAGGTGAAAGTCTGGCTGTTCTGACAGTGAGCAGATGCCAAACAGCCTCTGGACCAAACGTGACCTCCAAAAAGTGAATGAAAAGAGATTTTAGAAGCCAAAGTGCCTTGAGAACATGGAATCCTTGAGTCCTGCTACTACATACCTGCCTGTCCTGCCTTTGTATCAATGAGCTACAGTACTTGCTTGATCTCCATCTTATCTCCCAAGTGTGGTAGAGCAGCTGGGAAGAGGGGGAAGACTCCACAGGGGATGCCCAGGGACGTATTGTGAGCCCCCCCATTTGAGACAGAGGATATAGGTGAGGAGAAGGGTTCCTGGAGGGCTTGAAACCCAAGAAGTATTTAAATCCATTTTGGATGGTTGCATTTGGAACTTCTTCACTTGCCTATTGATTGCTGCAGCCTAGGGATATCAGCCTGCAGAGCTTGGTCCCACTGTGTCCCCCAGTACATTAAATTGGGCATTTGTTTGAGTGTCAGGTTTGGTCATGGGATTGCACAGTCCTGCCTTACCAGTGGAAAGCTGAGCAGCAGCAGGGTCGGCTGGGGGACATGCGGGGTTGTGCATGTTTCTGACTTTGGGTTGCAGGGGCTGATGGGGCTGTGCTGCTTTATTGCAGAAACGGATAACTCCTGCAAGGTGTGCTGCCGGGACGAGCAGGATCGGTGCACGCCGTACGTCGATGCCAACGACCAGTTCCTGTTTCTACGCAAGGGGAAGCCTTGTACTGTGGGCTTCTGTGACACAAATGTGAGTGTTCTTGGGTGCCAGTGCACTGCGCAGCCTGCTTTTGTAGCTGGATGGAGAGAAGGCAAAGCTCTGGCTCCCAGGCCTGGGTGCAGTGAAACCCAGGAGGGCAGTGGGTCCCCTCTAGCCCGGGACACCTGGTGCTGTGGATGTGCTGGCAGAGGAGGTACAGCTGCCTTCAGCTCCCAGGGGCTGACAGTAAAGCTGAGGAAGTAGAAAGTGGTTCGCAAAAGATCAGGATCTGGACTCATTTGCCTCTCCATAATGTAAATGTTGCAAGGTATCTGAGACTGCAGATAGAATTTAGCTCTATAAATTGCTGTGCAGGGTGAAGCTGTTCCTTCTGCCACTGCTTACAGCCCCTTCTAGCTGCTCCTGCACATCAGCAGCTGGCAGTTTTTGCACAGGAAGTGACCAAACACTTCCACAAGCTGAGCTGGGTTAGCAGCACTGTTTCAGCTGCCCACATATTAGCCCAGTTAATCCTGACTGAAATCAGCTAGGTCAGGGAGCAAGCTCATGAAGATCTGGTGAGCAGTGAGCCTTTGCTTCTAGCACAGCGGTGACTACAGCTACATGGCCAGCGTGTAGTCTGCATGCCTGGCAAAGAGGGCTGGACTTTCTGTTGGCAGAAGTGAATAGTGGGAGGCATACCTCAGTCCTGCTGCAGAATGGAAAGGGTAGCAATGCTTTACTGTGTTAAACCAGCACAGACCTGGAAGCCAATCTGTAAGCATGGGGTCCTGAGAGCTGTGGCCTCCTTGGGCAATGGGAACTGAGGCTTCCAGTGCATCAACCTCTCCAGAAACTTTGGTTTTGTGTCCCCTGTGATGTTGTTGAAACGCTTTTTGCATGTTTCAATAATTACGACTGGATCTGTTCCAGTCAGCAATGGGGTTGAAACTTGGTCAAAAATAAAGGCAGTAAAAGTAGAGCGGTGATGCTGGGGTGAGTTTAAATCCATTCACAGTGTGTCTGTGTTTTCTCTGTAGTTTTGATTTCAGAATGATCTCTGCATCTTTTTCCCTCTCCAAGAAAGAAGTAGTTAATGTTTACATAGTCTAAGATCATTTTGTAAATAGATGCTTGCTTTTACAGGGCAAATGTGAGAAGCAAGTACAGGATGTGATTGAACGATTTTGGGACTTCATAGACCAGCTTAGCATCAACACCTTTGGTGAGATTACATAACCATGTCCTGTGGTTCATTTTATTTCTCGGTGTGAACTAAGGGTTTGACAGCACTGATCTTACCTTGTAAGGCAAGGAATGGGATTATTTTGCATTTTTCCACTCTGTTATTTCCTACTCTATTATTTCCTAGTCATCTTCCAAGCTTGTAA
Organism: Tragopan temminckii; assembly: GCA_028571105.1. Lineage (NCBI taxonomy): Eukaryota > Metazoa > Chordata > Aves > Galliformes > Phasianidae > Tragopan > Tragopan temminckii. Next base: position 77,714,089 of record JAOWBP010001760.1, on the reverse strand, counting down.
AAGGCGTGATAGCTATTCCAGAAAGCTTCTTGTCTGAAAACCAGTAAGTAGGTCAATTAGAAAAAAGGAAATAACAGTTCCTTAGAGTTCAGCTAGATTCAGCATGGTATAGTTAAAGTAGGCCTCTCAGTGGGATTTAAATGCCAACGGACTGGGAAGAGAACACTTCATTTCTCTCATTTAATAAAGCCCCCTCCAGCAGTGTGCCTGTTATGAGTCACAGGCTGGTGATGGAGAGGTCCTTACCCCCTGTATGCAGCCAACAGGCAGCACCTCCCAGGGCAGCTGCTCTCCTTCTGTTACTGTTGCCTTGAAGACAATGTTAATGAGCAGGTGCTTGTGTAACAGTGGGGTAACAGTGCATGTGTTTGTGGTAATGTGTGCATACACAGGGCAGTCTACATTGACCTTCAAGGTCAGGCTGGATGGGACTCTGAGCACCTGGTGGAGCTGTAGGTGTCCCTGTTCATTGCAGGGGAGTTGGACTAGATGGCCTTTAAGGGTCCCTTCCAACTCAAACGATTCTCTGATTGTATGACGTGTGTTTGGGGCTTTCAAACCTAAGGGCTAAAGTTAAAAATAAAAAATACTGTGTAGATGATTATTAAAGCCATTCAGTCTGCTCAAGTAGAGGCACTCTGCATCTCTGCCCAAAAATGAACGTGTTGTGGAGTGTTGTAGTTGTACCATCAGAACTTGGTGACAGATGCACAGCGTGTCCTGTAATTGTGAGGAACCCTGGCTAAGGGCAGCTTGCTCCCAGTCTGCTCACATTGAACATTACGGCCTGTCAGCATCCCTTGTCAGAGATGATGTTACTGTTGACAATGTTACTAAATCGCATCAAATCTTTTAAAATGTATAATTCCTCTTAGGTTGGCCTAGTTCTGCACCCCGTGTTTATCTGAGAAATTCTGCAGTGGCAGCAGAACAGGGACTTGTGTGTAGGCATGAAGCTGTACTTGGTAGGTTACTAATGGGTTTGAATCGATTCGCAGGGAAGTTCCTGGCTGATAACATAGTGGGCTCTGTGCTTGTCTTCTCCTTGCTGTTTTGGATTCCTCTCAGCATCCTTGTGCACTGTGTGGTGAGTTGGCTGGAGATGACTGCTCTGTTGAACGGAGCTGGAGGAGAAACTCTTTGTGTACTGTCTGTGGGAGGTGGTGGTGGGGAGATTTTAGCAAACCCCAAAGGGAGAATCCAGCGTGTGTCCCTTCAGTAGGCAAAGCTCCTCCTGAGCTCTGCCAGGCTCTAGCAACCCCAGTGCTCCCGTGGCTGTTCTGGAGATGTTCCTGTTCTTTCCTGGGCAGATTTTCTTCTTCTTCCTTCCAAATTCTGCTCAAGTATAGTTTTAACAATTCCCATTAGAGTCAGAGTTTTCTGCAGCCCTCTTAAAACCTTTGTTTTGGGGGGAGACCCAGAGCAGGAAGTGATCTTGGTTCAGATGGGGTAGAGAGAGTCGACAGCAGCCAAGCACATGGCGTGGGGTGGGAGCAGGAATTGCTGTGCCCACGAGCACACTGGGGACTTTGGGAAGGGCGAAAAACAGCCCCACCGCCGCCGTGTCCCTGCAGGGCAACTGGGACAGGGACCTTGCTTGCAACTGGGAAATTTCTTTTGTGTGTGTTTTGATTTACTTTTGGTTTGTTTTTCATTAGGACAAGAAATTGGACAAGCAATATGAGGAGAACAACAAGTCTCTGTTCTGTGCCAGTGTAAGTTTGTGTCTGAGTATGGCCAGCCTGAAAGCCATCCAGTGTGTGTTGTAGATCTGAACCTAAGGTTTCTGTACGGTATTTTGGCAAAGCAGTGACAATGGACGGACCTGGAGTCCCATGCCTTGACCTATGGATTGATGAATCCATTTGAGAGAACCTTTTTCTACTGAGCTGGTGCTTGACATATCAAGCCCTGCAGCTTGACCAGTCCACTTCTTCCTTTCTGTGTGAGCTGTGTGCTCACAGTGCTGGCAGGGCAGTTAGCTCACTCCAGCCGCAGTGCCTGAGGCAGGAAGTTGCTCTGCTGCAGCAGCAGGCACTGTGTTATGGGGTGTTTGTGGCTCCAGCCACAGAACAGCTGTTCCCAGCCACGTGGTGTCAGCAAAGCACGGGGCTCAGCAGGGCAATGCTGCAGAGAAATCTCTGCAAAGTGAGGTGGCTTCGCTGCAGAATGGTGGTTTGCAGGAGGCCAGATGTGCTGAGCTTTCCACTTGCTTATGGGAGAGTCAGCCCCACGGCGCAGGACCTGTTGGTTCTGAGGTGATGGCACATCTCACATTGTAGGTATTGATTTGAGGATAGCTAAATCTTACAGTCCAGCTCAGAGTGTCTTCTGACAGATTTTTGGGTGTCCTATCCTGTGCTTTGATACCCCAGTTTTTATTAATAACTGAAACACTGTTAAGGAAATGTCATTTGTGTAGTGAGAGGAGAAAAGAAGCCTTGCACAGCTCCTTTGCCTCTGAGGGAAGCAAACCAGAGTCAGACTTGGAGGCAGATTGCCTCTGTGCTCTGCTTGGACGTAGCTGAAGGTGATGGTAGCTGGATCCTCTGTAACTGCTCTCCCGTGCCATAGAAAAGTCTCCTCGGATGTTGCTGCTCAGATTCAAAAGCAGATGCAGCCATGGAGTGCAGCTGTCTTTAGTGGACTCCTTGCAGCAGTAGCAGTGTTGTAAGAGAAATCTGGGATCCCTTGGGTCCGCTGCATACTGAGCAGTTCAGAAATGCAGTAGTTCGTGTATAAACGTCTCGTCCTGCTGCTCATGTCATTCCTTTGTCTGTTCTCCTTCCCCTGCCCATTGTTGGCATTTGCTAACGTCTGTAGGGATTTTTCATGCCTGGAAACCCCTGGATATTTTCCAAACCATGCTCAAATAGAAACAGAAATCAATACAATTTAACACATCCCTCCTTCCCACCAGGGAAGAGGGGAAGAAGGGTGGCTTTCAGGCCAGCAGAGGCACAGCTGCTCAGCCCAAGGCGCCTTTAGCCAGTTCTCCTTGCTACCAGCACCCAAAGCGAGTGCTGAGTGAGAACCCGGTTGCCTCCCCCACTGACGTGGCCACTCGTGTCTTGCAGAACGTGGAGGTGCCCAGCAGCCTGGACTCGGCCTCTGTGCGCATCGTGAAGCCCTTCCCCACAGCACAGCCCACCAGCCGGCACCAACCCCTGCAGCCCATCGTGGCTGCGCCTGCGGCCGCTGCTGCTCCCAAGCAGGACCACCAAAGAATGGACACAATTCAGGAGGACCCCAGCACCGACTCTCATATTGACGAGGACGGGTTTGAGAAGGACCCTTTCCCAAATAGCAGCTCGGCTGCCAAATCTTTTGAGGACTTGACAGAGCATCCTGTCACCAGGAGTGAGAAAGCGTCGTCTTTTAAACTGCAACGTCAGAACCGAGTGGACAGCAAGGAGACGGAGTGCTGATGTCCCGCTGCCTCCCACTGTGCGGCTCCCGCCTGCAAAAGTTCCTCTGGATCTAAAACCATTTCATTTCTATAAATACAGATATATGTATATATATTTTTGTGAGGGAGTGGGAGAAATAAGGAAGCGACCTACTGCAGATGCTGGTCATGTGTATGACCTTCCTTAAACTACATTTATTAGAGCATTATATCTTTTAAAAATCGGAAATCCAAATGGAGACAGGCTTGGTTTTGAAGCTCATTGGATTTTTCTACTTTCTCGACCTCTAACATTTCCTTCAACCTGTGGTGCAGAACAAAATATCCTCTTGGATATCACATTGTGTGTATATCTGCCTTTTGTAACGTCATATTTTGCAGTCTGGTGGCACTGATAGATGAAATTAAGGGGCTTTGCCAGCAAAGCAAATACTCCACGGTGTGTTCCATGTGGAGCAGATCCTATGAGGTACAGGTAAGCCAAAGTGTAAGCATTACACGTACCTGGAGAACAGAAGGGAACAGTTAAAATACACTTAGTTGGCGTATAATGTGGAGATGCATATCAGCATCAAGAAGTCTGTGAGAAAGCTTCTCAATAAATAGAAGAGTTGTGCAGAGGCTGTTGAACCCTCCTCAGTGCATGGAGATGCCCCTCCAGCTGTGAAGCTGCCATGTCCCTGTGTTTTCACTGCAGGAAAATGTTCCCTCTGGGAGTTTCCCCACTGCAGTGAGGTGTGTGGGGTGCAGGGGGCAGGGCAGGGAAGGGAAAGAAGCAGAGAAATCACGTATACGGATGAGAGCTGTTTGAACCACTTATGGACGTTTCAGTGCAGAAATGTTTCTCTGATGATTTTTCTGTTGATTATTAAGAAGGTAACGCTACTGTTGAGCTATTCGAAGGGCTGAGCCTGGGAAGCTCTTAAAAATAACTGAAAGAGTCCTGCACTCCACGCAGGGGAGCAGTTGTTATTTAAAACAGTTGTGAATTTGAACAATGAAAAAGCAAGCTTTGTTAGACTTACAGGGCCTGTGCTGTGCTAGGGAGGAGATGTTGTGAACTCCAATTTCCATACTGCTAATACAGTGTGATGTTAACAGCTGGTAACTCGTTGCTGTCCTTCAGTTGGAGCTCTGTAACATGGGCTGTGTGGGCCGGGAGCGGTGCCATAGCCTGAGTTCAGCCTGGTCTCAGGTGGACTGACAGGGTGAGTCACAGAGCAGCTATCGTGGAAGCAGAGCGTCTTATTCCGCCTGTTTTCTCCCCTAGGAATGCATTATTAAAGCTGACATGGTGTGTGAATGACCTGGAACCATTTTACCTGTTACAAGCCTGCATTCAGCCACCAGGGAGACAGAGCTGGGGCAAGCCTTGGTGTTCTTAAATGCGATGGAAAGGAAGCAAACCTGTGATGAGAGGAGCGTGAGTGCCGCTCTGCCTTCCCCACCCAAATATTTGTTACACTGATACTTGAATGCGTGCCTTAGGGTATTCTATCTAATAGCCCTTCTTTTATATACCGGTTTTGGTTTGGTTGTTTTGTTGGTTTTGTGTTGTTTTGGTTTTTGTTTTTTTTTTGATTCAGTGCAAAGTACGTGTGTGAGGAGTTAATTTAATTCCCAGTACAGTAAAAGCTTTTTATATTAAAATCAATTAAACAAAACCTGTGTCTATGCAGTCCTTTTGGAAAAGACATCAACTGCAGCTGAAAGCCTGGGAGGTAGGGGGGCAACCAGGGGGCAGAACTCTGCCCTCCCACACCCCGTCCTCTGCTCTAACCCCTATTCCAGACACTGCTGCACACACACGCACTGTTTGTTGTCAGCAGCTGCAGCAGTAAGGTGACAGCTTTCATCCAGTGTCGTTTTCACCCCTTGGCCAATCTTTATTGGAAGAAACGATTACAGAGCAGACAGTCCAATCTTCATCACCATCAGCAGGGGTGCAGAGGTACAACGCAGCTGTACGTGCGCTCACTCCATCAGGCAGGCTGGGCTTCACTGCTGTAGGACACCTCACAGCAGGCTCACCTCAGGGTTCTGGGGGTCCACATCCCGCCAGTAAGGAAGCAATGAAGGGAGAGCTGAGAGTCTTTTTTCCAGGTGTGACCAGAGTTGTTCCACTAGAAAGTTATTCCCTTCCATTGATAAGTGAAGCCCGTCAGACAAATAGCACGAAAAATCCTACAGGGGAAGCAAAAGCCAAGTGTTATTGTACTGCTAGCTGCAATGAGTGATTTTTCAGTAAGTCATTCAAAACTTGTTGGTATACAGGGCTAGTATTAACTGGGGAGGTTGGTGGCCCTGCATGTGGCAGGGGGGTTGGAGATTCATGATCCTTGTGGTCCCTTCCAACCCTGGCCATTCTGTGATTCTGTGCTAGGGCAGCCCTTGGTATTAAAACATTAAGAGAATGCTTTGGCAGCCAAAGTCACTGCCTTCATACAGAAATGACTGCGTGATGAGTGAGTGGTGCAAGCAAACTGCTGAGTGAGTCTTCTGCACCACGGAGTACTGCACCGTTGGCTGATCTGCTGCACTCAGCAGTGCAGGACAGAGAAAAGGTTCAGTGTGAACAGCTTATGGAAGAAAGCTACCATTACTGACACTTGGACATGCTTGGGCATTCACTCAACAGCATGAGGAAGGTGCCTGTGCACCTGTGAGCTCAGCCCAGCACAGTGTTGCAGGTGGGACCAGTTGCTTCCTGAAGCCCATTCCAAACTATTCCATGAGTCGCAGCAAGGACACCGTTGTGTACCTGCAGTGCACCTGGGGATATCTGCTAGCCACAGGTGATGCTCAGTTCATATTAAGGAGCGTGTCATGTGGCCCGGTGTGAAGCACTCAAGTATTTTGCTCCTTTTGGAGATTATTGTTCCAGTGATAATGCAGCACTGCTATTGGTTCCTCTATGTAGAATTATGCATTTCATTATTGATGACAGTTCCAAAGCCCACCTCGTGCTACCGTACCTCATCTTTCTGCATCAGCGTCCACAGGTCGAGCACATCAGTCCCACAGTCCCTCGCCACTCGAACGCAGGCCTGTGCATATTCCCCAGTGGTGGCATTGCGGCGATTCAGCTTGTCACCTGTCAGACATGCAGGGACATTCAGCAGTCAGAAATGATGCAGCTCACTCTATGAAATCAGCAGACATCACCCATTACAAACTACATGGGAATCATCTCAATCCAAGTAGCTGGAAACTACTTTCTTGACAGCAGGAAAGAGCCATTATGATTTCTGACAAGATTCTGAATTAAGCATATAAATACGTACCCAGAAGGGTACCCCAAAAGCTCTGGGGTTAAAAAGCAAAAATTCTGCCCACATGTAGCATTCCTTTACCTTTGGCAAGGCACTCCTTTTCCCAAGCTGATTCCTGAAGAGGGGGTGGCGTTATCAAAATAATCCTGTCCTCAGTGATGTCCACGGACTTCAGGTAGTGCACCATGCTTGTCAGGTTGGCAGCGTATTCCTCCAAAGGAACATGCTGCTTAGGGTTCACATCTGCAAGGGGTCAGAGGAAACACATCAGTGGTGTGAGATGGAGCTGCTTACAGACGTACCACACAATGACTACAGTGCTTTGTACAACCGCCATCTCATTTTCAGTTCATTTTCAGTGTCCGACCACATAATCACCTAAAACTTCATCCAAAACAAAAGCTAAGAAAAATTTGGCAACACCCGTGGACTTCCCAGCCAGTCCTTCACACACTGATCTTACCTTCTGATGAGACTCGCCCTGCATGTTAATCTTGCTTATCTTAACGAGAATCCAAAGGCTGTCTGCCTCCATTCCCTCAGCTAACAAAGATCCATCAGATTGCTTCAAAGGCAGAAAATTCCACTAGGTGCCCAACTCTAAGTGCTGGATACATGATTCATTATTGAGTGCCTCAAAGTTTACTGTCATTATTGAACACTTATCTCTTGGTCAGCGAGAAAGAGAAGGCAGCAGTTTAAATACAAATATGACAATTGAAAACAATCCACTGTAAAAAAGAGCAACTGTTTCAAAGAGAAGGAGGGAAGGCCTGTGCAATGTTCCGCCTTTCTGCTAACTGTAGAACTGCCTTAAGAGAAAAGGTCACGGGAAAAAATGGAAGCTACCATACCTTTCAAAGCACTGTCATTAGCTCCAAAGAAAATAGTAACAGCAACAGTACTCTCAGCAGCAGCACTTTTACCGATCAGCCTTGGAAGGATGAGGTTAGCCCATCTGGTGTTGTACCCTGAGAACCCACGGTTTACAACATCACATTTTCTGAAACAGACACAATAACAAAACTGCTCAACCCTTCTGAGCAAGACCTGCGAAGTTCCGACCCGTTCCGTCAGGGTGTCTTGAGGCGTCTTTGCCACTCTTAGAATCAGTGAGATTTCATGGGGCTTTCTAACACAATTCTAACTTTACGCTTTAGAATTGCATAGGATCACAGGATGGTTGGGTTGGAAGGGACCTCCCAGCCCGCCCAACCCCTGCCATGGGCTGGCTGCCCACCAGCTCAGGCTGCCCAGGGCCCACCCAACCCGGCTTTGAGTGCCGGTGGGGATGGGGCACCCACAGCTGTCTGGGCAGCCGTGGCAGGGCCTCACCGCCCTCTGAGCAAAGCATTTCCCCCTGGCGGCCAACAGGAACGCATCCGGGCAGCTCTGGATATCCCCAGAGAGCGAGACACACTGCGGGCAGCCCGTCCCAGCGCTCCGCCACCTCACAGCGAAGCCACACGCCTCTTCGGCTACACTCGTGGGATCTTTGCTCTTACCTGACCAGTCTGCCAGCGAGCGACGCTCCCCAGCCGCCCTCCTGGAAGGAGAACTAAGGCACGGCACAGGGTTAGCAGCCCGGCACGGCCCGCCCCAGCAGTGCCCGCAGCCGGGGGCACACGGACGGCCCCGCGGGTTGCGGGCTTAGACACAAACCTCCCCGTAAGAACCACCCCCTCCCTTCGGCCGAGCCGCTTCTGCCAGCCCCCCGCCCCGTAAAGAACGACAAACCCCGGAGCGAAGGGCAGCGCCGCGCAGCCGCTACCTCAGTGATGGAGTCCCCGAACAGCACCACGCGCGGCCACCGCAGCGCCCGCCCCCGAGCCGCCACCGCCTCTGCCAGCGCCATGGCGGCCGGACGTCCGCCTCCCACGGCGGGAGGAGGAGGAGGAGGGCGGGGCCGCGAGGGGCTGCTTCGCTCTTGAGAGGGCGGCCGAAGGTGCGCGCTGCCTGTGGCGGAGCCTCGCGGGCTGTGCTGGGGCGGCGGGAAGGCAGCGGGCGGGAACGGGGCCGATAGACGCCCCATCCACCGGGACCGTTAATATTACCGCATGTAGCTTTTTCAAAGAGAGAGCTCTTCTGCGATACGATGAAATCGCCACCTTAGAAAGACGTCACGCTCGTGTTTAGCGAGGCGGGGATATGCCGAGCAGGGAGAACAGACGCACAGAGCTTCTCTAACAGCGCCAGCAGTGCCGGCTGTCAGCGCTGCGGGTAACGACAGGGCGAGGGGAAGTGGCTTTAAACTGGAAGAGAGTAGATTTAGACTAGGAATCTCTTCAGGGAGAAATTCATTACTGTGAGGGTGGTGGGACAGGTCGCCCAGTGAGGCTGCGGATGTCCCGTCCTGGGAGCATTGGAGGCCAGGCTGGATGGGGCTGTGAGCACCTGGTCTGTGGGAGGTGTGCCTGCCTATAGCACGGGGTTGGAACAGGATGATCTTAAAGGTCCCTTCCAATCCAAACCATTCTGTGATTCTATGTCACAAGCTGGGAAAGGAAAAAAACAGAGGTTGCATACCAGAGAAATCGTGTTCTTTCAGCAGGATTCGCTGCCAGACATCCACCTCCCCTACCTCAAGAGGATCACACTTTATTTTGATCTCCGTGCACAAATGCAGATGACATAGGTGAGGCTGCCCACCCATTCTTTGAACTTTGTTTCTCACTCATATAATGCATTTGACTTGCTGATGAAAAAGTTTATTTACTTTAAAAAAACAGTCCAAATAAATTTGAACGTTTAAAGCTTTCCGTACGTGTCCTAGATATCTACAGAGGTCAGCAGTATACTGGGCTGAGGGCATCGTAGAGCCTCTGTGCAGCCAGTTCCACCATTTCACGCAGGGATTCGTCATCTTCACTTCCTGGCTCACAGTCAGCTGTCTGAGAACAAAAAAAGTACATGAGAACAATTAGCACTTCAGATTCTTCTTCAGAATGCCAGGAATGTTTGTGTGTAAGGGGAAAAGAAAGAGCAGTCACGCAAATTACATCTACAGTTAGCAAGAGCTTTCAGCTGCAATTTCTGTTCTTAAACGGTCCACCACCGTGTGGAATTGTTCAGTGAAGACTCGCGTACACCTTGCTAAGGACGATGAAAAGTAACATCATGTTTGATCAGTTCTTTGCTTCATACTATTGATTGCAATTGATTCAAAATCAAATAAAAACACACAATGTCAGTCCTCAGAGATGTAATTTCCTAACTGAATTAAGCTGCACTGCATTAGGTTAACACTGTAAATGGATTCGCATGGAGATACCATCACCAATACTCAGCAAGTCTCCACACCGATGTTCCTGCACTCTACTGGACACAGTACAGACAGATAAATAACTACAAGTGCTTCACTGTACATACCCGAGTTTCCAGTGAAAGGTTTGCAGTCTTGCCATCTACTGTGACACACAGAATAGAGCCTTCTTTTGAACTTACACAGTCTTCTCCGAACATATCCCTGAAACAAAGGTTGACTCACATAAGGTAGCTGCCAAACAGCAAACTTACACTTCCTTTCCATTAATCTTAGGCTTCCAAAGGCACTTTGTGTCAGTAGAGTATCTATCTCCTTTCAGAAACCATTATTTATCCCATTGAGATGTAACTAATAGGTCACAATCTAAATTAAGGGAGCAGTGTCACATAAGAGTAAGAATTTTACCAAAACAAGTCTCATAAATAAAGCAATGGATTCCTCTAATTTCCAAGAGGTAAGAGGTCTGCCTGAGTAACAGAGCAAACACCAGAGTAAGTTTCAGAGAGACAGTCCAAAATGTTTTCCTGTAAGAATTCACAGTGTAATTTTGGGAGAGAAGGAACAACTCCATTGATGGATGAAGTAACTGGGCCCCGGATTTGAAGTCTCAATGATACTGAGAGCTTTTTCAGGGTACTTCCATCTTTACTTAACTCCAGGCCTACACAGAAATGTTAATTTGTACTGATTATTTTAAATTAACTCTACTTTTAAATGGTATTGTAATAAAATTACTCTATTTACATGATTAATGGTGATCGTTTTCATTTAGAAAAATATATGCCGACTTACTGAAGCATCATTTCCATTCTCTTGCGATACTCTTCCATGTCTACTTTTGTGGAAACTTTCTGCACTGCAGCTGGAAAGAAAAAGCCATTTTACTTTCATATACTTAAAAGTGGAAGAAATCCTCATGACTTGTTTATAATCCTTCTATTTTCTTTAGTTGTAGTGAAGGACTGCATCACAGAGTGTAGGAGCATACAGAGGACGCAAGTAGAACTGAACACCAAACGTGAGTAATAATAATAAGCAGTGACACTCCTGGAACGTGCTCCAACAAATGGAGGTTGGAAATGCTGATACCGTTTTTAGACTTTGTGTTCAAAATCATTAGGTAGCTTAAAACAAACGCTTTCCTTTCGGAAATGAGGGAAGAATACAAGATATTTAAGTTGTATCACCTGTATTTTTGGTTAGTTTCCACAAATCAGAGCATAAGCACATGGCTAGAAGAGCTGATGAGAAGATAGATACTGAAAATATCACAACCAAGAGAACTGTATGACCTTTATCCAAATATAACGACAGAACTGCTGTGTGAATTTACAAACTTGGGAGAGAGAATTTCTAACAAAATTGTTGAGTCAGGTGTGAGACTAAACAGCTAAGGAACAGTGACTGCTATTTTATATGTAATTATTGGGGGAATGGTTTTAAACTAAGACGGGGGAAACTTATGTTAGATATTAGGAGGAAGTTTTTCACACAGAGGGTGGTGACGCACTGGAACAGGTTGCCCAAGGAGGTTGTG
>JAOWBP010001760.1:77671377-77685817 GCA_028571105.1 Tragopan temminckii | reverse complement strand
TGGGCAACCTGTTCCAGTGCGTCACCACCCTTTAATAATAATAAGTAGTCTTGGCACAGAGTTTGCAACAGGGCCTGTAAAGCATTTCTTTTTCTCTTCCATCACATATAGAATAGAATCACCAAGGTTGGAAAAGACCTTTAAGGTTATGCAGTCCAACCTATCACCTATATTCCCCACTAAACCATGTTGCTCAGTACAACCTGACCACTCTTTTGGAGAAGAATTTTTCCCTAATATCCAACCTGATGCAGCAGAAACTTCATTTTCAGTGCATAGTGTCATGAGATTGCGTCTTAAGCACAATTTAGAAAAAAATCTCTCTAAATATCTAGAATAGATCAGACAGGAAACAAAAAACAAACAAACAAACAAAAAAGAACCATGATGCTTGAGCCATTCTCCAGGTGCCAGAGAAGCCACTGCTGAGATAAGTGGGAGTGATGGTGATCAGCTGGTGATCAGCTGAGTCACGACACAGCAGAGTTTCAGAGCAAGACCTTCATACTAAGAGACTGACATCTTCCAGTAATTTATGTTTCTGCTCCAGAAGCTTTTCTAATTAGTTACACACTAGTGGAGCTCCGAGTTAAATTACATTTCAGAAGAGATACCACATTCAAAGTTCTTGTTAACCAAACAATCATTAATATCCCACAACACGCTACAAAGCCAGCAGCATGAGAAAGCAACCTGAGAAGTCATTCTTCTCAGGCCTAGTCTTAGCCGACAAGCCCAACATAACCTCTGTGATTAACAGAGTTTAGTTTTCCTTCTTTTTCAAACATTGTTTCGCCAAACAGAAGATATCTATCTTTTGGTATCCTTAATGGTCACTTCAGACTAGTTTAAATGTAATCATGTAAGATGTTATGGGGTAGCAGGAGAAAATTTAAAAAGATACTGAACAAAGTTATGGCAAGGAACCATCGGCTTGTATTCTGGTTTGAAAAAGTAGAAATCTCAGAAAAGACCTGCACCTTTTCCTACGATACTTCATTCCATCGTGCTTTCCAAGAGTCCACCACGCATGGACCCACAAAGCACTGGGAGCAGTTTTCCAGCGTTCGTTCCAAAACAACGTGATACTTCATTCTACATCAGAATACACTGAGGTGAAGGACAGCCAAATGTAGGTGAAATAGAAGCCAGCAGAATACAAACTTCTGTTTTCAGAATGCTCCCAAGCTTTGGACTCAAATCTGGACTTCCCAAGCTGCCTCTGCCAAAAGGAGAACACGGCAGAGTTCATGAGAATCCAGAAGAACTGTAGGAGCACCTTCCCCTGAATGCAGCACTCTTCAGTGCTGACAAGCATGTTCAGGGTGACAAAGGTTTGGTAGATGTCCTTCTGACCTACGCATGGTCCTGGAAAAGGAAATGCACCCTTTTTAAATTAAAAACCACAAAGCTTTGTCAATTTTCTATTCTCCACCTTTATACACAACCTTTATAAGAGTTTTTATTGTATGTGCTTATGCAGGATTGGGAAGTTTAAAAAGAGAGTTTAAAAGTACATACTTTTTGCTCTTAAAAAAAAAAAAAACACTGAAAAATTCAGTAAAGTTTCTAGGATGACTTTTTAAAGAGAAGGGCTATAAAAAGCAGTTATGACCTCTATTATGACAAAAATGAAAAACATAATAAAATAGAGGCATAGTTTTGCTTTGGGTTACAATCTCATTTCCCCAATGGCTTTTGCTCTCCTTTTCTCACCATCTGTTTTTTCTGTCCTCTCTGAAGAAAGAAAAGATCACCATTGCTATTCATAGCTTGATTAAGCCAGTAAATTACAGTGTGCCATGGGACACAGACAGCTTTACACCAGCCTGGGGAGAACTTGTGACTATATCATGCCTCAGCAAGGTTCAGCGGTGTTTTGTGCACATCTGCACGCTGGGGTATTTGTGGTGGGGATGGTTATTAAATACGCTATGGAAAGGAGACAGTGCCATGATGGTTCCTCGTTCCCGTATGCCTGCGCATTATCCTTAAAGCCTGTAGGTAGCAGGGAAAAGCTTTGCACCTGCAGTGCCAAAGTCTTTGGTTCGGGTGTCAATTCTGCAAGCACAGCAGATGTGCTCTGACCAGAGCTGAGATGTAACTGAGACTCTGTGAGGATTCATTTTAGTACAGAGAATTCAAGCCCAGTCCTGTTTCAGTGGTATGACTCTGGCTTAAAGGGATGCATTTTGCAGTGACGGAGGGATTGAGTGTTATAATCAAAAGAAAAACACTGAAATGAATTTTTAAGTGATTCTTTGCAATAAGGATGGCAAGTGGAGAATTAGGGATGAGTCACATTCTTTTCCAGTTTATTGATATACTTCATCATAAGACTCTATTTTTTAAACAGCACAGTTACTACTTGAGGAGAGTGATTTAATTGTGATTGAAAATTGTCCACCTGCTTGTCTTCTAAAGTCATTAAAAGTATTCATTATGATCTTGTTCTAGTTGTTTTCCTGGTTTTAAATATAAAAACATTTGGTTGTTCAGTAAGATCCCATCCAGAGCCCTTTAGGGACAATGAAAAAATTTTCACTCATTTCAGTGGCTTTTGAATCATGCCCTTGGCCACTGACTTGGGCTAGGCGTGTGTGTGTATACTGCAGCAATTATCAGAGCTGAATGTATTTAGCCTTAGCTCACCTTTGGGAAACTGAGGCATCCTTGTCACCACTCACAGGTGGATCTGTAGATCCATGCACCACGAGTTCCCTTAGTCAGATCAGTGTGTAATACCACAGCACATCCTTCTGCAGTGATTGCTTACTATTGCATCAAGGATTTCTTTCCCTGTTGTCTTTGTTCTTTATTCATTTTTTCCCTCCTTCTTTACTACTGGTACATTAAAAGCTTCTAGTTAATAGATGTTTGTAATGTCTCCATTTCTTGTGTTGACCTGTGCATGGGTTAACTGAAAACATTTCATGTTGGCTGCAGAGGCTTAAAAATGGTGAGTTCTACTTCCCTCTCCCCACTACCTGCCTGCAGCACCTCTTCTAGTAAGCTCTCCTCAGAAAAGTCCTGGAAACTGGGAAGGTGGGATGCAGATCTGCGGAGTGTGGAGAACTCCTGAGATCCCACCCACACTGTGAGGAAAAGCCTGCACCTACGTGTGTAACATAGTCACTTCCATGCAGTGGTCTGATCACACTCTGAACGTTCTGAGTGAAATCAGGTGTCCTCACAGAACGTGGGTTTGGGGCTTGATTTCACCTAGGGATTTTGGTTTTGTTTTCTTTGGGCTTTTTGATGATAGCTGAATAGATGCTTATTTTCTCACATGAAAATAATGCGTGGCGAAAACACCACATGCCCAAATTACTGGTTCTTTCCCAATACCTATTCCATTTTTCTCATCTTAGCCATGCAAGTAGGACACTATAAGCTAATTCAAGAGTATATTCAAGTTAGTGAAGGAATCATTTAATTAATTCTAATGATTGTAAATCCTAATGTACTCTAAGAGTACTTCACAATTGTTGGAAAGGAAGAAAAGAGAGCTCTTACATTCAGGCTAGGAATCTTGTTTTCATCTTATCCATGTCTGTATGACAAGGGCAAGCAATCTCAGACAAAGGCGTAAACAGCATCCACCCATCCCCAGCATTGCTCACACCATTTAGGCAATTTACAACAGTAAACAAAGATAAGCGATCTGCACAGAAGCAGCTTTAGGTGACCACAAATGGATACCGCTGTTTAATTCAGCCCTCTCTCACCTAAACAAGTTTGTTTTCTCAGCACTGTTTATTTGTACTAGGGAGTGCTAGGAAGAAAATTCCATCCTCCTCCAGATTACCTGCTTCAATGTTGTGAAAATTCAGTATTTCCCCAGCCTAAGAATATATTCCTCCTACAGACACACTGTACTTTGCGGTCATTTTGTTGACGGGTTGTTTTTTTCCTTGTAGCTCATAGAACTTTGCTGGGACTGGAGCTGATCTCCAGAGTGGGAGAAGCCCTGCAAAGTTCAACCGAGATGAGTGAACCCATCTGATCAGCATTTCCGTCTCAGGAGGTGGGGAAGTGGGGAGAGGAGATAAGGCAGAGGTAGATACGTGAGGGTTTGAATAAATGAGCTGGGTAGTGGTGGCAGGGGAATGGTTTTCCCTTTGTTATTTTTTCTGATACCAAAAAAAGGAAGCGATGACAAAAGCTTAAGAAAAAAATCTTGTGTGAAGTGTGTCTTTTCAAAATCCACAATGAAAAAATCTTCAAACTAAAATGTTGAAAAGAACACACACTTCAACCTGTCAAAAAGTCAAACCTGACCAACCAGTGAAGATGAAATAAGGAAGCCCATGGCATTCTCCCCACTTTGAGGTTACACAGAGACCCAGCGCAGGCAGAGGGGCACACCTGGGGATGGGTGTAGAGAGGAGGACTGCTGCAAAGGCTGGGAATGCGAATGGGAAACATAGTAGGATGAGAACTTTGTCTTCAGAGACTACAGGCAGGGAATTCTGGGGGTACCACAGTTCTGCCATACATGCATAGAAGGACAAGAAGTTTGAAATGTGAAGAGGCAGATCAAACCCCACAATTCCTTTTCCAGAGGAATGGGGCGGGTTACCTGATGTTTAGGGGCTGGCACATGTGTTTGCAAATTTCAAGATGATAATTCTTGGCTTTTAGAATCACAGAATCACACAGAATCACAGAATCACAGAATGGCCAGGGTTGGAAGGGACCACAAGGATCATAGATCTCCAACCCCCCTGCCACGTGCAGGGCCACCGGCCTCGCCATTTAGTCCTAGTCTAGTTAGTACTAGACCAGGCTGCCCAGGGCCCCATCCAATCTGGCCTTGAATAGAACAGTTCTTCTGGAAGGGACCTTCAGAGGTGTCTGGTCTAATGGCCTGCCATCTCCTGTGCTTTGGCAAGGTAGTGAGAAAGCATCTGTATTTGCTTCTCTTCTATAGCCCCGTGCACCCGTCTGCCTGGCAAACAAAGGTCTGCAGACAAGATGAATACTATTGCAGAACTAATATCTGAGGTGAAAATCACTTTCCACCCTTATTTACTCACAGATCAACGAGATAAAAAAAAAATAGCATTCTGTTGATTAATTAACTGGGTGATTTATAAACTTGCAGGAAGGTTCTTTCAAGATTATGTAATAAGGCATGTTAAAATAATCCATTCACAAAGCCAGCCTGAAATAACTTTGAAGCATAGGTTGACAGCAACAGAAAATACTCCTATGTGACCCTTAGCTTCAAAAGAGTTAAGAAGGTGCTGGTAAAGGCATAGATTACATCCACCCACACAGGAAAACATACCTGGCTGAGCAGCTCTGTAACTGCACATTGGGAAACAAAACAGTCTGGCTCAGAATTATCCTTGAGATGGAAAAAGTGCACTCTGCTGGGCAGCAGAGAATCTCCAGCCTGTTAGTTGGATCAGAGACCTGCAGCCAGACCAAGGAGTCTGAACCCTGCAGTGCTGCATTTTCATCTCTCTTTGGACAAGGTACAACCACTGAGGGAAAGCATCAATCACACATAGATATGTTATGGCTCTAGAAAGAGATGGCAACTATGCTCCTGGGCTTAGCACCTGCTGCCACCTGCGGAGATGGGTGCTAGAATTCCCGTGTTGCCAGAGCTGCTCTGGAACTTCTATCTGGGTTTGTTGGGCACTTTCCAGACCAAGACTGTAACACTGTTATGGCTTCCCTGCTCCAAAGGCTTCATCATTTGGGAAGCTGAAGTAATATGTGAGGAGACTGGGGAGAAGCAAAATTAACTATTAATGTATATATGTATATTTAATAACTAGTTGCAGTTCTCACAGCTCTCAACCACCACTTCCTGAGAATATCTTGCATTAAAAGCAGGACTTGAGAAACAGCTGATGCACAGCTTAAACACTCTCCTATCTACCTCATAAAAGTGTCACAAAGGCCCTTCATCCCACTAGAATCAGAAAATACCAACAGTTTTTTCTTAGTCTTCATCTGAGGCACAAAGTTACAGAAAAATATAGTTGTCCTTTTTTTTTCTTTTCTTTTTTTTTCCAGCTGTCAATTAATGAATCATGACATTAATGTCAGCTGAATTCCAGGGGTTATAGATTTCATTCAGTCCTGGTTGACCATGCCTAGAAGAGGAAGTGAGATTCTGAGCCTGAAGGTCTCTGGAGATACAGTCACGTTGGTCAGTACCTGGTGATCTGGCTGGGATCTGCCATTGGTGACACACACACACCCAACCAGTTTATCTTTTCTGTCCACACTGCCTGTCCTCTACTGCTGTCTCTCCTGGTCACTTTTATCAGTAGCTTTTAAACCCTAAACACACAGTGTGAAACATCTGAAGGAGACAATCATCACTTAACTCCGGATTTTCACTCTGCAACCCTTTGGGAATAGCTGATGACACTTTGCATAACTTTCTCTTATTGCTTGTCCTCTTTTCCCAGATGTTGCTGTATGGAGAAGCATCCATGGCTATAAGAAGTGGTGACAGCCATCAGTGTCCCAGTGCTGGGGAAAACCTGACAGTGTACACGGATGGCAGGAGGCTGACAAGGCAGGGCCATCCATATGTGATATCAGGTGGCTTTAGGATCTCAGTGATGTGACTGTCCAAATTCACTTGTACTGCCTTGGTGCTTGGGTTTCTGCAGTGGAAGTACCAAGCTTTGATGTTAGGAACAGCACTCAGCTCAGAAAGAGACCTCCAGTCCTCCCATTTCAACTTGCCAGGAACTTCTGCAATACAGCCAGGCTCCTAATTTCTGTTATTTGGATCATATTTGGGTTAGATGCCAAACGCAGGCAGTGTCATAAACATACCTTTCTCCCATAGCACTGTGCTGCTGAAATAGTACACATTTTTGCAAACCACTAAAAAATTCCTTTATGCAGCCATATATTATTGTTTTTAAAGCACAGATATGGATATGCACCGTACGTTTTAAATCAAGAGGAGCTTTGACATCTCCAAAGAATAAATACCAGCTTTCTATGCCATAGCATCAGTCTGATTTCACTGCTGTATTGCACAGATGCTCATCTCATTATGTCACCTTCTGTTTCACGCAGATTTCCTTCCAGTACAATTTATGCTTCTGCATATTTATATGCTTTATTGCTAAATTACAAATAAGTCAACATGGCCAAAACCCACAAACAGTGCAAAGTCATTTTCAAGCTTTTGACATCGCTGTGCTTTGCACAGGCCGTGCAGCTGCACGCAGCAGCTTCAGCCTGGAACGGAGCTCCAAGGCTGGCTGCCAGCCATCGCTTGCTGTAGGGCTGCAAATACAGCCCAGGCTTTCGGGCTCTGTATAAATAACAGCCATGGGAAGCTTGGTGCTGACACTGCTCAAGTGAAAGGCTAAGAGAGATCAGAGGGCTTGCTTGAAAAAGAAAAAGAAGGAAAAGAAGTAATTCAGAGAACTGGAAGCAGCACGGCAGTATGTGTGTGTGTGCATCTACTCCTGGTTTCACCCCATCCTTACAAGCAAATAAGAAGCATACATCATTCTTTCCATACAGAAAAAAAGGCCTGGCCCCGGGGCTAACGGTGGTGGGAGCATCTATGACTGAAGCATTGCAGCATGACGTAGAAACACACATCCTGCTATAATATTGATAGGGCTAATAATACACAGCAGCTTCTGGAGTCACTGCTGCTTGTGGGCCTGCTCCATCTCACATGGCTCCAGCCTGTGGGCAGGTTGTCGTCCTGTGCCACAGCTCCCAACTTGCCTACTTGCCTGGCAGTGGGAGATGGCCGAATGCCAAGGGAAAGCCTCAGAAAAGCCGAGAGATGTGAGAGATGGCCAATGCCAGTTCACATTCTATAACTGCTGCACGGACACAGGCTTGTGCTGAAATGGCTGAGGTACAGCATGCACACAGTGGGAGACATCTTGCTTTGGGTCTGTACACCCAGCCACTTCTCTACAGGAGTGGCAACCCTGTTTATTGCTAGAAGCTGAATTACTGGGATGGATGAATTAGGGCTGACATTCACTTCCTAATGAAGTCAAGTCCTAAATTCCCACCGTCTGTAACACTCCCTTTACAATACCAGAGTTTTAAAAATGCTTTACATCTTTATGTAACAGTACAAAAGAAGCATCTTGCAGTACTTGGCATTTACTAGCAGTAACTATACATTACCCGCAATTTTTCAAGTGGAGTGTATGGAGTTGTAATCAGACATTCAACTCAAGAATCTGGCTGTGTCTCTTTACTTTCATAAGTTCTATCTTAGCAGAGAGACATATCCCTCATTCACAATAACGCCTTACTCATGTCATGGATTTTTGGCAGTACATACATTTGTGAACAACTGTTTTCAAGGGTGAAGCACAGGAAAAATAAAATTTCATCAAAAATCTCTGATGAACACCCTGAGAACTCACTGAAAATTGCAGCCACTGCCAGAACCAGCCTGAGGCATTTGTTTCAGAACACAGGGTCACATATCCCACTAGTTTTATGAGTTTTCTTGCTCTCTTTTTTATGTTTTAATAAAAAATATTAAAAGTTAAAATGTTTTATTATGTATGTATATTAACTACATTATATATTTTATGAAGGCTGCTCCAAAAGTAATGCCTTCTATTATATGATGTTTGCACATGACTTCAGAGGTGATTGTTGATAGTATGGAAGTAGAGGTTGAACCTTCCCATCAATATCCCATTACATGTTGCTGCGTGACAGATGGCAGCAGAGGGGCACTCTGACACAATGGTGTCTGACATGGATGTCTGTATGAAGAAAAGCTGTGTAAAGGAATTCCTCCATGCAAAAAAATGGCACTCGCTGGCATCCGTTGACACTTGTGAACATTTATGGAGAACAAGCAGTGGGTCTGAGCACAGTGAGGCAGTGGTGTGAGCACAGTGAGGCAGTGAGTGGTGTGTTTCAGCAGTGGCAACAGTGTCAGTGGGCCATCTCCACTGGTGCAGATTGTTACAAGTGTGAAATGCAGGCTCTTGTTCATCACTGGCAAAAATGCAGACCTAATGGTGGTTGAAAAATAGTTTTTTTTGTAGCTGAGAATTTTCTCTATCAAACTGTGCTCATTGTATCTGTTGTAGTTTCCACTATATACATCCACTAATATGGTGGATAGGAAAGAAATGGGAGGCATTACTTTCGGAGCGACATATGCAGCCCTGATTTCTGTGTTCAGTTTTCTGATATATGTATAGCTCAGGGCCCTATTGGCGTGCAGGTAGATATCCAAATCACTGATTAATGCACCATGAGTGGAAATGTAATCCCCTACTGTCATCTTAGCTTTTTCTGTATTTTCTGTATTATTCTGATTCTGTATGAATCCCAATATTGCCTTCACACCAGTGTCCCATTAAATGTAACTTTGATTTATTGGTGTATTGCTATGGAGGCTCACTGTAGATAATCTATCACACATTTTAAATGTGGTGCTGTATCTTCTGCTTCAGCACAGAGCTATAAGCATCCATTTCTGCAATATATTTGGCTTCCCAGAGTTCTCATCAGTCCAGGATTTCCACTTTTACTCATTTCATTGTTTTGCTTTCAAAGTTTGGAAGTGTCAGAAGTTTTAATGCTTTCCAGCTTGCACGCAGTTTTCCTGCTGCAGACATCAAGGAGGGGCCACAGCAGTTCTCCTAGGGAAAAGCTTGGCCAAACTCACTGACAGCCGGGATCTGGAGGATGTATTTCCAACCGGTGCAGAGAGATGAGCAAAGGCTGTTACTCTTGCATCTGGCCAGAGTTACAAAATGTTACTGCTGAGCAGATTTAATAGCCCCATTGTCAGCCCAGGAGCTCGATGTGATGTAGCTGCCGGTGAGCAGCAGGGCACAGTGTGCCCAGCATTCCATGGCTGGCCCTGGAGAGTGCTGTGGGGATGTTTGGATGGCATGGCCCCGAAATCAGTGCTTCACAGAATCATGGAATCGTAGTATCATAGAATCAGAATCATAGAATTGCGGGACGGTTGAGTTGTTGAAAGGGACCTCACAGCCCACCCACCCACCTCCTGCCATGGGCTGGCTGCCCCCCACCAGCTCAGGCTGCCCAGGGCCCACCTAACCCAGCCTTGAGCGCCTCTGGGGATGGGGCACCCACAGCTCTCTGGGCAGCTGTGCCAGGGCCTCACTGCCTTCTGAGTGAAAAATTTCCTATACCTTCTGGCCAGTCTCGTCTCCTGTGTGGATCTGCCTCTGTCAGCCATATCCAGACACAATAAAACCTATGGAGCGGGGAGCTGTGCTGCTCCAGAATGAGAGCTCTGGGCTGTGTAGCTGCACATTTATTTTGTAATTCTGAGCACACTGCTTGTAAAACTGTGGCAGAGGAGCCCAGACAGAAAACTCTGTTCTACTGGAGCCAGTCTGGATTAACTCCAAACCAAGCAATAAAGCCAGGCTTGGAAAGGTGCTCTCTTCTCTTCTGCATCTCTTTGGGGATCTTTTCCTTCCCAGTCAACTTTCCCTGAACTTTCCCAGAACTGCCTTAAATATGCTGTATGTATGACTGAAGGAACTGCTTCAGTTTCAATAAATGTCATTCAACGCTTTTTCTGGAATTTAGGTAGCTTATTTATTTATTTATTCAATGAATTACTGCTTTTACCAACTGTTTGTCATCTCTCCCTCCCATTTGAAATGTATAAATACATTTTAGAGAGGGGGCTCATTTTATTTTTAATTTTGGCAACTGGTTGAAGTCTGTTATTCCAGTAGCAACACAGAGCTGAGCTTGATGTGTTACAGCCACCTCTAAGCTCTGAGGCTGCGGATGTAGAGATGTTGTTGGCTCAGCATACAGCATCACCACATATGGAAAGCATCAATGGCTGCAAAATCTTCTTGATTTAGGAGGTGAGATTTGTTTCCTTTTTACTAAAGCTCTCCAATTTCCTGAGTGTCACACACTTGCTGTGATGAGCCCTGCTTTGCTTCTCACTGCAATGGG
The DNA here is from genome assembly GCA_028571105.1 of Tragopan temminckii. Lineage (NCBI taxonomy): Eukaryota > Metazoa > Chordata > Aves > Galliformes > Phasianidae > Tragopan > Tragopan temminckii. The sequence continues at coordinate 77,674,873 of JAOWBP010001760.1, read as the reverse complement.
GGAATCCATGGCAGGGGATTGAAATTCCTAGGTCAGTAAAAAGGTTTATCTGGTGGGATTTGCCACAGCAAGTTGAGTAATGCAGCATGAAGATGCAGTTTCTTTTACAGCTGGTGAATGTCTATCCCTTTCCCTGCTCCAAAGATTTATGCTTAAAAATGACTAAAATTTTCCCTGGCTTTACATACTCTGCAATCCTGATAATAGCACTGTCATTAATATTATTTAGGACAAGTTTTACTTATACAAATAATTTTTTAATTTCATTTTTGTCTTTAGCACGTTGGCTCGGTACCATGGACAAGACTATTTTCCTCTATGAAAATGCAGTGGCTCCCATCACTTTTTTGACCTTGAAGCTTCTGAACTTCTTGGCAAGAATTTGATTTGACAGCTCGAGAAATCTAAAAGAGCCTATCAGAGGAGATCTGCACCAGAAGCTGCAGCTTTTCACAGAATCACAGAGGGGTTGGGGTTAGATGGCCCTCTGGGTGCATCGGGCCCAGCCCTGCTCCGGCAGGGACACCCAGAGCAGGGTGCCCAGCACTGTGTTTGGGGACTTCTGAAGAACTCCGTGGAGGTGATCACACATCCTCCAGGCTGCCTGTGCTCTGTCACCTGCACTGCACAGAAGTGCTCCTGGTGCTCAGAGGGAACCTCCTGTGCTCCAGTTTGTGCCCACTGCCTCTTGTCCTGGCCCTGGGCACTGACAGCCTGGCTTTGCTCTCTCTGCACTCTCCTCTCAGGTATTTACGGACATGGGATGGGATCCCCAAGAGCCTCCCCTTCTCAGGCTGGGCAGTCTCAGCTCCCTTAGCACCTCCTCACAGGAGAAGCACATTCCCAACACACTCTCCACTCAAGGAGTGGAAGGGAAGAGGGATATGGTCCTTCCACATGGTTGTTTCCACCTGTAACATCATCTCCTGGGATGTGGAGGGACTCCCATCTAGGGAACGCAAGTCAAGGATTCCTGGTTACTTTCGGTGTCAGTGGCTCTAAAGAGGTTTTTCAGAATACTACCAGAGGCCTAAAAGTGGCCGCTGCACTTCTACTGGGGCTTTCCTTTAAGGAAAAGAGAAAAGCTCTTCAAAAACTTCCCTTGAAATGTATAATGTTAGGGAATGTAAGTATTTCCTAAGGAGATTGATCTTCCTGCAGTATGTGATATATTGGGTGTAGCTGAAGTGAAAAGGCTAGTTCTGCTGTCAAACCAAAGGCGTAAGGATCTGAGTTGCTCTGAGAATCAAACTGTTCTAAAAAAATTTCTGCAAATCTTTAATAGTTCAGCTACATCATCCACTAAGATTCAGATTTCCTACAGAATCCCTAATAAAAGTACTCTATAGATAAATACAGCGTATATATTTGTGTGCCATCAAATGCTGCATGTCAGCCGAGAGCAGTGCCCCAGAAGCACTATTCTGCCTCTGTACATGCATCAAGGTTAAGAGCTGCCATGCAAGGTGCCTGCTTGAGAAGCACGACTATAAAAAACTCCTCGGATCTATGGAGGACAATATGTTTAGTGCACAAAAATAAACACTCATGTAGAATTGATTGGGGAAAAAATTTAAATAGGATAATTACAGTTATAAATCCACTGGAACAGTGGGATGTGAAGAGCGTGGTTTGATTAGATGATTTGCAAGTTGATTAGTGATCCTTATCTTTCCCCTCAGTGTCTAATTGTCCCTGTCGGTCTCGCTGGTCCTGATGAGCGTGACAGAATCCCTCCCCTCATCACACGGTGTGCACACAGGTGCTTGCAGAGGAAACCCTATTGCGACAGCCAGAATTCACACTTCCCAGAGCGTTCCCTGCATGGGACTTTCACCCTGCCAGGGGGTGTGCTCCACCCTTTCCTAATACCTGAATACCTGAAAACTCACCCTGCAGCACTCAGTGAAAGCAGGGGCCCTATTTCATCGGGGAAAGACTGGAGGCAACCCCACTTTGCATTCTCTTTCCCTTGGTTGATTGCTTCTCCCTAAGAAAGCTACATAGGGAGTGGCTTTCTTCCATACTATGGAGTAATTTCCATCCTGCCTGTCAGCAGAAGCAAACCCAATGGCCAGGGGAATGACTGCTTCTGTACTTTGGCATGAAGACTCTGCAGCATGCGGACTGTGCGCTCACCTACACAGGCACATGGATGGCTCCTTATAGTCACTGCAGGCATAAGGAAATGCAGTGTTTCCCTTAAGGTTTCTGATAGAGCATGGGAGGTGCAAGCGCCCTACTCAGGAGCCAGGTGATGCTGCTGAAGCACACTGTGTCTCCTAGCAACAGTCTGGGTGAGAAATGCAGCACGGCAATGCACAGAGCAGAAAAAAATAAACCAAAATCAAGAGGAGAAATAGCATTTTGCTGGAATTTCACATCAGCATCTTGCATCTTTGCAAGCCATAAGCAGGACAGTACCTCCAGGGATGACCTCCTGAGGCACCTGGGACACCATCTGCATTGTGTGCCCAACTGCGGACTTCGAGCTGAGAGCAGCACTTTGGGCTTTGCCATCCCACAATCCAGTAGGCTCACAGATAGCACAAAAATACAACCCCCAGCACTGCATCCTCTGGTGATGTAGATGCAAGTATCGGCAGAGCACGAGGCAGCGATTCCCGCTGTGAATCAGCACGGTGATGCTTGGTGAGCATCGCTGTAGGAAGGCCTCTGCCCACAGCAGCACTTGGCTGTAGCTAAGCTCACCACAAGCAGCAGTTTCAAAAGGCAGGCTGCAAAAGGTAGAGTTGAGACACCCCGTCCTTTCTGAAATAATTGAGATTTGAGGTGTCTGACTTTCATAGCTGTGCTTACTTCCCACAGACTGCTTCAAGCAGAAGTCAGCAGCACTACAAGACAAAATGGGGTGCGAATCAGGACTTTCACGCCAGCATTTCTCGGGGAGGTCCATCTAACCTAAGTGAGGCATTTAAAGTTTAGGGAGGTTTAAGGTAAGTCTCTTACACAGGTCATGCATCTCTGTTAAAATGGGAAATCACAGTGCCCTCTTTCTCCCCACTGACTTTCTCCCCACTAAGGTTGCAAACACCAGAATTGCCTTTTCCTTCACTACAGCTGCCTGCCTTAAAGGCACAAGTATTCTCAGGTCTTTTGTCTGTCAGAAGATTAATTCCAAGCTTATAGAAAAGCCATTTTTTAAAATATATGTGACCCTATCCTACAAGTCAATGGTATCCTGGGCTCCATCAGATGAGGGGCAACCCTACAGGTGCCCCGGGCAACCCTACAGGCTTGGCTCCCCAGTGTCTGGAAAGCTGCCTGATGGAAAGGTATACTGACGGACAGTTGGCTGAATATGAGCCTGGTGGCCAAGAATGCCAATAGCATCCTGGCTTATATCAGGAATGGTGTGGTGAGCAGCACTAGGGAAGTAATCCTGCCCCTGTACTCGTCATTGGTGAGGCCTCACCTCGAGTACTGTGTTCAGTTTTGGGCACCTCAGTACAGAAAGGACATTGAGGTGCTGGAG
>JAOWBP010001760.1:77654062-77670192 GCA_028571105.1 Tragopan temminckii | reverse complement strand
GCTCTCCTCCACTCTTATCCTTTTCAACTCTTCCTCAGTCCTGCCTTTGTTGTTCTCCTTCCCTTCTTCACACATCCATTTCCTTTTAAGTGAATCCCACTCGGAACACACAAAGAACCCATCAGGAGCCACACACTGTTTGCCACCACCTGGCCAAGCGCTGTCTCAGCGCGCTTATTCCTTTTCCTATTCTGTCTTTGACATCACCATCTAGAGAAACTAGGAATTATTCTGCATGAGGATTAGCTACTGCTATGACTTACCCAACAAGGTTTTAAAATTTCACACAAGATAATTACCATCTACGTGCAGCAGCCGTTCACACCTGTGTGACAAACAAGTTGCATCAAATTTGTAACAGTATTTTTGAAACAAGTGGTCAAAACAAGATCTTTTTCTATTTAATCTGAATTGCAGAACTGGCATGAGTATCGTATTTTCTGTACTTCACTACACAGTACATCTGCATTAGGCCAGGTGGTTTCTGACAATAAGCCAAAAAAGTAAGCCTCAAGTGATCACACTCGCTCCTGAAGCATTAACCTGAAGGCACCAAAGGACTGAAAAAAGGAGAAAAGCCCAGGCAGAAGTTCAGGAGCTCACTAGGAAGTGAGGTAAAAGCAGACACGATGGGAAGAAAGAAGCAGACAAGTAACAGAGGCAAAGGATGCTGGAATGCCTTCTAGGGAAAAAGTGGAGAAAAATGTAAAGAAATTAATGAAGACACATTGTGTGCAATAAAGAAGAAAGTGAATCAGGTTGCCTTTCAGTTATATCTTGCAAGCACTCTTTAAAAATCAAATTTCCCCTTTTCATTCTGTATTTAGCCCTAAAGATAATGTAGAAACTGTTGAGAGACTGCAGACTGTTCAGGGACAGGAGACGTTACTCCTTTGACTACGACAAAAATCAATCAATTTTACCACAGCCTACATATAAAAAGAAGTGAACCCAAAGTCTAGAACTTTGTATCAGCAACATCTTTATCATGATAATCAGCCTCACTGAACATTTTTCATCTCTATAAAGCACTTCCTTTGGATTAGGCTTCCTTGTACATGGGGTGACAGTGGTGTAGCAACAGAACAGCGTGTGCAGTTCTTTCTCTGCATGCTGTTCTCTGCCTAATCTGCTTTGCTCCACGGCACAGAAAGCATTCAGCTGCACAGGCAGGAGTTACAAACACCACGGATCGCAGAGATGAGCCACCCTTCAGTAAACAAAGTGTTTTGTTGCAGTCGTGTAATGAAATGGCACACCTCACTGAGCTGATGAGATGCAGAGTCCTGCTGAGAACCTCAGCAACCAGCCTCTCTGCGGCCCCTACCCACAGCCCTCAGGAGCCCTGTTGGAGGCAGGCAGTGCTCAAACACACGGCCCATGCAGATGTCCTCCAGGAAAAGGCAGCACAGAAGCATTCCCTGGTCCAGTTTTTGGATCACAGCATAGACACAAAGGGGTTTGCTGATGTTCTCACTGGGCAATGGCAGTATCTGCCACTGATGAGCAAAGCCACCGCTAGGACAGCAAGGAGGTCTCTGAGCAGATAAGGAATGCTTTCCCAGTACAGAGCAGCCGTGTGAGATTATCAGGAGAACTGGCTTGTATTTTCTTTCCAAAGCACCCGAGGTACTGCTGGAGGCAGGCTGCAGCTGCCGGGCAATGGGGAGGAGCACTCTGACTCTCAAAGTACCGCCAGTAGCAGTTGTACAAGCACAGCTGTAACCTCTTGTGAGGACATGAGCACTCATCATCCCGCGTTCTGCCAAACCTTACTCAGTCTCTTGTTTAGCACATGCAGTGCTGAGGAAAGCTCTTTCATCTACGCCTGTTCCCACACCTTGGCATCACCTTCATACCCTCCCGCACACAACCAGGCCAGGAGCAAAGCAGCTTCGCAGCAATGAGACCAATAACCCCGGAGGAGATGGTGAAAGTAAGCATTCTGCTCTTTGTGCAAAGACAGAGCACTGAGATGTGCTGCTTTGGCCAATCTATGTACTACTATACAACTACATGTACTGGGAAGCTCATTTCCTTTTGGACCAAAACGTGAGATCCTCAAACAAAGTTATTCTGACTCTCCCATACCTCTGATGCAGCACAAAACATCTCAGCCTGACACAGTAAAGGGATGGATTAGCCATGGAGCACACATCTATCCAGGACTTCACGTTTTTAAGTCTTTACCTTTCCCAAAAGGCCTGTGAGTCCAGGACCTTCTGCTTCTGGCCCTGCAAAAGCATCCTTTTGACAACATCCCATTAATAGTCTAAAATAACATTTCAGCAAGAGTCTTATTTATCCATCCAGGAAAAAAGCTCTGCATTAAGCATTCAGGGGAAGGAACACCGAGCTTCCCAGGAAGTTACAAGGAAGTGAGTTACTCACTGTGTTGCCTGCAACACTGCATGAAGCTTTGCCAAATCTTCCAAACACAGCTGTTTCAAGGGACGTGCTACAAATAGGTTAGGAAAGATGTAATTACAGCAGAGCCCGTACAACAAATTATTGACAATAAATTAGACTAGTGCTGCCTACAGGCACGGGACTTTGCTGATGCTCACTCTCTCGTTAAATCAAGTTCAGGGCCCTCAGCAAAAGAGGAGAAAGCCAAACATCTCTGCTTCGTGTCTGGAAAATGGTACAACTTGAGAAAGAAAAAAGTACGTGACAGATTAAGTTGGTCTCAAGTATGCAAACACAGAGAGGCAGTGAAAAACTAGTGAGGTAAAATTCCAATACTGTTACTGGTTACTGGCACTAACTCCCAAAGAAAATTACGTCTGATAGTTCTCCACTGAATCAATAGAAAGGTTGCTTTATTTAAGAAAAGTCTAAAAGTATGGTTGCATCTGTACTCTGAATGATGGAAAATAGCATTTAATCTAAGCTTAAAAAAAACCCACTTAGCTTTAATCTATATAAGAACATTTGACATCTAGTGTTAAAAAAAACAAATCAAACCAAACCTCCTCACTTGAAGACCTGAAATTCCAAGGGAAGAAATACAAAAACGTACATCTCAGAAAGCTCAGGGAGAACTCATAACTCTCAGCAAAGAGCTACAGAAAGGAGCCGTACTTCGAGGCAGGAGGAAGAGGCGGCTGGAATGGGCTGTGGCAGCCACCCTGCCCTGCAGCCACTGCCTGCAGCTGCTCAACCAACGCCTCCTCCTCAGGGTTACACTCAGTGGACTCAAAGCAGTTGTCCCAACAGAGCTCAGCTACACTCTGCTGAAGATAAGGCACTCTTGTGGCTCATCAGCTTCTTAAACACCATTACTCCGGTGCAAGCGTCGATTGATTAAACTGGGTAGAACTAACATTCAGTATTTGAGAGGCACACCCTCTATTTTTAAATCTGACTCTTAACCTATGTGTCCAGGAGGCACATGGCTCTTGATGCTTAATTGAAAGCTTTATTCCAGTTTATTAAAGTACAACTTTAATTTATTCTAACATCTAAGGGAGCTCTGTTACATTTGTAACAATGTAACGAGTACAGTATTTTTAATTTATGAAGCTGAGATTTTACTACTACAGTAGTTTTAGAAGTATCTATAATTAAGTGTGTAAGTCTTTCAAATAACGACTTCTGAATTAAATTAATCCTTTATGTAAAATAAAGTATCTTTTAGATAGCTAATTCCAAAGTTTAACAATGCTACAGTAAAGCAAATGAGATATGTTCAGTAGTTGGAGCAAGCACTGTTGAGAGCATTAACTCTACTGTAGGTTTCTAACTGATAGAAATACTTACAGAGAACAACAACAAAAGATGGCTTTTCTCAATATTGACAGACTTCAGCAATTCACTCAGGTGAGGTCAAACATAACAACAAATGGCTAATTCTAAAATACAGACACCAGACACAACGTCCAATTCAGTTGGTACATTCCATTAATGCAATCACCAGTTCAAGGCATCAGAAATGCAGAGGTATGCAGCACCACATGGCTATGTGTTAGACACACCACACAAGCAATAACTCACACAAGTAATGGCTCACTCTGTTCTTTCCATCAGAAAACGCAGTTTGCCTCTGTATTGCTAAAACAGTACTTTCCCACCTGAGCATCACGACCACATGAAGGGACCGCTGCTCTAAATCCCTCTTCTAGAAGAACTATTTAAAATGTTAAAAAAAGTAAAAACTTTCCCCCAAACCTTAAATCAGTACCCCGTGTCCTACTCCCTGCCTCTACGGTGCCTGTGAAGCCCCCCCACTTGCCAGTATTACCAAATAGCTATTAAAGCTTACCTCTGATAGCCTGCCTCCCTCCCTCCCTCCTACACATCCCTGCCTGCTCCACCTGTGCTTGAAATACTGCTTTAGCACTTGCTTTCAGACAGGTAGGGTGGTACATCCTATCATTCATTTGCTTGTTCCCAATTTTTAGACAACAGCTCCACTGCTAGAGATCCAAAACCCCCACCGTACTCAGTCTACCCTCTGAACAGATTGCCTTCTCAGATTACACCTCACCACAGCCCAAGCCTCGTTCAGGAAGGAAGCTATTACTTAAAAAGTCCACGGACAACATTTTTGTCTATAACACCACCTAGAAACAGCTGTTGATTGTGTTATTGATCAAGTGTATTTGGCAGCTTCGTACTGACAGATGGAGTTACTGAATTTTATTTCATTCAACTGAAAGCGGTATTACTTATCTGTATATCTACTCAACATCTCTGTTCAACATACGCATATGTTATGGTGTCTTTCATGTAGTGGTAGCACCCAACTTCATTTACTCGTTGTCTGGGATAGAATAAAAACATGGTGCATAAATAAGATTGAGCATGAGAAACTGCGAGAATGGCTGAGGCACAACTGGTGAAGGTGTTATGATACAAAGTGATCAGAAGAAATGAAGTACAACTTAAAAGAGAGCAGTGCTGTGAAAGAAGAGTGACAGGAGGACCCGGCAGCCACTGTTGTGTAAGAAACAGGATGGAGGGTTCCAGGTATAAAAGAAGCTACAAAAGCTGTGGAGCCTGGAGTTGCACATGGACCCAAAAGGTGTACACATGAATGAGAGGCTCAGGCTTAGGAGGCAAGGAGGTACTTGGGATGCAAGGAAATGTTGAAAGCAGTGCCAGAACTGCCACAACAGACAGTTAAGAAACAAAGGCTGAACAACTCACTGCACAGAAAACATTGTCCACCTGCTCATTTATTAACATGCTCTTTCAAAACAAAGTAAACATTACTTTCTAGAAATGAAGTTGCTGTCATACAAGTCAGTAAAAAAATAAGAAGCATTTTAATTGCAAAGCCTTGCAATGCAATTAGATGCCAATGTGCCATCCAGTACATTCGAAGCATGTACAATTATGTGAAAAAATGGTAATTTCACAGCTTCCTGTCGGCCCTGCTGCAAAGTGAGGAAATAAATCTTGGTAAACAGTTTCCTGGGTAGCTCACAGCTGGAAACCAGCAACTTAAATTATGGATAACATGACACTACAGCTAAACTGCAGTAGTAGATGTCAGCACTAAAACCTTAACAGAAGATTTCTATGCAGGCAAAAGCATCAATATCAGTTTGAATAGCACGGTTTGGGATCAAACCAATCCACACAGCTTTCATACTATAATATTTAGGTCTTTTACTTCCTTAGGCTTCTGCTGTATTTTGGCTTTTTGTAGAGTTTTTTATTAAAAAGTTTGTGTTCTATCACACACACCTCTTCATGGATGGAGGAAGGCTGTATCCTCAGAAGAAAGGAGAAAAGTCTCAGTACAAAATGGTAACTCTTGGGAAAGTCCTCTTCTCTGTAGTGAGCCAGACGACCACACAATCTGAACAGAAAGAAAGGAAAAAAGAAAGCCCTGAATTGCAAGTGTATTTAGTTAGTATTTTGCAAACATTTACATGCACAGCTGTAATTAGAGGAAAATACCAGCATTTTATCAACCGTCTAAACCACCATTCTGATCTACCATGTCAGTTCTGTCCTAAAAAAAAAGACGTCAGAAGAGTTCAAAAAAGCACAACATCCAGCTGCTTCAATTAAAAAACCCTTTACTTTCATATGAAGACTCAGGTGCTATTACCTGCCTTATCCCTGTGCATCCTCTCACTTACAAGGTGTTGCCTTGGGATGTGGAAAAGCAGAGCTTCCCTTTCCCCTCTGTCTGATTCAGAGCAGCGGTCTTAAATATTCACCAGAACAAGGACTGGAACCTGTCTGTCCCAATTTATGGGCAAGTAGTGTGCTAATTACTAGACTATAGAGTCATTTGCTCGCTCCCTCTGGCCCAACACCCATTTACATTTTACCTCAAACTGCAGGAACAGATACACTATTCTGGAGTGCCACGAAAGCCAGGGGAGTTGCACTTCAGGGAGCAAAGTCACTGTTTAAATCCTCCTGAAGCCTGGCAGATTAGAAATCTGAATGTAGGTCTCTCACACCAAAGTCTGTCATGCACAGTCCTCACACTGCCTGAAAGCCACCAGCTTACAAAAACCAAGTTAAACCGCTCATTTCAGCGGCAGCAGAAGAAACCAGCTGACTCCATAACCCACACTAAGCGTTTGCTAAGATTGAGCTTCATTTATAGGTGCTGTTGGTTGAACCAAACCTGCATTTTTTGGCTAACAGGAATTAAAACATTTTGTGACGCTCCAGTCTTAACCCTGAGTTTCAGCAACTACAACTGTTATGGCAGTCTAGTTGTCAGAACTCAGTTTTCACTGGGAGGGCAGGGAAATTATACTGGATATTTTTAGGCAACGTGTAATTACATCAACATTATAAAGCACCTGATTAATTGGAGTTACGCTTTTCACAAGTCCCAAAACACAACCATAAACACACCATTGTCCCGTTTTGTGCTATTTACACTACGAGCATCTCTAAAGAGCTACAAAATTTCCAATACATTTTAATCTGTGGAAAGTAAGGGAAAGATTAATCTGTTTTTCTTAACGCTCCTCACACATAGTACTTTATCATCTCAAAATAACAAGGGAGATCAAACACTGGATGTGAGTACAGAGAGATGGTGGTATGTTTCAGCAGTGGCAACAGTGACAAGAAAGGCAAGCTGTGTTGTGGATGGCCATGAACAGCTGCCACACCATGAAACGAAGAGTGTCTCTAACAAACAGCTCATCTGTGTGAACTGGTGGATTCTGACCAGGGAAATGTGTTCCAAGCTTAACATTGGCTTCAGTGCTCTGGAAACAGTAAGTGGCAGTGATGGAATATTGCAGAATTTACACCAAGAGGGGTGCACAAATGCTCACACAGGAACACAACGCAGTACGAAGGTTTCTCAGGACCTATGGCACCAATACAAGGCTGAAGATGACAGTTTCCTGCCTCACACAATTACTAGTGATGAGATGTGGTGTCACCACAATGTGCCAGTGTCAAAATGGAAGTCCACGGAGTGGCAATATGAATTTTCCGTACAAGGAAAAAGTTCAAGACGCAGCTCTCAGCAGGTCAAGTGATGTGCACTGTCTATTGGGATAGGAAAGGGGTGATCCTTCTGGATTTCCTGGAACTTGGATGAACCATCACCTCTGACTGCTACATTGTAGGACTGAGCAGAAGGTTCGAACTTCCAGAGTCAGAGGAGAGAAAACAACCTTTTTCTTGCAACCCAGTAACTCCAGGCCCCACACTAGTTTGAAGACCATGAAGCACATTACCAATCTTGGTTGGATTGGTACCACTGACCATCTGTTTGGGCCAATGAAAGATGGACCACATGGGCAACATATTCCTAGTAACAGTGCTGTCATAGCAGCTATGAAACAGTGAGTCACCTCTGTTGGTGTAGAGTTTTATGAACGTGGCATGTAGACTCTTGTTCATCGCTGGTGAAAATACATGGCTAGTGGTGGTGACTATTTTGAAAAGCAGGGTTTTGGAGCTGAGAATCGGTTCAAATAGCATTATCGTGTTCTTTGTATCTGTTGTAGTTTCCACAGAAATAAATAGGAGGTGTTACTTTTGGAGCATCGTACACAGTTATATACCCAATTAACTTAGAATTCAGCTTAAAAACAAAAGTTCTAAAGTAAATGTAGAAACATCTTACCAATCAGTTAACCACTCTCAGTTTTGCCCACTGAAATACTTCAGTCCTACCACTGGAGCACTCCAGCAGTCCCAGTTAGACCACGCTGATTTTTAGAGAATCTGTAAGTTTGTTTTTAGTTCTGTTATGCATACATACACTTGCATGGGATAGAACCTCATATCTGAGGGAGTAAATGTCACTCTCCAAAGTTAAGTAAGTGTCAGATGTATAATTAATTACTTGCATTGCAAATGATATAATGGGAAATTTAGCCGGTAAGAGTTTAAATTCAAATCTTGTTTCATGAAGGCTAAGACAGTTTGCCATAATCATTTTAATACATTACATATGAAAATGTAGGCTTAAAAACAGACTTTGCATGAAAAGATTATTCACGCAAACACACACCGAAATATCCTCTCATTCAGTGGGTATATAAGATTTACGCAAATTTGTGGTAAAAGGATTATTACATCCCCTCCCTTAAAAAAAAAAAAGGCAGAAAAAGCTTCTTATTCATACAAAAGAATGAATCCATACAACCAAGGCTCTTGTAATACAACACTATGTTTACATTATTCCAACCCATTTCTGTCACGGTGGATATGTGAAAGGCAATGTGAAAAGGAAAATAAAGATAAGCAAATAAATCCACTGAAAAACAACAAAAGGCTGCACACATGTAAAAGGCAGTTATTTTCAAGGGTAATATTTAATCTTTTAAAAATCAGGAATGTATCACTGAGATTTTGCAGGGACTACTGCTCTCTTAAGCGTGACATTTAGACGCATGTTCAGATAAAGACTTAAGATGTCATTCAACACTTATTCAACAGCACACAAATGAAAACTCATTTCACATTAAGGTACCTCAACCTGCAGAAGGAAAGCTACATCACCTGGCCTATCATTGTCCTTGCTATTTAGATCCTTGGAAGTAAATAACTGTACTAAGAAATGGCACGATTGTTCCGATAAACACTTAGGTGAAAAAAATTCTTTTCCACTTGTGAAGTCAGGATTTGGGCACAGTTCTCTAGTACAGAAAGCCACTAACCAACTTCAAGAGCACAAGAGGTTTCCTCTTCCCAGATTTCTTATGTTGCTTTTCCAGGCTGCTTGCAAAGAAGCTCAGATGAAATAGTGTTTGAGCCCTTTTCTCACCCAATCACTTCATTCTAAAGTACACTTTGGAGGCATTAACTGCTAACTTGAAATCTAACTGCTAATGTGGATTAAAGCCACGAAAAAAGCAGCGCAGTGATTTAAAAATGAATTTTCAATACTTTTTTGTGACTTACAGGAGAGAGGAATGGATGTTTTCTCATTCTCTTAAATGTAATAGCTTCTGAAGTACTATGAAGAAGGAAGTGGAGTGAATATTTCTACCTAGCTGCTGCTCTTGCCATGTGACTTTAGTTGTTGACTGTCTCATCTCCTCTCTTCTCAAAAGCTCGCTTTAATCACTCTTCATATTACAATGCCTACTCCCAATCCAAGCCCTAGCACTCTGCACACACCCCCTTCTACAAATTATTTCAACTGTATGTGAACATGTAGCTGTGTACACACCCCACATGTAAAGGAAAAAAGAGAGATCTACGTATATACACACACTGCTTTACCATTGAGAGGATTTTACAAAATGCAATTAACAGAAATTTAATACTTACTTCTCATTACATAGTTTATGTGTACAAAGCCAATAGTCAGTGTTGACGGCTGTAAGTAAACCATGTTTTTCTTGCAGAATTCCCTTCAGGCTGTGCCCATGAAAACAAGACCCATCTGTGTTTTCTTCAGACCAGCTTAACAGAAAACTTGACGGATTTGGCCTTCCTGCAGGTCGCACCGAACCAGACAACTTGCCAAACTGATTTTGCAAGTTCTCAACCATTTCTGTACAAATAGAAATGAGACAAAAAAGATAATAATCCCACAAGGCAGAAATATTAAGTTTTGGAACATTGTTCCGAGGTGATTTGCAAAGAAATAATATGGTATTTGTGTCCTTCACTTTTTTTTTTAACCCCCTCCAAAGAATCCAGAGAAAACTTAAAGTTCTGTGCTTTCCTCCACTGTACTTAACATTCATTTTTTCAAAGAATGTCTTTGAAAATTTCAAAGAAAATTTTGAAAAACCATTCAAAATGCCACAGCACCCAATGACAATAGTATTGGAGTACCACAAAAGGATTCCCTGAGTAAAGCCAGAAAAAATCTGATACTGCTGCTAATTTTGTTCCTACAGAACACATATGCCTGGATGCCTTCTGCTGTATTTATCTGGCCATGTGCTACCACTCAGCCAGGATACAATGAGTAGTTCCTCATGTATCAGCATTCACAAAGTTTCAAACACAGACTTAAGCTGAAGCTTTTGGTACTGCAGATTTCAATTGGAAACAGAATTTAAAAACAGACAGAACAAACCAAATGCCACAACACCTTTCTCCACAGCTAGAGAAACACTAAAAAAAAATATATAATATATGACTTAAGAAAAAAAAAAATCAAAGTTTTTCTTCTTCTTAATATGATTTTATAGGGTTTCTCTATTTTTCATTTCCACCCACCACTTCATTTCAGAAGCCCATGGGAACACCCTCGGGACTCCTAACCCCCCACGTCAAATGCGAGTGAGAATGACAAACTTCCATACTTAACTGATGCTGATGGACAGAAGGGAAAGACGGTGCGGTGACAGATCAGCACATACAACACCAAGCCACACACAAGGCCACCAAGCCTTGCTTCCCCAGGATAAAAAGCCAGCTAGAAAACAGTCTTGCTAGAGATCCAGCTTCTTTTTATGACCTGTATCTAACAAACTCATTCATAAATTGGAAAAAGGCAAGGAAGATATCTTGAAGTGATCCAGGGAGAGGGGTGCCTATCTTTCAAGATTAAAGATGATGGTTTCACTAAAATCAACCATAAAAATCAAAGCTGAGGAAGGTTTTTGTAACCTGCATCTTAAATGTACGCATATGCTAAATGATAGAAAGGGCAAAAAGCTATCACAGGCAAAGAACAAGAACAGGAGAACTGTCCAAAAATACCAAGCCAAAAGTACAAACTACATTAACACCAGAACAAGAGTGGTTTAGGGCACTCTTTGTACAGGCATTCTTTGTCTCTACTATCTGAAATTTGTTTTTAGATGAATCTTGCCTTGTTGAAATGACATGAGGTGAGATTTCTGCCTGCAATAGATCAGTAATCCAGTTAGTCCTTTCCAATCTCAAAGAGAAGAAGATCCAGAAGGAGAATCTAAGTGGCACAGATTAATGAACAACAAATGATTTTTCATTTTTCTTATTGACAGGGGAACTGAAGGGCTCCTCAGGAAACCATTTCAGAATGAAAAAGAGACGTAAGTATGTTTTTACACAGAATGTGACTTAACTGCAGCATCACCCCTACAGAATTTTGAAGCATAAAAACATGACTAAAAACCCAATGTACTCTTGCACAGTAAGTCTAACATGAGTTATTCAAACTAAACAGGAGTATACAATGAGCTTAGAAGCTCCTGTATCAGTCACTTCCAGAAACCGAAAGAGTATATAAGGAGAATAACATCACTTGCCACATTAACATCTCTCTCCCACTACCTGTCGTTTATTACTATCAAATACTGAATGAAGAATCTCGGCTTTTATTTAGTCAAATAAAATTCCTGTTTTCGTGTTGCAGTTTCTGTTGGTTTTGTTTGTTTGTTTCTGTTTGGTGGATTTTTTGCTCCTTTGTTTTAAAAAGAAAAGTAAAACCCAATCACTGGGCAGTCTGATCTGGTGGGTGCAGCCCTGCCCACAGCAGTGAGTTCGGACTAGATGATCTTTAAGGTCCCTTCCAAACCAAGTCATTCCCTGATTTCTTAGAGGTATTTCCATATGTATTAAAATGGACGGACCTTCACTCTGACCATGGAATAGCCAGCTGTTCATGGAAAACCACGTTCAGAGAAATCCTCCTCACTTTCTGTAGAAGACTGCAAGAGTAACTAGGAGAGAAGAGGGACAGAAGGATCTACCCAAGGACAAACCGGGGGATGTATATGTGGAAAGGGAGAAGAATTGAAATGCCATGGGAGAGCACCAAAAATTGATGAAGAGCACAGTTATACAAAGGCAGCTGACAGATGAGTGAGATGAGGACAAAGTGCCAATTCTGAGATTGCGTTAAGTAGGTCGCTATGAAGGCTGCAATTTCAGTTAAGCAGGAGGAAAACATCTGATTGAAGAATTCCAGCCATGGGTTGTAAAATAGTACTATATTCATTGTGCCCAGAGATGAAAGACTGAAGGGAAAGTATTTTAAGATGTAAATATTATTACAGTCAGAATTTCTGTGATGGGAAAAGTTGGAGCAGACTTCTGTGCTGGTAGAAAGAGGAGGAGTGTACTCACGTCTTCTCCTAAGGATTTTAGATTTCTTCTTGACTGAATAAAATAGTGGCTTCTCACATTTCCACAGATACCTACAGGTAAGAGAAATAAAAACTTAGGAAAAAGAGCTGGAGAAAGCATGTAAAATAATAATTTCTTAATTAAATGGAGCTATTAAAATAAGAACAAAATAATCTGTTGTTAACACCATTAAAAGCCACCCCCTCCAACACATACAGCAGTCTCTTTCTGCATAGATAAATGGAGGCATGTAAGCCCAGATTTACTGTAATCGGTTAATTGTTCAGCTGTATAAGCTACTTCATCACAGACAGTGTTTTATTGATATGTTGGATAAATATCATGTCTGTAAATAGAAAATTAAGATATGGATGGAATCGCTTTGTTCACCTCAGAGTGCTGGATGGAAACATGGAGCAAATTCCAAACTTTTTCAACTTCTGTGGGGGTCAGGATTTCACTTAAAATCATCTACCTTATTATTATTATTATCAATATCAAGTACTTAAAAATCTCTTACTTGGCTTTTTCTTCATCCAGTTTTTTTTGCTCCACATCCAAGGTACATTTTATAACCTTGTACCACTTTTTGAACTCAAAATATGGACCACCTGAATAAAACATTCATGTTTTAGTTTTAGGTTGTGAAGGACTGAAAGAAATGTGATACACAGAATGTGGTCACCATGCAGTTGGACTCTGCATCTCTCGTCTGCAGGCAAATCTTAAATTCCATCTGCTTATAGAAAACATACTTAATCCAACATTTCTGTAACACAGAGAGAATGAAAAGCAGAAATGCAGGAAAGGAACAGCATAACAGGTGGGAAGAAATGCCTCTGCTCAGAATATGTTTCCTAGTTTTAGACAAGTCAGTCCTTCTCCCTCCTTTCTGAAAGTTAAGTGTAATTACTACACGAACTAAATCTCCACAACACTAACTGATCTTTCTCTGTTTGAAATCTGACTTCAAGGAATTAATGAAACTGCAGAAGCTTAGTTTTAAACAAGTTCTGAAGCTCAGATGCAGGAGGTGAAACTGTGTCAATCTCCCACCATCCATCCTGCTGCCCATGAGATGTTGCAAGGCCAGAAGGATTATTCAGACAACTGTATTCACTGCGTACCAGTGTCCCACATATTTTGAGCACAGGATTCTCACTCATTGATATGCGAACAAATACATACCAGTGCATGCAAAAATGTTAAAGCATAAGGCCTTCCAGCAGCATGTTTACCATTGATACTCCAAAGAGGCACAGGATTGAAGTAGATCAACAGGGTACAATAAGTATAAGAACTGCAAACAGAACTATGGTGCAGGGTACATTTAAATAACCAACTCTTATTATCCGTGGGTGTATTATCTGCATCGTGAATTAACCAGGCTTTGCATTTCCCCATCACCCCAGCTGCACTGCATGGATGCTTGCATCATGCTCATTTCTAAAGAGCTAGCTGGCAAACTGTTCTGAAGGTGAATATACTGTTCTTATAAGCAAAGTTCTGTACATTTTCTCTGCTTTTGCTATTCAAGTTATCCTGCCACAAGAGGCCTTGCAAAGTAGAACTATAGGTGGCCTCAAATGGACAAAGGGAAGAAAGATCCTTCAGTAGTTATTAAAATGCAATGGTATGGATAAAATTCTGTTTTGAACTCCTCTACACAGAAGGTGCTGGGAGTTTGGTCCATGGGAAGAAAAGAACTTTTATATTTATCTTAATACAAATTATTCAACATCTGTCACAAGGAAGCCTGCTGTCAGGGACATGACACTAACCGTTCACCTGGCTGGTACTGCTAGCCCTGCATTCATGTGGCTGAGTCAACTGGCAAACACACAGCTCTGTGATGCACTCACACATACACATACGCCTCAATCGCGTTTTATTTGAGCATAAACAGCATTGTGTACGTGTGCACTCTGTAGAACGTATACTCACACATACATGCAAGTAAGCTGCAGCTACCTACTGCACAGCTTCCAGGCTGTCTTGAAAAGCTGTAGGAGCTGAAATATTTTATATAGTGAAAAAAAAAAAAAGACTAGAGAGAGGATAGTTGTATTGAAAGTACAGCTAGCATAGCTGGATCTTTACAACACAGTATCGGCCATCATTCATCTGAGCACACTAAGCTTGGAAAAGTGCCAGGGGCAGTGCTGAGCTCTGGCACTGATCAGTGCCCAAACAGAACACTCTCACATCAGCTGCCTGCTGCCACTCCAACAGCTGAAGAACGGGGACAACAGAACACAGCACATGAATTGTTTTGCACCAGCAGATTTCAAAGGAAAAAAAGTGGGCAAAGAGTGAGCTGTTTTTTCCTAAAGGCAACGAGACTTGTTAATAAGAGAGAAACCCTATTAAGACATTAATGGCTTTGAGCCTCAGCTTGCAAGCAGTTGTGCAACTTCTACTCGGGTCACTGTTGCCTGAAGTTTTCAAGGGAAACAAAAATGAAATAATAAGATCTGAAGTTGGAATATCCACTTAAAATGAGAATTGCAGGTTTTAGTTGTCAGTGGGAACTGTCTCTAGATACAGAGGTGATGATGCATTCATGTATGACTAATGGTCATTTTTGTTATTGATATAAATGTAACAGAAGGCTAAAAATGAACCAAAAAAAAGGATGTGAAGCTTAAAACATAAATCACTGCAACACATCTTTGATCTCGCTTTCAGCTGTGATCTGGATAAGGTCACAGAGGATCTTCCTGAGGATTTCTAATCTTTGATTTGGTCTTTCTGCCCTCAAAGAACTACGTTCACACCATTATCTTTTCTATCTTAATTGCTGCTAGCTTTTCCACACTCTCTCAGGATTATTTGGAAGAAGAAAATAGATTACATCTCAAATATGTTACACACTAAGACATTTTATTTAACAAGACTAAACAAGTTTGGATTTTATCATAAATGTGGTTGGATGCCCCTAATAAGTATCTGCTATTTACGATCAAAGTGCATTCCCACTTTACGAGGTAACCATTCACCTTCACCTAACACGCACAAAAAGGAGAGGAGAGCAGGGAAAAGCAGAAACATAACCAGTAAAGTATGTACAAACTTCTCTATCCTTATATTATTCTTAGGTATCACTATGAGAATTAAGCAAGTAAGCCAAAACAATTTTATGTGAATAAAATCACACTGTCTTTAAAGAATTGCCTGAAAAGAATAAAAGACAAAATCACTCTTGAACAATCAGTAGGGTTAAGACTCTCTAAGCCTGATTACAAAGTTATTTGGTTTAGAAAATCATAAGGCTGCTTCTACTACAATATTTATGTACCTTCACCTTCTTTGTTATTTTTCTTTCTTTCTGAGGCGAAGTCTGAGAGCAACCTGGAAGAAAGAAAGGAAGAAAGAAAACTCAGATACTTCTGTAGACCCAAATACTGCAATTTTCATATGAATTTCAAATACGGCTGATAAAAATACACCCTAATTCTCCTTCCAGGTTTCAGCTTCTGAAACTGCTGATTTGTAAAAATAAATAACATTCAAAGTCTAAAATGCCCTCAAGTTCATGTTTTATGCTACTGAACAAAATACTACAATTTCAACATTATTGCAGAAAGGATCATCAAAGAGTTATTATTTACATTATACGAAAGTTTAGGCTTTGTTAGAGAGCTGCCTACGTACTTACCACTCATAGTGAT
>JAOWBP010001760.1:77563142-77589897 GCA_028571105.1 Tragopan temminckii | reverse complement strand
CTGCCCAGAGCCACATCCAGCCTGGCCTTGAATGCCTCCAGGGATGGGGCATCCACAACCTCCTTGGGCAAGCTGTTATGCACTACATCTAATCCATACAGCCCTCAGATTTTAGCTGAGAACCATTTCCTCTTTAGAATGAGGTAGCAAATGCATACAAAACATAAGATCATTGCAGAATGTTATGCTAGTTTCACCATTACTTTCATCCCTATTGAACTCAGCCAGACTTTTTCATGAAGGATAAGCTTTAGAGTTCATTTACCCAGCTAGCATTCTTTCACCTGAGAGCCGTTCTTTCACATTGCAGATACAAGGGCACCACTTTACCGCACGTACTTTCATATCCGTGGGACATTCTACAGAGTGTCACACAAAAAGACACAGGGACAATTTATAGCTAATGCACCCAGGTGGTTGACTGCTGTGTTGTAAGCACAATTCAATGAGGAGACCTTGCAAGATCATCCCCTGTGCTTGTTAGCAGCCAGCACAGGAAAGCCATGCTTTTGCTGCATATCGACTGAACAATCGAAAGATGACTGCCACATGCAGCCAAAGCAGCAAAGAGCTTTACAGTTCAGGAATGGGGGAAGTTTTCAAATAAAGCCAGTCTGGGGGTTTGGCTGTCTGATGGTTACAAGGCTCCGGGTTTGCAGAAAAAAACTTTGTCATTGCCCTTATATGAAATCTTTCGTAAGTGACATTTTGTTTGCTTCTAACAGTAAACAACTTAACCATCCACTTCTGCAACTCTCTGCTGTACACTCTGCGTGCCAGGATTGGGCTTCTATAACAGCGGCTGAGCTCCCCATATACCACCTCTACACCACAATGTTCAGGTGCAGACATACCTCCCTGCAAGTCACCAAAATCCCTCACAAACTTATGCATATCCTTAGTCCTCCGTTCCACAAAGCATCACCATTTTGCACAAAAACTCCTCACTTCACCCCGCTGTCTGCAACAAGCCTTTAAACTCAAGTCGATGTTTAGATTGGCAGGAGCTGAAGTCATTTCCTTCCAAGCCACTGGGACCCAGTCACAACTCCTGAATGACTTCCCGTCATGTAAGCCCCAGGGGAGTCTGGGCACAGACCTAACTTAGGTCAGTAAAAAGCAAAGTCCAGAACAAGACTCATTCAGCAAAATCCAATCTAACAGCCAGCACTAAATGATGGCAGTGACTTCCAATGGGACCAGAGTCTGCATACAGAGGCACCATCCACAAAGACAGCCTCGACCTCTTTGTGGGAACTCAACTGCATTTTGGCTGAGACACTGATGTTAGCCACAGTGTTCTCATCTTTGAGGGGGAACTGGGAAAGGATTCCCTGTCACAAGGTAGCTGGACAAGTAACAGCATACACAAGTCTCAGCTCCACATCCACAGGAGAAAGCTCGTTTTCCCTTGGGCTTCCAACTTACCTTTCAAAACCAATTAAATATCATCAGCTTGTGAATTTTTACAGGCAATGAAGTTATTTATTGACACGAGTGGATACAAGCACTTCTCTCTCCATCTACTTCACCCTTTCATCTGCTACGATGAACAGGTGAGCTTGCTTTCTCCCTTTTTTGTTCATGTCCTTCTTATAATTAACAATATCAGCTTTTTCCAGCAGCATGAGAAATACTTCATTCCTGATTGAAACTAAGCAGATTCAACAAGAAAAATCACCGTATCCTGCTGGAGTTATACCAGCTCTAGAGGGATGATCTGGATAAAACATCTTTCCCTGAAATCCTACTCTGTGCAACAGCTTAGCTTTTTGCAAGAGGAGGCGTTGAAGAGATGGGTTCTGAATGTAAAGCATCTTTTCCACCTTTCATCCATCTAAATAAATAAAATAAAATTCAATCAGCAAACACCGAGTACTTCTCTGTGGGTCGATAGGTAGTAAAACAATCTGAAAGAGTCCCTGACCTCAATTGAGTGACCTCTGAGATGATGCATGATCCCAAGCTCTGCCATTTGACCGATCATGCAGCCAAGAGCACTCCCAGCCCAAAACCAGCCATTGTGAGCAGCTGCAGATAGAATTGAATCTGAACCCAGAGGCAGGGAACCAGACCTCATTGATCTGATCCGGAATTTGGTAGTTCAGTGGGGAGCCTGGAAACCTGGTTATAAAATCCTCCTTTATTTGCAGTGTCCTTTACAGAAAAGGGACTCTACTACTTTTAATTTGGTGCCTGGCAATGTGGCTTTCATTAGGAAGCTTCACATGAATGATTAGCTCGTAAATACACAATTAAATTTGAATCATTACTGTTCCAGTTACTGAAGTAAGCAGTGTTTGTTAGAATTTTGTTCTTTCATCATGGTCATTAATGGTACCTAAATGTCAAGCAAAAAGCATCTTTGTGTATGCGATCATTTTACAGTCCTAATTTATTCATCGAACAAAGGTCAGGAGTTTGCTGAATTACAAATGCAATTGTTTAGAGCAACTTAATGCAAAAGCCACACTCAGTTTGTTCAACATAGCATCCTAGAAGTTCCCACAGAAAAATATTGTGCCAGACACATTAAGTGCAAATTACATTATAAATTCATTCATAATTAAAACTACCATTTCTTTGCCTCCTGCCAGGCCCCACACTCTGCTGAACAGACATCCCTTGAATCCCAACTCTTTTTGTAGCACTATGAATGTTCTTAGCACTGAGTCTCTCCACACCACCAGGAAATGCACTTGCTTGAGAAACTAAGGCAGGAGTGAAGCAGCATTTGCACAACTTCAAAACAATCAGTGAGGTACAAAAAACACAAGGAAGAACTTCTTTGATGTGTGGGTGACAAAGCACTGGAACAGGCTGTCCAGAGATGTTGTGGAGTCTCCTCTGGAGATATTCAAGACCCACCCATCTGGAGACTTTCCTTTGAAACCTACTGTAGGGAACCTGCTTTAGCAGGGGAGTTGGACTTGATCTCCAAAGGTCTCTTCCAGCCCCTACAGTTCTGTTTCTGTGATAGCTGCTTTGATGCCTTCCCTGGGACAAAGCCCCAGTTAACACAGTTCTCTCCAAGAACACCCCAGCAGCTCCTTTGCCAGCCATACACAGCTGCACCCCATGCCAGCAGGGATGTCACCACCCCTGGAGCAGTCCACACACCGCACCAGGAAGACACCAACGTGTGATGTGCTTCTCCCTCTGGCATGATACACAGCCCAAGTTTGTTCGTCTAAGTTTCCTACCGCTCATTTCCCTCCCCACCCCCCAACAAGAACACTATTTCTGGCTTGTGCTCTGTGGGACAGCACCTGCCTGGGACCCTGCTGGGCCAGGACGTAGGTATAAGCTTTCCTTGTGAATGAGCAGTTTAAAGCAAGGTTATGATACCCTTGGTTAAAAGGACAGTAGAAGTGCAACTTAATTACCCAGTATTATAAGGCAGCTATTCTGAGAGGCTGCAGAAGGAAATTGGCACTGTTTTGATGGAATATTCCACATGGTTAACAGCAATATCGTGCAACCTCTGAGAAGACAGGCAGTTATCTGTTTCTGTTGAAAGGTAAATGTGACGTGTAAGGTGTTATTCTTTCCTTACATGAAGCATAACTATATATTTTCAGACTATGTAACTTATATTTTTAGATGAGAAAAAAAAAAGCAAAGCAAGAAAAATAAATTCTAAAGTTAAGCTGGAAACAAATTGGACACAATTCAAAAGGACAGTGGAAAAATACCGGATGAGAAGGCGATGGTAAGCGGCAAACGAACAGAAAAGAAACAGAGCATTACCATGCACCACGAGTCAGCAGTGCCACACAAGTGGTCTGCAGGCTCACAGTGCAAAATGAACAAACAGCTGAGCACAAGCTGACACCTAGGAGTGCAGGAGATGAAAAGCACCAAGCAATTGCCAGGGTTTCTCAGCTCTAAGCTCTCAACAGGATATCCGCGTGTAGCTGTAAGCAGTGGTTTTCAGATGTGGATAGACAGAATGACTGGTGACTCAGGGAGTCAGCCCTCTGAGGAAAGACTGGATTAGCTGGGGGGGACGTAGGCAGGTTAGGGAAGAGGGAGCTGAGAAGAGTCTTGATAATCCTTTTTAAAGATGTAAAAAAAAAAAAAAGAAAAAGAAAAAATAAAGAGCCACAAAGCAGAAAAGACTTAGCTGGTCTGGCCTGGAGGAGAGCAGAACTATGCCTGCTCTGAGTCACCTCCCCATTAGCACTTCCAAAGACTGAGCAGTCCTCACCATACTCTAAAAAGAACTCAAGACTACATGAGGATGGCATACTCCAAAAAGAACTCCACCACACAGAATCATAAATCTCCAAGGTTGGAAAAGACCTTTAAGACTATCAAGACCACTGCTCACCTATCACCAGTACTTCCCACTAAACCATGTCCCTCAGTACAACATCTAAATGTTTCTTGAACGTCTGAGGACGGCCTTTGTCTGGCTGGCCAAAATAACACACCAGATGCTCAGAAGCATCCAGGGGAATAGAAGAGTTGCTCCTTTTGCTTACTGTGCTGCAGGTTGGTAAGGAAAGCCACTGTGGCCCATTTCTCAACACCAGCAGTGGCCAAACCTGACAGAACTGCAAGGGTTGGAAGGGACATCTGGAGATCCCCCTCCAATCCCCTAGTCCAATCCCCCTGCTAAAGCAGGTTCCCTACAGCAGGTGACACAGCTGGGCATCCAGCCAGGAGCATATCCACTCATTGACTTATTTATTGGAAAGAAATTCAGCAGGAGTGTCTTGACCAAGCACTGTCAGGCAGCACATGTAGCTCTGGGATGCAAAGGTCCCTGAAAGACGCAGACCTCATAGAAGGCTCCAGCTGCTTTTACTGTGCTTGGTCCACTTACACCTTTGTCTTTTGTTGTGCACTAAAAAATGTCTCCGTTAGACATCTACTAGCTCACACCAGTGCTAATTCTCCCCCAGTGGCTTGCTAGTCACAGCAAGATAGCTAAAGCAACACTCATTAGTTTGTGAACAAGATAAAAAAAATGCAGCTAAATTGTACAAAGCAGCCACTATTTGAAATGCTTTCCAAGTGCCTGAGACAGAAACACCTAACCTCTACTTGGAAAGGTTGTGAGCACTGTTCCACAGTACTGCATATTGTCTATCCCCATCTGTGGACTGGAGTTGCACAGAAAACACAATTCTAAATATTTCCATGTCAAGATATACCCACAAAGACACTTACAGATGATATTAAATCCAGGTCCTCACTAAAGCAAGTGGCACAGAAGAAATACCTTAAAACCAGAAAGTCCATCAATTTCTTCAGCATTCTTGTAGCAGTCCAGCTATGCCCGGACTTCAATTCAAAATCACGGTTTACCACACAGAAAATGTGCTTTTCTGCTTGTCATTTTTTAAATTATCAGCCATCCAACTTGCCCTTGGCAGCAATAAAAACTGGCTGTGTGTTTAACCTGTCTCTGACAGGGCTGCCTCCTAGAAGGAAGCAGGGCCAGGAGGCAGGGAGATGTGGCTGATGGTACAGGGGCTGCAGCAGCCTGGAGCACACTGCCTGTCTGTGCCAGGTGCTGCCACTGCAGCAAAAAAAAACAATTATGCCCATCAGTTTTTAATTAGGAAATGATGTGTGATTTACAAGGCTTAGTGCAGTATGAAATTTTAACAAGTTGGGACTGCTGTTTCAGAATCATATTACCAGCAATTTTTTCTTCCCCTTCCCACAGAATCCTTTAAGCAAGTAGTTCAGACAAAAAGCAAAAGTCTTTTGTCTGGGTTTTAATCCTAACTAGTAGAGCAGTTTATGTGTTTCTTTCATTCTTTTTGTCCTGTTACTTTTTAAATAACAATATAGTTTCTTCCCTGCAGCCAGCAGTGCTAAATACATCTTTCTGAACTCCAGCATACTTTATCAGGATCTAAGTTTTGCTTGAAAGGCATAAAAAGAAGCTTGCAAAGGCTGGAAAAGGAAACCACACATCTAGCAGTCAGAGACTGTTTCTGCATGAAGGGCTATGGATGACACAGACCCAACATCTCCCACCAGCAGCATAAACCTACAATCCTCTCCCCAGCCCCATCCACTACTTACTGCTGCTCCAACCTATGTCCAAAATGAAAGGTCCCAAATCCATGAGAAGGTAAGGATGACACTGATGCAAAGTGTATAAACAAATTCCCAGAGGAAATGGGAGGCAGAGGCTCACTGAAAACACACAAAAGCCTGGTGGGCCTGAAGAGAAGGCAAACAAAAATACATCCACCTGATTTGATCCCAGCCAGAGCTACTACATGGAGAGGCACCTGTTCTCCCCTGGTATGACAAAACTTAAGATATCACAGAATGATAGAATCGTTAAGATTGGAAAAGACCTCCAAGGTCATCTAGTCCAAACACTGACCCATTCCCACCATGCCCACTAACCATGTCCCTCAGTGCCACATCTCCACATTTCTTGAACACCTCCAGGGATGGTGATTTCACCACCTCCCTTGGGCAGTCTGTTCCAACACCTCACCACTCCTTCTGAGAATAATTTTTTTCCTAATATCCAACCTGAACCACCCCGGTACAATTTCAGGCCAGTGTACAGTTCTGTCATCAACCACAGAAAGTCCAGCAAGGTCACAACACCTTTAGAAATGCCCCCTGCAGATACCCAGCCAGACCATATGGGATCAGCCCCACAGCACAATGTTGCTCAGAGTAGAGTGCAGTGCACACTCAGCACTGATAGTGGGTACCTTGAAAGCAGCCTACAACATGCAAAACTAAAGCTATGGAAGGTTAATGGGTTGTTTGGGATGTAGCTATGGCCTGTTACTTCAGATAAAGCTCTTAGTAAAGCAGTTCCCTCTACACAAATAAGCCCTAAACAAAATGCAGGCTCCACTCACTGTGCACATACAAGGGTTTAAAGGAGACAGTGAGAAAAAAAGTCAATGAGGCTCCACTTGGACTACTTTAGCAAGAGCAGCAGTTTCAAAAGCAAGAAGACTGAAAGATTTGTGCTACCCTTGCCTTCTGGCAGAAATACAAAAGGTAAAAGGCTGGTATAGCATTTCAGACTCAGAAGCATGAAGTTACGGCTTTAAATAGATGTTAGAAATGTCTCTTCATTGAAGATGCTAAATGAATACCAGTAGGCTTGGAATTAAAACAGCAATTTGAGGTGTACAATCTTACGATTCTATATATCCAAATACATAAGTTATGAGCAGCTTGACCATCAGTTTCTTACGGAGTTCAATTGCTTCCTCCAGCACAACACCTCCACATAAAGAGGCAAGCATAACATTCAGTGACAGGCAGACACAAACCTTGCTCTTGTGACTCCCCAATCAGGTGCAACCTGAGGAACCCCCTGGATCACTCAAGCCTCCATGAATCTCAAGTTCTGGAGCATAACAGGGAAATTAGCAAGCATCTTAAGGGAGAGCGCTCAACAAACTGCCTATGGAAATGAAAACCAATCATTAATAGCAGAAGCTAAAACAGAAACTGCACTGCTAGAAACTATAATAATATATTCTACTTCCATGAAGCCAAATAATAGCTGTATTTATATCTTTAAAAAAAATCTTTCTGATCACTCACATTTTAAATGACTTCTTTCAAAAACAGATATATATATATATATGTATATATGTTTAAATATATATATATTTAAATCTATATCTACCCAAAACGATCAAAACATTAAGGTTCCCCCAGCATGGGATTTGACTATTTCCTGATGAAGATGACTCGTAAAATCTGAATTAAATTAGTTTTGAAATGCAATTAAAAATGCTGCCTGTGGTCCGGAAGCACTGAAATATCAGTAAATGTCAATACGCTATTAAATCACACCATCCTTAGAAACTGCAGCTCCCAGGTTCAGATTCAGAATTTGAGTCTGTGTAATTCAAATTTTGCCTGTCCTTAAGCTGAATAAAACATGACCTGTGTCTGTTTGCTCTGCATATCTCATTCACTGTAGCTCGCTTCCGTGCAAATCTCAAAGGAAAATTCAGTAAAATATAGATGAAGATTGTGGGATGTTTGTCCTCCAGGGTGACTTGACTTCTGCCTTTTAAAGCATCTCACTATTGATCACGCTACTAAAGTGCTTTTTTTATTACTATTCATTTTGTTGCTGTTATTTTATTATTTACTGCACCTAAACCCAATTGCTTCTGTTCATCAGGGTGGACAGTTGGACTAGATGATGTTAGAGATCTTTTCCAATCTTAATGATTCTGGCTGAGCATGGTTGTCCAATGATAATGGTGTGACAAAGCACTGATTGAACACGTGGAAGGCTCTAAATAAAACAAGCACCAGGTAAGGGAACACATACCTTAAATGTTCCTATCTGCCATAGGTGAGGGAGATGGTGCCCTGCAGAGCAGAAACTGGAAGCTTTATCAGGAACAGAAAAGTCTGGTCCGATTCCTTCAGTTGCCTCAGGCATTCAAGCTAGCTTCTTAATTCAGTCACTTAAATTAACTCCAGGGTCCCTCTGGGCTTCTTTCTACTTCCAAGAAGCCAAGCTACAAAATCCACATTGCAAACCTTAGAAAGCTGAAGAGTCCATGTTCCCATTCAGAGGCTCTTGTCCTACTCCCTGAATAGCAGGTTATTTACCCTAAGAGTGAACAGCATTGACTTGCAGAAGACAAAATCCCTTGGAACACATGGCCTGCACCCTCTAATAAGAGCAGACAAACTGAGGAAGGGAGGAGTGGGATAGCCCACCAAAACCAAACACTGCTGCATCCAGCCCTGCACACCTGGAGGGAACCTCAGAGTTTTGTTCCTTAAGGCTATGAGGGAAGAACATTTATTTTCTCTTGCAGAATTAAAGATATGTTCTATTAGTTTTCTCATTCCTGTCAAGGAAAGGCTGAATATCACCATTCTGTTTCTTCAAAAGCTTAAGCATCTGCTTACCAAAAGCTTCACTATTTCTTCACCCTTCCAAAAAGTCACTGTAAGGAATAGTCTCATAATAGATTCCTGCATCTCACATTTCAGATCCTTAATGTCTGCAAATCACTGCTCCCTCCCCATGTCAGGTAGCTGAGGACAAGGTTTCCCAAACCCCATCACACCTCCGGGAGGAGGCTGTCCCACAGCTTGCACCCATGTAACACCAAGCTTACTAGCACATGCTCCCAGCTGCACCAGCTCCAGGAAGCCAGCACAAAGGAAGCCTGGTTATGGGAGTGCAGCTCTGAATTAGAGAGGCAGGCTTTGCCCTCAGCATTGGCCCTTTCAGCAGAAAATACCATAAATTTTGGGTTCTTTCCTCTGAGGATCTGTCAAATACATTAGCAGCCAAGCAACAAAGGGAATTCTCCGTTTGAGTACTTGTCATCGAAATGAGTGAGGAATCAGAAAAACAGCAAAAGCAGAGGATGACTGACAGGACTACATTTTTACTGCAAAAAAAAAAAATACACTTTCATGTGAGCAACAGGTCACTTTTAGAATTCAGGAATGTTTGTACGAAGGTTCTGCTCAGTGACTTCGTATAATGGGTTAGTAATGATTACAGAATACCTAAATGGCTATGTGCAAGGGCTGCTCTGAAAGTAATGCCTATTCTCAATGCTTGCTGAATGTTTATGGAAACCAAACATCTACAATTCAGCAGCGGTGACTGCAACACAAGAGACAAGCCACATTCCACATGGCCATGCAGATTTTTTACAAGCACAGCATTCAGGGTCTTGTTCATCACTGGTGAAAATTCACAGCCAACGGTGGTGAGCATGTGTTGAAAAACAATGTTTTGTAGCTGAGAATTTGCTCTGTCAAATAGTGTTATTGTGGTCTTTGTACCTGTTGAAGTTTTCATGGAAAGAAATAAGAAGCAATACTTCTGGAGCAACCTACGTGTCTTCACAAATAGATACGCTGATGTGTAAATAATGTCCACAATAACTACTGCTTTAATCTGATTTCATTACATGCTCCTCACATGCATGACACGAACATGTTAATCTTCAGTACAGATTAAGCATGACCTAAATTTTGCCCTGTTCCCTGTGCACTGGTGCAGGAGAAAGGCTGTGTGCAGTCACACAGCTCAGGCACAATCATGGGAAACTGCAGACATCTCAGAAATCCACTCCACATGAGCCCACGAGCCCACTGCCAGCTGTGCAGAAACATCCAGCTCCTTTTTACCTTTCCTTTTCAGCCACTTTGCAGATGCAGGCATCCCATGGAAAAATCAGCACAGACACAATGATGTCTGCACTACTCCAACCACCCTGATGCCACGTCAGGCAGAACATCAGGGCAAGGCAGGAGGGAGCAGGCACAGGGGAGAGAAGGAAAACAGGTCATGCAAAGCAGAAATAAAAATGCAAAACAAAAGCCACAACAGAAGAGATCAAGAACAAAAGAAGCAAATTCAGGAGACAGGCACCAGCAAACTTGACAGGTGAAGCGATGCGAGGCACTGTGTACTACTGGGTTTCAGTAGATATGATGATGCTCTCGTTCCTATCAAAATGGCTGTTGCATGAATGCCTTCATTGTTCCTCTTTATCTGCCTCTGCTGAAATAAGGCTCCCAGCCTGGGACAGCAGGCAGCCATTCAGAACTTAGCAATCAGCTGTGTCTGCTGAGAGCAGCACTGACAGATGGGCACTGCTGGATTTAGCCGTGCTGGCTTGCAGCGCTCCTGCTCACAGTGCTGCACATGGCTGTAAGCTGCCCTCCTTGGGTTCTTTGGCAATCGTAACCCCAGGGATTAGGCAGCAAACTGTGCACCTGCTCAGAACAGGTTTGGCAAAGGACAGAACAATAAGGAAGTGCAGAATGGAGAATAGACAGGACCCCAGCATGGGGCTAGGGACCAGCATGAGATATCCCATTTACAAAGCTCACAGGCTCCAAATGCATCAGGAATCCTACACAGCATCTTCATAAGGCTAGAGTTCATCTGACTAGATGTGAATGTCAACATCAGAGTTAATCACCAGCATCAGCTGCACCATTCACAGAGAGAAACAGGCACTTGGCAGACATCTTCTGTCTGTCCCACTGGAAGCTGGTATCTGTGCCAGATGAGCTGCCACAAGCTGCCCCTTCTCCTTCATTAACCAGAGCCTGGGGTCACCAGTCCAGGTACAAATTTCTCTGCCATAGGCATGGAAACATTGGTGAAATGAAATTAATCCCAGGACAACACACGTGACACTTGCTTGTCATGCTGCCACCTGCCAGTTCTGTGCCAGCAGCTCTTTGTCCAAGATGAATAAATATCCCTTTGACAATTTGATAATTAAAATTAAACATCTTCAGCACCACGTCAATGGAAAACTGAGAGTAATGGCTTTATGTAATAATTAACAACTGCTAGGGGAGATTATTCAATAAGCTTTAAGGGCAGCATTATTTGTCATACACCTGTCCTAATCAAGATCAACAACAAGAAAACGTGGCTGCCCTGTGGGAAATTACTCATCTTGCAGGCAGCACTGGAAGAAAAGTCGTGACTATTCTCGTAATTGGGCACTTGGAGATAAGGTCAAGATGATACCAGGGAGTCAGGGTGCAGGCGTTATGATGCTTATGGGTTTCAAAGAGAAAACAATCTAGTGTCAGGAATCTACCCAAAACACCTTGTTGTGAGTGCTACAGAAGCACCCTGCAGAGGCAGGCCATAGCCACACTGGAAGCACAGTAAGGACACTTAGCATTTTGCTAACCCTCTGCTCCCACATCTGACACCCTTCTCCAATGCCTGGGCAAGCAGAACCACCAATAGTACCAAGCATTAGGAACCCTTTGTTCTGTAGAGGGAGCCACAGACCTGAAATGCGCAATGAGGCTATAAATATCGTTGGGAAGCATAGGCCTGGGTAACAAAGGACACAATGGTGATTCAGTTTATAATTAAACTTCCTGTTAGAAATATCAAGGTTCCTCTGATAGCACTGGCAATTACACTTCTGACTCACCTAGCTGTTACTGTAACCAGGCAAAATAAAACCTTTTTTGATCCTGAAGGTATAAATAATTAAAGAAACTATTGTTTTGAAAGAGTACCTGGCATTTCACAGTTACTGAAACACCATCAAAATAAATAGCTACATGCAGAGAAAAACACTACTTTCTACTTGAGAATAGCGGCTTTTATTACGACATGTATTACCTCAAAGAGAGTGATAAATCATCCATTCATCCGTCATGTAGAAGAGATTTACCGCTCATCTATACCTGTTTCCAGCAAGGTTAGCCTAAGGGGACAAATAGACCATTACTAGTTAGGTGCTAATGAGTCATAGAATAATTAATGTTGGAAAAAGTGTCTGAGATCATCTAGTCCAAGCACCAACCCATCCCCACCATGCCCACTGACCACATCCCTCAGTGCCACATCTCTTCGGTTCTTGAACACTTCCAGGGACAGTGACCCCACCACCTCCCTGCACAGCCTGTGCCAGTGCCTCACCACTCTTTTGGAGAAGAAATTTCCCTTAATATCCAATCTTAACCTCCCCTGGTATAGCTTAAAACCATTATTTGTTATCCTCTCACAGTTATCTGGGAGAAGAGGCCGATCCCCATCTCACCACAACCTCCTTTCAGGCGATTGTAGAGAGTGACAGGACCTCCCTCAAGCCTCCTCTTCTCCAGACTGAACAATCGCAGTTCCCTCACTTCCAGGCCTTTCTTACAGGGTCAGTAGCTTAGAAAGTCTTGTTCACCTGTCATCCATGCTTTAGTTTTCCTTTAAGTTAGCGCTGTCTCAAAGCCTGGTGCCCTGGGGCTGCAAGCACTGCCGCAGCATGAACCTCCACTGCCTGAAGCTCACCCTCTTGGTTCTGAGGAATGAAAGCTTTCACCCCCAGCAGAAAAACATGAGGGCCTTACAGCCTTCCCCAGCAAAAGGTGACCATTCCCCAGGGGACAAGGCACTTGTCCACAGGCCCAGAGCAAAAGCTACATCAGTTCAGTCAGCCCTTTACCACAAGGCTCTCAGGGCCCTCACCAGAAAGGGTTTGTTCTCTTCTAAACAAGAACACAGTGTTTTTAACTTGCCACTGAGGAGGCCTGGCACAGGATCAACAAGGCCTCAGGCCTGAGCCAGCAGGGTGGCACCCCGAGCTGCAAGGAAGCATGAAGGCAGCTCATTAATTAGAGCAGGCTTGTAAGGGCCTTGCAGCCTGCCCTCACCCTCATTACAGGGCCTGGTGAGCAGCGCCATTCACTCCAGCAAAGGCAGCACCAAGTTGCTCACAGCTCACTTGTCCCTCTTGATGAGCCTCTCACATCTCTGTTTTACTTAAGAACCTGACTTTTGGAACCACAAAAGGCTCTGATTAGCAAAACTGCTGCAGTAGAATTTGGGGAAACACAAACGTACAGCTCTTCTGAAAAGCATGCTGCATGCTGTGAAACCAAGGACAGATTACCAGCAAGAACTCTATTTTTAGTTGTGCCATGTCATAATACCCACAAATTCCAAGCAAATTTTCTGTTAAATATTTGAGGCAGCCTGCAGCCCCAGCTTTGTCAACAGCTGCTGGCTACAGGCTCAGCACCTGCAGCACTGCACCCCACTGTTTCCATGGGGCTTCTGGTTGGCTCTGCCAGTCAGCACACATGGGATGAGCTGACGCCAGATAGACATTTTATGCTTTTGACATGTGGGAAGCAAGGCATAAATTGTCCCAATGAAATGGTGAAAGGGGCAAACCTAAGGCTGTAGAAGCAGTTTTCGCAGCAGCTCCAAACACCACAGTTGCTGGAAAGTTTTCCCCAGACCTGAGCAGCCAGAAAGCAGCTGACTAGCTGTGCTGAGACAGATGCTGCTAACGAGGGCCTGCTCTGCCCCACCATGGGAG
Organism: Tragopan temminckii; assembly: GCA_028571105.1. Classification (NCBI taxonomy): domain Eukaryota; kingdom Metazoa; phylum Chordata; class Aves; order Galliformes; family Phasianidae; genus Tragopan; species Tragopan temminckii. The sequence goes on along the minus strand of JAOWBP010001760.1, from coordinate 77,576,092 downwards.
CAGCATGAAGAGCAAGGGACAGGAGTTGTGCAGGACAGCACTGCTTTATCACATCTCCAGCAGCCAGATCCCCAAACCTGTCCCATGAGCTGCTCCATGGTGACCCCACAATTTTGACAGCTCCATTCATAGTTCAGTGCTTTAAGTGAGCTACCAAGCTCAACAATACATGGTTTTCTCAGTAAGTCAAATGTGCTCTCCAGGTGAAGCCACTCAAAACAAGAGCTGCCTTCCACCTGGGTTAAATACCAGCCAGTGTTTCAGTTAGCAGCAGGGAGAGGGCAGATGTGTATGTTCAGACCTGCTAAACCCATCATTAACACCTCACCCCAGATTTACTGTGCAATTGAACCTGATGCAAGCTATTCCTATACTGACACCATCCTGAGAGTTGGTTTTACAGGACAAAATGAAGAACTCACCTCTGCTACCTTCTCATTGCTGCACCCTCCCATTCACCCCAGGATTTCTAATATCAAATCCACCTTCCTGTTTGGATTCATTTTATTCTACAGAAGGCTGAAAAGAGAGGCATAACCCTGATGTCTGCCGGAAAACTCTAAATTAACAGACATCAGTCTCTCCCCTTCTGAAGGGTCTCGAGACAGCACCTTGGGAAGTCTGTATCCCCAGGAGCTACACAACTGTCTTGTGATGGCTGGAAAGGGCAGAGCAATGAGCAAAAGGAAATATTAGCAGGTCTATCATTTATTAAAACACATGGCACAGATACTAGGAGCATTCCCATCTTCAGTTGTGTTGCATAGTGACATTCAGATCAGTGAGCGCACTGTATGTGGCATGTTTGCACTGCTGCAGGAGAGACACTCATACTGTAGAACAGTATGTAGAACAGGCAGCCCCCCCAAAACTCCCAGCAATGCAGATTACATAGTCTACTGTGAAATCTTGTGCAGAGCATGATTTGTGCACATACTCTAAGCCTGCACTCAGCAAGTAAACAGGATGTCCTGTATTCAAGTATAGGAATACATTCCATGTCTTTCCAGAAGGGAAGCTCCAGCAGCCCAGCTCTCACCCAGATGTGACACTCACCCAGCACTAAAGGAGGACAGGAAGGGTAGGGTGTTCACCCACACAGCTAAGATCCTTACACAGCAGCCCTCTGCTGACACTCAAATGCAATGCTTGCTACAGGGAACCTGCCAGCAGACACAGAGCATCACAAAGCATGATCATAGAATCCTTAGAGTTGTAAGGCACCTCCAAGAGCCATCTAGTCCAACTCCCCTGAGGTGAACAGGGGCATCACAGCTAGATTAGGTTGCCCAGGGCCTGATCCAGCCTCACCTTGAAAGTCTCCAGGGACAGGGCATCAATCACAGCTCTGGGCAACCTGATCCAGTGCCTCCCCACCCTCACTGTAAAAAACTTCTCCCTATATCTAACCTAAATCTACCCTCCCCTCCCCCCCCAAGCTTGAAGCCATTTTCCCCTGTTCTATCACCACAGACCCTGCTAAAGAGTCTGTCCCCTTCTTTCTTGTAGCTCCCTTTTAGATAAGGAAAGGCCTCCCTCAGGTCAGCTCACAGCCTTCTCGGGGCTGGACAGCCCCAGCTCTTTCTGTGTCCTCAAAGGAGAGGCATTCCATCCCTTGGATCATTTTTGCAGCCCTTCTCTGGACACACTCCACCAGCTCCATATCTCTCCTGTACTGAGGACTCCACATCTGGATGCAGTACTCCAGGTGAGGTCTCACAGTGCAGAGTAGAGGGGCAGGATCACCTCCCTCAACCTGCTAGTCACACATCTTTTGAAGCAGCCCAGGATACAGTTGGCTTTCTGGGCTGCAAGGGCACATTGCTGGCTTATCTCCAGCTTGCCATCCACCATTACCCCCAGGTCTTTTTTGGCAGGGCTGCTCTCAATCCTTGGTAGTGAGGGTTGCCTCAACCCAGGTGCAAGACCTTACATTTGGATTTGTTGAACCTCATGAGGTTTACTTGGGCCCACTGCTCAAGCCTGTCTAGGTCCCACTGAATAGCACTCCTTCCCTCTGGTGTTTCAACCACACCTCACAGCTTGGTGTCATCAGCAAACTTGCTGAGGGTGCACTGGACCACACTGTCAATGTCACCAATGAAGATAGTAAAGAGTATCGGCCCCAGCAGCGACCCCTGGGGGACACTGCTTGCCATCAATCTCCATCCAATTACTCAATGTCTGACCACTGCTCTCTGGACTCAACCCTGCAGCCAATTCTTCATCCGCAGAGTCCACCCATCAAATCCATCTTTCCAATCTGGAGAGAAGGATGTTGTGGGGTACCATTTCAAAGGCCTTACTGAAGCACAGATAGATGACATCGGTGGTTCTTCCCTTGTCCATTGATGCAATGACACCATCATAAAAGGCTGCCAGATTGATCAAGCAGGATTTGCCCTTGGTGAAGCCATGCTGGTTCTCCCTTATCAGCCCTGTCTTCCCTGTGCCTTAGCATAGCTTCCAGCAGGATCTGTTCTATGATATTCCCCAGCACAGAGGCGAGTCTGATAGGTCAGTAGTTCCCAGAGTCATGTTTTTTACCCTTTTTAAAGATGGGTATGATGTTTCCTTTTTTTCAGTCATCAAGGACTTCACCTGATTGCCACAACTTTTGAAATATAGAGTGTGGCTTGGCAGCCACATCAGCCAATTCCCTTAGGGCTCTGGGATGCATCTCATCAGAATCCATAGACATGTGGATATCCAGGTTCCTCACTTACAGTGAGAGGGACATTGCTTCCCCAATCCCTTCCTACCAAACCAAAAGTCTGAAGGCTATGTGGTGAACAGTTACCAAGGAAGACAGAAGCAAAAAGATTAAGTACCTCAGCCTTCTCCTTAAATCTTAAATCTCCTTCTCCTTAGACCTTAGATTAACTACTATGGCAGATCCTAACTCAAAGAGAAACAACATTTGAGTAAGCAGAGTGCATGCACAGGGGCAGGAGCTAGAAGCAAGCCCAACCCCACCTGCAGCAGTAAGGGGACAGCTGCTGCAGGAGGCTCAGATGTGAAGGAGTTCCCCAGCCAGATGTGCAATCCCCCAGGCACAGCAGCATCCATCCAACAAACCTCCACAGGCTCACATCATCACAACCCCAGGGACCAGTTCTATGTTGGTAATGGAGAAGCTCATCTCTAGATAGCTCTCTTCAGGCAGAATTTCTTCATCATTGCACACAACTTCTCTCCTAAGCAGGGCAACCCCCCCCTCCTCCCCAGAGCCTGAACAGCTCTGAAAGCTCTGCTCAAGTTTATCAACATATTAAAATTGGTTTCAATCCTTTTTCTTGTCTTGTTTAGGGACATAAGCAGTGAAATCCATCTGCTGCCTAAATATCTACACAACAATATTTAACATTTCATTTGAAATATTATTTTTGCTTTAATCAATTTAAATGTATCCCAGCTATTCTGTTATTTCACATGTAAAGCTGGGATTTAGTGGTGGGTAGTGCAGTATCCCAGTTAAGTAATGAAAAAGCAGCAAGATTAAAACCTTCTCATGAAGTTAGCCTACTTGACATAGTAAATAGCTTCTCAGTTTAAAGAGGGATAAGCATTTTATAGAAGTGTATTAAGAAAAAACCCTGTTATGTTCGTTCTCCAGTGCTTGCCAGTTTTAGTTTATACACAGCAATAAATCCAGTCTTGCTGTTTTCTATACATCTACATACATTTACAGCACTATCAAGAGCAAATGCGATAGCTATATCAATAAAATATACAATTTCTAAAAGCTGTAATTGAAACTGCAAAGTTACCATTAAGCCTTGAACGTGTTTTGCTTGAAGCTGCTACAGAATCCAATACACAATACTTCAATTCCTTTTAGGACTGAATTGTATTTAGCCCTCCTTATAGCTGAAATAGCATTTAAGTGGTATCACAGAAATTCACAACCAAAACAGTCATCTGCAAATAAGAACACTTGGCCCTGCCAGCATCTCTGTTGTGCCACGCTCATCTCTAGCTCACTGCCTAAGAATAACGCTGCTAAAGTTACCTAATGACAGCTCCCCTGCCCCCCTGCCCCACACTACTTTGAAAGCAAATTCATAGAGGAGATAAATCATTTAATTAAATACCAGGAGAGAGGTACACGGAATCTGGCTGTCAGTGCTATGCACAGAATCCAGCTAAAATTGAAGTGCGTGGCAACCTGAGCCTGCTGTTTAGTTGTGTCTTGGGCTGGAAAACACATGTCAGTGTCTTGCAGAGTAGTGATTCAGGGTGGGAGGATGGAGATGAGTTCTGAAGCACTGACACAAATACACATACTGAAAGCTCCAGGATAACAGAAAAACTAAATGTTACATAAAACAGCACAAAGGGAGTGAGAAAGTTTCAAGAAAGAGGCAGGGCATGTGTGCACTACAAGAACTGGCTTGCCTGAAGACTTGTCCAGCTACAGAAGTACCTGCAACCCCTCTTCTCTGGGTAAGAGTTCAGCCTTTAATCAATTCCCTTAGCAGACTTCATTACCCAGTAATTCATCTGATAACACCAGCTGGCCTACTTACTACGAAGAGCTTCTAGGGGGAAAAAGGGTTTAACTCTAGTATACTGCACTAGAGGAAGCAAAGACCACGAGGCCATTCCTGGATTTTACCAGCAGCACTTGATAGTTCTGGAGGGTGTAACAGGAACAGCAGCACCCCCTAGTCCCAAGAACGGGAACAACTCAGAAGACCTTTTTTTTTTTGGAAGCTCAGCACCCCCAAGCTGCGGATATGCAAGAACTGCAATCTCTCCCATCAAGTCAAATTCTACAAAACTTGGAAGTACAAATTACTTACTGATAACTGACAGCAGGAACTGGTCTGGTATGCTTCCCCCCGCCTGAGAAGCATCAGGGGGTATCCAACAAGTGTGTATCCAACACAAGACTCTTCACTCCATGGTCAAGAGAAAAAACTGCAGACACAGGTGCTCAGCATCAGCCAAGTGCTCCCACGTGCTGTATGGTATAAGCACCTCCCCGTCATTCACTGTCAAACAAAGCAGCGCTGCCTGTGGCATGAGCAGCACGCTGCATTACAAGGGAAGAAGAGGGCTTTGGTTACTGGGAATAATTACAAAGCCATTCCATTAAGGTATTTATCTCTTGATATTTGAAGTCTCAAAGCAGTGAATAACAGCACAGGGAAGAAAAGGTATTCATTTTAAATTCATTCTCCCTTGATGCATCTCAGAATTTCTGCTCTCAGAATATAAGCATCCACAGCAGGAGGGGATTCTGCCACAGCCCTTTCTTCTGCCATGTGCAGCCCTCTCCTACAGAGCATCTCTCTTTCCTGTAGGTTCAGAAGCACATAGTGGTGATTGTGCAGGCTAAGATCAAGAGTCACACAGCTCTAGTGGCCAGCAGTGCCCTGGGTTTTCTGCACTCTGATTGGTGACAGTAGCAGACATTCGAGCTGATGCTTGAATGTGGGATTGAGAACCAGTGTTCCTGTTTTATCCCATCCCATACCTACCTTCCATTTAACTAAGAGCCCACTGAACACCACCTTGTTTCAGGATCAGTGAAGTCATTGCTGAAGATGTCACCAGCAAAAAATCTCATCCTTCAAGTACACAATACTCTCCAAAGGGATAAAGTTATTTCCCAGTTACTCTGCAGGCTCAGGCAGGAGCAATAAAAACTCTTAAAAATGGACGTCTGTGGCACAAAGACCTGCCACACGTTTTGTTAGCTTAATCTTGTGGCCATTCTGCATGTGAAGGCTGTTTTCCTTCAGAAATCAAACAACTGTCTGATATCATAGGATATCAGTAACACTCCCTCCCACGGGCAAATCTCTAACAAAAAACAATAGCTTTCCATCAGCAAACAGGGCATGAGACTGAACTCTCAAATCCCTTCTGACAAAAGCATTTACTTCTTACAATTAATTAGGCAAAAAAGGAGGCCAAAGTGTTAAGATGTAATCAACAGCTTAAAATAAAAGGAGCTGTTTCTGACTGAGAAGTAGGCTTTGACAGAACTCTGCTCATTTACTGCTTTCCGCCGGGCAAAGTTTGACTCCTCACTGGCGTAGAGGAAGCGGTTACCCTTTGGGGATTGCACCAGATTGTGAATATTCCTTCAGATCTGCGGGCTGGCTGTGCCCTGCTGCAGGCATGAGCAGCAGAAACTGTTCTCTGACCTCTTCTGGGCACAAATTGCTGTAATCACTCCAGGAAATTTGAGAAATCTGGGGATTTTCTTTGTCATTACATTCTAATGTTGCAGTTGCTTCCTGAGGACAAGACAGAAGGGGTTGCTGCCCTTAATCCTCCATGTTGCTTAAGATTTTATGTCTGACATGTAATTCAAAAGGAAAAAAAAAATGCACCAGTTAGAGTTTTCTTACCTGGGAGCTTTCTTACCTAGAGCCATGCTTTTTTTTTTTCCCCCCATTACAGTCACAATTGGAAATAAATTTTACAATAGAAATGATGCTCAGAGTCACTGTTCTTCCATTTTACCTAGTACTATTAAAAGCTGTTAAAATTAACAGCAGTAAAACACATGGGGGAATAGTTAGGGATCAGTTCTGCATAAATTAACTGACAGGCAGAGCACTGCACCAGGCACAACTGCTTTTACTTACCCCTCAGTATTTTTCCTCTACTAGCCTAATCGCCTTCCACTCACAGCAATTACTGTGCCCGAACCCCCAGCAGACAGCTGCTCTCATTCTGACATGTATAAAGAAATCAGCACTTTCATCACTTTGCTTCAAATCTCTACTATTTCTTCAAACTCAGCTCCTGTATGTATTTCAAAGAGTCTGTTTTTACTTCATTTCTTGTCTATTCGTCTTTTTTTTTCTTTAACTGTCAGATTTCATTCTGTCCTCGGTGTTTGAGGATCAAGTGTCAAACAAATGACACCTCCATTGAATTAGGAAGTAAGCACTTTCCAGTAACTAAGTACTTTATCAAGGCTTGGACATGATCTATGTACAACTAACCAAGAGTAAGATGTGTAATTCTCCTTGGGAAAACTGGGAAATAAAGGCAGGATTGTATCACAGAATGGCCTATGTTGGAAGGGACCTCAAGATCACTAATCACCAACCTCCCTGCCACAGACAGGGCCACCAACCTCCCCATTTAATACTAGACCAGGCTGCCCAGGGCCCCATCCAATCTGGTCTTGAACACCTCCAGGGATGGAGCATCCACAACCTCTCTGGGCAGCCTGTTCCAGCACACCACTCTCTCTGTAAAGAACATAAAGAAAAAGTAAAGTATAAAAATAAAGAATATTGCATGCATAGCTTTTCCCCAGACTACATAGCTAAGAAGCTATTTGCATTGTGGTGAGTACATAAACCAAAACTAAGTAGGCATTTACACACCAGTGACACCAGAATAAGATTAATACCAGCCACAGCAAGCCCTATTCTCTAGTTGAATCACTTTCAATTCTTATCTAATCCATCTCTAACACATCCATGATTCTATGTCTATGGTATCTATTACCCTATAAGCACATTTAGCTAAAAGACTTTCCTCCTGTCTGCCATTACAGGAATCTTACTTGGCCACACATCCATTTTAAATTGCCCTGATAGTATGTTGAAAATTCAGTTCTACTTCCTATCTCCTGAATTCGTGATAACGAATTGAAGTTTTCCATTCCAATCATTTCCATCTAGTGATCCTCTGAGTACATAAGAATCAATTAGGAAAAGATAACTATGACACAGCTAAACCTTTCATATTCACCTCTCGCTAGTCTCACGCTCTAAATAACACCATGAGTTCTGATGCTTTGAACCAATTTGATCAAAGCTTTAACTAAGACAAGCAAAGATAGAGCACAAAATCCAATTTGCTGGAGAAATATGCTGGTATTTAGCAGGAAAGCTGCTTAACTTTAAAAACAAGCATCAAGTTTCAGTGCTTCAAAATGATGTGCCTGGCCAGTCAATGTAACGTGCCTCTACTTGAGTTACCAATATGTTCTCAGCCTGTGGTAATCACTGACCTGTTACCAACATCAGTGCTACCAGGGCATTTTAGAGCCATCTGTTACAAGTCTTCTACCTTCTGCTTTGCATGCTGGGCTTCAGGGCTGGGTTTTTAAAAATAATTTCATTTTGTTCCCTAATACAGCCTTAGAAACACTTGTGTCCTGATAGCTTCAGGCTCAGGGGAAGAGCAGTTGCACACCATCAGTCTCAGTGAGCTCAAGGGAAAGAGCAAAGACCAGCAGATCAGTTAATTCTCTGCCAAGACAGTATCTCTCAAAGAAACAATATGTACAAACAATATTATATATAACTTCAAAGAGGGAACCCTTTTGCAGGAAGACACCAACTCACTTTTTCAGCTTATGGAAATGCTCTAAGTCCTGTAAAGTACCAACCAAAAAGGCATAAGAAGGCATGCTTACAGGGCAGAGCTTGTTACTGAGATGTTATATCATGTAAGTCTGTACCTCAGTGAGTTTCAATCTCATCAGGAGTTAACGTGGTTTCTCTGCAACTCATTCACAACTCCTCAACCTGAGACCATAGGAAACTCCTCCATATTCCACATGCCATTACCATAGCTGTATTAAGCATACTGCTTGTCACTGAATAGCATTCTTCGTTCTCTTTGATATTAAACATTAAAACCAACCTAACAACAAGGTGCAGAACCAGAGGATGTTGCCCCAGTCAATTAGCTGGCTTCACCCTGAACCACCACCCACTTACAGCAGTAGACTTCCAGTTAGGCACAATCATTTAATTCAACATCTGCCAACCAGATGGTAGGAGTTATTTCCTGCAGAACTTGCATTTCCTCAGGAAGTCCGCAATGCAGAAGGAAATTAACACACAGCTTTGCCCATTGGAGCACTGAAGCCAGAACAGCTTCAAATCCAACCAGCTCTTTATTACTAAATAAAATAATGTTCCCACACATCAAAAAAAAGCAAATAAGCCCACAAGCCAGTGGCATGTTATTTTTCAATACACAGAGTATCAACTTACCCATTTGTTCACCTGCCATGCCAAGTTCCTTTACGTTCAACAGATTTAAATATCACTGTTTTGTAGCACCATTCATCTAACATACCAGGAGAAGAAGCACAAGTCACGACACTTAGGGTTCCAAAATTCTGAAGACTTGCATTTTACCCATTAGAGTACTTCAAGACAATTCTTTATTTTGAAAAATAAAGTGCCTGGTTTATGTACAAACTATTAAAATAATAGTTAAAAAAGTAAACTTAAAACCTGCCAAAAAAGCAGTGATGTCATGCCGTTGCCTCCAGGGTAATCAGTGAATTTAAGACCAGAAACTCTCAACTGCTTCTTTATGCAGAGTTGGAGAAGCTAGTGGTAAGTCGCCCATTATCCCCCATCTAGCAGAAGGATGATGCCCACATTTCATAAAATAAGAGTAACGTTTCACCTAAGCATTCTAATTAACACCTTTGGCAAAACCTAATAAAAAGGGATCTCGCTGTCAGAGCTACTCTAGCCTCCTTAGAAGTAGAAGCTGACTCAATATGCTTGACATTTCCTTGCAAAGAGGGGAGCATACACCCTAACTCATGTCTCAGTCCTTTTAAAATTCTGCATCCAGGGTGAAAGAGTTCTCTGTGGGCTTTGACATGACTCCCATCCTTTGATATTCACCTACTCGCTTCTCAAAGAAATTGGTCTTGCCTTCCAGAGAGATGTTCTCCATGAAATCAAAAGGATTCTCCACCTTGTATATCTGAAATGCAAAGGCAATTCTATAGTCACTACGATTCTCAAATCTTCAAGAAAACATTAGAAGAAGTGGCAAAGAAGAGGTGTGCAATGATGCTATTAGTGGGCTTATTAGCTAAGTAAACCAGTTTTGATTCCAAGCCTTTTCTACTATATTCATTTGTCTTTAAACTGCAGCTTATTCAGTAGAGAAGCATAGCAACTCTTACATGGTTTTCATCAGCATCCTTTCACTTTTTTCCTGTGGCTATCCAAACAGTTTTTAACTGTGGGACTACTAACTGAGTTTATATCAATAATGCTGCTGCCATTTTAGGCTTTGGGTTTCTGGAAGAAATTAAATTTAATATGATCTTTTCCCCCATGACAGATTCTGTGTATTAGCCTTACCTTTCTAAATCCCAGTTCCAACATCAGCCGGTCTGCTACGAACTCTATGTATTGTTTCATTAAAGTGCAGTTCATGCCAATCAACTTAACAGGCAGTGCCTCCGTCAAGAATTCCTGCAGATAATAGAAGCACATCGTGTACAGAAGCTGGCATTCATTCTGAGCTGTCTGGGGTAACGTTATACCCAACAGCTCTGTAGCTTTGCACTTAATTGTAATCAAGTTCCCAAACAAGTAGCAGACAATTACCTGTTCTATGAGAACTGCATTCATGATGATCTCCTTTACTCTTTCCTCCGATGGTTTGCGTATCAAGTGCTTGAACATGAGGCAGGCAAAATCACAGTGCAAACCCTTGAAGGAAGTATCAGAAAGAATACTGATTTAAAAGAACCACTCCAATCAGTAGAACAGAATATAGGGCCTAAAGTCTAAGCACCATCTTGGTAGTTGCTACAGTGCTGCTGTCTACACAAAACTTTCTGCCTAACCAGAAGGATGTACACTTGAATTCAGGCCATACCAACTGCATGTGTTCCCACAGCAAGGCACACTGAGAGCAAGAGAAACTTGACACTATTTTAGTTAGTAAAATGGTGCTTTCATTCATTCGCTGCTGTAAGATCCATCCACAATGCCACATATTTACACTTCAGTGAGCTTTACAGACTATTTTTAAGTGTATTCCTGCTGTAAAATAGAGGCTCTAACAAGCTATGTGGCACATTACCACCTTAACTGCTGGAACTTGATTCTTACCTCATCTCTACTGATGAGCTCATTAGAAAAAGTGAGTCCGGGCATTAAGCCTCTTTTCTTCAGCCAAAAAATAGATGCAAAAGAGCCAGAAAAAAAGATTCCTTCCACTGCTGCAAATGCTACTACACGTTCTCCTGTTAAGGGAAGACAGACTGATATCAACCATAAAAACTTACCAGGATTAATACTCAGAAATTGTGATAAGAGCAGCAAACAGTCCTCCAAAGAGGAACAAAGTAGTTTCTATTGAAGTATGCTACAGCTCACCCTGATAACTATTATAGTACAAGTTTCCAGTTACTAAGTAAAGCTTTAAAACATCATAAATAGTAAAAACAGAGTAGCTGAAGCCAAAAATCCTTTTCCTAGGTTAACCATCAATACCACCCTTTTCTAAAGTCTGCACAAAGTAGTCGCTTTAGCAGCAAACTGAAGTCATTATCTTTCATCCCTCCATTAAGAGGGACACTGGCCCCAAAAGATGCTTTATTACTAATAAAATAATGATCTCTGTGATCTCACCTTTGAAGTGAGGCATCAAGAATCACCAGGGCAGAGGAGCCACAGCCTACAACTAGGAGTCCCCTGGCGAAGAATGGCCAGCACTGTTCTGGTCACTTTAGCAGCTTGCTCAGTCAGCAGTGACTACATTATCATCATCCAGAACACCAACCAACAGTTTCACAAACATTCATGCCAATTTGCAAGATCAAAATTTGCTTTATCTCCATAATTACACTAAAGAGCATTTATTCACCCATCTTGTGACAAAAACAATCCCTGTGAACTGTGAAGTCTAGAGAAATAGTGGTTCCTCTGTTCTGCTAGGGGAGGAATTTCACTTTGCTTCCAATAGACATGCTCACCATATGTTGCTTTCTTGTCCCCAATCCAACGTATGGCCCAGTCAGCCTTCTTCTTAACACATGGTAATGTTTCAATAGCATTAAAAAGGAATTCCCTGAAAAGCAGAGAGCTCAGTATGAGACATAAGTACAACAACAAATTCAACATTCTTAGCCATAGATGGTCTTGCTCTCTTACAAGTGGCCTGCAGCCTCACCCCAATATTTCAGCATCTTTCCATTTTATTTTGCACTAATTGAGCTCCATTTATGTCCATCTACTCCATTTACATCACTTTCCCTGTCAGGCCAACACCGTTTCACATGAATTCCTATGACAGCATCTAGGAGAATACTGTTTCACAAAGTATGATACTTGAACAAGGCTCTCCGAACTACAGACTAACCAGCTTCCAGTCTTCAATGACCAAAGTGCTAAGACTCTCTCAGAAACAATCCTTCAAAGCCACCTGCTAGGTTCAGTGGACCCACCATGAGGGCTTATCGTAGTTTTATATACACTCTTATTTGCCTTGTGTCTTTTATAGTTACATTTCTTAGTTCCAGTGTTAAATGGTTGCAGTTTCACTTCACTTAAGCGAGGTCTCACACACTTAAGAGCAGATATTTTTGACCGAAGTTGCACCTAAGCAGCACTTTTAGCAGTATTTTAAGTAAGTCTTGTTTAAACCCAAAAATCAGTTTTCACTTCACAGTAACTGATAGGCAACACATCTCAACAATTAAGAGCTTCAAACCTTTCATTACAAGGCAATACCAACCTCTCTTTAGAATCTTTAATGTACGTGTCAATGAGAAGACTGTACATTTCTGAATGTATATTTTCCATGGCAATCTGGAAGCCATAGAAACAACGTGCTTCTGTGATCTGCACTTCTTGACTGAACCGCTCCACCTAGAGGAAACAAATGAACATTCGTGAACACATATATAACCAAGCTGCAGGTCAGAGGCATTAATGCTGCCTGCAACTACTACAGCTCAGCCCACAGAACTCTGCAGATCAACTCCAGATGCGTGGACTTCAACATAAAGAGCAGTAGTAGCCCCTCACAGTTGCAAGTCACAGACCCATAGAATCATTTGTATTGGAATCATAGAATAACAAGGTTGGAAAGGACCTGCAAGATCATCTGAACTAACCATCCTCCCATTACCATTGCTACCACAAGCACTAAACCATATCTCGTAGCTCCTCATCCAGACGCCTCTTGAACACTGC
>JAOWBP010001760.1:77551498-77563042 GCA_028571105.1 Tragopan temminckii | reverse complement strand
GAGATATTCAAGACCCGCCTGGACACCTACTTGTGCGACCTGGTGTAGGGAACCTGCTTTGGCAGGGGGGTTGGACTGGATGATCTCTGAGGTCCCTTCCAACCCCTACAATTCTGTGATTCTGTAATCAGTTGAAATCAGTGGGAATTGTACTCAAGTACCACAGTGCATTGATGAAACATTATAGACATAGCAGAAACCTGTAATATATTTATTATAAGGAAGCTGAAGACAATTCTAATCCTACTTACAATCCTTTTTAAAAACTACTTGTAACTTTTAAAAGCTGGGACCTGACTGGTTCATCTGCCTAACAGCTATAAAAAAAAAAAGAAAGCTTATTTCTGCAACCAGGGTGATGAACCAAGCTTTAGAGTTAGCACTGAAATTTTATTGAAGTTAGCAGAGTTACAGTCATTAACAGCATGTATTCCTTTGGCTTTTCACAAATGCAATACTGTTAAAAATTATGCAAAATATCTATGTTGCTAAAGGCCCTAAACGAGCTAGACCATCTTCACCTATCTCAACAATCTCTTTAGCACTCAGAACAGTAGGTTTGTGAAAAGCAAATACTGACAAACAAGGACTGTTTCAAAAGTTTATTGCACCCGCTGACATTCATGGACACTTGCTAAATGCTTATGGAGACCAAACAACGGGTGTGAGCACAGCAAGGCAATGGGTGGTATGTTTCAGCAGTGGTGACAGTGGGTCACCTCTGCTGGTGCTGATTTTACAAGACAGCATGCAGGCTCTCATTCATTACTGGCAAAAATACATAGTTCATAAAGGTTACTATACTGAAGAGTAGTGTTTTGTAGCTGAGAATTTGTTCTATACAGTTGTGTTATTGTGCTCTCTTTGCATCTGTTGTAGTTTCCATGGGAGTAAATAGGAAGAATTACTTTCAGAGTGATCTATGTATTAACTCCCAGACAGAAGAATAAGAACTTAAAAACCTCAGCCTACAAGGGTAGCCACAAACTGAAAAGAGTTCAGAATGCAAACACTTGGATAACCTCCTTTGTCCAATAACTTGTGCTCTAGGTACAAGTAATATTCTGGCCCTAAAACTAAAACTGAAGGGGATTTTATTACAAATGCAGCTGCATTTATAATTAGACAGTGAAAAGTAGTAGGAAAAAAATAGCATAGGAACAATTTTGCATGGGGACTGCATGACCTAATAGCTGCTTTTCAACTCTAATATCAACGATTTTGTGCTCTAGTTTCCTTCATCAACTGACTGGGGACTGTTTTTGAAGTCATTAGGAAACTGGGAACATACTGATTTTATTTGACAATTAGAGAAATGGCACAGATAAGATGGAGATTTTCCTCTCACCTACACTCACTGTGCAGCATTTACAGTTGACTGATGCAGCAGCCATCCCTGCTTTGCCACTGTGAGATGGGAGAGAAGAATCAGACCCCATACATTTCCAGACAGCAAGTTACAGATGAAACTTGTAGAAGTGGCAGTTCTCTGTGTTTCTATAGCAACCCAAGCTGCAGATGTCAGTAATTAAAATTAACTCCATAGTTTTATTAGAACACCAGGAGAACGCCTTCTCAGATAATGGAGACAAAGCAGAAGCCACAATATCTGCAAAAATAATAGATTTACATACACAGCTCAGTTATTCCTTACAGCTGCACTGCATCCAAGCCCTTGCCACTTGCAGCACTGTTTCAGCATAGATTTTCCCAGTGCAAACCAATCTAGAAGGTGGTAACCTTACTCCCATGGCAAGAGCAGAGCTCTGCAAATGTCTCTGGGCTGTCCCAGCCATGTCTTCCCTCCCCTTCTCTGCAGCCTGCTGCTCATTAGTGGGAGGGGTGCTCATCCCATCACAGGTGCTGGAGAAAGGTGAGACAGCAGTCCTTCTCCAGACTGGGTTCACCCAGAGCCCATCAATCACAGAAGTAAGGATCTCATTAGCAAGAGGGATGCATCCTGGGGGTCCTGGAAGCTGGAGAGGACATCCTGTTGAGATTGCTCTCACGTGGCTATAAGATGGCTCCCAGGGTGCTAGCAGCCCTGAAGAGCAGTTGCCAAAGCAGTCATCTCAACCACAAACCACAGAGCATGGACACAAGGTGCAGGCTGCAGCAAGGTGAACCCCCTGGCAAATTGCTTTGCATACAGGATACACTGGCATCTTAAGTAAAGAGGATGGGGAGAAAGTCCAGCTCTAAATCTCGACTACTTAGCACAGCTACCAAAGGCCAGCTCACCTCTGATTCTACCCTGGATCTTTCCCAGCAGCTGCCTGCACAGGGCTTGGCCATGCACACTGAGGCTGGGTCACAGCAGGACTTTTCCCCTAATGTGACCTTAGTCTCACTAGACCAGACTGTGCTGTGGTTGCTTCCCTCTGCCCCACTCCAGCACTCTCCCAGGTGGTTTTGCAACCTCATATACCCTGTGCAAAGTATAAGCAAAACATCACCAGGATCATGTGAAGAAACCACTGCTGCAGCCCACTGCGGCTCTTCACTCATTTCCCTTCAGACATGTAGAACTGGAAAAACACAATAAAAAGTAATAATCATGTTTTTATGGCCAAAATCTCCCCTTGTGGGTCCCAGTGCAGATCCAGGGCCAAGTGCTGTTAGGTGGAGATGCAGGCAGCCTGCTTCAGAGGGAAGAGAATGACACAAGCCAGCCCACGCTCCTTGGCCTCACACTCTGCAATCAGCCCTCGGCTCTGTCATTAACCAGTACAAATGTATCCATAGAGAGTACCCAAAACTACTCCTGGCTCACAAACAAAACAAAAACAAAAAACAAAAAAACAAACAAAAAAAAACAACAAAAAAAAAAAGAACCACCTTCTTAATTTAGTAGAAAAGTATATTATTTTGTTTCTTAGAGACACAACTGGCTGAACATAAGTTGAAATCCATTTCTCAAGAACAGAGCCTACCTATCACATCCAGCAAAGCAGGTTCTCTCATTAGTTGCTTTTAAGTTGTTAGGAAAGCCAAAATAATGTGCCATATTAATTAAAAAAAAAAATAATTCCTATCGACCCTGGAAAGATACCTTGTAACGGCAAAGAGATATCTGCATTTCATTGTAGAAAATAAATAGGAAACTGTAATACTGATGATTTATATGCTTAGAAAGAGCGAAAATGCAAGACTGTGTACACACCTGCATCATACACCCAGTAACAGCACTCTGTATTGCAGAGAGGCACACACTGCTGTTTGGCAGTAGAGATACCAAGCACGGTTAGCCTGGTGCCCTGCCAAAAATCTCTCTGACAAGCTGTACCTGCTGAGGTAAAGTCACGAGGGAGCTTCTGTGGAAACTGGTCAGTAAAATAAGAAAGTTCAATTGGAATTTTGTTTTTTTATCCACAGTTGGAAGAAGAAAACATTTTGATTTAGGTCTGAAAATCAACTTTGATTTTCTGTTTGCTTATCTCCTCTTATTTGATGAGGAAGTGGTGTTCTTCCTAGATCTACCACACCAGAACTACATCAGAACAGCCCAAAGTGCCCCAGAGCTGTGATTCAGCAAGGCATCCTTCAGGCTCAACAGCTCAGCCACAATGTTTTTCTTGTTCACCATTTCACCTCAGTGCTCCATACTCCAATTTAATGCAGAAATACAACTCTAGTACAGGCACAAACCTCATTTTCCAGGAACATCTATGATGGATGTTCAGGAAAAGTAAGTAAGAAAGCTCCTGATGCTTTGGAAGCCAGCTGTGCTTAAAAGTGTCCACAACTACCTCTGGCAGCTCGTTACAGTGCTGCAAATAGCCAAAACCCTACCAGGAGCCAGGATATTTTTCGCAGTGAGGCTGTATTGCCAGGTGGTGCTGCTCTGCTGCCTGTGGCTGCTTCCTTTCCCTCCAGCCTGAGGCTTGATAAGATCATGGTGGGAAATGCAGCACAAGGTATATAAACAATGGTGATACTTTGTGAGAAATGCACTCAGGAATAGAGGAAATCCTACATTTCCTTACAAAGATAGCTTTTCAAATAAGACGAAGCAAATGCACAGTTCCCAGTCACAGGGGTAGCCTGATACGAGCCAGATACAAGACCCTAAATTAATGGGTGTTGCAGAGGGGCATTTAAGCATCTAATTAAGAAGCATCTAACAAGTGTCAAAGCAGAAGCCTATATTCAGATTTGGGGTACAAAGGATTTAATGCTGATGAGCATGAAGCTCTGACTGCAATACGTTGGTTGCAGTCCCAGTCACAGCAGTAGCCATGTCCCATGTAGTGTTTCGCAGCACCCCAGGTCAGGGTGATGCCACTGCATCATGCAAGCAAGGCACAACACCCACACTGCTGCACAGTGTTTGTTACGAGGATGGGGCAGGTCTCAGGATCACAGGGCTGTGCCATTGCAGCACCACAGCAAGACCTACCTGGGAAGGGTTTCCATACAGGGAACAAGAGTACACCCAGGAAAGAGGTGGCAGCACCCCAGCCCAGCCCACCTGGACAAGGGGTCATCGGGCCAGCTGGTGGCTTTAAAATAAAACACGTGCTCTAGTGGTGTGCTAGAAACCCTGTGCCACTTGCCACGCGAGCAGCAGCACAGCTTTTCCAAAGCAAGCTGTCTGGAAAGATGCCTGGCTTTCTCTGCGTAGGATATGAAATGTTTTTAAGGGACACACTCCAGGGACTTTTCACACGTATCACATAAATCCTGCCATTTCACTCCTTTGTTGTCTGTTTTTGTTACTATCATTCACTCACATAAGAAGTTCAACCTCCTGAGCTGCTGAAAGGCAAAGCTACAACAGAGAACAACAGCATCCCCTGGTCCAGGAAGGTCCCAGGTGGTGCAGGGGAGCAGGAATCCCACAGTGCTGAGACCCAGCTGCCCAGGCACTGCCTCCTACAGCAGTCACCATGAGCTCCCTTCATAGCAACACAGAGGAACAGGCACTCAGACTGTCCAGCACAAGATGAAGATCTGCTGGAAGGACCAGTCCTTAAAGCCAAAATCAGCTCAGAAAAAGAAGTCCCATTCTTAATTCCAGTGCCTATATGTAGGTGTCTATTGCCACAGGACACGAGTGCACTGAGATCCTAGAGTTAGCCACAACAAGCCTCGTCACCTTGGCCTGATGTTACACATCGCAATTAGAACACGATTCAGGTGCAAGCACTTTCACAGATGTGCCCACACACCCAACACATTTTTGCTCCACCTGTGAGCTTCAGAGCAACATAGTACCCTGCCCATTTTCTCTGTCCAGACTAGCCAGCCACTAGAATCTCACCCTGTGGTCAGCAAGCAGTCATCTGCACAGTGTGCAGCAACAAAGAGCAACAAAGGAGATGGGAACACCAGACCCTGACAGCATCACTGCAAAGCCCAACACATCTGAACCCCTCCCCCTCCAACACACACAGCAGGACGCTCCAACAGCAGCACCCAAACAGTGCTGGCAGAGGCAGCGGAGCATGCCCAGAGTCTAGCAATGCAGCCCCATTACCTCTAGAATTGGAGCGATTTAGTAGTAGTGAAGTTCTTAAAGAACAGATGTGGCTTCAGAACATCAGCACCCACTCTGAAAGGCTTAAGTCTGTTCTCTGACCTGCCAATACAGACAAAATTTCTTTGGCATTGTCTATACACCACCACATAGTGGGACTCCAGCCTACAGACACCTGCCTCCAGCTTCTAAGGGGCTTTATATGTTTTGTCATGGATGGGTACATTTTTCAGAGTTCTTCCTCTCACCTTCATTAAACCTGAATAAAAAAAGTCTATTAACGAAATGCAAAGGACTCATTTTTCAAAATCAGCACTAGTCTCTAATTTTTCAAGGTTGAAACACTGTTGCTTTCATTTGATCTAATCCCAAGTGCAAAGGTGAGGAAGAACCCACTGCAAAGTAATTAAGGACATCAATACCTTTGAAGCAAGCAGGACAGCTCAACAAGTCTTCCCAGTCAGCCACACAAGGCTTCACACAGTAAACAGCAGGAGAAGAACATCTCAGCATAACCATTCAGAACCAGAACCCAGACCAATACCCTCTAGCATTGCAGGGCTCTTCCTTTCCCTGACAGGCACCAAATGTCTGAGGCTGCCTTTGTCCAGCTGTGTAAATACCTCCACCAGAGACACTAAGCTCTTCCAGCTGGGATCAATAATTACAGGAGCACATGGCCAGCTTTTTGGGGACTTGTGAACAGAGGTGGCAGAAATATTAGTTTTCAGATGTTTTGCAACAAAATACCTATTTTCAAATGGGCGTTGTCTCTTAGCTGTCCCAGATCCCTGGGCTCTTCTTAAAAGCTTACTAAAAATAAAAACCCCATTCTCAAAAGAGCTCAGTGCATGAGGCTGGATGCTGACAGCTGCAAGTTGTTCCTCACCTTACATTGCTGGGGAGCACAGTTACCCGTGGCCTGGGCCTCCAGCCAGGAGGGGCACCAGAGCTTGGGCCTCCTTGGGGCTTTGAGACGCAGAGGTGCCTGAAACAACAGCCCTGGTTTCTGGAGAGGCTGTCCATGAAGCACATGAAAACAGGCAGTGTAGGGGAATGCCCAGAGCCTGCAAAATCTCTGAGCTGGAAAATACTTTTTTCAGTAAGCTTGAGTGATGTGTTTGAATGTATGGCTTTATAAATAAAATAAAAAATAATTTCCATCAAGCTTGTTAACTCCTGTCTCTGCAACCAGAAGTATGATGAGAGTGTAAGATGACAAACTAGCCAACACAATGTTTCTGAACTCGGGGTAATGGGCACTAGAACAGCTGCTCTGTCCAGTATTTTACTTCAAGCAGAGAAGAGCATAGCAGCATTGTGTCCTGGCATACCATGCAACACAGTTCAAGTCTTCAGCAACTTTTTAGCCTCTTTTTTTTTTTTTTTTTTGGCTGTAAAGTATTCAAAGGAAAGGGATCAAAGAGCAGGAAGTACACGACACCTGCTCATTGCCCATAGCTGATGGAAACTGGAGGTCGGTTTGTGTTGTTATTGGCTTCTGCTCATTTCCTGCTGCAGCCCAGCAAAACAAGTTTCTTTTATGAGAGCATAGGAGGAGGAATCAATTCAGATGTTTCAAACTTAAAATCAGGTTCCAGCTGACCTTTCTGAATCAAAGTAAATATCCCTCATTACTTGAAAAATCACGTTCTCTGCCTAAGCCCTCTGCATATACTCTTAATTCTCACTGCAGAGCTGTGCAGCCATTCTTTTTTGTTGTTCAGCTACGTTCCTAAGCAGCAAAACAAAGACAGGCAAGCCAAACAGCTTCCCCAGAGCCCATGGGGATGGTTGTCCCAGACCCATCCCACCGTTCCTTGTTGCCTTCTCCAAGGAGTGGAGAGAAACAGAAATCGACAGCACAATGCACCTCTCCTGAGAGATGGATCAGCTGGGAGGTGCCCACCTCATCCCATCACGATGCAGGCAGTCAGAGGCGGGCAAGGTGCTTAAGCAAGGGCCTTGCTCACTGCCAGAGCCTGTGGTCGCCAGAGAATTGCAGCAGCTCCGTACACAGCCTGGAGTGGCTTTTAAAATGCCACAGGATTTAGCCGGACTGCTAATTTTGCTTTCTGTGACAATTGGAAGCCAGTATTAAAACATTCCATTCCAAATGTCACGGTTTCATTATTCAGAGGTTTTCATTCATCTCACAGAAATTCTATCTATCTTGCAGAACTTGATGAGCCCAAGTGGGTACGCTTAAGGTAGATCATGCCTCCTGGTCCCCTTGTCAATGTATTCTCTGTGCATACCAAATTGCCCTAGCTAATGGTAATGAGCTCAGACGTTTCTATTCTTGTGGCACCCAGGAATGCTCCCCTTTAGGTTCCTTATGAAAGCTGGATTATGTTGGATTAATATTTGTAAAGCATTCTGTTAGATTCTCTCTAACAAAGGGCAATATCAAACAATCTTTTTAAATCAAAAAGATGAGCCCCAGTTCTGAGTTGCACAACTCACAATAAAAAACATTTCCAAAACTATGAAAAGAAGAGGGAAAAAAAAAAGGAAAAGAAGAAGGAAAAAAAAATTTCTCATATATGAGCAATGGAAGTTATAAAATGTCTTCCTATTCGAAGGAAAATTAGAGTTCAGATCTTCCAGCTGCCACTAATTCACTGCTAACAAAGACATGATCAATTATCACTATAAACAAAGCACATTCCAAAACAATTGTAGCTGAGGCAATAAAACCACCCATTAGAGCAGACACATTGGACAGACTCCAGTCAGTCTCATTTAGGCAAAGCTCCATTGCAATTTTAGGCATCTGGGAGAGGAACAGAGCATTCTAGCAGCCATAAATACCCTGTGGAGTCTTCTTTACAGTTAGTGGAGATGTGTGGATGCTGCTGAAGATGTGCAAAGCATGCATGGGGCAGGGACATATAGTCCTAACACTCCACAGGCCAGCAGATCAAGGAGAAAGATGCCACAAGTGATAAGATGGACAACACAGTCCTTGCAAGACCCAGCTCTGCCTTGCCTCCTCAGGGGTAGAGGTGGGCAGCTGGAGAACCAAGGCGATCTTTCTTCACAGAGCCTGTGCACTAGCCAGCGTAGCTACCAAGTGGTTCCATTTTGGGAGAGGCAGTGGCAAGTGCAAACCCCCTAGGATAGATACTCCATGGCCTAGTCGTTAGGACAGTAATCAAGTATAGAAGATGTAGGTACTGTATCATATAGCCTAGTCATGACTGAAGAAATGCTTAATGCACTACTACACCATAACACTGAGGCAGGTAGCTATCACCATCCTAAATTACGGTCTACCTATGCAGCCATATCTAACTATTCTGGCTTCTTTAGGTGAGTTCAGATGACTCTGCCCAGCCCTAGACCACAAGAACTTTTGAGGTGCCCCACTCCCAGGGACAGGCACACCTATGTACAGCTGAGGAAATACATTATTAACCAAGAAGACCCAAGGCTGAGCATGGAGATGTGTCTGGGCAGTCCTGGAAAGCAGATGGATGGGCTTGTCCGAGATTTGGATGGGGTTCAGAGTGGTGGGATCCTTGCTAAGATGACCAGAGAAGCCCTTCCATGGATGCTACTCAAAATACAATTAAAGCCAAATCTTACTATCAAGTGCAAAGCTGCCATATAAGTCCCTAATGCTTACCAGCAATAGGCAGCAATGAAAATGCATAAGGAATGTGGGAAGTATATGATGCTCATCCCTCCCACCTCTTCCTGGCTCCTTGCAATCAGCAGTTTGAAGATGTCTTGAGCTGGGGGATACACCTGATTTTCATGCTTCATTGACACAACTGACCATATCTTCCAGCCTCTCTTTGCTTTTTACCTCCACAGTGTTTTGTCATGAGTTCTATAGTTTAATCACACATATGTATGAGAAGTTCTTTCTATTATTCATTTGAAATTTCCTTCTACTAATGCCTTATATTCTGATGACACCTGTATTATGAAAGGTAGTGAATAACTGTCCTTTGTTTCCTTCCTCTCTGACTATCTGACATTACCCCTCAGTCATCTCCTTTTGGTGCTCAAAGTCTGATCTGTTCAGTATATCCTGATATGGATGTGGTTTCACATTTCAGATTAACACTCTTCTCTGAAACTTTTCATGTTGGACCAGAGCTGTTTTCCAAAATGAAGTGACAATGTACACAATATCCAGCACATCAGCATCTCGTGGATTTCTAATGTAGAGTGACAGTTTGGGTTGTTGTCTTTTCCTCTCTCATTACATAAACTATAAAATACAACATATTAAGGGAGGTTTGAATATAGATGATATGATATATATTCAAGTTCAAAACAGGGCTCATACTCCAAGTGTTAACTGCAGTCCAATGTGTGCATGTACATTTTTCCACAGGCACAATTCAGAGACTGGATTATAGAGAGAAGATTTGAAAGTCTGACTCCAAATTCTCCATCTCTGACATGCTTTTCTTTTTGAGATGGATTCTTTCCAAGCAAACTTCACACAGTGGAGAGGACAGGCTGCAGAGCTCAGACTCCATCACTGAGGATCTGGGACCACAGAAACCAGATCCACCAATAGCTCTGCTGATTTCTTCCTTTTTTGCTCTGTGGTGGCTCTGTGCACCCTGACTGTGTGCATCCTCCACGTGTTTGCAATGTGAGCAGAAACCATGCATGCTGAGAGACTCGCTTCATCTACCACTATAACCACAGTGAGTGGAAATTTCACACAGAGCTTGTTCAACTTCACAGATAGTCCCTCGCATTTGAACAGCTCTCGCTCATGACCGGCTGCAGAACTGGTGACAAAGCCCAAACCATTACATTTGTGAAGACCTGCTGTAGGAAGTGGGCTGCATCCACACCTGCTGGGGTCTGATAGACCTGGAGCAAACCAAACCCTCATGGCTCCCCAGACAAGTCAGGTTCAGTTTGCAGGGATGGAGGAAAGGAAAGGAGGTATCTCTGTCCTTATCAATGAGCATGCATGATCAAAGACTTCCCAAAACCCCTTAAGCAAGGTATCACAGCCTTCTCTGGTTGTAGGCTTTCATCTTGAAACACATTTTATTTCTCTCGTAGCTAGGTGTTGGATAAATGCTGGCTGTATTGACCTAAATTTGCTTGCTTCTTGCTTTTATATACTACCCACCAGCTAGCTGCAAACAAGGTTTAGATTCACCTTTTAGCTTGAACACTTCAGCTCTGCCAGTTCCCAAATAGCAGCAGTACTGCAGGTCCTGCTGGGGCAGCTCACAGTTTCGGAGTGTTGTTTTCTTGCTACACAGACTATTTTTAAAAATATAATATTTGGAAAACAGGAAGTATCTCATTAGTGATAATCTAGGAACCAAACCCTGGCTGCCAGTGTCCTTTTGGATAAAAAAAAGATGGGATGAATCGACAGAACCTTTCAATTCAGATGCCATTTACTAAAATGCAACACTCGCATTGTCTGCAAATAGCAGCCAGCTAAAACTTGTTAGAAGATTAAGTTTCAATTACAGCTGACATTTCCAAACCACCGTGTGATAGAAAAGTCATTCACATCCCAAACCCAGACAGCCATCTCACACGTCTCTTTCCTGGGCACCAGCTGCTCGAAGGGTCATCACTGTCAGAAGCCACCAAAGACATGCAATCACTGACATTTCTGTGCTCCAGCAATCATGGGACTCATCAGCACCAGAGGCAGACATGAAGAGCAATCGCAGCACTCCCAGCAGCTTGCAGGATGCTCTAGTGTTAAGCACTCACTGTAGTGTGATTCCAAGGGAGGTACGTGTAATTTATGGGCAAGGGAGCTATACTTACATTTTTCCCCATTACTCTATTGGAAATGAAGATAGAAGAGCTCAGCAACAGGTGCCAGCGGTTTGGGGAAGGAAGGTCTGCTGGGGTGTTGAAATTGTTCTGTCACTTCACATAGTGAGAAGTGGGTCTTAGGTAATCTGTATGCCAAATTCAACCAAGGAGTACACTAGAGAGTTGGGAAATGTGAGTCTGGAGAAATAGCTGAGAATGCATCCTTCATGTGAATACAGTAGTGAGGGGAGAGGAGAGGAGAGGAGAGGAGAGGAGAGGAGAGGAGAGGAGAGGAGAGG
>JAOWBP010001760.1:77532535-77551398 GCA_028571105.1 Tragopan temminckii | reverse complement strand
AAGAATTTTCCCCTGACATTCAACCTAAATCTCCTCTCCCTCAACTTAAAACCATTTCCCCTTGTTCTGTTGTTGTCCTTAGGACTTGCATTTGGCTTGCTCACAGAGCAGACACTAAATCTCACAGGATGAAGAAATCCACAGGCAGACTCAAGTAAAATGCTGTTGCTGTATCCATCACATACACTCTGTGCTGTCAGGCACCTGCTGGGGATGGATCTGTGCCGTGCACGAATAGCACTGAAGGAAAAAAACACTGTGCATAGTGGTGCACCTTCACCTTCTATGCCCCTTGAAGTAGCAGCACTGAAACTGCCTGGTGTGAGCTGCTGGGCTGTGGCTTTAACTGGGATAGGTTAGTCTGGAGAAGTGGGGGTTCAGGGGAGACCTTATTTGATATCTACAGCTCCCTGAAAGGAAGTGAGGCAAGGTGGGGGCCAGCATCTTCTCGCATGTAGGGCAAGAGAGGTAATGGCCTTAAGTTGTGCCAGTGGATGTTCAGTTAGGATATTAGGAAAAAATTCTTCTCCGAGAGTGGTGAGGCATTGGAACAGACCGCCTGGGGAAGTGATAGTCACAATCCTGGAGGTTTTCAAGAAAAGGGTAGCTGTGGTACTGAGGGATGTGGTCCAGAGTGGTCACTGACATGGGTCAGTGGTTGAACTAGATGATCTTAGTGGTCTTTCCAACCTTAACGATTCCATGATTCCAACAGCCTGGTTTCTTCTGATGTCAGCAGTGTGCTCAGTGACATTAGCAATGGCTAGAAAACAATCTCACTCAAAAAAAAAGAAAAAAGAAGAAGAAAAAAAAGAAGACTCACTCTGGTATTACTCATAACATAATAGAATAGCTTGGGTTGGAAAGGACCTTAAAGTCATCTAGTTCCAATCCTTCTGCCGTGGGCAGGGTTGG
The DNA here is from genome assembly GCA_028571105.1 of Tragopan temminckii. Classification (NCBI taxonomy): domain Eukaryota; kingdom Metazoa; phylum Chordata; class Aves; order Galliformes; family Phasianidae; genus Tragopan; species Tragopan temminckii. The sequence goes on along the minus strand of JAOWBP010001760.1, from coordinate 77,550,483 downwards.
GCAGAGCTGCCACCCTCTAGATCAGGTTAGCCTGGTTTCCTTCAGGATCATAATGGCAGGATGGGAACAAAAAAAGACTGCAGGGAGCTTTCTCTGCAGCTGAGAAGCAATCCCAGCATCGCTCACAGGTCAAGCATCTAGCAAAGGACCCAGTTCCCTCAGCTTTCCTTTTGCACTGTGCTGCACCAAGGCTCATCATCTGATTTTGTGTGTTTTGTGGAATCACAGAATCACAGAATCATTAAGGTTGGAAAAGACCTTTAAAATCATCTAGACCAACTATCAACCCATCACCACCATGACCACTAACCATACCCCTTGAAGCCACATCTCCACGTTTCTTGAAGACCTTCAGGAATGGTGATGCCACCATTTCCATGGGCAACCCGTTCCAGTATCTCACCATTCTTTTTGAGAAGATATATTTCCTAATATCCAACCTGAAACTCCCCTGGTGCAGCTTAAGGCCATTCCCTTTCATCCTATCACAGTTATTTGGGAGAAGAAACTCACCTGTACAATCCTTTGCATCACACTGGAACTGAAGTATACATGAGAATGGGCAGCGTGGGATCACCCCCTCTGTATTCTGTTTGGAATAGGACTGAAGCAGAGCCCTCCTTGGGGCAAGAGGACAAGTTTTCATCTCAGCAGCACACAATGCCTGGCTTGCTGTCCCTTGCCAATGGGCAGCTCAGGTTTGATCACCAGCTGCCCTTGCATTATTTAACTTTTCATTTTAACTGAATTATCAAGGTTCTGTTACTGATCACTGGGTGCTTACACTTAGACTATATATCAGAAAAAAAAAAAGAAAAAAAAACCTTTAAGTCTCCTACTTGCAATTAAACACTCTAATGAGGAATACATAAGGGGAAAAAAAAAAAAAAGATGTAGGTTAAAATATAATTACTAGTTATATTTATCACTGGGGCTAATTCAAAAGGAAAGGAAAGGAGGTGCCAGACTGCCAGCAGACACAGCAACTTTCCAGGAGGCCCCAAATGGGTCCCAATCTGCTGCTGCAGACTGTTCTGCCAGTGCTGAGCACCACAGCGAGACAAGGAAGGAGGCACACAGTTGAGCAGTTTGAATATGAAAAAAAATGTTAAAAAGGATACACAGTTTCTTGATACACAATTTCTCCTGAAAGAAAGTAAAAAAAAATAATAATAATAAAAAATCAATTGGATATTTTACTCCCACTCCTTTGGTCACTGCTGGAAAAACTCAGCCTACATATGTTAAAACTAATTTTTTAGGAAAATTGACTGTGTTGTGTATCAGATATTCATTAATACATTTATAAATCTGATATAAAAGTGACTCTTCTAGAAGACAAAGCATTTTTGGTTTTGGTTTTCTGCTGAACTGCATTTGCTGAAAGCCAAAATGTTACAGAGGGAAACAAGTTTAGCTGTAAATACGTTGGTCAGCAAATACATTGATCATACATTAGTAGATCTACTGCCTTGTGACAGCACAGCCCAGGGGGAGCCGCGTCTGACATAATTTGTTTGTTGCCACCACCTGCCTCCCTGGGCATGAAAAGGTGGTATCAGAAAAAGCAGCGTATCTGTAGAGCTAAAAACAGAGTCCCAGGTACTACATTGATTGTCATTGGCTTTTTCATTTGGCTTTCTTGAATTTTTCCATGTTACATGTTTTGGGAGGGAATAACAGGAAAGCTAGGGTTAGCCCTCAGAAACCAGACACTGTCAGCAAACAGAAGGGAAAAGCTGGAGTTTGGGGCACATGGAGTTTCCAGGGCTGAGATGAGGGGAAGGAAATATATTCTTTCCTCATTGAGCTGAGACATTTGATCTGAAAGCAAAGATGGAAACTTTGCAGCTCCTCTCTGTCCTGCCTTACTTTCAGGTAAAACTGTACTTTCCCTGAAAGTCATGAATGCAGCACTGAAAAAAGCTGTTAATAAATAATAGCTTGAGTATTTATACAAGATCATTATTTAATCTTTCAGTAATCTTTTGCTATGCATAATTTATGAAATGTTTTATTTATTGCTCTTATTTATTAAAAATTGATTCTATTTCTTCTACCTAATGTTGATTTCCAGATGCAATAAAATATTAATATTTAATAAATTAAAAGATGGAAGGGAAGAAATATGGGAAAAAAAGTGCTCACTCCATTTCCTCCCTGTTCTCATAGACGTGCCTCTTGCTACACATCAAGTGATCCCATCCTTGCTATATTGGCTGGAATTGCCAACTCTCCATCAACTTAGGGAGCATCGACAAGGAAATCTCTATTGTTCTCTCGTTCTCTGGGAAGCCTGAGAGGTCGGTTTCAAACCAGGGAGAGTTTCTGAAGCCAAGCACTCATGTTGGAGCATTCATCACTCTACTTTCAAGATGTTTAACATAATCCCAAGAACTAGAAACAATAAACAAGACCTGAACCCCAACAAATGACGCAGCTCTGGGGCTGAAGGTTTCAAAAGCCCATAAGATATGATGCAACATGGGATAAGATGGTTCAAAACTTTCACTAAAGCAATTCCCAGCGTCAGCACATGGAGCGATGGCAGCCTTAGATGTGATCCCAATGTCATCAGGAGCTGAGAACGCTCATTAGATCTCAAAAAATACCCTGTGTGGGGATAATCTAGTTCAAGCTTTTCTTTAGCTTTGACCCATTCACACACGCTGTTGGGCTCAGGGGAGAATCACCAAGTGTCATCTGGGCTGACCATGATGTCCACCTGCAAGACCACAAAAATCTTCACCAGCCCTGAGATCTCAAAACATGACTTCAATACAAAATGAAATTGGAATGTTTAGTAACCATAAGCATTTAAAGATCAAGGACTTGAGGGGCTGGAAGGAGTTGAGGAATTAAATCTGTACGACTTGGCTAAGAGGTAACTGTGGAGAACAGAAGTACTTCCATGAATTCAAAAGGCTTAATTCTCAAGGGAATAAATATACAGGGGCATGGGCATGCAAATGGAGCTGGGAGACATGGCAGGGCTGAGAGCAGGGTGATGGTAAACCTCAGGTGAGGCAGGGAACTCACACTTCTCCAAGCCCAGACAACGTACCTGAGGTGGGAACATCTGGGCAACAGATGAGACAGCAGCTCAACCTTCACTTGTGAAAGCAAACAGAACAAGGAGAGCAGGTCGTGCCAATCAAAGTGGGGTGCTGGTCGTCCTGGTAGCACGCAGCTGGTCTGATGCACTGCCCTGCCCTGTTTTTTTCAGCCCCAGGAGCTTGAGTGATGTTTCACCTGACAGTGGGTCTTCCTGAGCCTGATGCTCCCCCCACTCCACCCTGCTCTCCACACACCCTGTACAGATGTAGAAATTAGGTTACAAGCATTGAGAGCTTAGAAATTAAATGTGACTTCTGGCTAAAGCTCTGAAAGTGACAAATCCAATAAGTTCATTTTAATCCTCTTGAGCTGTTAAAGATATTGACTGCACAGCTCTGCCTTTCTGGACGGAGCCAGGAACGGCCCATTCTATGGGATGTCTACTCAGAGACCAACCGTGCTGCTCCTTTTAAAAAAGCCATACAGATGTACCCGCCTTTTCCCTGATGTTTCTCCATACACCCAATAGAGTGCTGCCACTCCACTGATCATGCACTGCATGGGGAAGAGGAGATCCCTTGCCCCGATGATATCCAAAGTTAGCACTTTTTCTAAGACTTCAGACTGAAGGTTCTCCATCAGCTCTTCCTATGTGTTAGAAAAACTTCTGTGCATGTGCCCACCAGCACTGTAAAAAGCCAACAGAATAAGCAAGGATGTGCCACATTTAACATTGCACTGAATGAATCTGCTCAGCATCCTGCTCCAGGGATCCAGGATATGAGATAACACATTTCCTACCTCAGAGGCTGTTTTGGATCCTGTAATGTCTTTAGGAAAGGGGGCATCGTAACTAATTAAGAGACTGAAAGAAATAAGCATGCTTCATTTATCCTGGTTATTCCTGCTAATAGCTGATGGTAAAGACTTGTGATCTAATGCAGGGGAGTTGAGCTAATTTAGGAGAACACCATATCCTATTTCTTTGTCCATCATTTCTACTTCTCACAGCTACAGTAAGTGTTATTTTTGAAAAGATTCTGCATATTGGGTTCTGACTACCACTTCAGCATTTTGGTGCTTTTCTTTTTCTGCCCTATTAAACCAAAGTTCCTTTCTTGCCTAAAAAAACCCTCTAACTGAAGAATATCACCAAAGTTGAATACAAAGGGTGAGAAAACAAAACAGGTAAACCACCTCTTTAACTTGATTATGTTTTTCAAATAAAATCTTTCGCTTTTTGCAACCAGTCTCAATCAACTGCTTTCCCAGCTAACTAAAGTGGTACAGCAGATCAGTTTTATTTTTCTTTCTAGAAATCATGGGAAACATGTGTGAGAACTTATTCCCATTGATCCCTGACTTTTAAGGTTCTCTGGGTGCCCCAGGCAAGTAATTTTCCATCTAAAATAGTAACTCAATCCACAGAAAGCAGTAAATCCAAATTACACCCTTGCCACCTTCTTTGGAGCCTATCAGCCCATTCTTCTTACTGTTTCAGTTCAAAACTACAGAAAAAGTTGAGCCTGTTACCATCCTATTTTACCACTGCCTGGTGCTTATCACCCCCAAAGAAACTCCAGCTGTCAAGGCTGCAGTCTCCAGTATTTCCAAAGATTCTCAAAGTGGGACCTTTGCTTAAGAAAGCATATTAGAATGCAACATCTGTTTCATTGCAGTTAAAATCTGTCCAGATTAAGATAATAATGTAGAAAGCTACCAAGTGAGAGCTCCAGTACCCCGTCAACATTTTGAAAATCTCACCTCACTTCTCTGTGTAAGCAGAGTATTTGATTTTTACAATTGATTTTTGAAATCATATCACTGTGTTAGGGTGCTAAGCACTTTTCCCCTTGTTTCTTAGGGCTTAGCAGCCTAGGCTTTGGACTGGATGAGCCATAGGGCAGCTGGTGGCCTTGGTAAAAGGGCTGCAGAAGCTGGGCCAGGGTCACTCCTCTTCTCTGGGCAGCCCTGGAACCAGACTCTTCCCATGTGTCCTTGCCTGAGCCGCTTTGCAGCTTTGCTACATCCAAGCCCAGGCCTAATCCTGACATCCAACCCAGCCTTGGTCTCTCCACATCCTCACAGAGCTGCCCGATGTCCTGGGCTGGGACTGCTGGAAGAGTTATGGCTTGAAGTCTTTCAGTATAAATTTAAAACTTTTGACAGAAGAGAGGAATCATTCCTGTGGAAAAGAGACACTTTTGCTAAATAATTTAATTTGTTCTGAATTCCTGTATTCCATGAAGAAATCATTTTGACAGAAAATTTTCTTCCAGTTGTCATCACAAGAAATAGTAAGGTGCATTACAGGAACATCTTAGTTCAGATTTCAAATCAGGAGTCCACTTTTAGAGCAAAATCTCCTGATGGGCTCTAGTTAACCATGCTTTGATTCACTGGGTGATACTGAACCATGCACACCATGCCCTCATCGATTAAGCGAAACCAGAAGGTGGGCTTCAACTGCTAACAGCATTTGTATCCAAGAGAAGAGAATAGTGCCAGATGAAAGCAAACCTCCTTGAAATGCCCATAGTGTGAACACTGGGTCCTCAGCATCAGGTCCTTCCAAAATCAATTGAAGTTCCTGGAACATTAACCTTGAAATCAATTTTTCAACCAATGTTTAAATTGGCTTGACATATCAGCCTTGTATCTCATCTGAATAAACAAACAGTACTTCCAGACAACCTGTACTATTTGAATTGTCCATTGCCTAAGAATACAGAGCAGAAATACACTCTCTGAAGCTACAGACATTTCTGCAAGGCATTGAGTCATTTTTATTTTTTTTAGAACATGTTATCTCAGCATATTGAGGTTGTCTGTATCTTGGTACTTTTGACCCAATGATGACTCCTTGCATCACATATTTCACATTTGTGTTGTGTGCGTGAATGGAATCAAAGAATGACAGTTTCAGAGATAACAGAAACACAGATGGCACCATACACAAATGTCTGTGAAAACTGAGTCATTTACTTTGCATCAGAAGAAATAATTCATGTAAGAAAACTTGATATAAATAGGATTGCAAATAATGAGACAAATTAAGCTATTCAGACTTTCTTACAAAATGGAGCACAAGGGAGTCAATCTGATGATTAATGCAGGCACTGGCATCTTGAAGCTAACAGCTATACGTGTGGGTTCCATGACCACCTACGGACTGCCTCCCAGATGGTGCATGTGCGCTTCGTGTAGAGGTGCACAGCATGCCTGAGGGGAGGTATGATGGGGAAGGGAAGCAGATGTAGTAAAACTGGTCACCAAATCAAATATTTGAAGAAAATCATGGCTCAACACAGTTAGCATAGAGCATAAGTCCTCTTCCAACAGGAATGGGAGTGTAACAAAGAGTCAGCAGCAGCTTGGTATCTGTTGGTCACAAAACTTGGTCTTACTGCAACCAATGCGACGTGTGATGTGCAACCTCTCCTCTCATGTCCTGTGCTGGCAACTGCTTGGGGCTGACCTCATGAGATCCTGAAGCAGCACACGCATTGGACATTTATATGAGCTGTTCAGCACACCATCATCAGGCCTAGTAATTATAAGGAAAAGTGCTCTGATGTTTTCCCACTGACATCAAATACTCAGCGTTATCACTGAATTCTAAGCAGCCATACAACAGAGATTATGATAGAAAAAGGAGACAAAGTCAGGAAGAAGGCATGAAGAGCAGACAGGTATTAAAGACAAAAATACAGCATCAGTTCCCTCGTCCTTTCAAAGAAGCATTTTATCTCAAAAGACGTTTGATTCACATTGCTTTGGTTTGCAGTTTGATATCCATTTTTGACTGGTCCAGTTTCAACCCCGGCAAAATGTAATAGGCCAGAGATCTGCTTCTGTGCTCGAAACTTCAATTCAATCACCTCTCTCCTATTGTATTCCACAGAGACCCAGAGTTAATGTGTGCTTGGGATATGAGAAAAATGATTCTCTGGGAGAGCTGAAGTTCAATTCTTTTCTTTCATTTCAATAAGCTGAGGCTGACTTTTAAATTGGCAGGCTTGTCAAAGGACATCTTTTATCACAATTAGAAGCTCAGGCATGTAGTAGCCCTATCGAAGGAATGAAAAGTAATTTTTCTATACTTCTGCAAAAGGATCAGTCAGAAAAGGCAGACCAGAGGGAGCACGACCAAAAATATTTTCACAAATACTCATTCTGATTTTAAAAATGAACTTGCTCCAGCTGTGTCTGCTTCTTTTAGGCAAATAACCCAGCTCTGATCACACAGATTCTCACAGAAAACAAACTTTGGAAACTCATGAGGATTCGTGGAAAGCAAAATTTACACAAAGGAGGAAACGAGCCAGACAGGAATCAGACTGCACTCATCACAACCAGCACTGCTCATCCATAGAGCTGTTTGTGGGAACATTGGAGGGCACGGCCACAGCACTCTGTGCAAGGCTTCCAATGTGTCAGCCCACTGATCTTCAAAAGAACTCTGCCTTGGACAAACTCCTGGTCAATCCCAATCAGGGTCAAAATGAACTGCTTTTTGTAATTGTTTAAACCTGTGTTTCTCCTGCTTGAGGAACCCTAGGCCAAGAGCATTCTAACTGTTTTATTCATATCTATTCATATTGATCCTTACATATATTCAAATGAGAAATAACAACCTTCTGACCTGACAAAGCCATCTCCCCAGACATCATAGCCAGGAATAATGAGTATTTAATGCAGACGATGCATGGGAAAAATAGGAAGAGCCAGGAAAGACAGTGAGCACAGATGCAAAGAGCAGACAGCAGCAGTGGTGTGCCCACATAGCTCAGCTGTAATTGCAGCCTCAGCATGACCTGCAGCCCAGCCTGCACTAACACAAGCAAGTTTGATGTTAATGCTGCAGCTGTGGCACGGCAGAACTAAGACAACAAAGTCTAGAGATAAATACATCAAGCGTTGTGTCACAGGCAGAATAAGCCAGGGTGGGACGGTGGCATAGCTGTTAGTGGCTGCTATGACCTTGTTGGGTATGTCCCTTACTTCTGTTGCACAGTGCTGCCAGTCACAGCCCATGGAGCCAACCAGTCCTGTTTGCAAAGAAACTGGATTTTAAGACAGTTTTGAGCCAGCTCACCAGACTGTCCCACTCAGCAGCTGCATCACTGACACCAGTGGCCAAGAAAGCCCTTTGAGCAGCAGCGCTAAGATGGTTTATCAGCTGTGGAGCTGCAGGGTTAGAAGCTTGCTGGCTACACCTTGCATGAGTTTCATGACAACAGTATCCAACTATCTGGATAGAAATAAACATACGTAGGTCTATGCAAGTGCTGTGATTATTAGGACAGCACAACCTTATGCCAGGGACATGATGCCATGAAAAGGTAGACTTCTCATACACAAACTCTCGGGTACCAAGAAAGTAGTAGTCTAGGGAAAGAGCAAGTGTAGTTTTGGAGTCAGTATAAAAGGGTTCACTTTCACACAGACAATTTTCTCTCAATGACAGTTTTTTCCACCAATAGCAGTTCAGAACCATGCAGCTGGAGGATTCCTGTGCCATCTGGAGCATTACTGAATAGGAGTTTCATAAACCACCGAGCAACAATTTACCTCCATGCATATACTCCCAGGAGTGGATTGCAGTGTCCCAGGCACTGTGCTTGAAACCCTTGCCATTCAAACATGATAATCTCCACCTCTCATTTCACCCTTTTCTGACAGCTGCACTTAACAGACCTTGGCAGTGTCACAAGAGCATTTCAAAGGGCCATTTGGGAGCGTATCTGTACCTCTGCACAAAGAGGCAGAGTGGATTTCTTTTTCACTGCATGGGTTACTCATTTTGTAAGTCATGACCCAGAGCACACAGCAGTCCTGTCAGGTTCACCATTCTTCAGAGAGGGTGGATAGGATGGGGCTGACACTTGGGACCACAGTTGTGTCCCACCAGGATGGCACCACCCAATGCTGCTCAGCCAACCTGGAAGCATCCAAAAGTCACCCCAAATGTAGAACCAGAGCAGGTCCCCCTTTCCTGTGTATCATCCTGCTAGGAAAAATGCAGGTTTCAGAGCTCTCTACCCCACTGGAAAGTCAGCACAACTTCTCCCTGTCTTCAGCCCAGAGTAGCAAAGCATCTAGATGGAAAAGCAGCTGTCCCTTGATGGAAACATGAAGCTTTTCACATGCTGCTTCTTGCTTTTTTTGAGTAAAGCAAAGAAGGGAGCACACTCTCCTCTTATAAAGCCCTTTTTGATACATTTGAAGGGAAAACAGTAGGTTAATAATTAATGCAGCATCTAATAGTTTGTGGCCTCCAAGAAGAAAACAGCTTTGCGCATTACTTGTTAATAGCTTAGCTACAAACATACAATATTCTTGTTATTATGTATAAACCTTATTTTTTTTTAAATAACTTTTTTTTTTTTTTTTTTTGAGTAAAATTCACCCCCAGCTGTTCAGTGAGAAGCTTCTACAGAGAAGTTCCCCACCTCTCAGTACTCTCCAACCAGCTCACCACCACCATGCTCCCAGCAGCACCCAAATATGCTGGTCACACCAGCAGAAGAAAGGACAGTAAGGCCAACCTGGCTCTAAGCTACAAATATATCTGTGCTCACACTGCAACCTGCCACTGTGCAGAGACATTAATTGATGTATTTCCTCATCTAGAGAGCAACTGTCATGATACCCATACAAATACATCATCTTTAAGATCCCTCCATCAGAATTGAACTTTCTTGGGGAGAAGAGAGCAACAGATGGAAAAACACAAAAGGAAAAAAAACAATGGATGCTGAAACTGTGTGGTCCCATCGTCTCTGAAAACCAAAGTGATGGGAGGTAGCACACAAGAACTCCCACTAAATATACCCTGGTAGCTGAAGTTGTCAGGCTGCTATTCCAACACCTTGGGTTGGAGAAAGTCTTTATTACAGGAGTTGGTAACTCTCCTTAGAGAAGTTTTTTCTCATAAACCAAAAAAGGGAAAATAATCTCCATTTGTGGCCTGTAACAGCCTTGTTAAGAGCTCATGCAGGTGTAGTATGGGAGAAAACACTGACCTACCTAACCATGGCAGCATAATCCATAGAATTGTTTGAGATGGAAGGGACCTTTAAAGGTCATCTGGTCCAACTCCCTGGAGTAAACAGGGATACCTACAGCTCCCAGCCTGACCTTCAGTGCCTCTGGGGACAGGGTATCCACCAATCCCTGCGGCTACCAGAAACTGAACTCCCCACCTCACATCAGTTGAATCTCAAAGAGATGCCATAAAGAGCATAGCAAACCACAGCACATAGCAAAGCAGTCCAGCCTGGCATCATTGAGCATCCAGGCTTTTCTCCATAAGAACAGACAAATGCTGGCTTGCACTGAGCAGGAAGTCTCAGCTTATAGCAGTAAGCTGAGGGAAAAGGATCACCTCAGGCCAGGAGCTTCAGCAAGGCTCATCACATCTGTCTCACTTTTCTTTTAAAAGTACATTTCTAAATGTGCTCCCCCAAGGCCAAAGAAGTCTCCAGAGTGAACATAAATTTTTTAGGAGGGTAAGATTTATCCATTGCTGTTCTTGAAAATACAAAGGAGACAAAAAGGCAATTTTCTGACTTCAAAGAAGACCATCACAGACATTTTTAGTGTAACCTTCCAGCAACATGTGTACACACACAGACATATATAAATATAGCATGTATAAACAGGCAGATATGTATGTACAATTCCCACTGTTAATCTTCCACCAAAGCCCACCCCATTACTAATCACCCCAGAAGCCCACTCTGATAAACCACAGTCACATTCCTCCGCTATTAATCATCAACATTAACCACTTAAGCTGGAAGTAAAGCACTTTTTCTCCCAAGAGCATGCTAACTGATAAAGAAGAGAAAAAACACCATCCGAAACTTGCTTTACCTGTTAGCAATGTACAGGGCTTGCTCCCTCTTCAAGCTCACTGCTGGAACAGGTGCAGAGGCACCGACAGGTTGTTGGGTGAGGATGGGAAATGGAAGATAATGTACAGCACCCTCAGGGCTAATTGTGTGTGCCATCAGGTAAATAGAAAACCCATGCACTTGTCCTTCATCTAAAATAAGAACCTTATCCCACGTGTCACATTCGCATGATGAAGAAAACAAATATACTGTTCCCTCAGTGTCTGAGTGCTAAATCTCAATAAAGCCTTTCTGCACTGCTAGAAATATTCTTCAGCTCAACAAGCTTCAGGTCAGGACCTAAGTGATGGCACAGGCTGCAGATTTTGGGCACCTGCGCAGGATGCCCAGCCAGCATGGCCACAAGTGTCCACCCAGCAGCCAGGAGGATAGATAAAACCCAACCCTGAAGCTTGCGGGAGGTGTAGCTGAAGGCTTATCAGGCTGTACTTCAAATGGACATCAAGGCACTAGCTATTTCTGGTGATAACATGGAAAAATTTTAATCCTGTTACATCTAAGTTTAACATCTGCCTCTACCACGTACTTCCAATTTGACTTTCTGCACAAAGCTGGCATCTGGCTATGACTGAACAAAATAAGTCAGGAACCAAGCTCATTGCTGACGTACATTACTAATATTTTCCTTCTACACATGGCTCAGCATGAACAAGCCAACTTCCAGCCTTTCAGAAAAACAGTTTGGAGAGGACTTCAGGGGGTCCTCTAACCCATCCCAATGGCCCAACATCCTCCACTGGCCAACGCTGGCAAACTTTTATGCCTGGGGTCAAACCAGACTTCATGTATGAGCAAAATGATCTAAACAACTGGGACTGACAAACATTTCATCTGACAATATTTTTTTCTGATTGGATGTTTTTTGGCTGCAAGCACGAATGTAAATCCTCCTAATTTCAAGCAGGTAAATATTTCTTTATAACAGGGCCATGAAAAACAGGTCCACTGTGAGTCATTTTATCTCAGGCAATTTTTCATAATTGGGCTACATAGAACAGACTCCTCTTGTTATTGGTGTGATATCAGATAATAAAATAAATAATTTTCTACTTTTGCAAACAGAAGGGAAACAAAACAGATTTATAGCACTGGGATTTAGAAATGCTTGTTACTTGCTTGTTTTCCATTTTGCGTCTTCTCCAGAGGTTAAACAAAAACATCACTAAATGTCTGTCTGCAGAGAGGTACAGTGGAAACAACAGTATGTATGAAATTGAGACTCCAGAGGGGAATTTCAATCAGTGTATTATCAGGATATTCTGACAATGTTTTAAATCTCCGGAGATAAAAAACAGTTACTAGAACTCATACATCTGTTTGATGTTCATCTGTGATTGCTCTCATCCAACAAAAAGCAAGACAGGCAAGCAAAAGAAAAAGGAGGATGGAGGTTAAAAAAAAAAATAGAAGAAATTAAGGAACATGAAAGAGAAGAAGGGAAGAAGAAGGTTTAGCAAGCAAGGTTTATATTAATGTAAATTCTCAATTTTGTGACGTCCTGTCTAAAATGGTGCATTTCAGTAAAACACAGGTTTGACTTGGATTCAGAATAGGAGTAATGTGTAACGGATTCAGTAATGGGAGTAATGCTTAAAATTTCAGAGCATGCTCAAAAAGGATATAGAAATAAAAGTAAGTAGATAAGCATAAGCCTGAACAGCATCCTCTCCACCTGCAGAGCCTGAACAAGCCAGAGTCCCCCAAGAAGAAAAGACAAAATGAGAAGGCAGAAGACAGCAGAGGTGGCTGTAGGGTATTTTCCTCCAGCATTCTCTCCCTTGCAAGCACAGGACAGGGGAGGTTCAAGTTGGATATGAAGAAAAACTTCTTTTCTGAAACAGCGATCAGGCACTGGAAGAGACTGCCCAGGAAAACAGTGGAGTCACTGTCCCTGGAGGTGTTCAAGAAATGTGTAGATGTAGGACTTAGGGACATGGTTTAACATAGGGGACAATAGGGACAATGGGGACAATATTGATGGTAGGTGGACGGTTGGACTGGATGATCTTAGAGGTCTTTTCCAACCTTAATGATTCTATGACATGGCTGGGCAGAAATTCAGTCTGTATTTTTTATCACTGCCTGGAGAAGGCTGATTCTTTCTTCATGAGACAAAGACCTTATGACTGGCCCAGACACTGGCAGGTGGATGTTCAAGGTAAATGGTGCAATACCCCTCAGACTGCTGCCTGCCTGCCCACCTACTTTCCTGATAAGCCATTCAAGATACATTAAAGGCACTGACTCAGTGGAATTGCTTTGCACAAATTCAATTTAGAAGTTTCTCATTAGTTCAGAGATGTGAAATGATGGGCTGAACATTTCAAAACTGTCAAGTACAACTGTGAGAAAGATATTTTGCTTATGCTTCAGTCTAACTTGAATTCATCTCCCATGCTACTTGACACCTATTTTTGAGCAGTATTTACTGGTACAGGATTAAATGATAAAATCTTACAAAACACGGACAGCTTCTTCTTCCATGAACTTCTTAAGCATCACGTAAGCCATGGAAAGAATAAAGATACTGTACTGAATAGCTCTCATACAGAGGGAAAATAGAGACAGAAGACTTCTTACACATGGAATGTAGTTTAAGAATATATTGGGTTTTACATAATATCCTAAAACGCATAAGTGACATTTTAAATATGAAGGTGTACTATTACTAAATAAATCATCATTCAAACATATCTGAAACATTATAAACTCCAGGGGAAAAGCAGAAAAAAAAAAAAGCAACTGAAGCTGAATTTTTAAAGCACATCACAACTCCAGCCTTTTCATTGAGACTTAAGTTTAAGAGATTCTAGCATGAATTAAGAAAAAAAATATCCAGATTAGAGTCTACTTGGAATCTGCACATAAAACAGAAACCTGTTTGAGAAAATGTGGCATTCAGAAGCATTACAATTATTCAGTTACTTTCATCACTCACTGGGAAACATGACGTTCTATCACATGAGTCATCTCAGCACGGAAATGAGCACAAAATGTACCATGAAGTGCACAGAGAAGCTGCAAACACAAAACTCAAAGGGAGAGGGAAAGAAGGAAAGTTTCTGATGCATGACAACTGCAGAACATTGTCTAACATGAACTGTGATAGAGCTTTGGTATGAGAGACAGGGCACAGTGAGAAGGTGATAGGGGCAATGACATCTCCCTGGAGGAGACCCCCACCTGAGTGGGAAGGAAGAAACATGGGGGCATTTTTCTATCTGCTCTGTGTCTTGGTTTTTGGGAGGGATAAATCCAGTAGGTAAACAAAACTACTGCAGTAACTAAGCCCTTAAATTTTAAGTATAGCTCAGATTCTACAAAAGAAGGGAATTTTACACTGCTGCTCTGCTCTTGCTGGTGCCCATCAGGGCAGACAGGAGCACTGGTCTGGAGACCTCAACCAGGCATACAATCTGGCCTCAGTGCAAGAAGAGAATATGGAGTGCCTCCATTTGAAGATCTTTCCGGAGAAAGAGTTGACTGCAAATTTCACATACAGCCCTCAAAAGGTCCAGCCATACCCTGGGGTGCTCTGGGCCCAGCACTGCCCATAGGCGAGGGGAGAGGTTGCCCTGCTCTGCTCTGTGCGGCCTCACCTCCTGTACCAGGTGCAGGCTGGGAGCCAAAGTACACAAAGGGTGTACAAGTTGTCCAAAGGAGGGCTACAAAGATGGGGAAGGGTCTGGAGGGCAATAAATGTGTTGTGGCTGAGATCCCCTGGGCTCGTGCAGCCCAGAGCAGAGGAGCTGAGGGGAGAACTCATGGTGGCTGCAGCTCCTCACAGGGAGCAAAGGGGCAGTGCTGACATTTCTTCTCCCTTTGATCAAGAATTTTGGGTGCAGAAGAGCAGGCAGCCTGGGGAGCTGGTTCTGAGAATAACAGAACAAAGCATGAAGCAGTCAAAATCACACCCCACTTAACCTTCCATTGCTAGCGTAGCTATGTCCACTGAGGTATGGTTACGTGGCACAATTCAGTGCAATTCATGACCTATTCTTGTCACTGTGCATCACACACCGTTTGTTACAGGCAGCTGTTATTTATCCTAAGACTGCAAAAGGCTGTGATTTTTTTTTTTTTTTTTTTTTTTTTTGTAATCAGACTGAGAAATTGCTCAGGATTTTTTTCCACCTCTAGTTATAGAAGCCAGGATCATGTTTTTCTTGCTTGTTTGCTGAATAGTCTTATAGTCAACTTCTTCACTTAAGGGAACATTTAAGGGCGTTGCAATGAAAGTACTTGATTAGCAAAAAAAACATGCTAATTTAGTATTTCATTATAAACTTCCTGTGGTGATCTTTCTTTTGGAAGTACTACAAAACTTAGCCTGCCTCTTACCATCTTTGTAGTCATTTGAAAAAGTTGGCTGGCTTCACAATAGCACAGATGAGAGCAGAGCAAAAACTGGTTGTAAATTTTATCCAGAAACAACTAAGGCTGTGTGGAAATAGCATTCATATGAAAAACCATGCAGGCAAAAGAAGCTTCGTTTAGTTTGACATCTTCACTTTAAGCAGGCCTGGAGCAAACAATTTGTTTAAGAGACTAGAAAACAGCAAAACTGAAGGGAAAGAACGTGCTACAGCTGTGTGATTTGTTCTGCTGGAAAACAACCACATCTGGTTCTACAGGTAGAAGTTCACCTCTATTACCCCACAGTTCTGACAACAAAAACTCCAAGTTGTACAAGTAGTACAGTAGCTATAATCATAACAGCTTTTGATATCCCAGTGAGGAGGACTGTATACATTTACAACATTATTTAGAAACTTCACTATGTTGGTAGTAAGACAATGGCCCAGAGAAGCTCCATCCCTGGATGTGTTCATGGTCAGGTTAGGTGGGATGCTGAGCAACCCGGTCTAGTGGAAGGTGTCCCTACCCATGACAAGTAGGAAGGGAATTGATTAAATGATCTTTAAAGGTTCATTTCAACCCAAACCATTCTGTGATTCTATGAAAACAAAGTCAAGAAGTAGATAGTAAGGAGCTTTGTCTTGAAGATACCTAGAGGAATGCTCAGAAACCCAAATATGCTGATGTAAGAGAAGAGATCATTCACCTTGTCAGAAGGGAGGAGCAGTCATTGCACCTTCAGAAACCACTTGAAGAAGCACAGAGAAGTGAACCATGTCCAACTCCTCCACAGTTCCCTTTCATCACCAGAGAAAAGGTATCAAGCCATCCCACACTCAAGCAGATAGCAAGCACTGAGCTTTGGGGGTAAGGCAATCTTAGACCACAGTAGTGCACAGGCAGACACTGCTCAGGTAAAAAAAGATTCCCTGAAGAAAAGAAGCCAACAGACAGGCTGTGGCCCCTGAGCTGTAGAAAGCAAAGCTGTGGGAGCCTTTCCCAGCCATGACAACTCAACTCAGTCAAAGCAATACTTGGCATCTCCTTCTGTCATTCCTGGCTCCTCGGGAATAGCTGCCATTCAGACCCTGAGGCAGAAGTAAAGCATGCAGGCAGCACAAAAATTAATTTGCCCAGTGCCCGCCCCATCAGCCCTTTCCTGCAAACACATCCTCTCAAAAGCCAGAGGCATCTTTCTGGGGAGGTGTGCTTACATCTCCCTGTGGTCTGCCAACAGCTCAGAACTGGAGTACGCTATAGATTGCTTAATCACAAAGAACACGTCTGAAATCAGATTCCTCGTGGGTGACAGCTGCAAGAGTGAGAGCTAAGCTCTTATTTGAGTCATTCATCAGCTCATATGCGAGTTGTCAGCCTTATGAAGGCTTTCCACAGAAGTTACCACACAGAGTCTGTGCTTTTTATCAGTTCTCCAACTGTAGCAGTAGAGAGGTGTCAGACCTAATTTTTTCATTTATTAAGACTTTCTGCCTATTTTGACAAACTAAAGGGAAGTTCTAGATATAAGTGAACTTTAATTAATTGTCATGCATTGCTCTGAACACCTCTACCACCAGTTTAGAGCAGTACACGATGTAAAACACAAAACAAGAATTATTCTCTCTTCTTTGAGGTAGTCCTGAGACCCTGCTCTGTCACCCCTGAACACCCACTCAGGCTGTTTCCCTGGTCTTGAACATCTCAGAGACCTCTAAAGTTTCTGTCTGTAGCATCAGTTATACATCCTACAATTTGAAATCTAAATAAATCAAGGAACAAAATCAGCTTTTATGACCCTTTGTCCCACAGAGTTGGAGGTGACTGTGCTCCTGAGTCAATTCAGCACATGCAGTCAATAGAGCACTGAGAAGAACTAAGCCCATCGTGGGGTAGAGTACTAGAGTACTAGAGTAATCTCTTGATTAACTAAGCTCTAGTTCGATTAACTAAACCACTTTCTCAAGTCTGCAATAGGCGCTACTCTCTCCATTGGAGTCCCTGAATCATAAAATGCCCCCTGGTAGAGGGGACCTCTGGAGGCCACCTACTTCAGGCCTTCAGACTTTCTGATGCAGGCGGTGGAGGAACCGATGAGGGGAGGGGTGTTGCTGGACCTTATTCTCACTAATAACGAAGGGTTTGTCAAGGAAGTAAAGGTAGTGACCATGAGATGGTGGAGTTCAAGATCCTGAGTGGAAGAAGCAAAGCAAAAAGTAGGATTGCTACCCCGGACTTTAGGAGAACCAACTTTGGTCTCTTCTGGGACCTACTTAGAGCTATCCTGTGGGCTAGGGTGTTAGAAGGTAAGGGGGCCTGTGAGAGCTGGTTGGCATTTAAACAGCTCTTCTTCCAAGCTTAGGATCAGTGCATCCCTGTGAGCAACAAATCAGGAAAGGGTGGCAGAAGGCCTGTGTGGATGAGCAAGGAGCTTGTGCACAAACTCAAAGGAAAGAAGAAGGTCCATGAAATGTGGAAAAAGGGTCTGACCACCTAGGAGGAATATAGAAATGTTGTCAGGGCCTGCAGGGATGTGACGAGGAAGGCTAAAGCCTGCCTGAAATTGAATCTGGCGAAGGTGATAAAGGATAATAAAAAAGGCTTTTTTAAGTA
>JAOWBP010001760.1:77508954-77519546 GCA_028571105.1 Tragopan temminckii | reverse complement strand
TGGACCCAAGAACTTGTCCCAGCTTGGCACAAGCTTCAGCTGATATGTATGAGGAGTTTTTCCAGGTGACAGTGGATAACAAAAAATAGCAGTGCTGTAAAACATCAGCAGCTATGCAGCTTTTGCACAGCGTCCAGACTAACTGTCTTCATTTGATAGCATCACCTAAATTCACAACCCATGGTTCTTCACATGACCTCTTCCTTCAGTCCACTGCTGCTCTTGTTACTCTAGGGAGAGGAGGAGGATGTGACTTCCTAGCTTTGGTGACCTGTAGCCACTAATGGGAGTTCCTGGCAGAGGGGATACATGGGCTCAGGCAGCCATGCCATGCCATTAGTGAAATGCTCAGCTTCGACCTGTCAGCAGGACGTCTGTTCTCTTGCTCCTTCACTCCCTGTCAGCTTCTTTCCACAGGCCGAGAAAGCTTTAAAAAAGAGAACTTCAGGTACAAACGGCAAAAAAGCCATTGAAAATTCAGTGAAAACAGAGAAGAAAAGGAGAAAAGTTCAGTGCCTGTGCCTGACATCTCAGAATAACAGCAAAGTCATTAGGGGAAAGGGCAGAGGAAGGCAGACCCGTACTTACAGAAGAAAGACAGGCACCTAGAGTACCAAGTGCTGTGGGATTGCCTAAAGGAAAACAAGAATGCTGGTGGGCTTCCTTTTCGTTGTTGTTTATTTGATTGTTTCATCTTTTCTGTGTTTTCATTGTAGTTTTTTTCTGTTTGCTTGTTTGTTTTTGACATAATTGTGTCCTCACCACATCCTTCTCTTTCCCATCCCAGCCAGTTGCTATCAGGGTTTATTAATTGCTCTGCAGTAATGAGCTACTGGGAGAACTGGGCTGCTAATATTGCAGCCTTCACACTGTGTATCACATCTGACTCCTCTCACCACTGACATATCATGGGAAGAACTCCCATTAAAGACAAAATAAAGAGAAAAAAAAAAGAAAAGAAAACAAACAGAAAATCTTGACTTTGTTACAGAGATGAACCAAAATTAGAACTGTAAATTTGGGCCTTTGTTGGTTCTCACTAGAGAAGGGGTGTCCAAATTAAATTCCTGAAGTGTATAGGAAAAGATGAGGCTGTCTCTTGGCACTATTTGAGGCAACAGTGCTATAAGAACTATGGATTGGGTAAGATTTCTATATTGTTAAAAACTCAGTCTAAATCCCAAATATCTCAGTTTTTACAGAGAGCCCATAACAATAGTGCCTGAATTCCTGCCGGGTATTTGAAGACGTTTTATGGACTAGAAATTGAGGGATGGAAACCAATTAATTTTCCCAAGCTTAAAAAGGACTGTGTCAGAGCCAAGAACTGATTTTAGATTGGAGTCTCAACACGCTGTCTAATTGCGAGCCCATCTTTCCCCCTCTGGCCATGGCTTTCTATAGTTTCCTGCTATTTTCTCTCTAACGCATCTTTTTTTCCTTCATTCCCATCAGATAATTTATGATGCTTTCAAATTTTTACTGCTAGAAGTCAGGGAACACCGTCCCTGGACCTCACAAATTTAGTGCCTGAATTTGTTTCAGGAATAATAATAACACAATGTTGTATGCATTTGCAGAACTAAGATATTTCTGCCATCTATTTCTTTGAAGCTTTTATTGCTCTTTCCCTCAGAATTTATTCACTGTGGCAGCAATGGAAGAAAATGCTTTCTTCTCATTCCACTTAGTATAAGAAAGTGAGAAATGGAACAATTACAGGATGGTAAGCAGACCCTGAGATACACCGGTCAAGCACCTACAATCAAACGAATACGGGGGCTAATTAAATCAGCCTTCATTTTCTAAGCTTATTCCATGCCTCTAGAAATGCTTCATTTGTTTTGAAGGGAGAAAAGAAAATGGAAACAGGAAAGAACAAGAAAACTCATTGCTACAGCAAGCTAAAATTTCTTCTAACAAATTAAAAAATGCATATTGTTTTGACATTCTGTTCTCATCCTCACAGGAGCAAAATTCTTGATCTAACAGGGTTTAAAGCTACTACAATGGTACCCTGAAACTTTCCAGTGGTTACAATGTTAGAGACTGTGATTTTCATTTAAAACTGGAACAGCTGTTTGTGGAGAGCAGGGACCTATTCCTCATGAGTTCCTTACGGATTCCAAAGTATCCAGCACTCCTTTCCAGTGGCCTGGCTTCTAAAATCAGTATTTCAAATATTTTTCTTCAGAAGAAGTTGTATCAGCAACATTTTCAGTTTCGCAGTACTGGTTTCCTACAGCCCCAAATTTCACTTACTGGCCTTTGGCTTAGCTCTTCAAAAAGTATCCTGTAGAAACCATCTGGTTGCTCCAAAACATTTGTATTGTGGAGCAAAGGACATTTTGTTCCTGCTTTAGCATGGATGACAGATTGTCAGCATGACATAATGCAGGAATAGCTGTCCATCCAGGTTTGCACTTTAATACCTTTAATAACTTAAGAGGCAATTCAAGTGGATGCATGTAAATGAAATACGAACAAGTCTTACATGGCCCATTTCATTTATTGCTATTGGATGTTCATAAAATTGTGGATGAGTCCAAAAGAGAGGAGGATAACATGGAGGGATTTGCTATTGAAGCTACAGTTAGGGGGAACCCTGAGGTACTAAGATCTAAGTGAAAAATTAGATGAGGTGGTGAGGCACTGGAACAGGTTGTCCAGAGATGTGGTTGATGCCCCATCTGGGAGACTTTCAAGGCAAGGTTGGATCAGGCCCTGGGCAACCTGATCTAACTGTGGTGTCCCTGTTCATTGCAGGAGAGTTGGACTAGATGGCCCTCAAAGGTCCCTTCCAACTCTAAGGATTCTGTGATTCTATAATTCTAATTTCTGCAATGCAAAAGTCAGCCTCTAAAGAGAAATGCTGGCCAGTTCAGGAGCATCAAAGTTGAACTCATGCCTGGTTTTGTTCAGAAGTGATTGTTTCTTGAGATTCCGTGATCTTTAGAAACATAGAATCATTGAAGTTGGAAAAGATCACTAAGATTGGCTAGCCCAACCATCAACCCATCACCACCATGACCACTAACCATATTCTAAGGGATGTTCAGTTTCAAAGCAATTGGTAGCAAAGAGCATCCATTAGGTGAAGAACATTATGGTGAACCCAAAATACTAATGTGGAGAGAAAAAAAAGTAGAAAGAATTGTGAGCTCTGTAAAATGTCAATATGTGTATAGATGTAATTTCAGAAAAATGAAAGAAGAGAAAGTACATTTGACAAATGTGAAATAACCGTCCCTTGTGCAGAAAGGTGGTTGGGTATAGTCTGGGAAAGATCTCACATCAGCCTACGTTACCACAGAAGGTGCAATTTACTGAATTCAGCATATGTAATAATAAAGACATTTTCTGATGGAAGAGAGGGAGCTAGTTTTCCAAAAACTATGAGTTACACCCACAAACAACTGTTGACATTAAAAAAAGAATTATGCACATAAAATACAATTCTGAAAACCTGAAGATTTCCACTCCAATCTTTTAGAAGACAGAACAGAAAGAAATAAGCTAAAAAACCCAGCAGCACAATCTAGGCCAAAACTTTTGACCCCATCCTGTTCTAAGTACATTTAAATTTCTTGATTTCATTGGGTCCTCAAGGCTGGTTACAAAAAAAAAAAAAAACACCTTAGAATCTCAAAGAGACAAACAGAAAATAAGCTATGAGAACTTTAACATAAAGAAGTAATTGCCCTTAGGCTTGTCTTACCCAAATAAATGTGCAGCTAACATGTTCAAGTGACAGAGGGGGAAAGAAAGACAACTGCTTTAGAAAGATGCCTTCAATATAAAACAAATTTCTGTAACAAGTCCAAACAGTTGAGGAAGAGAATATATTCATTTTCTGCAAAGAGTGTTCTCAGCCTGCAATTACTGAATCAGAATCTAAATACCCTGAATTATCTTTAATTGGCTCAGCATTATCAGGCCCTCACCAGCACACTAACTCCTCACCCCTCGGCCACGTCTCCATATACACATACAGAAGATCTATTCATCATCTTGGATGCGAAATTGCACTACGAAGGATAAAAATGGCTGGCACTTCCACCCTGCCAGCTTGGGTCATCACCAGGCCACAACACAGTCCCAGTGGGATGACAAGGATTGTTTCCAGCAGAATCATACTGTTAAAGTTGGAACAGGAATCTCATCAAACCATGAACCAGACCCATATGATTACCTATTATCATTTCATTATTTTTCTGCATCTCATTTCCATAATCCCAAGGTTTCAGTTTCTCTGTTCATTAAGAACAAAGATTAATTTCAAAAGGAGACCAGATGACCACGGTAAGCACTCACATACAGGAATGTCAGCTTGGATTTACACAGAAATGCCAACTTATATTAAGTGCAGTCCACCTAAGGGCTGAAATTCTATGTAAGATGTCAAAAAGAGGAGCTCTGCTGAATAGGATGTGATCCCAGAGTTGTTTAGTAAGAGATATGGTTTAGAAAGAGATATTCAGCAAAAGCAATGGAGTTAGCCCAAAACGGAGTGTTCCTTTGAGGGATTTGGTATGTATTTCATTGTCCTTTCTTTCCCAACTCCACAACCTATGCTATATTATTAAACGACTGGTGAAGACACTGCACAGGTTTTGCAGAAGGTATGTTTGGTGTAGAGCCAGTAGGGTCTTGTCTGCAGAACTGACAGCCCGCATCTCCAGGTGCTCACTGCCATGCTGTCACTCTGTATGCTGACACAAGACTTGCAACTGGCCAGGAGTTCCAAGGCCATCCTTAGTGTGCAGAACAAGTTAAGATTCTTTAGGAGAACTAATATGGGAGAACTTTGGCAGCAAAAGTTGCACTGCCATGCTATGGCGTTCTGCCTGGTCCTTGTCACCAAAATGCAGTAAAGCTGCCCTCTCTCCTTCAGGGCAGCCATGCATTGTGGCTATGCAGCTTTTGCTACAGCGGACCTGCAAGCTGTCATGAATCTGTATGGTGGCAAACTACTGAGCCTCTGACAGCCGGTTTATCACAAAAAATAGGTGTTGGATCCAGTGTGAACACTCAAAACCACCGAAAAAGTCTTAGCTTTTTAAGGCTGTGCTTTACTCAGAAAATAAGCTTTTCTGTAGGGAATCTCAAATATGCCAGGTAAGATACAATGAAATGGATGGGAATAAATCTCCTTGCCACCCATGGCCTTGCAACCCACCTGCTGGGCTGACCTTTAGTCCAGAGTGCTCCCAGTTTGCAGCCAGCCCTGTGCAGTCCCTCTCAGCCCTAAGGAAAACTGACTTTCACTCTTTTCTGAAGTCCAGCTAGGATCATGCTTTTCTCAAATTTCCCAGTGCCTTTGTCTACTTTCTTTCTCTCCAGGAGACCATACTGAACATAAGCCTTCCCTGGGTACATGTGCACTTTTCCTAAAAAGTGTTTTCCTAAAAAGCGTTCCCATCTCACCCAGGATCGGCAACCAGAATGGGCAATCAAGCAGTCTTCCTCCCCATTGCCCGGCTATGAACTTCAGACAAAGAACTGAATTCAGCACAAGAAGATGCAAACCAAGCAGCTCCCACATCTCACCCTGCCCACAGCCAAGCTCTCAGAAACAGGGAGCCATCCCCTACAGCTCTCTGTTCCTGCCATTTGAAGATTAATACACTTTTTAGACATGTTTCTATGGGAACAAGGCTTAAAGTAGTCACGCTGTCTTCTCATCTTCTCCTAATAACTTGTGAAGCCTTTGGCTCATCCCAACCACATGTTGGCAGATGAAAAGCAAGACTCGGTGATAATTTAGTTCCTCAAGCTTAACGAGCACACGGGGCTGAGCAAGTAATGTGGAAAGAAAATGTACTATAAGTGCCTTGGCAAATGGAAAAGCAGTAGCCCAAGCCCACACATTGAGCACCAACTATGTGACCATTTTATGAAGTCTCTCTATTCCTGAGAAAGAAGGCAACCATTGGTGTCAATGCTCAACAGGCAGACAGATCCACAGGAAACCTTCAGTACGCACAATCTGCTTGGGTTTTTTTCTTCTCTTCCAGTAACTATGAACAGCACTTGATTATGGAAATCTTGAGGAATGAAAAGTCAGCCTGATTGCCTTTAATTGTTGGTGGACGGGGCACCTTCTCTCCTTTTAAATACATTCTTTTCTTCAAGATTCTCGCTGTCCCTGGCAGTGTTCAAGAGGTGTCTGGATGAGGAGCTACCAGATATGGTTTAGAGGCTTGTGGTAGCAATAGTAGTGGGAGGACGGTTGGACTAGATGATCTTGTAGGTCGTTTCCAACCTTGTGATTTTATGATTCTATGATTTTTTTGAGGTTTAGAGTTCTATTTTCTGGATCTGTACAGTCCATGCAAACTTGCATAAGTACACCCTATCTTTTGCTCTGTTGATGTTACCAGACAGTTAAAACTGGGAATATCTGTGTATTGTTGCTATTTCATTGTTATAATCCTGGCTCTACCCCAGTCCCTGGCATATTTGCTATAGACTGTAATAAAGTTAGAATTGCAGTTCTGCTGCGTAAGGTTCATCAGCATTCACAGTTACTGCTTTGGACATTACTGAACTGAATCCCAAATGAAATAAGTAAAGTAGCTACAAACCACTATAAAAATAATTTTGACTTCACACAAAGACTTCTAATTTTAGCAACAAATAGGGTTTTATTTTCAGGTGAGTGACCCATGTCATAAACAAGATAGAAGATAATAGTGAGTATATCTTAACAGCATTGTTCACCTGGGGATGCTATGAAGGTATAACAATGGCATAAGTAGATTTTTCCCCTACAGCAAGTACTCAGCTGAAGGAGCAACTGGAGCGTAACTGAACAGAGGCATAAAAGCTGCTCTAAGTCCACTGGATATTCTGCCTCTCGGTAATTTACAGTGCTTAAAATGGAGAATCCCTTCTACATTAGGAAGGAAGGTTAGCAGCTTACTGACTGAAAAGATTTGAGGCTCGACTCTGTTGTGGACTTTTTGCAGGAGGCCCAAATACGAGCATGCAGCAGTCAGACCCACCAAGGTGCTCCGAGCCCCAGCTGCAACAAGGCTGGCTGCAGTCCTCTCCATTAGCAATCTCAGGCATCAAGATTTGCCTATGACTAGCAAGAGCCAAGCCTTATATTTTGCAGTGCATCACTTGCCAGATTTGGACTGCTGTTGGCTCCACATGAGCTTCTGCGTCAAACACCGCTGCTGGAGCCGCAGGTATGGCGCTTAGAGAAAGAGCCTTTCCCAGCCGCAGAGCCGCTGTTACATTCCTCATACTGCTTGTGCCATGAATCACTCCTGTCCTTCACCCTCCCGATTAATCACGCCAACTCCTCTTGTATATATTTCTAAACAGTGACATCCCAGTCAGGGCGGACTTTTATTCATGCTTGTTGACAGCAACAATAACAGTTAAGCACAGATAGATACAATGCATGACAAAAACAAAGACGTCCAAACGTTGCCCTATATTTACTCATGGAAAACAAAATCCAGTCCTCCCCCATAAACTTAGATATAACATTGTTACATAGATCACAAATGTTAGCCTCCTCCTGGCATCCCCTCCTCCTGCAGAGTTTAGATACAGATGATTCACCGAGGTGTTAAAAAAATCAGCACAATGTGAAACAGTATATATGAAGTGTGAGTTTTTTCTCCCATGGATTTACTCATTCCTACGATATTAACAGAGAGGAACATCTTACAATAGTCCCAGATCTGTTTTTCCTTCCTAGCTCATTTAAATTGTCTCTTGGGTATCCTAACCTACTTTCTGAGACTGTACAACCGCCTTTTTTTGTAGCACGCTTACTTTGCGAGTTTTCCTTTTATAAAGAGGTTGAGTAGTTTGCTTTCAGCTACTTGGGCTTTTGTTATCTTCAAAGATAATACACTCATTGAAACACACAATTTGTGTACTGCCCTGTGTTATGAAATAAGGGGAGCTGATACAGCAGTAAAGAGATGTTTTCTACTTCATAACTTTTCACAATATCTTCCTTGAAGGAAAAATATAACAGGACATCTTGACTTGAGAGCATGAAAGAGTTTTTACTTTATTTTACTTGGATAATGGATGAGAGCATTTAAATCTGAGAGCAGCCCTGAGGAGAAAGACCTGGGGGTTCTGGCTGTTGAGAAGCTCACCATGACCTTACAACGTGCACTTGCAGCCCAGAAGGCCAACAGCATCCTGGGCTGCATCAAAAGAGGGGTGGGCAACAGGGAGAGGGAGGGATTGTCCACCTCTGCTCTGCCCTCATGAGGCCCCATCTGGAGTACTGCATCCAGGCCCGGGGCCCCCAGTACAGGAAAGATTTGGAGCAGTAGGAGCAAGTCCAGAGAAGGGCCACAAAGATGCTCAGAAGACTGCAGCACCTCCCCTACAAAGACAGGCTGAGGGAGTTGGGCTTGTTCAGCCTGGAGAAGACTCCAGCAAGATCTCATAGCATCCAGTTCTTAAAGGGAGTTTATAAACACGATGGAGGCAGACTTTTTCCATGGCCTGATAGTGATAGGGCAAAGGGGAATGGTTTTAAACTAAGAGAGGGGAAATTCAGATTAGATGTTAAAGGGAAATTCTCTACTCAAAGGGAGGTGAGGTCCTGGCATGGGCTGCCCAGAGAAGCTGTGGGTAGCCCATCCCTGGAGGCATTCAAGGCCAAGCAGAGTGGGGCCTCAAGCAACATATTCTGGTGAAAGGTGTCTCTGCGCATGGCATGGTGCTGAAACTGGATGATCTTAAGAGCCCTTCCAACCCAAATCATTTTATGATTTATGAAACAGCTGTAACATAGAAACAACCATCCAGTAAAGATAAAACATTTTGCTGCACTGGTCATCTCCCAGACTTTCATGACCTACTGCTCAAACACTTGTTTTATTTACCCTATATGAACATCTTTCAGACTTCAGTTGATTTTAATTTCATCCATCCCCTCAAATCCCTAACGCAAAAATCCTTCACTCAAGGCAGCTGCACATTTTGCTTCCCCTATATACGTCAGTATATAAATATTAGTGAGGATCAGGTAGAATTGCTTCCTCTTGCACAACCCTTATGAGCCAGATCATCAGCAAATTGTAACTATTGTGGCATATGAAATAAATAGAAAGTCATTTTAGTTGGAATTTGGTTGATGATAAGTGCTAAACAAAAAATTTACCCCACTGCAGGAATGAGATAGCACTGAGCAGCCAGTGACACAGGAAATACATCCTTTTTAGAACTGTACCTTAAATGCTGTACACTAACAATACCACCAGCAGTACAGTTTGCAGAGGTGCTTGCTCACTATACACTGTGCAAACACTTATAAACTTTTAACAAGCCAAGATCAAGATTTGCCTTTCCTAAGCTAAACAAGGTAGCTAAGTAAAACAAAGCTATTGTTAGGCAGCTAAGATTTACTGCTGAAGGTCCACCCATTGTTTGAAAGGTTGAAGATTATTGCCAAGATTTGGATCTTCAGGAAAATACTGCATCTCTGTGAGTTGGCATGGATTTGGACCCAAGCCATCCATGCAGCTGCATGCTGAGAGAAAGCCAGGATCTGGGATGAGGATCCAACAAGAAAAGGCAGAGAGGAGAGCAGGGACATCTCACCCTGGACTCTGCTGAGAAATGAACAGTCATGGGGCAGAAGGCAACTACAGCTCAGACAGCAGGCATGAGCCTTCTCACATCGCAGGGGAACTTGTGTGTATCTTGTGGAGCAACACAAACACTAAGCGCTTAAGGAATTGTAGCATAGCCCATTATTTATCAAGTTCAGCCAGTCATAATTGTACTGCACCTTGTTCTGTGGCATCATCACCTACTTACGGAGCTTACGGGCACTGACATAAAATAAACACCACCAGTTTAGAGGTGTCGTATTTCTCAGTTATGAAGGATTTCGGGATTTACAAAGCAAAAATGTCAGTCAACTTAGTGGGAAAGTTTTCATGTTGATAATTCAGTAAAAATGCACCAGAAACCCCAGATGTGGGAAATGTCTGAAGTGATCACAACACTGAAGGCCATGGGGATTTCTTGCTAGTCCTGGGGATCCAAGAACAGGGAGTTCTGTGCTGTGACGGGGAAAAGTTGGTTTCTGAACTGCACCAGCTATGCCAGCTCCTCCAGTTCTTGTGGGAAGCCACTCCCTGGCATCAGGATCAGATACAGCGTTTGGCTGCCTATTTCAATGACGGCGTGTATTTTGGCACAGATACACCAGTCCTGCACCTGCTGGCAATTCCCTACTGCAGTACACCCTCAATGAGTTGTTCCAAAGCCCCGCTTGAAGAGATTTCAGTATCAGAACCAGGGAAATGTCACACTCCCCCATTCTTGTGACTACGTTGTCCACACCCAACAGGACCTACCTCCAGGAGCCTGCAAAGAACTCACCTCAGCTGGC
The DNA here is from genome assembly GCA_028571105.1 of Tragopan temminckii. Lineage (NCBI taxonomy): Eukaryota > Metazoa > Chordata > Aves > Galliformes > Phasianidae > Tragopan > Tragopan temminckii. Next base: position 77,509,159 of record JAOWBP010001760.1, on the reverse strand, counting down.
CAGTTGGAATTGGGCCTTCTGCAAGAAATCTCACCTCCTTTCTGACTCCTTTGTTTCCAGTATGATTTCTTTGCTCTGGGACTGGGCAGTGCATGGTTTTTATCAGACCCAAGGATCATGTTCTCTCATTGTAGTCTCTCAAGTCCCTTAAGATTTCATCTAACCTTTGCATTTAGCAGCTACCTAAGAAACAGATTTATTTTCC
>JAOWBP010001760.1:77484518-77505159 GCA_028571105.1 Tragopan temminckii | reverse complement strand
GGGCAGATCAAAAGTAGGGAAAGACTCCTGCCAGCAAGGAGATGGCTGAATAGACTGGGAAGAGAAAAAAACGGAAGGAGAATACGGTACAAGTCCACAGAGTCACGAGTGGCAGGAAGAAAGCATGGAGGAGATTGCTGTGTTTGCCAGAAAAAGAATGAGGGAACACAAATGGAAGCTTCCAGATGACAAGGTCAGTGCAAAGGAACGGAGACAGTTGCGCTCGCGGGGAGAAGGTGGAGGTGTGGGACCCAGTGCCACCAGGGCAGTAGGTGCTAGGTGTTTATACCAGCTCAAATTCACAGAAGAAATATCCATTGATAGCTATTAAATACAAAACCACAACCTCTGCTCCAGGATATCCATGGAGGCAGGAAGAACATCCTGGAGCACCAGTATTACAAGTTTGTCCTCTTATACTCTTCCCTGGTGTCTCTTTTTCGCCAGGAAGGGAAAAGATCCTGAGATAGATGGATCCTTGATCTGGCACACATGGACTTCCTTTGGAATGCAAGTTTATTCTTCACATGAAGGCGGAAGTCTCTCTTGGCATTTTCACATAATCACGGAATCACAAGGGTTGGAAGAGACTTTAAGAGATCATTGAGTCCAATCTCCCTGCTAAAGCAGGTTCTTTATAATAGGTCACACAGGCAGGTGTCCAGATGGGTCTTAAAATCTCCATAGAAGGAGATTCCACAATCTCTCTGGACAGCCTGTTCCAGTGCTCTGTCACCCTTACCCTAAAGAATTTCTTCCACATATTAATATGGAACATCCTATGTTCAAGTTTGAGGCCGTTGCTCCTTGTTCTATTGTTGCACACCACCAAGAAAAGCCTGGCCTCATCCATTTGCCTCTCACCTCCCTTCAGATATTTACAAACATTTATCAGATTCCCTCTCAGTCTTCTTTTCTCCAGGCTAAACAGACCCAAGTTACTCAGCCTTTTCTCATATGGGAGACGCTCAAGGCCCTTTATCATCTTTGTGTCCCTCCGCTGGACTCCTTCTAGGAGATCCCTGTCTTTCTCAAACTGGGGAGTTCAGAACCAGACACAGTAGTCTAAATGTGGCCTCACCAGGGAAGAGTAAGGGGGAGGATCACTTCCCTCAGCCTACTGGCCACACTTTTTTTTATGCACATCAGGATACCATCGGCCTTCTTGGCCACTTTGATCCCACTGATCTTAGCTAGTCAGGGAAACAAGGTAAAGATTAAGATAACTGGGGGGTTGGAACTAGGTGATCTTTGAGGTCCTTTCCCATCCAAGCCATTCTATGATTCTAAGTCATTCTATGATTGCTTTGTATACCAGTGCACAGATGGAATCTCCCTTCTGCAGATCTTGGCCCCAAATGGCTGCTGAATTGCCCATGTATCACCTCGATCCAGCAAAGAGGAGTAATGCTTCTGTTTGAAGGAGTGAGTGCCCTGCAGCCAGAAAAATGAGCAGAGCTTGCCTAAGGTAGCCAAACATGTTGGATGGTTCTCTGCATTAACGTCCTCTGTTCAGTGTTCAGGCTGATTTAGCTGCATGAGGTCATTCAGCCTTACACATCACTGCATGTCATGCAGTGTCAGTAGTCAGACACGGCCCTCATATTTCAACATTTCTTTCCAAATATGTATGTATGAGAGTTGCAGCAACAGTGTGCCTTTAGTGATGCTGGCTGTAACAGCACTTTTTTCCATAATGTGGTTTTCTTTGGAAAGAAGCGCTGTGTGAGATGACATCGTTTTTAAGACTGCTGAGATGTGAGATGCTCAGTGTGTTTGAACAAATTGCGGGCAGCCTGCACAAAGATCAAGGTCACCCAGAGATGGAGGCCACCCAGCCTGAGATCTTGGCTCATCCACATGGGAGTCATTTCCTCAGCCTGCCGAAGCATGAACCAGGGGTTAGCGTACGCTCATGTATGTCATGATGTTCATCTGATAACACTGCCTGATGATTAATCACCATAATTAATTGCACATTAATATAGTTCACTGCAGCATATTGAAACGGCAGTGGAGATTCCCTCTTCAGCAAAACAAAGGAGTTTTATACTTTGTAATAGAACAGGTAGAAAAAGAACTTTGTTTATGATGCAACACAGCGAATTCATGTGTCATTTGTCATGTCTCTCCATCCCTTTTCTCCCCTCCCTTTTACCTCCTCATGTGCAGGATTCGCTCATTACCTCTCTCGCAACCTTGGGCTTGTAGATATTGTGGTTATCTTGGGTGGCCTCCTGCTCAAAGTACAGAACTGAAGAGCTATACTGAGCCCTCTCTGCCACCCTGGGCAGAAAAGCTGCATTTCTGTGGGGAGAGCTGTATCAGGAAGCTGCCATGGGGGAGGATCTGCCCCAGCTGTGTGTTGATAAGGGAGAGTGCTGAGCATTCTGAGGAGGTGTGTGTCCCACCCCTCCATGGCTCCCTACAAGTTTCTCCAGGGGACTAAAACCACAATTCAGTCTTTTTTCCTCGATCTCACAGGGTGGTAGGCAGTTCTCCGCTCTGGGGTGTGATAGGACAACCTCCAGTCTGGAGGAAGAGTAAACCCTTCCTAAACTATTACCAAGCTCATTTTCAAAACAAGTCGTGAATGTCAGGCTGGGAGAAAGGAGAATTATTTCCCACAAGCACCTTGAATACTGAGTCACAATGCTCTTGGACCAGCATGTTCATGATAGAAATGGATTGACCCAACAAGGAGCAGGTCTGGGATGAAAACAGCCATGGTACGGTGGCTGGATAGTGACAGTTCCATGGAAAAAGTTATGACAATGCCATGTTTGAGGAGAGGCAGGTGGAAGCGTGAACAGGTTCTTCTCTGCTTTTTAGCCTGAATTTGGCCCCAAATGTAAATTCTGCAAAATTCTTGGCTATGAGTTATTCCTGGAAAGAAGGATCCCAGAAGGAAAAATAGGAAATCTAAAGAACATCTCTACTGAGAAAATTTAACCTGTATTTTTTTGTGTGTAGTCAAGCAGTAGGTGCCAGAAGAAGCAAAGCAGGCAACAAACAACCACATTTCTGGCAACTAGTACTTCTGCAGTACTGGATTGCAGTTTTCGTTATAACAGGTGGAGGTCAATATCAATGATTCTCATCTGACAGAGGACTAATGCAAGAGGTGCTGGATGACACATGAAAATAGAGCTCATGAGCAATTTGAATAGAGTGCAAAGATAACACCCATTAATTTTGACTGGAGGTCACGACTTCTTATGTGGTTGGCAGAGCTACTGCCACACTGTCCTTGTTCCCAGGGAGGTGCCTGGTGCCCAAGGCTGCCCTGCTCCTGGCTAAGGTGATGAGATGGGCCTGGCTACAAGGCTCTTCCCTGACAGCCCCGCAGAGTCCCTGCTGCCCTTGGCCTATGTGGTGCCCTTATACTGGATTAGGGCACGGAATCCCTAAAGCCAAGGTGGCAAAAGTGTCACAGGCAGTCTCCTCCTGAGCCTTGCCACATGAGCCTCTACCAAATCAACTGTAATTTTCTAAGCAGAGGGCACCACCACACCGAGATGAGAGACTGTGGAGAGAGGACAGTGTTTTGACATGTGGGACCCAAGAACTACAAAGAAAGACCACACATGCTGTAGTTTTGTTGTTAACGTAAGCAGAGATTCTCAAAGCTTTTATTTAAAGACAATAGGATGGAGATTTCTTACATCATTGTGAAAGACTTTTGGTAAAAAAAACATACGTGAAAGTCATGTGAGGATACAGAAAGCATCAGATATTTTATCCTATCCCTGAAAGATCAATGAATGGAAGTGCTGGGGAAAGTTCCTACCCAAAAACAAAGACCAAGACCCATGCTAGAGATGCAAGATGAGGGCATTCCTCAAACAGGGCAGATAAAGAGACTTCCGTCCTTTGATTTTATAGGTTATGCACTTAACCAGCTGATCTTGTGTATCAAATCTATTTTTGCAAAGTACTATCTGCTGTTTAAGCACACTTGCTGTGAAATACAAGCTTTGACATGAAACCACCAAGCACAATTATCCCCAGTTCAACAAGCTGGTAGAAAACCTATCAAGTACACAGGAATCAGCTGCAGCAAGGCAAGGAGGAGTGATCAGAAGGCAGCCAGATGGAGGATAAATGTGACAATGCTAAAAAATTAGGAAATGGAAGTTGTCACTTTAGAAGAAAACACAAGTGAAGCTGTATAACTCTTTCTTGAAACAGACTCAATTGTGTGGTGTAAGGGCTAGAGAACTAATTGAATTATAAAAATTCATTTGTGCAGAATTATGTTATAGATTTTAGAGATATATACATTGAGGAGTCCAACATAGGTCTGGGAATTCAAATCAAGGATAGCTTCATCTCAGAGGAACAAGTGTTAGAAGCTGCTCTCTGAACACTTATTTCTCACTTCTGAGCAGTTGCTGTGAGTAGCAATGAGAGTTTTACCTTCTTGCTAAAAAAAAAAAGAACTGTTGCTCCAAGCAGACCTTCTTTCTGTAGTCATCTACTGATGTTTTACACAACTGAAGCTGGGAACAAGAGTGCCTGACTTGCCAGAAGCCCAGAGCAGGATCACTTAACAAGTCAAGACAAAAGAAACTCCAGGAGAGCTAGGGTCCATGAGACTGCTGCTTCTCTGTGGGAAAGATGCTGCATTTTCGGGTGGTACAAAACAATTGCCGCTAGTAGCCGTGGGGGTCCTTCAGTGGGTGAGGTTATCCCAAAGGGAAATAGGCAGCATCTCCTCCAAACCCAGAACAGAGAGCCTTGAGCTGGCTGCTTTGCCCAAGAAAACCTCACACAAGCACCAACCACAGAAGTCTGGGGCAGCTGAGCCCCAGGGCATGGAACAGCCAGAACTAGTGGCCTCCTGGTGCTTTGTAACAGTGGTGCTGATGTCTCACTGGAGACACTCTAAATGAGAGCTCAATATATGTACAAACTACACATGCACACGCTCTCTCCCATCTAGAGGAGTCTTCTGTGTGGCACGTTGGCCACTAACAGAGGTCATCCCTTATGTAAACCACTGTGAAACAAGTTCAAGTGAAACGCTTCAGAAGATCAGATGTTTTGAAGAAAAGCTTGGAGTGGGTGGTGGTTTCTTTCAGAATTCAGTCACCAGAAGGAAGGAAGAGGCCATGAGCTCTTTTGGTTTAGATACTGAGTCTCTTGAGGATATGGTATAACTAATTTAAATGTTCTGCCCACACTTCCCTCTGTATAAAATAAAGACAGCGAGTACTTGATGCCAGGTGACATTATTCAGAGTGTACATCATTTATTGAAATCATAAATGCTATGTCAGTGCTATGGTTTTGGAAGAGACTTTCTCCCAGTGTGAACATCAGCTCTAACTAATTCATGTTTTGGAGACTTCTCTAAACCCCAAATTCACATGGGATCAGGGAGCAGGAACATTAATTGTTGAACCATTGCTAACTTAGCTGGGCAAAACTCTGAACTCCTTCAGATTCTTCATCTGTAGGACTGGGATGTCTATCTGTTTTACAGTCACGTAGTGAGGATTGATTTATTGTTTAATGTGTGTAAAGAATTAAAGAAGTGCTAAGTATTATTATTATCAAGCCAGAAGGGTGAGTCAATGACCCATTTCCTATCTGAGCTTGCCTTCAAGGTGTTGATGTTTCTGGCAGATTACAGGAATTGAATAACTGCCATAGGTTGTATTCATATAGCAATGCAAATAAAGCACTTTTGTGGGCATTATGTTGCTTCGGGGTTTGTGATTACAGAGGGAAGATGCATAGATTATAACTGCTTTTAGATCCACAGCATCTCCACAGGCTATGCCTTTTAGCATCTCTGGAAACCACAGCAGTACGTACATCCACAGTGGGAAATGGGAAAAATGGGGCAGATAGGTAAAGGAAATACAATGTTTGGTTCAAGTGCAATTCTACTGAATATTTCCTGTAAGCCCTTTGCAGATCAATCTGGAAAATCCTTAGAGATGTGCTGTAGGAAAGCTCAGATACAATCCTTCTCCTACAGCTCTTAATATAAAACCAGTAAATGGATTTCACTCATGTGGTGTTCAGGTAGTACAGAACTGCTGACTTCTTGTTCCTGACCTTGACACCAAACAGGGAACTCATTCACCTCTTCTCTTTTCCACTGACCCACTAGGTACAGTAGCATTGCCAAAACCATGTATATACACTAGTCATTTATTGAGATGCTTTAGTGTTCTGAAGTTTAGTATTCCATCGTTAAATTTGATGAAACTGATGGGATGTTTTGTTGAAGTGTACAAACACATATTCTCCCCTGAAATCACCCCAAAGAGATCATGTAGTCAAAGTTTGCATTGATTACTCAGCTATTCACTGGCTTTTCCCATTCTCCCTTGTCCTGTTCTCTCTTGTCCCACAGGGACATGTCTATTCTGGTGGATGTGTTTGCTGATGGCACAGTCTTGTCCTCATTAAAACAATAAGATTCGTGCTACTTGGAAGTGAATGTGGGTCAGTCCTCAAGGAAGTGTTAGTAGAGGAGTGTATCTGTATCAAGGTAGATTTTGACATTTAAAGAAAAACATAACCATTCTTATATCTAGGAGCAGCTAAGCAAGAATGTTCACTTCAGTTTTACTGTTTAGGAATGAGGCTTCTCAGAAGCTTCCCAGTAGATATTGCTGGGACATTACTTTAAACCCAGAAAACTTCTCATCTGTAAGAAAAATAAATCTGAAGAAAACTTGTCTTTTTATTTTTTTTCGAATTATGTGTGCCTAAAATGAAGCCCTGAGGCCATTTCGTAGTTATTTAGGTAGCTAAAGAAGCAGACTGGTGAGCACTGTCGTTTTCTAACAGCGTGCTGAAGAGAAGTTGCTGCTTTTGAATTGTCCACTTGCGCCACTCAGCACTAAAACACATGTGAAAAGCTGGCCCAGGATTGCCAAGGACCACAGGTAAGTTAATAAGGACAGACTGCCAAAACTGAGCACCTACAGTTTTGTAAGATCACTTATTGTATTCTAGGTGCTGGGTGCCATTGATTTCATCAACATATCCAAGTTATGTTTGGAAAAGTATGAAACCAGATGTTTTGGAACTGATTTTTTGTTCTGTTTCATTTCACACCAGAATTTAAGCTGTCAGCCAAATACCAAATTCTAAGACAGCTATCAATCCATGTCAATGGGATCAACACTGGCACACACTCTTGCCTGATCCTGTTTCCTCACACTCACCTGTTCCCTTCAACCACTCCCTTGGCTTTGTGTCTTGTTGCTGACTTGGCAGCATCATTCATCCACACCTTTTTTCCTAGAACTGTCTCCCACTCGCCTGTCAAGTGCCCACCATCCCCCGACAAAAATGCCTTCATGGCAGATAAAAGCCTTTGCTTCAATTTTCTCTCAATATCTCGAGGCATTATTGTTGCCTTAGCGGGGCGGAACCTGTCTCAATAAGCCGATGTATTATAGGAGCACAGAAGTTGATTGAAGGTCAGAAGGACTGATGCTTACACTAACTTTTGTCTTGGTTGGACCTGTAGTGTTCTCATTCTTTATAGACATGATGCTATAGCTAGCTCTCTGTAATGAAAAACAACTATTTACCATAATTTTATGAGGATCCCATTCATGTTCTTGCTCTCTGATTCCAATAGTTCAAGTACTGCTGAATTTTGATGGTGTTTCTTTCCTAGTAGGAATTACTATACACCACTATGTTTCCACAGTTAAATGTTTAAGCCCAGCAAATGATTGATGCTGCGAAATCTTAATTCCACTTTCTTGTATTGAATGCATCAACATCATAACCATTAATATAACTAATAAGAAAATAATAAAAGAGAAGACACATCATTTGAGAAGAACTGGTGGTCACTACTAAGACAGTCTGAGATGTGATCTTAGAAAGATGGAAAACAATTGAAATGGCAATGTATTGTCGATATACTATGCTTTAACAGGCAAAAACTCTTAAGCTACTAATGCTATCTGATTAAGATAATGAAAGAGAAGACCTAAGGATATTTTATATCTACAGAGGGTTGAAGACAAGGACAGGATTGGACCAACAATATGAAGGTGTGATTTTCATCTTCATTGCCTTGTGTCTGTGGTCCATTTCTAAATCTATTTCTACAGTTGTGACTCATACCCAACCACATAGGATAGTTTTTTTCATGTGAAGATGTTGCATCTATCCTTCTCATCCAGGGCCATATATTTGGCATGTACCTGTGAATAATAAAAGCAAGGAGGAGGAAGACTCCAAGAAGTAAGAGAGGAAGAGCTGAAGAAAATTAGATAATAATGACATGACAGAGAGAAAGAAATAATGGAGGTAGTGAGTGGCATGCTGATAGGAAGAACAAGAAGATATAAAAAAAAATTAGGACTTACCCTGGCACTGATAACAATAACTGCTCTTCTGTCTCATGCTTTCAGAAAACAGCAAAGCATGCTGGCTTGCCATGTAAATTGTTCTGGGCCTTATTTTTGACAGCCAGTTTTAACAGATGTCCAGAGTAAATCACATATCTGTCAAGTGTGATGCCAGACTAGATGGAATATATGGTATTAGGAGTTAGCAGTAAGCTTGCAAAACGTGGAAGGCAGTATGGATCAGCAAGGAAACTGGTGCCTGGACAACTGCTAAAATCAAACTGGTTTCAACCTTGTAAGTAGAATTGAAACCAACGGCAGATGATTTTACTCTATAAATAAAAAGAGAACAAGGCAAATGAAGTTGTTCCGCTTTGCAGTGAAAAGTAGTGAAGTTAAAGGATAGTATCATTTTGACTCCAAATTGAAATAAGTACTTGCTGGATTTTCTCATGAGGACATGGGCTTAAAACCCATGGGCAAAGATAATGTGTTTAGTGAGAGCGTCTCTATGTATGTGGAAAGGACAATGCATAGTGGAAAGGACAATGCACAGTGGAAAGGACAATGCACAGTGGAAGCAAAATCCAAAGGGTTTGCTGTGTATAAACCAAAGGCAACTGGCAATATTAAAGAGCTACCACATGAAATTGCAGTTCCAGTGAGAAGGTGGCAGGCTAGCAAATGCAGCTTGGTACACTCTGGCTGGAGAATTGCAATAATCATGTGCATTTGAATGAAAAGCCACCTGAAAAGCTTGAGTCACCCTGATGACAGAATTATATAGGCTTTAGAAAGAAAAGTGTGACTAAAAGACTAATTAAAGTCATGTGGGTAAATGGAAATGAAAAAGTACTACAGGGATTTTTCTAAAGATGAACACTAATGAAATAACTTGCCAACTTACTAGAAGAAGGATACATTAGATAACTGCAGTAGACCTATCCTACGTGGACTATAGTAAAATCTTTGTTATGGTACAAAAAGGATAATACTGACCATAGCAGGGTGGAAAAGAACTGGTGAAAAAGAGGATGGCAGCCAGATATGTTGAACAGGAGCTGTTGGACTGGAGGGAGAAGTCCCTCCATGGAGGACGAGAATTTAGAGGGAAATACTTAACATAAGGAATGACTGTAGCAGGAATGACAAAAAAACAGAGTGGCTTTGTGAAATGTGACGATAATGACCATCACTGGTGCAAAGACACTCTAATAACAAGTTGATTTTGCCAGTTTTCAAGTAGAATAAAATAGTATTTTTCCTAGCTATTTCTGTAAACTTGTTAGAGCACTGGGAAATGGGTGTCCCCTCTCATTTCTGGTGTTTATGTTTCCATCTTCACTGACAAAGAAATAAATGATTCTGCAGAAAGTATAGGTCAGAAAGTAATTCAGATTACTCTGGCTCTGCTAGGTTGGCTTTGCCACGTTAGCCAGAGGAAGAGTGTAGTAAACATTTTTTTTGGCCTGTGCATGGCACTTGTAGAGCAGATGATGTTGCATTTAGATTTCTGATCTCAGCCTGGGTCTAAAGGTGAGAGTTACACAAACAGCTCTTGAGTAGGTTTGTCACTCTCTACATGACATGATGGAAATGAAACAAATTACAAAGAAAGACAGAAGCAAATTGCAGTCTGAAGATCAAAGATATTCCCTCCATTATGGGAACAACCACACAGTGGGGCAGGTGGAATTGGGCTGTTTTTAAGGCCAGGTTGACTCAGAGCTGGCTCTGGCAGAGGCTGGCAGAATTGGACAATAAACTGCAGGTAAATCATGTCTGAACATTCATGATCCCTCCTGGCTTGTATGGGTGTCCTTGGAAGCCAGGCCAGCAGGGAGGGATATGTGAGCTCTGTGTGAGCTTTGGCCTAGAACACCTCTGTCTCTTCCCATGCCATGGCAGGAGCACCAAATCCTAAGACTTGAATTAGCTCATGGAAAGCCTTGAATTAGCTTCAGTCTGGATAAATCTATACCAAGTGTGCTATTATGTTGAGTAATGTGACAAGAAGGGCTGCTGTCAGTCTCAGATCTACTTGGTGCTGCTGCCAGTGCTGAGCAGCCTTGTGGAAGAATGGACAAAAGGAGCAAGTGGCAGCACTTTGTAGAACAGACTGAATGGACAAAAGGCACTGCCCAAAGCACCAATCTGCACGGCAGCATTGGAGCAGAGTCCAGAGTCTAGCCAGAACACAAGGACACTGCTGAAAGCCGCAGCTGGCAGGATTCACCAGCAGCAGGTGCATCAGGATGCCCACGGACTACAAGGCTCACTGAGATGCAGTGTTACTGGCTGGCATCCCTTCTGCTGTGCTCAAGGGCATCTTTAGAGTTGCACCAAATACTTCTCAAGTCTGTGCCCCTCGCATCTTGGAGCCACTGTGTTATTTACTTACATTATCACTGGCGCAATTTGTTCCATGTCTTGAAGTCTTCCTGTGGCAATCAGGTGCAGCATTTCTTAAGTTCTGTTGGCACCACAACTGAACAGCAGCAGGAGGCTGGCAGGCAGTATGGCAGCACTACAAGGGCATGCTGAAAAATGACTCATTGTCAAGATGCAAAAGACAAAAAGATTGATTACGGAAGAGCTGAGGAATAGGTTGTAAGGGTGACTCACCATAACCCACCCTTTTGGCATTCACACACCTGTCAGCTGATTCATAATTTTCATCCTGCATTGTTTTCTCCCCCATGTCAAGACGTTCAATCAAAGAGGGGACTGTGTGTGGGAGAGCCCAATCCTTTTTCCATCTGCACTGGATAAGCCCCATTCTCTGCCTGCAGTTGGGCCCATCATTTTGGGGAAACAGCAAAGGGAACAGCATGGAGTTGCGTCAGGGGATGGCCAAGCTGGTCAGGCTGAGTGTTAGGAAAAGGTTCTTCCCCAGGAGATGGTCAGCATGGAACAGGCTCTCCAGGGCAGTGATCATGGCTCCAAGCTGCCAGAGTTCAAGGAATGTTTGGACAGCACACTCAGTCCTATGGTCTGATTTTTGATGGTCCTATGTGGAGCTGAGAGTTGGACTCGGTGATCTTTGTGGGTTCCTCCCAACTTGACGATATTCTGTGGCTCTGTGACTCTGTGATTCTAGGTGATGGAGAGCCAGCATGTAGGACACTGTGAAAACTGAGGGATGGTGAGAGGGATGTGTCCTTGCTGAATTCTTGTTTCTTACCAAGTGGAATTTACTATGTTCCCTACCTTCACCATTCTTCTAAGAGTTTATTTTTGGCCCGATGTTTGTCACTAAAGGTGCTGTTGTCCCTGTCAGTGCCCTCATAGTCATGTTTTTCAGTCTTGTCACTCCCTCCCCTTCACTCGGAGGATGGGTCTCTGCCAGGGATATCGTGTTGTCCCCACTGACATTCTGCTGAGAAGTTCCCTGGTGCCTGCTGGTGGCATAGGTTTCTGGCCTTTGTGAAAACATCTCAGGAATTCCTCCCCTTTACTCTTCCCTAGTGGGGCCACATCTGGAGTACTGTGTCTAGTTCTGAGTTCCTCAGTTCAAGAAAGACAGGAAACCACTGGAGAGAGCCCAGTGGAGGCGCACAAAGATGATAAGGGTCCTGGAGCATCTCCTGAATGACGAAAGGCTGAAAGACCTGGGGCTGTTCAGCACGGGGAAGAAAAGGATGAAGGGGGATCTTTTCAATGCCTATACATATCTAATGGACAGGAGTCAAATGGTTGGGACCAGGATCTTTTCGATTGTGCAAAGTGGCAGAACAAGGAGTGATGGACACAAACTAGGATGCAGGAATTCCCATACAAACATGAGGAAGATCTTCTTTACTGTGAGGATGACAGAGCACTGGAACAGGCTGCCCAGAGATGTTGCAGAACCTCCTTCTCTGGAGATATTCAAAACCCACCTGGACGCTTTCCTGTGTAACCTACTGCAGGGAACCTGCTTTAGCAGGGGGTTGGACCCAATGATTTCCAGAGGTCCATTCCAATCCAGTGAATCTTCAGTTCTACGACTTTGTGAAAATCTGCTTGCCAAATAGTAGGAAGAACATCAAATCACTGCCAGTGGCTGAGAAGGCAGGGGATGATGACAAGGTGGGGAGGGCTGGAGATGCAGGATGAGGAACCCAGGGGGTCTCTACCATTGACTGCCATTTTTCCCAGGGCATAGCAAGGTAACTGTACAAGAGAAGGCCACATTTGCAGGGAACTGTGTGTTGACCAGCGGAGTGCCAGGTGAGCAGTCCCATCCTGGAGCACAGTGTGACACTGGCAGAACAGGAGGTGACAATGGGACTGGGCTCCTGATGAGCCTACCAGCCCATCATGAAGGCCTCACTCTTGGCAGCTGGTTCCATGGATGGCCTCTGGAAATGGTCATCTTCACAAAAGTATTGCCAGGATAGCCCAGACATTGACTTACTCCACTGGTTTCTACTGAAAGACTCAATTCTCCCAGCAGAAATGCTGTGGAAGGGAAAGATGCATGAGCACAGTTTTGAGAAAGAGCTGGATGGCTATTTGCTTCTGAAGCAGGAGACATATGGTATCACAAGCAGAAAGCAAAAAGTCACAAGTAGATGTCATCGGATGCAGCTTGACAGGTGATAAGGAGTGTTTCTGAAAATCCCACCTTGCATTTGTACTAATATCCAAGGCACCTAGAACTAAGGACAGACATCTTTACAGATCAAAATAAAAAGAGTTGAATTTCTTTTATTTCGCAAGGTGTAGCCTTTTTGATCTTTTGCCTAGTTGCCTGAAGACTGACAAGAAAAAAAAAATAAAAAGAACTAGAATTGTCTTATGGAAGGGTAAATACATGTCTGTAATGAGAACCAGTCCAACACACAGAGGTCTTATGCTCTTATCTAGGATACAGCTCTAAAAATAGCGCTGTAGGGTTTCGGGAGTATTTATTCTCAAAAGGTCTTGGTGACTTCACCACCCTGCTTGCTTGGATTTACAAGTGGTGGATTTACAAGTGCTTTCCAGCACACTTGGCTTCACTTCCCAAAACTCAGTTGAATTCTCACTGCCAAGTGCATCATTACCAGCAACCAAATCTATGGGGCAGATTCTGCCACCTGGGACCTGACTCAGCGCTGTCATGCCAGGGGGTTCATGCAGGTGCTGATGAGAAAAAGAGATGTTCCTGTAGATGGGATGAAGTTAGCAATTAAACTTTTGGTGACTGAGATTTAATGATGGAGTTCTGAATGTCTGTAGCTTCTTTCCACCATTGGGTTGAGTGGGACAAAAAAGGGAAAGGCAAAAGAGAGTTTCAGTTGAATCACAGAAAATATGTGGTCAGGTTTGCTTTTCTGCAATGCCAGGCTTCCTGAGAGATAGGAAAATGCAGCAAGTACACAAGATAAGTGCAGCTGCTAATGCTGCTTTCATAGCATGGTGGTGTTTACACAGGATTGGGGTATCAGTCTAGGGATATGGCTGCTGTTCTTGGTCCCTACAAGCATACAGCCACCTTTCCTGTTCTGTGATCCTCTCCAGAGGTGTTCAGTTGTGTGACTCCTAAACAATAAAGAGCCCAGAGCCTTTCCATCCCTCAGCACTGTAAGCTGCATTCACTTATGAATGCAAAGATCTGTGGGTGTTATTAACTTGTATATTTATATGTACTATATACTTATTAATATATATTTACATGATAACATGCTGCTAACACCCACAGCTTTCTGCATTCATAAATTCTGCACTACATTGTTCCTGCAGGTCTCTCACCTTTCTCTCTTTTCAAGCTGTAATTCTTTCAAGTTCTTTCTGTGTTGGAAGCAGCAGCCCCTAAACTGTTCCCTCTTTCTCTGGCCAAAAAGAAAAGAAACAGAAAAGAAATGGCCTTTCACCTACTTATTTTTTTCACCATGGATTGATCAATTGTAGTGGTGCAGTTGGAGGGACAGGACAGAAGACCGTGCAAGTAGGTGCTCTGGTAGGAAGGGATGTTCATGAAGGTGCAGTCAGAGCAGGAAGGTCCCATCTGTAGTGACTGAGCAGCTCAGATGACCTGTCTTTCAACAGCCTATTTCACTATAGGCATCCTTGCCTTGCGTTCATAGAATCAGAGAATCAGAGAGTCAGAGAGTCAGAGAATCAGAGAGTCAGAGAATCAGTGAATCAGAGAATGGCTTGGGTTGGAAGAGACCTTAAAGATCACCTGGCTCCAACCCCCTTCCATGAGCTGGTTGCCCCCCATCAGATCAGGCTGTCTTGGACCCATCCAAGCTGACCTTGAATGCCTCTGGGAATAGGGCACCCATAGCTTCTTTGGGCAGCTGTGCCAGGGCCTCACCACCACCGTCTGAGTAAAGAATTTTTTCCCAAAATCTAACCTAAATCTTTCCTCTTTTAGTTTATAAGCCATTCCCCTTCTTTTATCTGCATTAGACCACATAAAAAATTGCTTCCTTTCATGCTTATAAGCTCCCTTCAGATGGAAGAAAGCCGCAAATGAGGCCTTCCTGGAGCCTTGTGCTGTGAAGCCTCCGAAGACAGAGGCAAAACTTGCTCCCATGGTGTGGGGCGATGAGGCACTAGTCGGTCCCATACATAGCACCCTGTATTTCCTTCCTTATTACTTAATACTCCATTTGTACTTAATGATGTGTTGTATTTTATATGCTGTTTTACTTTATGACTGTTCTGGGTGGATTAATCTGTCAT
Organism: Tragopan temminckii; assembly: GCA_028571105.1. Classification (NCBI taxonomy): domain Eukaryota; kingdom Metazoa; phylum Chordata; class Aves; order Galliformes; family Phasianidae; genus Tragopan; species Tragopan temminckii. Next base: position 77,490,167 of record JAOWBP010001760.1, on the reverse strand, counting down.
TAATGCATCATGGTTTAAAGGCTTTTCTTTTCCCCTGTTAAACAGTTTAATAGGCTGAGGGAGGCACTCCCGGGTGTGTGTTCTGAGCTCTGCGTGCGCGCAGCCGGGGTGCGGCTGAGCACCCTGCACGCACCCAGCGGGTGCCCCGCGGCCCCAGGACACCTCCTGGTCTCACACATCCCCGCCGGGGTCATGGTGGGACCTGAGGCTCAGCCTCGGTGTGTGCAGAGGCATCAGCAGCTCCAAACACTGCGTGACAAAGCCAAAGGTGGCTCCAGAGGTGGCTCCAGCCTAGGTAGGCTAATGAATAAACAAATACACATTAAAACAAATATGTTTATAGCCCGTGGTAAGGAAAGCAAGTGAATTATCAAGTTGTATGTGGCTGCAGAATTAGCAGTAAGTGGTAGGATTTCAACCTGCTGATTGTGTTTGCCTTTACCTACAGCCATCTGTGTATGATGATAGAACATATGTTTGCTGCCTTTGTAACAAATATGAAAAAAAAAAATCCACAGTTGTCTGATTTATACAATAAGGGGTTTATATAATAGAAACAATATGATTATTTAACGTACTATGAGGCCAGCTTTGCCGCTGGTCTTTTCAGAGGATTATAGGGCTGGAGAAACCTCAGAAGATCACCCAATCCATTCTCCTTTCATTGCTTCTGCCCAGCAGAATGATTTGCTGGTGCTGACAACATACACATGTAAAAGCCTATTTTCTTATCCACCTTAATGAATAAGAACATAATTGAAAAGCTTAAGACAATAAATGTGCTTTTACATTCACCTTAAATACATGCGTACATAGAGGAGGGTGAAGCTTGCCATCTGCCAAGGGATAATTCATAAATCTGCATACATGAGCGTCCACAAAACTGCTGACACATGCAGAACAGGAGCTGCATGAGCTCATTCCAAGACAAGCATTTCCTTTTGGTGAGTGCATAGCTCCCAACGGTGTGATGGGAATTGGGTGCGGGCCTGCAAGCGATACCACACAGAACCTGATCCTAATCTCCACGGCACTGGAAGGGCCCTGCTCCTGCAGATGTGCGAGTAGGAAACAGAATTCCCCAATGACAAAATCCCTGAACTTCCAACACTGGGCTACAGCCCAAGTTGTGCACTTGACCTTGGGTGTGCACAGTTGTGCTTTAGGGCCTCTGCTGCACTTCTGGCTGCAAGGCCAAGGGGGAATCTGCTGTAAAACAGATAGCAAGTGGGAAAAGGTGGAAAGAAGGTAGTGCAAGATGTTCGTTCAGAAGTTCGCTTTGGGTATGCCACCGGAATGTGTTTGCTGTGGCTCCTCCATATAATCAGCTGTGATTCTTTCTTGCAGGTGACTGTCCAGGAAGAAAGGCTTCAAATCTCTCTGCAGTGATCATGAAGGTAAGACTCCAGAGATCCAAAGAACCCAATTCAAACCAGCATTCAGAACTGTGCAAAGGTCTTGAGCTCAAAGTCAAAGTCAATGTGAACTGAATGCTCTTCTGCACCAGGTCTATGTCTGATGGTTGTACAAATACTTGGACAGGAGGGATGTCAATGAAAGCATGGAGAGGGCAAGGAAGAAGAATGTGATGCTGCTGCTAGGGGTAGCTTTGCTTGCAGGGAAGATGAACAGGGATGGGGCAGTTGTAACACGAAGGACATTGGACATGGTATAGCAGGGTGACAGAATGAACTAGACACAGGACTGGGAAATACCTAGCTTGTGTCATCCCTGGATGATATTTTTCTTTTTCACAGCCACCCCCAGCTCACAGTCCTGCCAGCCATGGCACATTCCTTTATGGCACTTCCCACAATAAATTCACAGATGTCACAAAACTACGGGTTGTGGCTGATTCACCAGGGGGCCATGCTGCCGTTCAGAGGGTCCTTAACAGGCTGAAGAGGTGGACTGGCAGCAATCTCATGAAGTTAAACAAGAAGTACAGAGTCCTGCACCTGGGGGTGAACAACTGGAGTAAAGGTGACTCAGGGAGATCCCATCAGTGTCTAGGACAAGAGGCAGTGGGCACAAACTGGAACACAGCAAGTTCCCTCTGAGCACCAGGAGCACTTCTGTGTAGTGTGGGTGATGAATCACAGGCAGCCCGGAGGCTGTGGGGTTTCCTGCTTGGAAATACTGAAAAGCTGCCTGGACATGGTGCTGGGCACCCTCCTTTGGGTGTCCCTGCTGGAGCTGGGCTGAATGGAATCAGAAGTCCCTGCCCTCAACTATTCTTTGTTTCTGTGATTAGAAATCCATGTCCTGGAGCACAGGGCAGGATGCAGTGCGGGAAAGTTGTCCCCAAGGGACAAGGAGATCCATCTTTGCTAGGGGCAAGCAAGAGGAGAGTGGAAAGACTCAAACAAAAGGAGTTCAGGAACAAATTCTGATGACTGTCACTAGCAGTCTCCTTCCAGGCTTGTGTTTTCTCTCTCTCCCTTATCATCTCCTATGCAATGACCTCCCTTCCTAATGCAGGCTGCCTGTTTCAGAGACTTCAGTAATTTTGCCCTCACTTGACCTCAGGACAGAAAAGCAGCCCATGGCCCCATTAATTTTCTAATGCAGAAGATGCTGATGAAACTGCAGAGGAAATGTCTATTCCTTTATGCTTCCTCCACCATCATTTTTATCATTTTATCATTTTATCAATTATCATTTTAGTCTCCATCTCCACATGTGGAAAAGGTGATAGTGGCTGTGTTAGTAAAATTTTCGGAAAGTGGTGGTGCAGTGCTAATTTGGCAAATTTTTGGAAAGTCTCATTCCAAAGTCTCTTTGGAATGCCTCTTGCTATGGCTGGAGAAGGGCCCATGCACATAAACTGAAACCTAGGGTGAGGTTTAAGCTAGGACTCAGTGATGATGTCAGGGGATAAATCAGAGTCTTAGACTTGAAGGCACTGATTTTTATGAGAGCTTTTCTGGCAAAATTTAATCTCAGCACCCTTTCTGGTACCTTCTGGCAGTGAGATAACAGAGATCACTGAGTATTATTGAGTCTGTTATACGTGTATTAAATTTCATGTTTAGTTGTCCGTGGTCTCCCTCTGTTTCCTGTTTCCTAAGAGGTTTCTGCCATATGGTCTTAGAGAAGGATAAGATCCTTCATCATGACACTCACCTTTTGTCATGCCTTCTCTCCAGCTGCAACATTTGTGATCACGCAGAACATTAAATCTCATTAGTGGAATCCATTGCCATGTAAGTGTGTCAAGATTTGGTAACATTGTGGCTCTCTTCATAGCCTAATTCAGACTAGCTACACTTGCTTTTAAAAAACAAGGAATGAAGATGGCTAAAAAATGATTGTTATAAAGGATTGGAAAGTGGAACCATGCTATAAGTGGCCATGGACTAATAATGTTGAGACTCATTTCACCTGCTGCCATAGTAAGCCTGGAAGGCAGGCAGTATCTGCAGGGCCAAAAAGGGATTTGACGACCTCGCGGTGAGGGATCCCAGAATGGATGTTAGAATGACTGAACAGGGCTGCAGGACTGAGTAGGGATATGAATCACAGAATATGACCACAGTCACGTGCTTTCTTGAAACAGCATCTCCTTCTGCTGTCCTCAGGCAGTGCTTGGGTGGACCACTGGTCTGACACCTCATGTCACAGAAACAAAGAAACATAGAATGGCCCAGGTTGGAAGGGACTTCAAGGATCACGAATCTCCAACCTCCCTGCCACATGCAGGGCCACCAACCTCCACATTTCATACTAGATCATGTTGCCCAGCGCCCCATCCAATCTGGCCTTGAACACCTCCAGGGACGGGGCATCCACAACCTCTCTGGGCAGCCTGTTCCAGCACCTCACCACTCTCTCTGTAAAGAATTTAATGTCCTTTTATGCGTCCTCATTCTCCAACCCCTTCTGTCAGCTTGTGCTTAGTGCCAGATCTGCGTGTGCATGGGAAGGAGACAACACAAAGCAGAGCCCACCCTAACTGATTTCGTGAGACCTTTGCAATCTTTACTGCTCTAAAAGGCCAGAGTCAAGTGCGAACATCCTGTGGTGCAGAACAAAAATCTCATATTCAGCTCCAGCTCTCTACCAATGTAATAACAGCATTCTCCAAACATCTCTTTCTGAAATAACTTCACCTGTGTATTTTCTCTACAAGCTGGACATGTTGAATTCAGTGGAGTTTTGATTTCTCAGGATTTGCAAGAGGTGTCTGCTAATCATTCTTTTCTTCTCTGTTTTGTTGTTGTTGCTCCTGCTGCTGCTGTTGTTCATTTATTTGCTTTCTGTAAGAAACACAGAAGAAAAGATGTAGGCCAAATTATTATTTTGCCAAGTACCACAACTAAGTATACTCTGTTGATTATCCTTGTCATTATTTTTATTATGACAGTATTTCATTTGGATTGTAAAATATCATAGAAACGTCATTGCTGCCTCTATCCAAAATTATATATCAATAATAATAGCCTCTTGCAAGTTTATTTTTTTCAACTGTGAATGTCAGAAGCTCTTTAAAAAGGTCAGTATCATTATCCTCATTTTATTGTTGGAGAAAAAAAAGACAAAGGCCAAGCTGTTCCCTCTAACTTTAGGCATCTAGAATCCTTCTGACGTCAGTGAAGGCAGTGAGAAAGGTATGTGAAGCAGATCCGAATTGTTTTTTGGAAGAGTCATATCCTCTTGGTGACTCCCACAGAGGATGTCCATCCAGGAGACTCCTGGTGCCTTATTGTGGATTCAGTTAGCTGTGAATGAAGGTCTGCTATCCCTTCATTGGCAGAGCACAAAACACAGCCTCACCCCCTGATACCCACTGTTCTGCTGTTTCCCCTCTTTTACTTTTCAGAATAATGATCACAGCATGTTTCCACCATTAGCAGTGCTGCCAGGCTAGCATGGTTCTCTGCATAGACAAGATTTAATGCTCAGTTTGTGGCAGAGCAAATTTTGCTTGCCTGTGCATGATGTAATAGAAGATAAATGATAGAAACAAAAGTGTATTCATCGTACTCCACAGCTCTGCTTTCCTACATATCCAAACTGTATGTTTTACCTCTTCTGAGAAACCTGGTCTTCCAGGTCCCACTGCTGTATTGCATTTGTCCATGACCTGGGGTGTGCCAGCTGGGACATAAGGTGGAAATAGAGCATTATTAACATGTTCCCTTCACAGATCCACAGCATCCTGGGCCACAAAAAGAAATTCAGGCAGTTGACAACCTGGTCTGCTTCCTGCACTGCACACCAGCCACTGGCCATGAACACTCATGACCATCGTTGGTAGTGGAAACCTCCTTTAATTCATCTCCTCCCATCTGAAAACAGTGCTAACATCACCGGAGTTTCCCTTATTGCATTACTGCTCTTTGCCTTTCATGGTGGCAGCAGTGTTGGCAGTGACTTCATCCATAGTACGAGCCTTCCCCGGGTACTTCTGGTACATTGTTCCCTCTCACAGACTCATGACAGTTCATGACACTTCGTCCAGAAGACACTGTCCTAAGTATCTTTTAAATACTCTGACTGTCACATAGGAAATACTTAAGAAACATGATGTTTCAAATAGAGGTAATAATGGAGTTACTCATCCAATTCTTAGAATCACAGAATCACAGAATTGTAGGGGTTGGAAGGGACCTCCAGAGATCATCGAGTCCAACCCCCCTGCCAAAG
>JAOWBP010001760.1:77444719-77455147 GCA_028571105.1 Tragopan temminckii | reverse complement strand
TGATTCTGTGATGGGAGAGAATCTTGTATGGCAGTGATGTACCTGCAGACAGAGTTGTTCTGGATTCTCTATCTTGGTTGTTCACTGACTGGGCCAAGAGGTGCTTGCAGCTGTAGAATAAACTGTGTTGTGTTTTTTTTTTTCTCATCTCTTAATGCACCTCAAATCCTACCTGTGCAAGCTATATCTAAGCATTAATGTGATCAAGTATTCTTGTCGTGAATGCTACAGTATAGTAGGGGGATATTTTAGACTCTGAGTCTTTTGCTGGTGAGTAATGCTGCCAGCGTGACTGTTGCATTCTCAAAAAAATAAAATAAAAACAGCATCTTATTAACAAATCTCATGCTCCTAAAGGAGCAAACCAGCAGGTTCCACCTCTTCCTCTAGAATGCATGTTGGTCTCTCTGGAAAGTGAGATTTATTCAGATGCTGACTGCTGAGAAAGGGCAAACCAGCATGAAAGTGTGAGGAAGAAATGTGGAAGTTGGCGGGCTCCAAAGGATCCTTGTGGACTTGCTAAGTATTAGAGAAACTGAGACCTGACCAGTGAGAAAACAATACTGGGTGAAGTGTTGGTCTTTTAGTGTTTGTCCAGAAATCCTCTACAGTGAGGTGTGGTCAGTACTTGGTCATAAACCTTGCTTAATGTAGGCTAGAGGTGCAGAAATTTGTTCAGATTGGTAGCATAGTTCTTTCCTTAGAATATTTTGCATGGTTGTTGTGATTCACCTGGAAAGCAACTGTGACAGTGGGGATGGCCTGGAAGTGTTGCTCAGGAGCAGCTTTCTTCTTCTACTTGGTTCAAAACGAAGACCCTGCTGAATAGTGAATAGTTGGCTCTGTTGAGGGCAGCTCAGAGTGCAGTGCTAACTACAGGGCTGCAAGATGTGTTTGACTAAAATGACTGTAGTGCCTTTCCTGATTTCCATTTCCTATTTTTTTTTTTCTTACCCTAAGGTGGCTGTGGACCGAAGCTGGTGCTCAGTCAGATCTTGAGAGCTCTTTGGGAATAGGAGGCTTTGGGTATCCAGCAATGGCAGCTATTAATGCCCGGAAAATGAAATTTGCCCTCCTGAAAGGATCTTTCAGTGAGCAAGGGATTAATGAGTTTCTAAGGTAAGGAATGTTTCAAATGGAGGCTGTGGCTCAAAATAAAGATGGAGAAAGGGAATGGTTTCAATAGAATTGCGACTGTTAAGCAGTACCTTTTTGTAGTGAACAGATACAATCAGGAAGTCAGCCATTTAGAATTTGATTGTGGTTTTGCTAAGACTTTTGAAAACAGTTCGAAAACCAAGAAGTAAATTTTGATCTTGAAAAACCTCTGTTTCTGCAGTAACCAAAGGAGTTCTTAGGATTTGGTAATCGGTGCTGTTCTACTACAAGTCACCTTTCTGGTCCTGTTCTGTGTCTTATTTGCCCCTGAAAGAATGCAAAAGGAGTAGCACTTCAGTTTGTAATGTTAGCTTTCTTCAGCAAGCATAAGCAGCAGGCGCAGGATGGAATGCCTCCAAGCAGGAGCTGGTTATCCTGGACCCCTTGGAGACAGCAGGGGCTTAGGGTCTGCTTAAAAGTCACGTCCAAAACTGGAATTAGAGACTCTTCTTTGAGTTGTATTAACAGTATATTGTGCATCTCTTTAAGGGCCTGCATTTGTCCATTACAGAGGGCACTGCTGAAATATGAAACAGTGTAGCTTAAAATGTTTGTCTCTCTCCATCTTTGGAATCTTAATTGGAAATTGTCAGTGCTGCTTTAAAGGTTATTTATAATTTTCTGCTTTGCAAATTGAAAAGCTACTTTAAGATAATTTAGATCTAGGATCTCCTTATCTCTGAAGAAAGGTAGTCAGGTGCCTTCCTTTAATCTGGCCCCGTTCCAGATGGATGGAAACTGAAGAAAATTGTTTAATTTCTTTCCTCTCAGGGAACTGTCTGTTGGTCGTGGTTCTACAGCACCAGTAGGAGGTGGAGCTTTCCCTAAAATCCATACAGTTGAACCTTGGGATGGCAAAGATGGTGAGGTAAGAAGTGCTCTGTGTCTACAAGTGCTGATGTTCTGCACAGTTCAGAAGCAAAGGGACAGTAACTAAGAACTGGCAGTGTGGCGAGCGGGGGGAACTGTAGCAAGTCATCCTGGTGGTCCAGTGGCAGGAATTAGTTAACAGGAAGGTAGGCACCAGGTTCATTGTTTCCTGTTATGGACAGGCACTCCTGCCTGTTAGAATGTCATAGGCAAGTTCAGTCCCTTGAGGCTGAAATAATGCATTATTAACCCATGCTGAGTAAGGAGGATCGTAGCATATGCACGTAAGGCCCAAAAGTTGTGGAAATTTCTTGATATGCTGGATTTTACTGAGTTCATCAGTTAAAGCCCACGGAGTGATCTGCGTATGTTCTTGCTTGAAGTTCAACACTGCTGTAAAAGCCAGTTACCACAATCTTTGGTCTACTTCAGATGGAATGAAAATACAGCGACCCTGCACATAGCAGGGGAGTTGAAACTAGATGATCATTGTGGTCCTTTTCAACCCAGGCCATCCTGTGATTCTGTAATTCTGTGAATATGGTACTAGTTCTGTTACCTTGACTGATCACAATTAACTTTATATGGGGTATATTTAATGAGTAAGTAGCAAACATTCTTTGTCCAGTCTAAACTCCAATCAGTTATCCCATGCTCCAAGTGCTGTCAGTTCTTATGAGCTAGAAATGATAGGAGGGAACTTTGCTTTTTCTATGAAGGATCCAAGTCAGTGATGCTCCGGTGCTGTTTGCTGACAAACATTTGCTCAAAACTGTTGCTTTCTCACAGCTTCCAGTTGAAGATGATATTGATCTCAGCGATGTGGATCTGGATGATATCTGGGATAAAGATGAGCTGTGAGATCTTCAGGAAACTTCTTTTCTTGGGAGAGTTTGCGCAGCAGTTTGCAACCTGGTTCACGTTCAGATGGATTTTTCCAGTGGCCTTTTTATGGAGAAATAGCACATGACACGCTGTGCTATTTGATGCACTGCAGCAGTGAACTGTACGCAACTCAAGAAAACATTGCAGAAATTCTATGAATTGTCATAACCAGTAAACTTGATTGTATTCTGTGTAACATATTTTGAGGACAACATCGATTTTTTTTTTTTTTTTTTTTTTCTTTGAAACATCTTGGGTTTTATTTTGCTGACAGTGTGCTGTTTGAGTGTTACAGAAGGCTGTTAGTGTAACCAATTTTAAATGTGTTTTTTTTTCTTTTCTGTGGAGGTGGAACGTGGTCAGCTTCTGTTTCAATTAAATAAAACAGAATATTTTTGACACACAGTGTTAGTCTTGTACAGAGAAATGGAGGTGCACGTGCTAAAAGTTATCTTGGTTTGGATGACTCTTCAGAAGCAAATGGCAGAAGAGAGAGGCTGGTGAAGAGAGCTATCCTGAATGCTTTAACTGTGAAAGGTATTGATGGTTTATGCTAAAGCTTGGTTAGAGAGGCAATCTTAGCTTAAATGTTCTTCAGGCTTCCCTTTCCTATTCTTTCTCAGGGGTTTTCTCTTTCTTTGTCCCAGCCTTGATATGATCATTAAAACAATGGGAGTTGGGTTGCTGCTGCAATGGGAGATGCCATCCAGTAGGAGACACTGCTGAGCTGGAAGCTGCTGTTTTTTTTTCCCCCAGGAGTGGCAGTGAAACTAATCCCCATTTTTTAGGGCATGAGTATTTCTAGGTGCTAATAGTCAAAAGCCAAAGTGCTGTCTCTGGTAGATTGGATCTGGTATTTCTCTTTCTGTCTGACATTGTTTTGTTCTGAGATTGCAGTTTCCTTTGAAGAGGAAGCAGAGTTGGGAGTGAAGACAGTGCTCCTTTTCTTTTTTTCTTAATAAGAAAACACCATAGCCTTTTGTTGCTTTCCATGTCTTGTCTATCAGCGTCTAGTAGAGTGACCCTCACGTGATCAGTTTGTTTCTAAGTAAGGAATGAAGGAACTGAAAGTTCCCATCTTTTCAAGAAAATAACTTAAAATGGAAATGCATCATCTGGTGTTGTGTGTAAGAGCTTGCCTTGCATAGCGATGAGCTAGGAGCAGTGTAATAACTGTTGGCAGCCTGACCACTGATGTGGGGCAGGAAACCTACTTCAATTCTGTGTTGTCCCAGCTCTTCTAACAGATGTGTTCTAACTGATGTGTCTTGGCAAAAACTGAACTTGTGAGCAGTTGGAACCACAAGTCATTCTCCAGTCAATCTTTGAAACTCTTTCTTAAGAAACAAACAAAAGCCTTGAGGCTTTGTTCTGATGCTCTGTCCTTTATTTTTTTTTTTTCCTGGTTGAAGTTTGCTTTGTTACAAAGCCAGTACTGTACAATTAGTAGAAACACTAGCCACCACACCAAAAATCAGCCAACAAAATTGTTTAAGTCCAATAGAGATTCCATCTTTGTAACTTACCAAAAAATAATAAATACTACCATAGTACCACCTGCCTCGGAAATATGTTTTTATAATGCTATGAACTGAAGATGTTTGAAGTCACTTTAAAAATTACTGACAGTGTTAGGAAAATCTTACTCATCAGCATTTCAATTTGAATTTCAACAGCTAAAGATTCTTATACTATAACATTTGGGCTTGAAAATTAATAGATGAAATGGTTGGTTTGTTCTTCTTAACTGCCATCGAGAAGACTGAGGTCAATCTTGAAATAGACGTAAGGATAGTATTCTTGATTACTCAATTGCAAACCAGGGATGTCCATGCCAGGCTGCAAAAGGAAACAACATGACTTCAACATCAAAAAAGTGTTGTGCCGTTCCAAGCTAAAGCAGATTGCTTGCTTCACTTAGGTGGAATGGACTCTTGTACTTGCTATGCTTAACAAAGAATTTTCAGAGAATGTGGTATTTGCTCGGTGGTTTTGGTAGGCTGTCTAACACAGTATTGATATTTCCTTTTTTCTCCTTGGCTTATGCACTGGGAACTTATTGCTTGCCTGATTTCAGGCAGTTGTAAACTCCTTTTGGTTTATCTTAAAAGGTGTACTCAGGGCCTGGGGAAGCAAGTATTGCTGCCTGGTGCAGTCCTAGGCTGAGATGTTCAGTCAGTGACAGCCTTCTACAGAGCAAGGAGATCTCAGAGTCCTGGCATTTGTTTTACATCAGTTCTGTTGCTGGCATTGAGCTGAACGCTTGAAGCTTACCTGGAGGAACTGCCGGAAGTGAGCAGACCTATTTCAGGCTGGCAGTTGTAAGCAACAGATGCTTCAACTGAAACTGCAATCACACTGCAACTCTCCCTGATAACCTGACCGTACCTGACACTAATCCTTTCCATAAGCACCAGGGATTAGAGCTGTATCCAGGGATCCTCGCACTGTGAGGCGTGATGAGGTGTTTGCTCCAACCCCTGGACTAAACTGGGACAAGCTCCAGTTCACGCAGTTGTAGTCCAAATACATACATCCATTATACTTGCTGCTGCAACTTCATCTAGATGTTTGAAGACCACATTTAGGACATCTCTCAGGCGTTTTACCGACTTCCTATTTGGTTGCAGCAACATGGCTTGGAAGTTCACTGGAAGGCCGTACCTGCAAAAACAGCAAAATACCCCATTGTTTTCTACAGGTCACCCCATTCCATTCCTGCTCTTCTCCCTCTTCAACCTCCTGGTGCATTTCCTAGTGGATAGTTTATGCAGTGCAAGGTCCCAGTTGTGCTGCGCTGCCTCCTTCTTTGAAAGCACTTCTGTTTTGAAGCCATAGGGGAACTAAGCACCATTCTTTTTCCTCTGCGTGACCCCAGAGAAGCATCTCATCAGCTTTACATCTCACCTGTTCTGTAGTCATCTGTACCATCTCCTGTGAGCTCCTGGAATTCCCTGTAAGGGATGTTCCCCCCCATGAAGAAACTGAGCTGGTACTTTGTATCTTTGATAGGAATCTGCCAGCACTGCATGTGTACCCACGTACCTCAGGACTGATTCAACAAAAACTCTCAAGGCTTTCACGTGAATCCAAGCCACAAACGCTTCACTGAAGTTCACTTTCAGCCAGCGCAGTAACGGACCCTATGAGAACAGAAGTAACAGTGCTGTGATTCCTCCTTTGCTGCACGACACGGCTTCACTGCTAATGCCATTGAAGGCATTGCATCATGGGCTGCTGAGTTAATTCTCAGGCAGGCCATTATTGTCCCCTAGTAGATCAGGAACTTGTGTGACCTTGGGCAAATGGTGTTATCTATCCCATGCCTCAGTTTTCAGTGCTCGTTGGAGCTCACAGGAGTCTACTGGGATCAGAAAGCCTCTTCTAAGTGAGATCCTTACACACAGGTAGCAAAGGCTGTCAATACAGAGGCCAGCAACTTGCTGTACTACTTACATACTGCTGTTTCTTATCAGAAGCTAGCTTCATCAGCTCTTCCTTTTCACATTTCAGTTCCTTCTCATCAAAATAAAACTCTCGAACCATGAACCTACAATTGAATGACATTTGCTCTCACAAGCTATAATCCAAGCAGCGTGTACAATCGTTTCTTTTGCCTCTGATGAAGCAAGATGGGGATGTTTTGAAGCTGCTGGCCCTTTAAAGGATCTGCAGGGTGGGAGTTGAAGTCACCTCCAGAAAGCAAACATCCTGTTGTCTATCACATGAGAGCAGGAAGAACAGTTGCTGGATTCCTAGCAAAGCATGACTGCTTACCTGTTCTCTCTAGCTTTAGCCTTGAAGTCATCCATCACTTTTCTAAATAGGGTGACTGTAAAGAGTCCTCCCTCGGCATCCTCAGCGATCATTCTGTGAGGGGGAAAAATCCCTGCTGTGATTTGACACGGTCAGTCTCTCACACTCGCTTCACCTTTCCCTTTTGCAGTTCTTTCTTTCATTTATGAAACTGGACAATACCTTACTTTTCAAGACAGCTGTGATTGAAATAGGGAACAAAGGCTTTAATAGCACCAACCACAGTATCTCTGATGTAGGCAGCCTGCTTACACACTTACTTTTTTTTCTGTTTCCTAATATGTTCCTATGCTTGTTCCATGCATGTTCTTAAGACAGGCAGTTGCACAAAGCTTTCCTCTCTCTGTGCTTTCTGTTTCCTCCATTTCAGATAATGTGACAGTCACCTCTCACACCCTGGGTTGGACATCATGTCTGCCTTGAGCTGAGCAGAGGAATATTTAATTCCTAGTAAGGATTTTTTTTCACTCTAGGTGTTAATATGGAATATGCTAATGCAAGTGGCAGGATAATTGACTAAGTTACCCTATCTTACTGCAGAAAACAGTTAGAGATGCAGAAGTAGTGATTTATTAAAAGGAGCTTTCATAAAGTTGTACGTGCTTATATGTCTGAATTAGGCCTGGGTTACTGTAACAAGCTTTTATCTTTTTAAAACAAGCAAAAGCCCTGATTTGTTATTCATATGATCACAGCACGTGGAAAGAAATAGCTTACTGGAAAAGGAAGCAACAAGAAGCAAATTGTAGGGAAAAAAAACAGTGACCGAGGCTTTCATCTGTACTTTTCTCCAACAGAATAATTTCCAATTTCAAGTGAGAATGATAGTAGGCAAATTCATATGTTAACATACAGAGCCTATATATCAATCAAGGATTCTTGAAAAACTGCGGCCAGTAGGGACCTTAATTTGGGATGTCACTTACTTGGTGGAGCGAGGCACTACCATATCAGACAGGGATTCATAGGTCTTCTGCCACTGTACGTAGCTTGATCTTTGAGCAACACAAAGGAAAACAGAGTAAATAAATGCAATATACCAGAAAGAGAATGTGTTGATAAAAATAATGAAGCTAATTGCTTAGAGTGGGAGTTCTTTGTGCTGGGTTGTGTGACAGCAAAGCTTCTGTCCTTTCCTGCCCTAAGTCACTAGCTACAGAGAGGCTTCCCATTATATCATCCTCAGTCCTCCCTCGCTCTGGGTCTTGGGATGAGGAAGTGTGAAGCAGGAAGCTGGGGGTGGAAAAATTGAGGCTTCTGGTTTCCATGTAGAGGCTGCCATGTGTCCTGTATTCCAGGCGCTCCACATAAGTGTCTCATGGTCCAGCGCTGATGTGGTGCAATACTGGGAACATGGCAAGTAGCGGCGCTGGGAGAATGGGGCCAAGGGAAGAGTAAGTTTGCAAAGTGAGTTGTGTTTATAGCAGGAGCCCAAAAGAAGATGTTGGTAATAAATTCAATAAACTTACCTAGAATGGCTTTTTGTAACGTGTTTTTCAAACAGAAAAGTGAGGGCACTGTGTGTGCATGTTAGAATAGTGTTGTACTAAGAGGACAAGTTTTGTGTAGGCTTTCAGAAGGAAGGATACCTTGCACCTTCACAACTGATGGGGATGGCAATTATTCTATGTGCAGGCACTTACAAATACGTGACCAGCAGAGCCCTTGTGAGTTTGACAGGTCTGATTCCTTTTTATAAACTGCCTCAGCTCCAGCACAAATCTGTTCTGGCGTGTGTTGCTTTTTTTTTTTTTAACTCCTACCAGGAGGCTGTTTGAGAACCCGTTCTGTAACATTTATACACCTACATCCTACTTCTGTCCTGCTCTGAGCTGGGAGCAGTCTGTTCCTTTTGCTAATGGATCCACCTGCTCCCCAGACACAGCACAGATCAGCTGCCCCAACTGATCCAGTAGTGCCTGCATCCAACACTTAGGTCTGAAACTCAACATCACATCTGAGTGTGTGCACACCATCGCCTTACTTTGGCACCACGACTAGCAGTGTGATGAGGTACTCAGAATTCAGAACAAAGTCTTCTTTATGCACGATGTCTGCGAGGGTCCGAGTCAGCAAGTTTCCCCTAAAGCAAACAAGACAAAGGAAAAAAATGACATTAGCAGGAACCCAGCAGCAGCACACCGTGCTGTAGATATGGTTGACAGTAGTGCATCCTAGAGTTAAAAAACACAGAGAATGAGGTGGCTGAAGGATACAGCTACGCTTCTAGGGAGGCCATTTATTTATTTTTATTGCAACTCCAGGTAGCAGCACATAGGTAAAGATCATAAACAATTGAAGATGGTAGAGAAAATATTTTGGAAACTCTGAGAAAGTATTGCCCTGACCAGCAGAACAGAACAAAAGTGAAATGAAAGTGGGATGCTGGTGAGGTAGGCTCAGCAGAGAAGGAAAATAAATGCTTTTGGCTGGAATATTGTAAAACCGGCTTTCTGAAAAGCATTTGCACTGCTTCCAAAAGATACAGCTCTGTGTTGCAAAGGAATCTATTGGCTGACGCAGCTGATTAAAATCCCATCAGAGCAATATATTGGCATTTGGTTTTGACTCTTTACCACTACTTTGTCCTCCCACTGCTAATAAAGTCCTATGAGGAACTGCAGTCTCCCCTGAGCTGATTTTAAGACATGCTGCTCACACCAGTTTCCACCTTGGCTTCCCCTTCATCTCCGGATGCTCAGTGTGCCCCAAAGTCAGGCACTATGTTTGCACCCATCACAGCACACACAGTTCACTGCACAGCAGTAGATGTGGCATGCACTGCTCTCACGCCATCCGTGCAGCATTCCAGAGCTCAACAGGAACACGTTGTACTTACACAGTTTTTTTCTCCAGGCTTTGCAAATTTCCTTTAATGTTGTTGTATGCAGCTGATCGGGTCTTTAGGTCTGCTTCTATCTGAGTAACTTGCTAAAACAAAAAAAGTGAACTGAGAAATTGCTTGAGGCATCGTCCTCACCTTCCTCCTCCTACCTCTACACTGCAGAGAGATAACACAGCTGTCAGCCCCTCCTAAAACCATCTGAACATAGTCACGAGGGAGCCCACTTCAGTTCTGGGCTCCACAGAACTGCTCAGTCATTGGCGATGGTCTCTGCAGCAAGAAGGACTTGGATAGCTGTTACTGTGTATTTCATTTGCTATCTACATTGAACAACAGTTCATTCCTTCCTGAACAGGCTGCCAGTGTAAATAATTCATCCAACCTGCAACGTGTTGGATTTAATGTAGGCCAATGATTTCACAAGAAAACCCCAACATGGAGAATGATTATACAGTAAGTAAAAACAATAAAATATTACAGTGAAGGGGACTAAAATGTAGAAAGTATCAGTGTAGTCTAATAAATCTGATAAAGGTCCATATGTTTATGGAATGAATAGGTTTGTATATCTCTATATAGATACAGATATATAGATATTTATTGGTGTTATTACAGTAGAAATTAAAATAAATCAACTGCTGCAGTACAGTGAGTTTCTGAACGTGCTCCACAGGCAGAACTCTCAATGACTGCTGTAACAAAAGAGAACAAAAACTGCCAAAAGACATGATTCCCCATTCTGAGATCTTCTGACAACCTGAAGCACAGTTTACCTTTGCTAATGCTTCTGATATATTCTTCAGTGGCTGCTTTATGGGATATTTGGCCATGTCCCACTCAAACCGGGTCAAGTA
>JAOWBP010001760.1:77424743-77434798 GCA_028571105.1 Tragopan temminckii | reverse complement strand
ATCTTAATGGTCTTTTCCAACCTTAATGATTCTGTTATTCTGTGACAGATGACTGTGTTGCAGCACTTGGACCCACGCCATGGCTCTTGTTATTTTTCTTTTTTATATCTGATCCTACAGTTATTCCTGAAGGGGAGCTTGTTCACAGGACAGCTGAGCTTCAGAATCAATTTTGCTCTTGGTATGGAAACAGCCTCCACTGTTTTCAGTAGTCATGCCTCCCTGGATTTCCATGGAGTCATGCATAAATTTAAACACTGGATGCTTAGTTGGCATCCTGACCTTGACCACTGGGAGAATAAATAAATAAATACAATAATAAAATAATAAATAAATAAAAATAAAAATAATAAAAATAAAAACTCCACGCATCAGATCCTGTCGTTACCATGCTAATCAAAGCCAGCACTGTCACAGGATCTGCTGAAAGAAGATCTATGCACACATCAGGCTTGCGCCAATTAAAAAATTGCTCATCGCCTAATTCATCAAACAGTGGGAAGTAGAAATGAAGCTTTAAATTTAGCAGAGATATTACTGCTAATTATTAACGACAGTCTCTCATTAAGCAGTTGTCTGTCATTCTGATGAACGCTACGAACAAAGAGGATGAAACATAATCTACTAATCAAATTGTAATGTAACCATATCCAATCAAACAAGCATGTGGTCATTTTCTCAGAAGATCAACTGGTGGCTTTATCTCACAACTGCTAATTAAGTAGGGATTTATTGCTCAAAAATAACACACCTTATTTCTGTATCACATTCCTTACTGTCACAAATAAGGAAGGAAGAGTGTGCAGCACTTGAACAAAAAGCACAGCAGTGAGATGTAGCTCAGTTTCCTATCTTTGTGCTCCTTTCTTTCTTTATCTTCAACAAAGCAAATCTTATCACGTGGCCCTTGCTGACTCTGGGAGTGACTTTGTGTAGATTTTAGGCAATTCACTGCTCCATGGCTTCAAGAGCAAATTGGAACCACTTTATCTGCCATACTCATAAATATAAGAACAGATCAACACCCAATTGCCTGTAGGCAGCTAGCAAGTTGTTTCAAATCACCTATCATGCTTACACTGAGACCCGTGGTCTTTGTGAATGATGAAATTGTAGAGGCAAGTGCTGCCCTTATGAACTTCAGGACAGTAACTGAAAGGAAAGCCCACAGCTGTCACCAAAACAAACTCCTGTCCAAGAAATTGTATATTATAACGACTTTTTCTCTGTAGGACTTGAATCAAACTGGATTCAATGGATCAGTCCTCTCTGTGGCTATTTCTGTGGCTGCTTGGCTTTGCAAATCCTGAGTGAGTACTGGGGAAAAGTTGCCATTTTGTACTCTGGAATTCTGCCTTGGCTCAGCTAAGCTCAAGCGATTCCTAACAGAGGATATTTAAGTTTTGGTTTCTATCTGAAAATTTGCTGATGAGTGCTACCTTCCTCTCAAATCCATTACCATTTGGAAATGAAATACAGAGAGTCCCAGTGTGACAAAGCATGCAAAAGGAAAACTATAAGGTATACCTGTAGGTGTTTGAGCGAAAGCTGCCTATGTGTGAACTGCTCATCCGCACTCACATCACAGTGAGAGAGGCAACTGCAGAGAGCAATTCATGGGACTCATATATGCAGATACCTTTCAGTGAAAGAATTTGCCTTCTAGAAGAGCCTATTTGTGTCCACTGACTGTAAACAGCATCCTAGTTAATTAGTTTTCACTTGGGTAGCCATCTTTCAGACAGGTAAGTAAGCAAAGATTAATGCTGACCTGCTTCTATTATTCATGGCAGAAATAAATTCTCATCTATTTATATAATCTACAGGACATAAGTAATCACAGGTCTGGGTTTCAAGTCTGCAGGATTATTTTCCAGATTTTCTCTGATCAGGATCTCAGCACTCTGCGGGAATGGGCTTCACTCAATTGTCTGTTGTGCTGCAGTACCAGAGGGATGCAGCAGCATTGGAATCTGGGTTTCACAATATTATGCGATTTTAACAGACTGTTCGAAAAGAAGAGAAAAGGAAAAAAAAACAACCACAAAACCTATCATGCACTGCTTAATTTTGCAGTTCTGAGCATGTTACAGCCCAACATTTCCTGAAATTAATTAGAGGTTATCCTTTTTCTTTACTCCAGAGGTTTTAAGACAGATTTAAAAATAAATAAATAAATTCTAAAACAGGCTAAAATAGCAATGAAAGTGCTTTTTTTCTAAGCAGAACGTTAATTAATCTTCACTTTTTCTATACTGGTTTGAAACTGCACTGCTCTTTATGCTAATTATACATTCATTAACCTGACATTTAGGTCTGTGCCTTCAGCCAAACCTTCATCTTCCCTTGGCCTCCAGATCAGTCAAAGTCCTTTACCCCTCTATCCTCCTCCTAGACCTGGCTGCAAGGAGGATCCTGAAAGTTTCCAGGAGCTGTCAGCATTTTTCCTTGTTACTGCCCTTCTCCTTTATTATCAATGAACTTCAAAGGTTTGTTATTAGTGCAGCACCTTAATTTGTATTAGATTTTGTGACTAATTTCTGTAACAACTTAGTACAAAGTTACCCAAAAGGTATTCACCTTGTCAGAAAAGGTCACCATTCAGTTAAAGGATTTAAAATGAATGGATTTTTCTTCAATTACCTGTTACAGAAAGATTAATCATGGCTGTTGAATTCCCAAATTAACATATTCCTGCTCTAAGCAGTTAGGAATATGAAAGCCCTTCTGGTCTGCTTCAATAAAAGGGAAAAATCAGTTGTAGAAGACAAATAAATGTGATTCTGATAAATCTCAAAGGATGCATACAAAGTCCAGTTTCTTGGACATTTCAAACAGTACAACACAGCACCCAGCACCTACCAGAGCCTTTCTGCAAAGGTAACCCTCCATGTCCCTCTGTCAAGCACTCACAGTTGATCCCTTTGCTGCATGCTCCATCTGACGTGGCTGAGTCACATCTTCAAACAGTCTGTTTCTCACCACAGAGATGGAGAGTGGCAATGATTTAAATGTATATTGTAGGCATCTACGCTTGGCCAAATGAATGCCTTGTGAAGTAACATCTACACTAATGACATAAGAAGCAGCAAGGCCCCTACATCAGGTCTGCAGCCAACTGGCAAGAGTGGACCAAATAAATGCTCTCATAGCCTCCAGGAAGAGCTGGTGATATGCAAACTGCTTAGAGGAAAAAGCCCCCAGCTTTCAGGGATGAGTGGTTTCAGGGATTGCTAGCCGGATGTGACCAAAATCCTGTTAGGGATATGCATGATGGTTGCACTTTACTTACATAAGACGTCAGTTTGAAGTTCCTGAGGCAAGGCAGATCACAGAATCATAGACTCATAGAATCATTTGTGCTGGAAGGAACCTTTACAGACCATCTAGTCCAACTCCCGTGCAATGAACAGGGACACCCACAGCTCCATCAGATGCTTACAGCCCTGTCCAGCCTGACCTTAAGTGTCTCCAAGAATTGGACATCCACCATCCTGCTGGGCAACATGTGCCAGTGCTTCGCTGCCCTTATTGTAAAAAACTTTTTCTTTATATCTGAGACAACAGTATAAATAAATTTCCCATTTCCTATTTTGTTGCAGCTTGTGACCTACCCTGCTGGCTGGACTGAACTCTGTAGGGCATCTGTTAAATCTGCTGAGCTACTGGATCTTGACAGGTCATGAGTATGAGATAAACACTGCACTGCTTCATAAAATCAAGGTTATTCCATAGGGCACAAAAGGAGGAGGACCCCAGGCAGTTCGTTGCACCACTTAGACAGCTGAGCTACACGTGGAGCTCAAGCATCAGCATCTCTGGCAACTATATCGGAGTTTGGAGCATTTAGGCTGTTGATTCTGATCCTTTTTTATACAGAAGGGTCTGAGTCGTTTGCCCACTGCAGAAAGTTTGATGTAGCTATGAACTGAACATTTTTCACTTAATTTTTTGAAGGAAAGTGAGGCAGCCTAGAAGCAGGAGGAAGAAATGGGAAAACAACACAGCCCACTGTATATGCTGGATATGATTTTTTTTTAATGTATGACTTTTACTTTGATTGTTAGTAACTGCAAGTAGCATGCAATATGCTTATTGATTAGACAAAAAGGCTGCATTTTAACAAAGAAATTTCTACCTATCATATATGTGTGCCATGTGCAAACTTACCATCCCCTCACATGATGGTGAGTGCTGAGCTCAGAGATAGGCAGTCACATTCATTCCCCTTCTGTGTCCTGAACTCCTCTATCACCAGGAAAATTCACTCTTACACACATGCTCCAGAGTGACACTGATGCAACCAAAACATTCACTACAACCAATGATGTAACTGGTGCTGCAGTTGAAAAAACTAAGAGCTATCTCCCATGCTTTAAAAAAAAAAAAAAAGGTTCTTTTGACATGAAGCCAGCTGTACTCTTATCTTAATGGGGATGCTCTGACCGTGCAGTGAAATGTGGGAATGAAGCCAGGGACAGGACTCTGCATCCAATCCATTGCTGTCTTTGCACACAGTTTTTACAGCTTTGCTCTGAGTTTAAGAGCAGAACCAATCGACCCAACAGGCTTACCCTGCAGAACGGTCAGGATGTGAAGTAGGGCTGGAGGAAGCTGTACTTCTGTTTGGCTTTACTGCCTTTTTTGTCCGCAAATGAAGAACTTGATTAAATGTTTTAAAAGACATTTATTTCCTACCTGGAGTGGGTAAATCCTACTTTTGTTAAAGAGTTGAGTTACTCAGCTTTTGTTCTGGTATAGTTGGGCCACATCACAGCTGTTCCATCTTCCAGATAAAGCAGATAGAGTGTTACGAATCTGTGGCTTCAAAATAGTGAATGTCAAAGCCATCAGCCCTGCAACAGGCACTGACACTGATAGCAGGATGCTCAGTCCATCCATCCACACTTCTGATCACTGGCCAGTATCCCTCCCCTCTCCCACCTCAGTCATCCTGCTTACAGAGGTGGGTCATGGCCAGAAAATGGTGTATGATCCTGCACCTGAAGTAGTGATCAAGTAGTGGGCTGCCCCAAAAGCACCACCAGACAGCTCAGCTCACAAGATCTGTGTACCTTGTCATTCCTTTTCCTATATGTTAGCACACCTTTCCACCATCCTTGTACCTCACTCTCTCTACCCCAATTTTCTCCCAATAAACCCACCCCTAAATATTTTTTTCTCACTGTCTGTCCTGCTGTACCTAAATTTGATATTTTGATGCCATTATCTAGGTCACTTTGGACTTCCATAGCGCTACTGATGTGCTTCCCTTGGCACTGCTAATTTGTTCTCCAAGGGTTCCCCAGTATTCCCCAATCCATCCATCCAACCATCTGTGAAGTTGGATTATTTCTCGCCCAACCACCTGTGAAATCCAGCTCTCCTCACAGTGCAATCCATAACTTCTGGCAGCTCTCACACTGCTGTGTTATCACAGCACGTCTTACTCAGGGAGTCTCAGCTCTGGCCCCATCTGGTCCTAGCAGAGCACTTTGCTCACAGAAAGGTGAGTTCCTCTTGGACAGAAGCAACAGATAGTTATGTCTTGTGTTATTTGTTATTCATTGATGCTACTGTGAAATATCAAGGCTATCTCTTCCAGGAAATAGTAATAGACACCTTCAAATCATGTGAAGGCCTTTGCTAATTCATAGGTGTCCTTCATCCCTGGAAGGACAAGCGGTGTAATGGCCAAGGATGAAGGAGCTGGTAGCAATGTTATAAAAGATGCTTCATTGAAATTTGTACTTGGAGCAGAATTAAAATCTCGTTAGTTCACACTTCTAAGATTACATTTTCTCTCCATATCTCTGTCAGTAACTCTTCAGGGGACTATTAAATTGTCTGTATCATATTTTTAGAAAAATATTCCCCCGTTTATTGCTAGGGAACAATTAATTTCTTCAGACTGGATTTTAGTCCCAGCTATAAGAATTCCATCTAATCATATGCAGCCCAGCCTCCATGTGTCCTTAGGCCACTTCTTCACACCGAGATTAGCTTAAAACTCACACATGGGAGTGGGGCTTCCTTATGTTAACCTGATGTAAATCCTAAACAATTTTTTCTCCAACGGGAAAAGTTCAGATTTGGGAATCATCTCTTTCTGGCAGAGCAGAGCAGCAGGTTCGCAACCTCTCTTTGAAACATCTCCTTTTGCAGCAAGTTCTCCTGTGCTGCCTCCTGCCTGGCATCAGGGGTGTAAGGAGGGAATAGATGGGATTCATCCCCTGCCTCACTAGACACAACTCATTTGCCCAGTTCTGTGGGTTACTGCAGGTGCAGCCCAACACTTGCATTTAGCAGACATGAATAAGGAAAGGAAAATAGGGCAGAGGCAGGGGGATGGAGGCAATGGCTGCATCCATGCTGCTGCTCCCAGGCTTACCTGTCCCCCTGTATAGTTCTTTCCATTTCCTCACAAAATGAACAGGATGAAGTGGGACTGAGGGACGGTCTTTATTTTCTCATATTTAGAGTATGCATTAATGAGATATGCAAAGTAAAGTAAAGTAAATTATTATTTGACACAAACCATGGGAGATGAATCACTGATGATTAAAGCAAGTTTAAAGTCTCTCTTTGCAAGACTCATGCAAACCAAAGGGGAAAGTAGCAGTCCCACAGCTCTGGTGGTGTCTGTGACACCTCTGGGGAAGCAGAGGGAGATGTTTTCATCAGCAGGAACCCACTTGCTCAAGCTTCATCTATAGGAAGGCTAGATATTGAATTCATCCAGGTTTTGGTGAGGTCAGTGACAGAAATATGCACCTCATCTGACCTATCCAGATACTGTTTTGATATGAAAGCAGTCATTTTCTCTCTTTCTTAGTGTCTTACTGTGACCAGCAGTCTGGACTTAACAGCCAGTGAAGCCAAGCACTGGGTTCTCTTTGTAGGGAAAATAGCATTGACAAAGCAATTGGAAAAGGAACACAGCCTTTCACCCTATGGCAGCGACTTCTGTCAGCTGTAAGGGAGAAATATCCTTTCAAGAAAGATCTGGTATTCCAATTTCTGCAACAAGTCCTGCAGTTGCTCCAATCCCTGCTACAGTTCCTGTGGCTGCTCCAAGTATTGCAACAAAAAGAAGAAAAATATTCCTCTCAGGGCAGGTACACAGAGGTACAGCCCTGTAATTGCTCCAGCTCCTGCAACCAGCCCTGTAGCTGCTCCAACTCCTGTGACAGGTCCTGTGGTTACTCCAGCTCATGTGATGAGCCCTGAGGTTGCTCCAGCTCCTGCAACCAAAGCTTAGCTGTAAAGGCAGCCTGCATCATGTATGTAACTTGGCTGTGGAAGTCAGACAGATGACTCTTATATTAGATGTTTATTTTTCTGCATTTGTTCCATGATTTTTTCTAATCAGAATGAAACACAAATAAATGGCTTAGAAAAAAAAAAATAATAAAAAAAAAATAAAGCTGGATTTGGATGGCTTCTGGTAAATAAAGTTACAAGGTTTTGTGGAAGAGAAAGCATAACATGAAAATCTTGTTTTGTATCTCATCTCCTGGCTCTTAATGTCATGCAAGAACTGTACCTACAGGCAGAACACAAGCTACGTTATGCTGTAAGACTATGTTTAATTTAACAAGTTAGGTTAGGGGAACTGATTTTCTATGTTATTAGAAGAATCCATGATACAATTTTTTCTCAGGTCAAGTAGCAGTTTCCTAAACAGTCCCTAGGTATGCTTTTGGAGTAAACATGAGCCAGGCTTCAATCCACATGCAAACAACATTTTTCAGAATCTAAAGGGCTCTATAGCGTGGTAATGGCCAGAGCAGGCCAACTGGCCTGAAGGCCAAAAATAGATCCAGATTCTGCTCAATCAGCAGAAGTGTAACAGCAGCACATCAGCAGCCCAGCGCCAAGAACTGTATTCTTCCCTCAGCAGTTCTCCATAGTTACATTGAACTCAATCAGTTTGGTGGTGAAATGAGGAAACGCTGCCTTATATGTTTAAGAATAAAAATATAATATGAAATTGACTCTAAATTATTCCCTTCTTTTTCTGCCTTGTGAAATCTAATTTTCACATTTTCCTTACACAGCAGTGTAAGGAAAACAACCTGATTTCTTTCTGAGATATTTGACTGTAGTACCTCAGTTAGCATACTGAGAGAGCAGAGCCAGGTGGTAACCCAGAGCTGCCCAGAATCAAGGGCTCATGAATGGGCTTTAGCAACAGTGATACTTGCACAAGTTATACACTGTCCCCTAATCAAGAATACTGGTATGTAGACCTTTTATCAATCTCACTGACAGCGAGTTCACAAGGCTCTTTAAACCAAGCGGCTGCTGAGCTGTAATTAGTCAGGTTTTCTTCTCTGCTCTCTTGAAGGGCAGTGTATTGGTGGCTGCCAACCTAAGAACGAGCTGTGAAGCTCTGCCAACTCAAAAGCAAACACAGGCCAATAAACACAAAATAATCTATTTTTATCAGTTGTGGCACTCAGGTCCCAAGCAGTGAGATGTTCTGTAACTGTGCTCCCATCAGTATCAGGAAACATCAAATATACAAATATTCTCTCTACATCTCACTCAAGAAGCTCACATATGCAATGAAGAGTACTATGTTCCAAAAAACTTCACATTTCACAATAGGAATACATATCAGTTCTAGTAATTACATGTCCATGAACCTTCCTACATGGGTAGTATTTCTTCTGAATAATGCAGAGATGTTCTGAAGCAGTAGCTGACAATTACACCCGATTTCATGAGTCTTCTTTCCAAATCTCTCAGCATATACACAGGGTCCTGCTCATAAAACAAATGTTCTTCCATATTCAAGAAACCACTTGTTACCAGTTTTAGCAGTGTTGCAAGGACGTGTTCTAACATTCATTTTCATTATCACATTGTCAACCTCTTAAATTAACACTCAAGATTTTACTTCTTTTTCCTAAGATTGAGCTGAGAGAACTTGTGGCTTTAAACTTGAAATATTACCCTTAACTCTGCAATTAAGTTAATTTCTCTAAGTTAGATGAAAACAAATACGTCAGCATTCACTCTTACTCTGCTACCTTCATTTGCCTTACACCTGGTGATATAATGCTAACATTCACCTGTTAGTCAAGAGTCTCTGCGTACTGCTGACTGTGTGTGACACTGATGACGTTAAGACCTATAAAAGAAATGTTAGGATGGTCCCAGTGGATAAAAAAAAAAAGGAGATGTCTGGATACAGATGCACCAGAACACGTGGAAGAAGTGGAATGGCATGTGTCCATGTCACCTCAATTAGAACATCATCACAGTCATAACATGTCTACCAACAGACATCTTCCACATACTTCACAGCCAGGCTGAGGAAGGGAAAAAGGAGATTCTGAAACAAATTACAGCCTACTTCAAGACTAAAACAAGGACTCGAGCCATTAAAAGACAACAGTGAGAAGCTGAGGAACAGGAAATTTCATTTAAACATAAGAAAAAGGTTTTTCACCGAAATGGTGGTCAAACACAGTGGTTGTAGAGTCTCCACTCAAAATCCAACTAGATAAGGTTTCAAGCAATATGTTTTGATTAACTCTGCTTTGGGCAGGGACAAGGGACTGGACTGACTCCAGATTTCCCTTTCAATCCCAAGCATGCTGCGATTCTAAAGGGGCTGGATCCTTAACATCCCCCCAAAGGAAGACAAAGGATTGTAAGTAAATTCTAATCACTGAAATACAGCACAAAGGTGTGGCAAAAATCAAAATCACTGTCAGATCCTCTGTGTGCAGAAAAGCTTATTCAAAGTCATCAAATGCTTATCAGCCTAAGGAGAACACTACATTTTTTCACAACAAGGAATCTTGTCCACCTGATCCATGAGATGTACTTCCAGACACATGAATGCAGGACAGGTTGCTTGGATACCTGTGTCCTGACACTTCAGACCACACAGGTGTGATGATCATAGAATCATGAATCATAGAATGGCCTGGGTTGAAAAGGACCACAATGATCATCCAGTTTCCCCTGCTATGTGCAGAGTCACCAACCACCAGACCAGGCTGCCCAGAGCCACATCCAGCCTGGCCTTGAATGCCTCC
>JAOWBP010001760.1:77385732-77402809 GCA_028571105.1 Tragopan temminckii | reverse complement strand
TGGACTAGATGATCTTTAAAGATCCATCACAGCCCAAACCACTCAGTGAGTCTATGATTTGTGATGATCTGGTACCTTACGTCATAAAATGCACAGCTTAAAATCCACAGCCAATACACAGGCTTACTCACAGCCTGAAAACAGAGAGAAGCTATCTAAGCTGTTCATAAGGTTACTGTGGATGGCAAGTGTTCCTTGTTTTCACTTGCTGCTCTCCTGATTTGTATATTTTATCTTTTGCTGTGGTATAGATAATTCCATGGACCCTTCGCTCAGGCAATCATTTCTACTGGTTCTACAAAAAGTCTGAGAATGACCAGAGGTTGGAGATGACTTACCCACTGCTCTGAGGCACTGGAATCCTCCCGTAAATATACATGCAAATAAAAGGTAAATAAGTTTTAACTCTGAGTACCTCACTGCCTTTTGGATACTCCTGATGGGCCTGACAATTCCTTCTGGACTTGCCTAAGCTGTGTGGGCACTCTGCTCCTCTACAATTAGATTAATGTAATTTCTTAAGACTGTTCAGACTAATATGGAGTCCAGTTCAGCCTAATGAGTGAAGCAGGATCCTTAGGTTGTGTGTACATGCTCTCTCTGAAATGACTGACAATGAAATTACTGATGTATCAATCCCACTTTAATTGATTATGGTACGAGATGTCTGGGAGATGAAGTGTGCTGGATCATTACCCATGATGACTTTATAAGAGTGAACTTTCTGCTGTGTTACTTCTTAAAGGAAGGACCTGCAGACAGTTTTTCACTCTGTACAAAGGGTTTGCTGAATTTCTTTTTGTGTGAAGCACTGAACTTTACACTCCTCGTGACAGGAACAAGGCAGGATTTAAGACAACTGTCTCAGCATCTTTCTATTGCTGCTAGTGGGGCATGACTATTGCTCAAATGCTGCCTGGATACCCATGTACTTTGTGATAAGTATGATATCAAAGGATGACTTATCTCTCTACATGTGACAACATTTCATTTTCAGTTCACAGGGTCACAGAATTGTAGGGGTTGGAAGGAACCTCTATAGTTCATCAAATCCAACATCCCTGCTAAAGCAGATTCCCTACAGGAGATGGTAGGGGAAAGCTTCCCAGTTGATTGACTAACGGGTTTTGAGCTTCAGGTTAAGATGTAATTGTAACAACTTTCAAGAAGAATATACCTTTCCTATGTGCAATTCATTTGAGGGCTCAAGTTTAGAGGACACCCTGCTTCCGTGAGTCACTTCGGCTTGCAGTTATTTTAAGGATACTTTTAACATGAGCTGGAAGTTGTCTGAGATGATGGGTAAGGCTCACATTAGTAAGCAGGGATTTTTCAGGTAGATTTTGCTGTGAGATTGAGTCTAGATCAAGTCCCCTAAATGCAAGCAACTAGACATAAAATATCTAACATCCCATTACTGTTAATGAAGATTTAGTAAAAACAATCAACGAGCGTTTCAGCTGACCAGCCATAAGGTACATACTCTATGGTGAGCCAAATTGCTCTTCAGGCTCCAGTGACTGTAATGGGAGAGTAGAAACCTAGTGCAACTGAAAGCACCTAAATTAAGGTATCTTAGTCTCAAACTGATTCTTGTACTCAGTGTTCCCTAGTCAATGAAGAACAAAGGACAGTTTCAGAGAATGCTTCATTTGGCTGATTTTAGAAGTCGGCCTTAGGGAATGCATTCATTTCCTCTTACCTAAAAGAAAAGTAGAGTTTCACCTTTAAGACATCTGTAAAGTTAAGGAATCTTAAAACTCATCACTTGATTTGATCCCCATATTCTTACTTCTTATTACTATAACTATTTATATATGTTACTGATTTATTCATATAAGACCTGGAAAAACACGTCTGTACGACGTGTAGCATGAGGTTCAGTCAAGGGCATGAAGATCTTCTGGTTGTTTTCCTACAGCCCCCTGTAAAATTGGTTGTTGTACTCATTCCTGTAAGATGTTGCCCAAAGTGAAGGTTTAGTAGAACAAAAATGACTAAGTTCTTATGTGTCCTATATATGTAGGGTTTACAATTAGGGCTCACTTTTGTATTATTCTTCAGAACTGCCATGTTTAATGTTAATACCTTTCTAATTCCTAATAGGAAGGCAAGTCATTACAAAAATTATAGATGTGAGACTGTGTGCTACTTTGAATGGCAGCTATTGGAAGATGATGGACTAACAAGACTTGGCTCTGGTTCAGTAAGGCAATTCATCTTTAATTAAGAAGTTCCTTATATATGGTCTTGCAGTGTTTTGACTTCTACATTTTTTTGTGTACCAAAATTTAGCATTGGTTTCATGATTCCTTTCAGTACAAAGTAGTTTTCGGGATGATGTAAAGTGCCAGGATATGCCTCATCTGTAACTTTAACAGTCTTCATTATTCTGAAATGATGAATGCTTGAGGAAAAGATTTGTGAGCAGGAGGACTTCTGTAAGACAGCTAATATGAAGAAAACAGTTTTGCATTCAGTGAAAAACCTGTACCCAGTGATGGAGCGGTAATCAAGAGAAATAAAAACTCTTCACAGTACGCAACTGGTGCTCTGGAGGCATTCAAGGCCAGGCTGGATGTGGCTCTGGCCAGCCTGGTCTGGTGGTTGGCAACCCTGCACATAGCAGGGGGTTTAAACTAGGTGATCGTTGTGGTCCTTTTCAACCCAGGCCATTCTGTGATCCTATGATTGTGTGATTCATGGGACTTCAGTCACTAATGAAGTGATACTGAAGAACCTTTTGAGATCTAATTATCTAACGTTCACTTGATGTTTCTTCTGGAATATGCATCAGAAAGAAAATGTACCCATGATCTTTAAATGAGCCCAAATCTAGAGGAGCAGAAGTTGGTTCCTTTGGGAGCTGTTTCCCATTGAAGGTGAAAGGGTTTGCATGTGATGAATAAAATGGATAACTGAGCTGGAGATGCTCAATTATTTCTTTAAAGGAATTTCCCTGATCTAACAGAGGCGCAGCTGCTGTCTAATCTTTAGTGGAGTATGCTTAAGGAAATAGCCAGTTTTTATTTGAGAAGAAAATGAAATATTGGATAGCTTCCAAAAGCCTTGAGAAAACATTGTGATCTTCTGCAGATCATTTTTCTGGTCACTTTGTCATTAGTGACATAATATGGAACTCTGTCAACAACATCCTCCTGAATATAAACACTGACATTTTAAAACATTACCCTATTTCAGGCCTCTTAAAAATCATTATTTTGCCTTCATGTCATGAATGGCAGATTCTTCTTAGAGAAGTATTCAACATGTTCATCCATCTTTTTTTTTTTTTTCTATGGGTATGTGGCTTTTTTTCAGTGTATCAAAATCTGCACATTTAAATATTATGCACCCACACACACAGATACAAACACAAATCTATTTTGGTCTGAAAGCATGTCCCTGATAAACATTTTTAGAAGGTTATTTTTAGCACAGATTTTATTTATATAGCAGTGATAGTGTGAAGCTAAGCCTCAAAGACAAAATGAGACTTCCAGCAGAATAATGAGCTTCCTCAGAACAGCAGGCAAACCTCAGTAAGAAGGTGTAAAGGGGCTATAAACTACAGTCCGAGAAATGAAACAAATCAACAATGTGATTCTGTGAACAAAACCCCACACCACTAAATGCAATGCAATCCAGTTCTGCCTATAGTTAAGGTGACCCATCAGGACTTTGCAGTACCACTGCATAGTTGTCCTCCATTACTTCAGTTCTCTTTGATTATGCAGGACCTTTGGGATTACAAAATCTGCTTCAGGAAGGATGTGATTGCACGGTCTCATTATAGACCTTAGCTTGCAGTGTGCAATCTGTGTTAGCAGATGGAGAACTTCTCAGGGCATGCACATCTCAGGCAGGCAGTGTCACCTGCGCTGAGCTGCGCCATAGTGCGGTTTTGGAAGCAGAGAATCCTACTGAGACAAGATCCATGCAGGAGTGGGGTTGGCAGAGTGTGGGACACCCTGCACAAGCATGTGTGTCTGTACCAAGTCAGAGTTGGTAAATGTGGAAAAAGAATGACTCTGCATAAGCTTGGATGAGGCGATGCTGCATGATGCTGCTGCATGCGTTGGTTAACTCCACTGACTCTTATTGATTTTTAATCTGGGACTAAGACTGGAAAACAGGAAAAAAAATCTGCTCTGTGCTTTGACGTCATTGCCTAAACACTTCTGCCAGTGATTACCCAGATGATTTATCAAGTGCAGCAAAATATTTTACAATAACTCTGCTGTAATTGTTAATAATAGCATTTTGCCTCATTAAATGTGTGGCAGATTAGCGCCACGGTTTCAGGTGTTAGCTTGTAGCCAGAGAACAAGCACTGATTAAAGGAATTCTTTTATCTGTTTACTAGAAAGACCGCACAGATTTTTATGATGTGGAAAGACTAATCTTTTATTTCCCTGGTTATAATCTTACAGCTGCCTTAAAACTTGCTTTTATTGACTGGATTTACTGTATCGGTTCATGCTCATAAACTTCTCACGAAAGGCCAACCTGCTGCCCCTGTGCAAGTTGCAGCTCCATCAGAACCAGGTGAAATCTTTGGTGTCCAGCATTCCCACACAAAGTAAGATTGTGTTTCTGTATAGCTGGTAGGACTGGCTGGAAGTAATTTTTATTAAGTGGAACTGCTGAGAGATCTGCATCTAAACCTCACCATGAGCACCATTACAGTGGTTTAATTTCAAGCATACGTGGACAGTTCTTTTGAGGAATGACCTTTATCTTGCTGCAGGGAGCTCTTTTTCTAGTAATTATTGAGTCTTTTCATTTCTGAGACATCCTACTATGTGTACATGAGCCCCCGTGTGCTAAAGCTTAAGCTCAAGTCAGTTCTGCACAGGTATGGCTTGGAACTGGATGCTGCAGATCAGCACTCCCCCAGGGGCTGCAGGGCCATGTAGAGAGCTGGGCTGGGAGCTGACCCAGGTTTGGGATGTGGCAGATCAATGGTGATCTCTGCCCAAGCAGCAGCACCCATGAAGCCACTCCTTGCCCACGAAACCTGGGTTTCTGAGCTCCTGCTCAGCCCTCATGAGTTTCTCAGCCCTCCTGCCCCAACTGCAGACTGCTCTCCATGGGTTTCAGCCATGAAGACTCATTTTTTCCACTGCATTTTTGAAACTGTTACCCTTTATTTCTGTCAGGAATCATGTTTTGCAGTGGATGGCATACACTGTCATAATCACTCAGAAGTAGCAGCGAATAGTTGCTTAATATACAATACCTAAAAGTCTCTGTGCAAAGTGCGTGATGTGAGAAAGCTATTTCTGGACAAGGTTTTCTGCAGAATACTGATATGTTTCACTCAACAGTTTACAGCCTTTCCTTCTGAAGTAAAAATCTCAGACTTGGGGCTTATTGGACCTCTGAAAAATGCCTGTTATGCTATATATATATATTTTAGCAAACTAATGCTAGAAAATAACTTTCATTCAAAGGTATTTCAAGCAAGTCCAAGTTAATCATGCAAGTTGCAGCTCTCAGGAATGTGAGTTACTGCTGTTAATTACCTCTCGCTTAGGAAAGGGCAAAGCTACAGGGGTGTTCCAGCTGAATTAAGCTGCCTATGACTACATGCCTCATCCCTGAAGAGAAGGTTGAGCCCAGAACTCCCTGCAGCTGCCTCTAAAACTCTCTATAAAGAGCATATACTATCTGTAAAGGTGCTTGTCCACTTGGATCCCTTCAGATCATGTTATATATGCAGTAGAAAACTCCAGCTATATTAAATAAATTTTGGAAGAGAAAACTAATATTAGTCAACCCAACACATTGTACATATAACTAGAAGAGGATATATGAAGCACAACCCGTAGGAGATAAAACTGTTCGCACTGCACTGCACTAGGAGGTTTCCAGCTGTTTACTGGGTGAGTCGAATCAACATCAGCTTTTCTATCCCCAAACCTATCTATTTGTCCAGCCCTCGGTCAGAGGGCTAATATTTCCTCTCACCAATGCAGTGTACCTATTGCTTCAGTAAGGGAGACCCTGCCCCTGGGCTGGGCTGTCTTCCAGTCCAAACTCAGCTCACTCTATGGCATCCATGTGCCAGCTACTGATATCACGTCCAAAGACACAATTTTCTTTCAAAGAAATATTGGCTCAAAATTGAATGGAGAAAGGAATAAGAAAACACAAAAACTTCAAGGAAAGAAAGGATTATCTTGGGCTGGTCGAGAGACTGCTTGGCCCATTCCTCCTGTTCTTCAATAGTGGACACGAGAGGTCAGTAAAGACCAAAGTCACTCGTTATGTACGTCTGGATTCCCTTGTATGAGGGATGAGATTGTGGCTGACATAAAAACATATGCCAGACTGCGCCTGAAAGTGGCACAGAGTGGTGGCTGCTCAGGCTGCACGAAGTGGAAGCGTATAAAGCCTTCTGAGCGTCTCTTTCCAAGCCTGTGAGTTTTGTGTAATGTATTCCTGCAGGCTGAACATGGCAGAGACACAAAACTTTGTACGCATAGCTCTCAATATCCAAAAAGACAGTCCTGAATAATTTACTTTAGTAACTTGGCTTAATTTCAGTTCTGGGTTTACACAATACAGTGCAGAGAAGGCAGGAGAAGATCTTTGTAAGCAATGATTTTAATAAATACATATTTTAATTTGCTTCTCAAAACTTTGGGCTTCAATTTTCCTCTTAGTCTCTCTGGTTTTCTTACACTCACACAGAACCCTTCTCCTCCCTATTCCAGCATGAAACCAAAATGTCTGCATGAGGTCAAGTTGATTAGCTGAATAAATCAAGTTAGAAAATGAAGAAACATCACTCTTCAAAGCAGGCTTGAGTCAGAAGAAAAGCATTTCTCTTCATTATTTTATTTTTATAATCAAATATACTCAAAACATTAGTCTTCAGAAAAAATAATCAATCACCTAGAAGACAGGCTAAGCTTCTGATGCTGTTTTGTTAGATGTACTTGCATAGACAGGATCCATGCGGCTTTGAATCTTCACTTAACTGTGTTAGTTGTGGTTGTGCCTAGATGCTGCAGAGGCGGGCAGTTCTGGCAGGCATGTCTCCCTGGGCTGGGACATGTATACCTTCTGCTGTGGGTTAACCCAGCAGGCAGCTGAGAACTGCCCAGATGCTCCCTTGCTCAGGGTTGTAGCTGATTCCTTGCACATCCCCTAGATGAGAAATATAAATACAGATCAGCTTCAGTTTGTGCTGCCTCCCCTGCAGAGGTGTGGGATGAGGTGACAGATAGCTTCTGACTGTCCCACACAGGAGCAGTGGGATCCACCCTGGTGGCCATTGTCCTTCTGTGTTAGCTGCAGCTGGAGAGATAGCTCGATCCGAATAATTACAGTTTTAAGCTGCAAAGGCAAGATGATCAGGAAACAGACTGCAAATTGTTAGAAAATTCATTTTCATTCATAGCCTGGGCAAAGATTTGCTTTCACCTTTCACAGATGTGTTACTAGTTATGTGACTTCAATTATTCGATAAGTCACAGACGCTTTTTTTACCGAGAAGTTTACAACATGACTGACAGAACAGAAAATAATTAGCAGCGGTGACCCAGAGACATTCACTTGTGAAGACCTACAGCTCATTACTTAGCTGATATCTCCTATCAAAGAGCTCTGTCCACTGCCTTCAACTCAATTTCTGTGCAGCAGAAAACGGAGTGCTAGTGAAGAAAGAATTACAATCATAGAATCATAGAATAACCCAAGTAGGAAAGGACCCATAAGGATCATCAAGTCCAACTTCTAAAATAAACTAACTAGACTTTTGTTTGCATGGGTATTGCATATGCATACATTTTACAGGCATAAATAAAATGTCTCTGCAGCTAAAATCCTTGGGGTTGGAAACTAATTGCCCTGTTACTTGGATTTTTTTGTGACTCATAATATTGACACAAAACCTCCTTTAGCATTGTGAAATGCAGAATAAAATACTTCTACTTGAAAAAAAAAAGTTATTTGTTTTATAAAATAAATTACAAGATTCTTATTCTTAAGCATGATATAAAGAATGTTTGAATTGAAAAATACCAAATCGGAACAAGACGCCCTGCTTTAAAAAGATGTATTCACTTACCCTTCTGCCCACTACAAAATGTGACAGAGTGAAGCATCCTCAGTGCCAGCAGCATTGGAAAGCCTAGCGGGGTAAATTTGCTATGTTTTGAGCAGGTGAGAAAGGAAGTTTCCAGTCTCTGGAGGAGGTGAGTTTGCCAGAACCAGTTACCTGTGCAGCTCGTTCCTGATGTGCAAACTTCCAGTCCAGAGACGTCCTGCACTGCATGGGGTGTTGGCCCAGCTGTCATCTGCACAGCTCTTCTGTATGCAAGTCTAAGTACCACCTGGTGCTAAAATTGGCTAGTAAGGGAACTTGTTGATCTGCAGCATTTTAAATGTTTAAAAGTGAAAGAGGACTCTGTGAATGAGATGATGTCTCTCCTGACATGGCAGATTCCTCATCTTCCCTTCCCTGCTCACTCCACTCTTCTGCTGCTCCTGACATGGTGCACACTGGGGACTACAAACCTGAAGGACTTGGACTTGATGCTCTGTATTTCAAAAGAAAGTAGAAAATCTTGCCTGTGGGTTCTGGCAGGTTCTGGCAGGCTGCAGGCTGTTTGCAGAAGGATGTTCCTGTAACCAGCAGTGACTCTTATTTGAATATTAATCATTTTGTTAGATCAATTGCTAATCTTGGTAAGACTTAAGAGAAGGGGACTGATTCTGCCTGTGTTTGCACCAGCCTGAGACAAGGGCCATCTCCAGTGCTGCAAGTACTGCCTTTTGTGGATGAATGGGTGACACTGAAGGGAGGATCAATTCAACAGTCCTGCTATTCAGCAGTCTAATATATACTTTCAACTGAAAAATTATTCATAACATCAAAGGAAGCATGAGAAATTTCACTTAATTAACCATTAGATCAGTGACGCTGATTTTTCATTAGAGTTACAGAAAATCTATTGAAATGCAAAGCTGATGACTTCTGTATGACTATTTCTGCATGTAATATTTTTTATATTTACAAAACATAGAGAGTAAATTCTGTACTGGAAGGCCATTGAAATGTACGATTAAGTCACTAGTTTAAGTCACAAGTTCAATGCACAGTTTTTGTATATGACACAAAGAGAAAGTTGCTTTGATCTGCACAATAAAAGAATTGAGCGTTAGGTCTAATTCTGTTCTTTCACTGTTAGCAGAAGCGTGACAAGGAACTCAAAAGTTCCTACTTTTTTTTCTTTTTACCTTTTTCTTCTTTTTTTCTGCAACATATGCAAACAATTTCAGCTTGAACAGTAGAAAAAATTTCTTCTCCAAAAGAGTGGTGAGGCACTGGCACAGGCTGCCCAGGGAGGTGGTGGAGTCACCTTCCCTGGAGGTGTTCAAGAACCGTGGAGATGTGGTCAGTGGTGGAGATGGGCTGAGGTTGTGTTAGATGATCTCAGAGGTCTTTTCCAACCATAATGGTTCTGCGATTCTGTGACTCTAAGTAGCAGGACACAAGAGACTAGTCAAAATCCACCAAATTAAATCTCCTGTTTTGTATGTAGATTTTTATAGAAGTCTTAGACTACAGATGGCTTAAAACTGTCACCCACAGTTTGGGACAAGGGTAATTTATTTATTTTTCTTCCCAGACCATCACCTTTTTGGAAGTAGTGTCTAGCTGCTACTCCTACAGCTATTCAAATTTCATGGAAAGAACTGTCACTGACTTCAGATTGAGCAGGGAAGGGTTTGGCAAAAGGAATTTTTCCCATTTCTCTGACACTGACAACCTCTCTGTTATGACCTGAAGGAGGGCATACTAGCTCCTCTATCTCTTGGAAGTGGTCTATGGACTAGATGGTTTGCGTGCCTTGGACTGGCAATGCCTGCCTTTGATTGTAAGCATTTCATAGAGGTCCCAAAATGTGATGTGTTGATATAGTATAGCACATTCTGTTTGATGTATTATAAGTATTAAGTACTGTTTCAACATGTATTATTAAATGTTCTTCATTGTGTCAATTGTATTATCAGTAGTTTTGCTATTTATCCTTACATTCCTTACGGTTTCCTTGTGATTTTTTTCTTAATGGTGGAAGGTGAGGTATTTTTTGTGAATGCATCATTATCAAATCAGTTATCTGTTCAAGTTTAATTGTGTGACTCTTCAATATGCGAGCCTGATCTCACTCTCAGGTGGGAGATCCTGAACTCCCCCTTGGCATCCACTGCTCCTCTGGCATGTTCTCTTCCTCCAGGGCATCACCCTTTTGAAAAAATGTGCATCTTACCTGGCAGCTGGAAGACAAGGCTTCTTGGCACTTAAGAAATTCTTGAAATGAAGGAAATTCACATTCCCCACCCAGTTAAGCACTTGTCTACCTGGCAGGTGTCCCAGCAGTTACATTCCTTGCTTTTGAAACAAGGCTGATGGTGTGGGGAGCAAGGAGCATTGAATGGGAATGAAAACACCCATCATGGCTGTGGTCTCATTGGGCTGGAGCTTGGCATCAGCAGTCACTGGAGTTCAGCAAACTTAATGCAATTCTTCGTATTATGCCAATATCACAACAAATTTATCCTTACTTTCTACACACTTGGATGTATGTACTGATGAAAGTTTAGGTGGCCGTTCCATTTTCCAGATTACACTGAAAATTTCACCAAGTTCTGTTTAAAGTATCAAAGTGATAGTCTGTATTTTGCCAGAGAAGCCAAAGTGGAACAGTAAATGTCAGCAAAGTGAATGTGTCAGAAACTTACCACACTTCGTTCTTATGGCATTCAGATCTCTGCCTGTTTCCAGTATGAATATATTAGCAGTAAAATGTTGGACTGCAGTTATAACGTGCTTTTTTTTCTGACTTCTCTTTGGGAGAGATTTATTGGCAGCTATTCCTACTCCAGATTGTTGACATTTTGAAATAGAGGAATGTTTTATTAATTTGGGTCATTTTTGTTAGTTCAGTGGCTTACTTATTAAAGACATCACTGAGGCTATAAAGCTCAGCTGCACAAAAGCCATTTGGGAATTGAGCTGGTAAACTAAGATAGATTCTAGCAATACAAGTTGGATGATGCAGAAGTTTTTGTCAAAGCCAAAGACAGACCTTAATATTACATGCTGACAAAAGTATCATATGTATTTTTACAGTTGATTCATTGAGAAATTCTCATAGAGAAGGGTTAAAAAGACAAACAGATAACATACAATGATTTTTCCCACCTAAACATCAAAATACAAATTGCCACAATACATAGAATTTGAGTCAGAAAGCAATAAGAGAGGCTAATTACAATTTTCAATTAAATGATGGACCTGAGTGAGCATTCAGTGTCTTGGTTATGAGATGGAAATCTTTTGACAATGATCCCCAGTGAAATGGAACAGCTAATTTTTCCGTGTGTGTGTTCCAAACTAATGTTGGTGCACTAGCTTTTCTGAAGACTTTAAGGAATATAACCACTATTCCAGTATCAGGAAAGGGAACTCTGACAGAGTCAGGGGGACTGATAAGAACTGGATACACAGTAGCATCAAAGCACCATAAGTATTGACAGTGATAACACACATGCTCTGTGACTGAATCTACTCATTGCACACGAATCTCTGAGTATCTCAAATATTTTGTTTAATCAACCTTAAAAAACATTATTTTTTCTTTGGCTTTATATCGGAGGTAGTTAGATCTCATATTTGTATCTTTCAGTCAAAATGAATAAACCACTGTGGAATGTTGCAGAGCTAGTGAAAGGAGGGTGAGGGACAGCTGGCAGGGCAGCGATGATGGCACTGCATGTCAACCCACTCTTGGAGACACCAAAGAACTTCTTGTGCCAGGAAATGGCTCCACCTTTTTTGAGGATGATATAATGAGCCCCCAGACCATGGTGATTAGGGAAAAGCCGGCCTTGGAGAGTTATGCCTGTCCAAGAGGTGCAGCCCTGGAAGCAGACGCACAGCAGGTAGCAGAAATGACAAAAGGTATCAATTTCTTTTGATGTAATTTCTCACGTGTGGTTTAAAAGGGAAAGCACAGATCTTCAGTCTGTCTCTCTGCATTCAACTGCAGAAGGATCAGTAAGCACAAACCAGTGAGCAAGAGGGATTATACTGTTCTTCACTCCCTTTCCTCCTCGTCTAGCCCTGTGAACTTCAGAATAACTTAAAGTATGTGAAAAAGTGCAAATGCAAATCCTGGTCTCTGAATTCTATCAAGACTGGACTTCCTTTTCAAAAATTCAAGCTGTGGTACCCTCAACCTCCCTATTTCTGATGAAGAACTGAAAAATCTGTGAAAAATGTTACCTCTTTTCCATTAAAGAATGCCTTTAAAATATGGATAACAAGAACACACACAAAAAGACAGTCCTTTACTAAGAATGAAAACCAAAATGAAGAGAGTTCCTAGGAAACTGAATTCTCATTTAAAATCTAGCATAAGAAAGGCTGTAACTGGTAAATGGTATCAGATGAAAAAGGGAGACCTGGATACATGCAACACGAACTTTTGTTCTAGGAGAAGTCTTCAGCAACACTTAAAAAAATCATAGCAGCACATAACAGATTGTGCTTCTGCAGGAAATATAGAAAATTCTTCCCTGTGTTATGGAGTTATCTCTACCTTTCACAGATCATTCAAAAGCTGCTTCCTTTCATTGTGAAGGGGAATTGTAGTAAAATTCAAATTTGAAAATTAAAAAAAAAAGATATTTTTCCAAAAACATTTGAATAAAAACAATCCACTGTCCTACAAAATGTGCATAATGTGGGGAAAATTTTAGTAATCTAATTCAATTTTTGTCCATCTGTATTGACTTAGAGAGACATAAACCTAGACAGCTATCTGCCAGCAATCTACTGTGAAGCTGCATGAAACACTTCCAATGCATGCTGATTTCCTTTCAAAAAGGGCACTTGGATGGCTTTTTAGAGAGCTGATTCTTCAGAAAAATATAGCTTCATGCTTGCGCTCTGGAGACTGAGAAAGTAAATAACTCCAATGTTGAATGCCTCCCTTTCTGGCAGCTTTGTCATCAGGAAGGTGGTTCCCTACCTGTCCTTTAGGTGAGGAAGCTGGAACATCTTTTCCTCTGTGCTAATTAAGACTATTCCTCCATTTGCAACCCCCTTCACTGCTGTCACTCTGTAGTGTTAAATGCAGTTACAATTATACTTAAGGAAATGGGGCCATTCCTCACATAAGAGAACAGAGAGACTTCCACTGCCTCCAATGGGCATTAGACTGGTCCCCTTACAGACCATGGAATGACAAATTTACCTCTGTCAATCGGAGCTGAAGTGACAGTGCAACATCAAATCTATTTGTAGTCCTAGCTAATGACTGACAAAGTTTATAAGGTATCGATTATGACATTTTCAGTAGCTCAAAGAATACGTTGTTCATGGCATGTCACTTGCAATTATAATTACAAAATTACAACATTACTATAAAAATAATTTCAACTAATTGAATTTTCAAATGACTAATGGATCAACTGGGAGACAATGATAAGTAGATCGTGGCCTCATGGGAAAAAGAAAGAACTCTGCCATGCACTGAGTACAGGAAATAAAATAGAGGAAAGGAAACATTGGCTAGCTAGTAGGATTTGCAGCAAACAACTGACATGGTTGCAGTGGATGGCTAGCTCACACCCGGCTAGGACAGGCCTTAAGATGTGCCCAGAGGTCGTTCCATGGGTTGAAGGAATATGAAGATAAGGGCTTTGTGCCAGTCTTACTGAACAAGTCACCATAATCCAGAGAGTGCCAGTTTGTGTGTATGTGGTGTGAGGATTTGGAAGCTGATGATGTGACACTAGGATGTGGGTAGTAATGAAAATGAATTTAAAAGACAGGGGAATAACAAAATGGATATTGATGCTGCAGCATGGGACAGATGAATTAGGGTTAAAGGAGACACGTGATGGCAAGCAGTTCAGAAATTACAACAGTGGAAAGTCATGGCTTGTGGAAGATGACATCAGGATTAGGAAAGTTTTGAGGAATATTCCCCAGAAGAGTTGGTAAGAATCTTATCACAGAGGTAAAAAGGGCTTCAAAATATTTTTGAGGGAAAAATGTCACACAGATGGAAAGATGCACCTGGAGACATGACATTTTTCTTCCATTTCTAGACAAGGCATCTGTCACCTTAACAGCTGCAGACAAACATACGGCACATCAGGTTCTTATCTTTCAGCAATGAAATGATGTGAGTTGTAATGTAAGTGTATCAGGATACTTTTGACAACATGTTTAGGACAATAACTAAATAACTAATGTGCAAAAAATAGTGAAGATTGATGAGAAAGGACCCTACATTCATGTAACAGGTTAAAAAAAATAGGTTTATTCATGTAAATTTAAACATAAGTGTAATTCAGATTGGTAGCCTATGTGTGTTTTACTGTGCTTTCCTCACTCTCTTTCTTTTTCTTTTTCTTTTTCTTTTTCTTTTTCTTTTTCTTTTTCTTTTTCTTTTTCTTTTCCTTTTCCTTTTCCTTTTCCTTTTCCTTTTCCTTTTTTCTTTTTCCTTTTCTTTTTCTTCTTTTCCTTTTTCTTTTCCTTGTTTCTTTTTCCCTTTCTTTTTCTTTTTTTTTTTTTTCTTTTTTCTTTTTTTTTTTTTTTCCCCCTGACTGGTAAAGCAATTGATTACAATGGAATTGAAAGAAAACTTCAAATGATGCTGTGAAAGATGTTTCCCTAGCAGCATACACAAGGGAATTTGTCAAACTGTGCAGAAAGAGAAAAATGACACTCCAATTGCACTGTTATCTTCTCTGGTCTAAATTCAGTTAAAATTAGAGAGAACAATAGAGAACTGGGGTTTGTGATATTCTACATGTACAGAAAATATTGATTTCAAAGATCCATGAAACAAAAAGAAGATGAGGTGGCCACAAAAACGAATACCTGCAGGGTCAGGACCAGCAAATCACAGTCCTGACTTACTTTCATATTTCTACAGCATTCTAGCACTGGCTCTGCCCAAGATTTTCTGTCAGTTCATTCCATGAGTTTCCTAACAACTCAGCACCATGGTCTGTGTCTATGCTCCGGGCAGTATAACACAGTCTGGGAAAGCTCTGTTCAAGACTAAGCCCTCCATTTCCCTATCTATGTTCAAGTGCCTGCTGGAGCCTTCTATGGGCATCTGAAACACTCGTGAGATTTGAAGGTATGACACAGAAAACATGGGGGGCTGTGGGATGCCCTAAGGCATCTCAGATGGCTCCGGACACTTATGTTTAAGGACCTTAAACACGATCTGGATATGTGTTGACTGCAATGCAAATTTGGAAGCATGCACAGATTAGATGACCTTGCAACTTAAGTGTCTCCTTTGTCTATGTTTTTGCACTTCAACATGATACTTAATCATTTACGTGAACCATTCACTATGCTGCTCCTCCTGTGCCTTTTGCTATGGTACTGAACTCCTTGCTTGGCTGCTTTCCTTCGAGTGAATCTCCAAAGCCTTGTGGCAGTCTGCAGCGCACAGACATTTCTGCCAGACAAGTGAGCCCATTATGCATAAACTGAAGGAGAAAATCTGCCTCTTCAAAGTGATAGAAATAGAAGAAGAACAAAACAGCTGAAGTATTAACGTCTGGGTTAGTTTAAAAAAAATAATGGATGGAAGTCTGGACTGCTTCATAGTTTAGCTGGCTGATTTATCTAGTGCTTGTCACTCACCTCTGAGAAGATGGTTCTAGATCCCTGTTGAAAAAGAGTACTTTAAATTTAACTCAACTTTGTTATTAAATAGTCTCAGCACAAGTGATATTTATCTAACACAAGACAGTAAGAAACGAAGATGAGTACAAAGCCCAGTTTACAACTCAGCCATCATATCATTATAAATTACATCTGCGTATTTCACAGACATCACATTAAATGATGTTGAAATGTGGGCAGAAATGAACATGAGATTCAACAAGGCACTTGAATTGGGTCAGGGCTGGGAGAAGAACTAATTGAGAGGACTTGTGGGTCTTGGACAAAAAGATGGACGTGAGCCAGCAGTGTGCACTTGCAGCCCAGAAGGCCAACAGTACCCTGGGCTGCACTAAAAGAGGGGTGGTCAGCAGGGAGAGGGAGGCGATTGTCCCCTCTACTCTGCCCCTGTTAGGCCCCATCTGGAGTACTGCATCCAGGTCTGGGGCCCCCAACTCAGGAAGGATGTGGAGCTGTTGGAGAGGGTCCAGAGGAGGGCCATGAAGATGCTCTGAGGTCTGGAGCACTTTTTCTATGAAGACAGGCTGAAAGATTTGGGCTTGTTCAGACTGGAGAAAACTCCAGGGAGACATCGCTGCAGCCTTTCTGTAACTAAAGGGAGCACATAAGCAGGAAGGAGATTGAATTTTTGCATGGTCTGATAGTGATAGGACTAGGGGAAATTGTGTTGAACTAAAAGAAGGGAGATTTAGGTTAGATGTTAGGCAAAAGCTCAGAAGGCATGGGTGCCCTGGCACAGGCTGCCCAGAGAAGCTGTGGGTACCCCATCCCTGGAGGCATTCAAGACCAGGTTGGGTGAGCCCTGAGCAGTCCATGGTGGTGGGGTTGGGGCTGGATGGCCTTAAAATCCCTTTCAGTCCAACCATTCTGTGATTCTGTGATTCTATGATTATTCTATGATTACTGTAGGATTATAAATGGCAAAAATAAAGGTAATTTTAATGTACTGTTACTGGCAAGATCCAAAGTCAATTCATCTGAAGAAATATAGAGGACAGACAAGAAATATTCAAGGCAAATCCCAGGTGATGTCTGATTATTCCTGATACTAAAAATGAGTATTGTAAGTTGCATGGCAGATTACTGAGGTAGTTCCACCATGATTAGATCTCACAAAAAGTGCTTTTTAAAATTCTACTGCAAAAAAGTGTTTAAATCATCAGCATGATAAGATGGCTGATGATTTGATGATGATGGCTGATAAGATTGGGCTCCATCAAAAGAGGGGGGGCCAGCAGGGAGAGGGAGGTGATTGTCCCCCTCTACTCTGCTCTTGTGAGGCCCCATCTGGAATACTGTGTCCAAGTGTGGAGCCCCCAGTACAAAAAAGACAGGGAG
>JAOWBP010001760.1:77374323-77385632 GCA_028571105.1 Tragopan temminckii | reverse complement strand
AGCTTTCAGACAGCTCAGTTAATTTTACTTTTCTGTAAAGGGGAGCTATGCAGTCCTGATAACGGGTCATCATGAGTCTCAGTGAATACAGGTCTATATGGATGCCCACACCTATTACACTGGCACTCCATGCTCTCCACCTTTCTTTAGGAGTGCAGATCTCAATGCTGGCAGTGAGTGTACCAGGCAGGGGACGAATGATATAGGCAGGCTCAGAGGTGGTGAAGGGCTACAAAGATGGGGAAGAGTCTGGAAAGCAAGGTGCACTTACAGGCAAGTCTGACTTCAGAGGGATGAAAGTCCCATTAATGGCATAGTCCTTCGAAATTTCAGTCATAGAGTCAATGAGGTTGGAAAAGACTTCTAAGATCATCTAGTCCTACTGTCCATCTACCACCAATGCTGGCCACTAAACCGCATCACTAAGTACCACTTCTCCCCTTCTCCTGAACTCTTCCAGTGTCAGTGACTCCACCACCTGCCTGAGCAGCCTGTGCCAGTGCCTTACTGCACTATTTGAGAATAATTTTTTCCTAACATTCAACCAGTCAGATAGACTTGCTTCACATTTTTAAGACAACATTCTAGTCAGGGATGTACAAACTATGAATCCTTACTTTCCTCCTTTTTTTTTTTTTTTTTTTTTTTTTAATAAACAGATGTTTCAAGAAAAAAAAAAAAAAGGACTAAATCCAGAGAAACACATTGAATAGATGAAAATATCATTTCATAAAATAGTTTTATGCTTCAATAAAAGCAAAGAGTTCAGTTTGAATCCCCATGCAGTCATATTCGTTAAACACAAGTGTAGGTACAGGATCTGTGAGTCACTGTTTCTACTGGCAGGTTTCTGAAACGTGGGCTGACAGCACTTGGCACGGCCAGTACGATATCACAACAACCAGGGTAAATAGCTGCAGAAATCTTTTTCAGCCCTAGCTGAAGATCAGCGAAAGCAGCTATGGGAGAACTGACATTGCCTGACTGCTGCATCTGAAATAAAGTCTTTTTTTTTTATTCTTGTTTCCATGTTACTATTGCTTGAGTGAGCTGTTTTCTGTTTCTTTTCAGTTATGTGGCCTGACCTCAGTATTTTGTGAATAATATTGCCAGCACT
The DNA here is from genome assembly GCA_028571105.1 of Tragopan temminckii. NCBI lineage: Eukaryota > Metazoa > Chordata > Aves > Galliformes > Phasianidae > Tragopan > Tragopan temminckii. The sequence goes on along the minus strand of JAOWBP010001760.1, from coordinate 77,384,515 downwards.
GTTAACTTCCTTAGAAACCAAGGAGGGTGGTGAGATTTCAGTGACGGGGGAATAGAAGCAAAAGATTTGTACTCAAGAGCCCAAAGCAACACAGCAGTGACCTGAGCACAAAATAAGTTTGACTGAGCTGGACACACCTGGGTGTACATTTGAGTCAGATCCTTCCTTCTCCTTCAGGCTCCACACCCACCGCAGCACCTCTGCCTCTGGCTCTGACTGGCTTACAGAGTAGCCAAGGATTTGCAGCAGTTCTTTGCTGCTACTTTAGGAGGCAGCAGGAGGATGCAAAATACTCCAGTGGCCCCTGCAACTTTGAAACACTTTAAGTTGTTCTGAGCTTGATGATGGATGGAGACTTCATTCACTGGGTGACTTCGTCCGCAGAAATTTCAGTAAGTTAGGGGGGATGGAGGTGGAGAATGGTTCCTTCTGACAGAAGCCTGCCAGAAGAGACCTTTACTTGCGGGTCAGTCTGCATATTTGCATAGACAGGCCACATGGGAGACATAGAGTTTTTGGTGATGGGCGCCTCATCAGCTCTTTTGGAATTACCAGGCTGCTTCTCTTTCTGACACAGACATCAAATATTGACTGAATCAGCTATGCCTTACCCGAAACTCGAGTAAAGGTAGCGGTGTGAAAGTATTCAGTTCTTATTTCCTTGAGATTTGGGTATCAGTGCCTCACTGACAGTGAACAAACCCCACGAACACTCCTTCCTGGTCTGGTCCTCACCAATACATATCCTTCTGTCATTGGTGAAAAACACTGAATGGAGAACGATGCATAATTTCCAGGCTGTGCCTGTCAGACTCCACACACTACTGCTGTTTCTCACTTCCCTTCCACGTATTTATGAATACTGCTCTTTGTTTGATGAATTTTTTCCATTTGCTTTTGTCAGGTTGTCAAAATAAATTGTAACTCTCAGAAATGTATTGCAAGTAATTGCCAGATATTTTTATGTGCTGTGCTTGAGCTGCAGCTTAATCACTGAAGATCACTGTAAAATTTTGATAAAACTTTATTTAATCACTTCAAAAACTGCTTGGAACTGGAAGCAGAAATTAAGTGATGTGTTGTAGTTTGCATCCCAGCTCCCATCTGTATTAACATGTACACTCAACGCTCTGTAATAATAAGGCAAGATTTTGGTGATAGTTTGTGCTTCCTTGCTGTAATGTGCTACAAGGTGACTTAACAAACTTTTAACACACCTCCAACATATATTATTCTCCTGAAAAGTTATGAATATTCATTTAATTTTTAAAAAGTACAGGAGTTAAACACATGAACATGCATCTGCTGGAATGTTTGGGGATTTTTCTGTACGGTAAAATTATGATAAAAAGTAAAGATTTTTTATTGTTCACTATGGAAGATTTAATAACGGCTTTACCTATATAGGGTGGCTCTTTCTCAGTACTTGGAGATACTATGTACCCAGGAAGAAATATGTGATTGGATGAAAATCTGTGAACTGAGATCTTCGACCTTTTTTCAAGGGATAGCATTCAATTCCCGAGGCTGTTGCAACAACTTTTTGCAGCCTGTATGATAATCTCTTTCAGTTTTCTAGAGGGAAGATATTACTGCTTTCTTCTGAATTGAAAGGTTAATGTTTCCACAATATGGGATTACCCTGTCCTGTGGATTGTCTCTAATGCCTTTGATATATGAACCCACAGACATACTTCTCTCTGTGCTGGTAGTGAAAGACTAGCCTATAAAACAATCCTTGTTCACTGATAAAAAGCACACTCCGATCTCTGAATTCTAGGGGGGATTACAGATACACAAAGAATCTGTCTGCCAAACACATATCATCCTGTTGGTGTGGTTTCTCAGATTATCAAATTGCACTAATATTGATCAGTTGGCTTTAATGGAACCAAAAAATTGAATTGTATTATTGCAAAGGGTTATTCCCAATGAACACAGCTCTATGCAAAATCCCTGAAGAAAAATAATAAAGCATAGTATGCTCTTGCTTTGCTTTTTGAGTGTTTCTGACAATTGGGAATGGCTAACAACCTTCACAGTCAGACGTGATGCTCCTGATAAGCTTTCAATGTTACACAGTCGTGCTCTTGTTCTGCTGGGATTGCCCTGCCTTGCCATGCTCTCATGATTCTCCTCCAGTTGCAATCATTCTTTGAAGGGAGAGCTCTTTTCCACCACAAAGTATTCTTGTCTTATCCAGAAGATATCAAAATGGTTGAGAGGCTTCTTGCAAACTGTTTGAATTCCTCACAGAAAGCAATATTCACTGTATGAAACATTCATTATACATCTATCTTGTCATGCTCGTATTACCTAGCTGATTATACCCTTTACATAAGGATGGCATATAATGTAGTAAAAATGTAAATTTGTCACTTAGACTGCTGAGTCTCTGTTTCTCTATCCAAGAAACCTTGAAACGCGTAGCCTAGGATAACCAGTATCTAGGGAAAGCTCCAGCAGACTAAATCCTGAAGCACTTATACAGGGCCAAATCACAAAAATGAAAAACCAGACCATGACCCACAACTCAAAAATCTCATCAGTCCTTTCTTTCTAAGAATCCGTAAGATACATCTCTCAAGCAATATAAACATATCGGACCTAAAATAACATTTATGTTAAAAGCATGAAGATGCTAAAAAAACTCTCAGATGCCATAAGTATGTCATTTGAGCAGCATGTAGCCTTTAGATGTTATGAAGTAGGGTAATAAAACATTATTTAGCTTCTGTTAAAAATTATGATGATTTTTAACCCTGAAGGTAGCCACTGTAAGCTATCAGTAGAGAAAGTGAATTTCTCCTCACTCTTGTCCTCGGTATAGAACATCCTTCTTATACATATACTCTACAGCAGCCACAATTTTTAATTAGAGAAGGATTTATTAGGTGAAGTTCTGATGTTGTCTAGGGCCTTTCTAGCCTACTAATAATGACAGAGGGCTGTGATATTAATTTTCCTATCAGGCTCAAGATCCAGGCAAACACTGAGGCAGACCTCAGGGCTCGTGTTGTAAGAATGCTGGTATCCACTATAACTGCCTGCACTATCAGATGGACCTTGTTTTGGGGGCAGTAGGGACTGGATGTCCCATGGAGATAGATGAGTGGAGAGCCCATTGTGACCCACTGCAAACCCTGCCCTCACCCACAGGCACTGTTCCACCGGTTCTGATAATGGGGTCCTACAGGCCCACAGAATCAATGCATCAGGTCCAAGATCTATCCAAGGGCTCCAATCTGAAGTGAAGTGGAGGGACAGAGGCAGAGGCAAGTCAAGGACAGGGAATAATCTGCAGTGTGGTCCCAAGTCCATCATCCTGGTACACCTACATTACTCAGGCATGGACTGACAGCTGGAATGGGGCTAGTCAGGTGGGAGTGCAATAGGGTCTTTTTCAGTCAAGCAAAAGAAGACAAATGCATTTCTGTTTTTCGGTCAGACATTTTATATCACAAACTAAGTGTTCATTTTTGTCAGGTGTTCTTCCAATATCAAAGAGCCCTCATAAATAATCCACTAATGTTGCACTTTTATCATAAGGTCACTTGCTTAATCCCATGTAGGCAGTGACAAATGGCAAACTGTGTCTGACTCAACCATTTCTCTGGCACCCTCTCATTATACGCATTTGGAATAAAACTGAACTATGCCCTGCTGAGTAACCTTTACAAAGCATGCTGCTTATTGGATAGGGTATGAGGAAAGACAGAGCAATTCAGACTTTTCATGAACACAAGCCAGTTTTTAACTAGATTGAATTTTCACAGTAAGGATAATAATTTTAGTACTAAAACTCAAATAAGTGCTATTATAATTGTTTTCCAGTATCCATAGGTGTGCTGGCTGCTACTCAACCTAAATGAAAGGACCAAGACTCCTGGTTTAAAAAGCTCACAAAGTTCCTGCTTCTGCAAAGGTCACTGAAAGTCAGTGGGAATCGTTTTCATAAGTGCATAAGTTCTTGTGAAAGGATACAAGTTTTACATTCACTCAGATGTCTGGCAAAGTTTAACTTACCAGGCAAAGAACGTGCTTGGTTTCTGTGAATGGGCTGAAATTTAATCAGCCCTCCTGGGGATCAAGACTGCGGTCACACTAGTTCAGAACAAATATCCCCCTCTATCCAAACTGCCTGTGAGCAGGCATCTATGGAGGACATAAAACAGGAATGCTTCCTCCTGCAGCCTTACCCCATCGCCACTAATTTCAGCTTGAAGGATTTCCAATTCCTGCCCTGACTTATCTATTCAGTAACCTCCAAGCAGCCCCTCTTTTGTGGACTTGTCTATTCTCTCCTTGACTTCATTGCGTACCTAATCTTTCTTTATGTTTTCTTGGCTTTTTGACTTCAACCAAACACAGAGCTGATGGTTTTAAGAAAACAGCTGTCATTTCCCAAGGCCTCGTTCTTCAGTGGTTATGCTCAGCTCAGAAGCAGAATTTGATGTGCTTACTTCTTTGTGTTTACCTATAAATATGACATTCACTTTGCCCAGGAGGCAAATCATATTACTTTCACAGACCTGATGTTTTTTTATATCATAAGCATGTGTAGTTTTCAGTGTGTACTCCAGTGTGTGTGGGGGGGAATATTGGCATAAATATTTAAAGTGAGTATATTTGACTTCAGTCTCAGAAGGCAGCAGTCTTGAATAATTGTTATACTCTCAAATGTGGCTAATATAGAAAATGTAAGGGAAGAACTAAGCTGCCAATTCAATGTTTTGTCTTTCCCATGGTGGTCTGCTTATTTTCTCTTCATAGATGAAGGGCTACAGAGACTAAACTTGCTGAAGACACAGGTCTTACCATATGAAGCTTCAGCGTAATGAACAAATAATGCATTAAATTGCTTCCCCTGAATTATCTATGCTTTTAATTTTAGAAAATCAATCAATTTGAGGGTCAAATTAGCTTATAATTTATCAGTGTATGATTAGCTTCAAAACAAGTGTCCATCCTGCTTCAAAGTGCAACAATCCATGTATTTCACTTTGTAACCACTAATCAGCTGAATGCAGAAAGAAGTCTTTTTCTCCAAGCAGATAAAAATTATCTTTCTTTAAAGCTCAGTAAGTCCTAAAACCTGACAAGCATTACTGATCTCCTCCCTCTCAGCAGCGCTGCTTGAGGAGGGAGATATCATTGTATCGTCTCTGCAATGGAAGACTTTGAAGTTAGTTCAACAGAGACAAAACAAGCTTGGAGTATTAATAAGCTGCAGTCACACTAGTATATACTGAGTCACACTAATGTATACTAAGTCTGTTGTCCTGAGCCATTATAAATTATGTCTTATTATGTAGTTCATAACTACAGGAATTTCATATGAAGACTATAAACTATTTATTTTATAAATAAATTAATTTTTACTCATTAGCAGACTCTCAAAAAGTTGAAAATATTTCTTCTTAAACTTTCTGCATTAAGTTTTAAATTACACCTGCAATCACCATATCTAGACTTGCAAATTCTCTCCTAAAGTCCCTGACTTCTGAAATCAGAGACTTCCAGTAAGTTCTAGTCAATTCTAACTTAACAGTTTTAAAACACATGGAAATGAAAACCTTAGAAACCATTACACTTACATCTTGATGCACCAGACAACAGGAAAAAGATGTCTTAGAAAGAATAGGGCAGTGGTCCAGTATAAAGATTGGAAAGACATAAGCTGAAGATTAAGATTTAAGTGTACTTAAACATCCATATGTCCTATGATATGTCCTATGATTCTACGATAATTGCTAATGCCACTGTTGCAGTAGTGTCAGAAGAATGGTTTCTTGCAGTGTTTGCTGATGTTTTGTTACATGGCTTTCTCAGATGTGCATGCCTACTCACAAATCGACCTGTCTCAACCAGAATGCTTCCACCATTACACAACCGAGAACATCTATCTGTGGTGAGGACACCCCAACATAACCAAATGGCCATACAGCAGCAATGCATCCCTCCACATCTGCTGCATCATCTGAGGCAGATGGTGCTGCATCAACACCCAAAATCTGCATTGCTAAGAGTAATGAACTAATGCGAAGCTTCTTTCACCCAAATTGTGTTAGGTTTGGAGATTATACAATCAGTAAACATTCATGCACAGAGCTGTATGAAGATCAAAGAGAATTCTGCACGGTAGATCGATTTCTTTCATGGCAGTCAGTGAGTTAAAGTGAAGTATATGGATGAGAAGTTGTAGATAAGAAAAAATAAACTTATGTTTATTTTGTGATAAGAAAAAATAAACTTAGATGATACACTATAACCAGGTAGGTATGATTAAGATCTTTCTTTGATTCATATCTATAAATAATACATTACAGAATTATCATATTGATGTCTGTCTTATTTAACACATAATCATAGAATGGCTTGGGATGGAAGGGACCTTAAAAATCATCTAGTTCCCACTTTCTTGCTGTGGGCAGGATTATATACATATTTACACTCTTGCATAGCCAAGCATGAAGAAAAATTAAATAATATCAAGTACTAGTGGAACTAATATGAAATTAGTATCAACCAACTGAAGACATCCATCCAGTTACGGAAGTGCCCTGCATCAGATGCTAGAGTAGGTCTTAGCTTTAGTGAGTAGCAGAAGGAAATGAGGTCCAAAAAGGAGACATTCTATCTCTTTGAAGCCTGCATGGTCCCAAGCGTGTGTTGTGCTGTCCTGCTGTGGTTAGCGCGGCCATGAGCACAGTGCTGCAGCCTCTAGACGGTGACAGTAAGTGACCGGGTGATGACAGCTGTGGGCACCACAGGCTTGCAGAAGTCACCTCCACTCCAGCAGGGGGGTAAAGCTATGTCTGACAGCTCTTTCTGCACCAGGCTTGTTTGTGGGCTCTAAGCCAGACCCAACAATAGGTACCGGTAGTCAAAACATCAACCCATCACAAGGTCATGCTGGGCCAGGAGTATTTACAGAGGAGATTTTTATAGCACGCATTCATCTCATGTTAGTCATTTATATGCACGCTGATGTGAATCATTAACAGTGCTCTTTATCCAAGCTTCTTTAAGAAAGGCTGGATGTAACAAACCACATTTCTGTCACCGTTTATTGGTAGCGTGGCATAGCCAAAACCCTAGGTAGCAGCACTCAGCGTGGGAGCATCTGGCTTCTTCAGAACACTTGAACAGCTGCTAAAGAAAAAGGTTGTTTTCAATTGCATCAGGTGTCAAAGCAGGAGTTTAATTTCAGGGGAAAATGTCAATCTACCAATTCTCAACACTGGGAAAGCAAAGCTCCACCACAAACATCACTAATGGCTTGCTCCCACTAGCATTTGGGGGCTGTTGTCACTATCTGACCACACCTTGCTGGTAGCTGGCTTGGCAACTGAAAGCCAAAGACTGCTAGGAAGTATACACAGGGAACTGGGGACTGAGGAGAGGAGATGCTGGGGACATGGTAGGGTGGTCTTTGAGGAGCTGTAGATGAATGAGTCTCTCTGATGGGAGGCTTTGGGTCACCCTCTAGTCTTTCTACTGGCCTTTCTTCTCTTTTGGGCAATTTCCCAACTTCTGGATGCAAGATGATACTCCTGGCATGGACAAGGTATAGAACTTTCCCTCAGGAGAAGAGGAAGGGACAGGCAGCAGCTGCTGAGGAGGGTGGCAGGATGAAAGCATGAGCTTTGTGTTTCTTAGCAAAAGGGGAGGTGTCTGGAGCAGGCAGAAAGGACAGCAAAGAAGGAAAGGAGCAGGCAAAAGGAGAAGCAATCATTAATTCAGCCTGTAGGACTGAGCAGCCTCCAGATACTCTGAACTCATCTCAGTTTGGAAATGCCACTGACTCCTTCTCATTTCTGTGCTGAGCATCCAGAGCCAGATATCTGTCCTGAGAAGTGTCTGAAACCAGGGCTGTGGCTTAGAATGGCTTTGTGAGGCTGAGTAGGGACTGCAGAAAGCCTAATAACTCCTCAGTCACGGCAGTTTAAGCTTTGCCTGCAGAAATGAGAGACTCAAAGTGGCCCAGCAGCTATCTGGGGTTGGAAGATCTGTCACGTACAATTTACATTTTCTTTCCAAAAGGTTGTTCTCTGTGGGACAAGTTGAGGGGTATTTTATGAGCTGATGGCTTGGCTGCTCAGGGAAAGCCTGCATTCCCTTGCCTCTTCTCTGAGTGATGTAGGCTGCAGGTGGAGGGTGAGCATCCTGCATAGAGCTGATGTGTGGTTGAGGCAGATGGGGCAGGCTGCGGGTGCAGCCCTGGCTTTTGGGGGGAACACAGAGCTGCATAGGTTGTAGCTTGCTGGGGCCAGCTGTCACTCCAGGGCTGCAACCCATTCCTGAGGATGGGCCTGCTGGCCTCGGGGCTTTACAGCCCCAAGGATGGATATGATGGCTTTTCCTTATTGAGGTGAGTTCAGAGTACCTAGAGACTGTTCAGACTACTGTTTGAAACACTGCTGTTTGTTCTAATTCACTTGCCTCTTCGGCTGAAGTTAATTGTTTCCTGATGTCCCCCATATGGTGCCAGTGTCTAATATAATCCAGAAAGCAATTACATGCATCAAAAGTCCTTCAGTTCCCTTCCTGTGTTAGCTTATCCTCTGGGAAGCCAGATGTCTGAAGTCTCCCATTTTTTGTCTATCATTAGAAAACAAGGGAGTAAAAACTTGCACTGGCCCATCCCAGCCCTTCCTGGCTGGAGGAACAATAGTTCTGCAAGGAGACAGGGAGAGGGGCTGGAAAGTACCTAAAGATAATCACCCATGAACACTGCAAAGTGATTAATCCTGTGTAAAATACATTACTCTCACATGCTCTAAGTAACACTTTTGTCTACTATAAGAGAAAAAAGGCAAGGACTAAACGTTTTTTGGATCTGTAATGTCAGAACTTAGTACACAATCACTGCAATGCTGTGGTATGTTTATCCCATTATTTCACTTACTTTAAGATATTTTTTCATATGATTCAGAGAAATATGAGCAGCTGGGGAGCTGTTTATTGTCATTTAGTATTTGCAGTGTGGCTCACGGATCCTTCCTGGTGCTTCAGGCTCCTGCAGTGCTAATTGTCATAAGTGCATGCAAAGAATGACAAATTGGGTGAAGCACTGAGGAGCTCAAAATTTGCTAAAACAAAAAAGGAGATCCCGTCTCCTCATTGTGCATTTATGCATTATTGATCTATCACATCCCTCGTGCATCTCTGTAGAACAACCTGCCCCAGCCTGCAGCTGCCTTTGCTGCTGTGACATGATGGGATGCATAGGGACACCTGCATGGGAAAAGGAAAAAAGCCAGAGCTCTCTGCAAACAATTTGTATAAGGAGAGGTCTTAAAAGTTTCTGTGCTCTTTGAAGACAAATATTGTAAGTGAAAGAATGTTTATTTCTGTTTAAAAACAGTTAAAATGATCCTGGCTGTTCAAATCAGATAGTACATCACAAGTGGTTTATTACTGCTTATCATCACTTCCTTGGTTAGTAGTTTAAAACTCCTTTGACATCCCCAGATGACTCTTGAGCAGTAACAAGCAGACATTGTTCTGCGTTGCAAAAATCTAGTTTCTAAGACACAAGGTGTTCTCTGCTGACCTGTGGCTGGACCTGAGATGAAGCCTCATTCTTGCTCTCAGCCTGGCAGACCATCGCTTTGGGATAATCTGACACACTTCCTTTCTTTGCAAATTTCCATTTTAATTGGCTCAGCCCTATGTCTGGGCTTGCAAAGGCCAGCAATAGGGCCACCTGTACTCACCCTAGCTATGTTTGAAGGAAAATCTCCCGAATTTTAACAGAGAAAGAGTAGAAGGAGCTAACTTGAGGCCGTGGACTGATGAATTTCAAATGCACATCTAGGGGGAATGGGAGAAAAAGAGGACCAGCACCCAGCAAATAGTCATACTGAACTGATTTCTGGAGTTTAAACTCTTCTCTTAGCAGTTTCTGGCTATCAAGGAGCAGCTGCTTTGCAGGGAAGGGGAGCTGTCAGCCCAGGGCAAGGCTAGGCCACTGGTCAGTGACCGCGCAACTGCGACCCCCATGTGAGGTGAGCAGATGAGTGCCAGCAAGCAACCAGCAAAGCCGGTGGGATTGGTTCCTAATAAAGACCAAATCATAACGACTCTTTTGGGGCCAAGGTTTGGCCAACAGCCAGCAGAAGTGGCTGAGGATGCCCTATCTCACTGCTGCCGAAGTGTGGTGGTAAACTCAGGTGCCGTGTTTCAG
>JAOWBP010001760.1:77352664-77374313 GCA_028571105.1 Tragopan temminckii | reverse complement strand
GATGATTGGAACGGGCTCAGGGAGCTGCTGGAGTCACTGTCCCTGAAGATGTTTAAGAAACGTGGAGATGTGATACTTAAGGACATGATTTAGTGGGCATGGTGGTGATGGATTGGTGGTTAGACTAAATGACCTTGCTTTAATGATTTGATGATTCTGTGATAATAATACCCTCTCACATTCTTACAGCCCATTATTGCTTCTGTCACGCAACTGCAAATATACAATTCAGTTGTGCAAAATACACACAGTTTATTGGCCAGATTTTTTTGTAGGTGAGCAATATTGCTTCTCCCTGCATTCACTGGAGCCATAGGGTATGGTGACCTGGTTTATACCCTGCTTGCAGGCTCTCTGCAGTTATAAACAAACTTCACAGTACAAAGACTGATCTTTAAAAAATGAGATGTATCCTCTTGGGGAAAAACAGCACTTCCAGAAAATACATTTAAGCAAAATTTGCCTCATCTGTACATATCCAAAGAATAAATTTCTAAATAAAGTTAGATGTCAAGAAAATCAACAAAAGGTTTTACCCCAAATGATTTGATAGCATTTTATATTGACTGAATGGTGCCCTCTGGGGCTCTGACTCTGAAATATATAGACGTTGTCTGAAGTATGACAGGTTTGGAAATCCAGATGGAGAGAAAATGTGGAGCTTTACCGATTGCAGTACAGCATCTCCCCAGATCAGCCCATCGTTGCTGATCTTGACATTTACTCTATTGCTCTTATCTGAAAGAAACAGCATTATCTGAAAGAAACAGCATCTTGTAACAACTGCAAATAAGTTTAGCAAAATGCAGAAGATAACACTTCTGAAGTTCAGAACTAATGCTTTGATGTGCACTTTCTAAACCATTATTTTAGACAGACCTCTCCTTTCAGACTGAGCATCTGGGTGTCCCTTTTGATTACCATAATCCTGTATCCTATCTATATATTCTCCAGGCAGCTTTAACTCACTATTTAAGGGGTGCATATATCCGTCAGAACTTAATAGCAAAGAAACCAACTACATGAGATGAAAATATGAGGACTTTTTTTTTCCATTTGATGTTTATTTAGACTGAAACCAAAAGCAACAAAGCTAAGCTATTTAAAACTCTCCTGAAGTGCTGTTTCCTCCCTGCCTACCATTGCTTCAGAGGAGGAATAGTCTCCTCCTGAGTGGATGTGTGCCATGTGTGGGAGTTTCATGTAGTGAAAGCAAATCCTGGCAGTCTTTAGCAGGAAGAGGAAAAAAGGAGGGAAAGGCAGACTCTGTTTCAAGCTGCCCAACTAGCTTCCTCCTAAAGTCATCTGCCTGGTGTTTCTCTTTGTGGAGAGGGACTCAAAGATTTTCTTCTGGGTTTGTTGTTAACAATAGAATGCTATTGTAGAGGAAATAGAAATTTCACCTTTAATCAACTGCTAGTTTATCCAACCCCCTGAATTCTTGCTTTCAGAAGATGTACTGTCAAGGGCATGGATGAAAACTGACTTTTACCGAAGGCACTTCAAACTGAAAATGAGGGAGAGATGCAGTTGTTCTGCCTCAGGATTGCAGGCACAAAGCATTAGGCTGGGCTGTGAGAGCCTGGGGGAAGAGACCACAGCTTTTCCCTTGGCCCTTCTGCTTTCACCATCATACTCAGGACAGCTGAGAATTTGCTGATGATACAAAGCTGGGAGGAGTGACTGACACACCAGAAGGCTATGCTGCCATTCATCAAGACCCAGACAGACTGGAGAGCAGGGCGAAAAGGAACCTGAGGAAGTTTAACAAGAACAGGTGCAGAGTCCTACACCTGAGGAGGAACAACCATATGCATGAGTACAGGTTAGGGGATGACCTGCTGGAAAGGAGCTCTGCAGAGAAGAACCTGGGTGTTGAGGTGGACAACAGGTTGACCATGAGCCAGTAGTGTGTCCTTGCAGCCAAGAAGGTCCTTTAGGTGATCCTTGATATTTTTCTCTTCCTTTCTCATCTGTTTAAGATATCCTCCTTGATTTAACTGAGAAGAGAGATCATCAGACCAGTGTTGTATAAATACTCCTTCAACATTTACTGACACGGAGGCTCAGGCATTGATAAGTAGCTGATGGGTTTCTTGCACCACCAGCACAGCACGTGAGTTGTGGAGCACCTGCAGGCATTCTGGGACAGTATGTGCAGTACAGTAAATGGAAGCTGAGCCACCATTGTTCCTGCCAATAGCCAGGGCACCAAAGAAGACAGATGCTCTTGTCCAACTCTTCCCAAGAAGGTGGCTGAGATCCTGGCTAAGCATCTGCTGTGCAATCAATGGCTCTGGGCTAGTGAAAGCTTTCAGAGAGGTGGATCAATCTCTTCTCCACAGTGACCAGCAACAGGACCCGAGGGAACAGTGTGGAGATGTGTAAGGGAGGGCAGTGGGGATTAGGGAAAGGAGCTCCAGCAGAGGGCAGTGGGCACAGAACAAGCTGCCCAGGGCAGTGAGCATGGCCTCAAGCACAGAGTTCAAGGAGCATTTGGGCACCACTCTCATACAGAGGGTTTGATTTTGGGTGACCTGTGTAGAGCCGGGGCTTGGACTCGATGATCCTGAGGGCCCCTTCCAACTCAGAAATATGAAATAAAAAATAAATGAACTGAAAACACTGGCACTTCTTGCTGCACCTCTTGAGTAAGATTTCTCTTAGTACAGCAATTTATTTCTAGTCTCTATGTGACACCTAGAAGTTCCATGGACCTCAACCCCACCTTCTCTACATGCCAAATCACATCCACTTTAATTTTATGTCTTTAGTGGGGCAAGAAACTTGAGCTACACCTTATCTGACACCACATTCCACTTTCTGAAGAGCTTATGAACTGCATAGATTTACACTGCTGCTATACAGGGTATACAACTCTCACTGTTAGTGTTACTAATACGTAGGACTTCTACATTCTCTTTTTCCTTTCTACTCCTTCCTGTCTGCATTTCCATTTCCTTCATGAGTGAGCAATTTCCCTTTTGTGGTCTACAAATGTACAAATGGAATGATTCATTGGTGAAGATGTGTTAAAACCTTTAAACATCATTATCGTCTTTAATGAAACCACACAGATAAAATCATACTATCCCTATTATCTGGTATTATATGCACAGGAAATGCAGGTGTAATTTCAGTGGACTATGGTTACTTCATGGAAAGATTTCAGTGGAAACATTAATGGATTGAACAGTATAATCAAAAAGAAAGATGGAAATGTCTTAACATTAAAAATGAATGCTTATTTTTCTTTAAAGAGAATGTCATCTCTCTGTGCATGATTCTGGAAACATTTTAATTAAGCCTAGCAAGTTTTAATACCTGCCCTTTATCTCACTCCTTTCAGACAACACAAGGAGAATTGTAATTACTGACAACTTCTATGTCTAAAAGATCAAAAATGCGACATTTGTTAAGGCAAAGAACACAGAGGAAGATTTGTTAGAGGAAAGTATGTAAATGTCTACACATACATACATTTGTCTCTGATGCACGACTACAGGAATCCTGTTGTTTTCATTTAGGTAAATTTCTTTTTGGGATTGGATGGAATGACTATTATGGAATGTATTACAAACCTAAGATCTGTGATTTTACTTTGTCTCTGAACGGTGCTTATTTCAATCAGTAGCCAGTGAGGGACCTTGAAGTACTCCAGTGAATGGTTAGGTGCAAAACATTTTTCAGTTTTCCTTTTCTCTTACCCTCTGCCTCTTCTGTGTGGACCTCACTGGGAAGACATACAGCTAGTCAGGCCATGAGCCCTTGGGTCATACAGAACATTGGAGGTCTTCTGCAGAGGAAATTTGGGTCTCTTTATTTGTCCTTTTGGAATATGCATGATCTTTATGAGCAGAACTGTGTGTGACCTCGTCCCAGCTCTGGCTATGTCCCAGGTGAATCCCCAGGAAAACTGCAGAAAATTATAAAGCCAAAATTCAAGCATGTGGTGTGTTACTGCTGCCAACGCTGTAGTGATACATGTGGGAACTCTTAACAGAACTTCACTTCCAATTACGGTGTGCACATTTCTATCTCGTATTTACAAGTCTCCAAAATGCTTAAATAATTGTGTCACATCTATAGATTTTGGATTACATCTGCTGAGCAGTAAGCACATGCAGAAGTCTACCTTCACTTTCAGTGCACTGTCTCTAATTTTTCAACTGCAATACTCTTTTCCTGTGATGCAACTACTATTGAACTGACATTGTGTCATTTTTTGAATGCATGCATTGAAATCTGCTATTGCACCTGTCCCATTATTGGCAGTAATGCATTCAAAACTGTGCTTGGAATTAAGCAATGACTCAGAGCACATTGGTGATCTTAGATCAGTTACAAAAGTTTATTCTCTTTATCTGAGAGACTTTCATGTTCCCTGGAAGAAAATGAAATTATAAATGGTGCTTTTAAATTATAAAACAATACAAATCTGTTATGAAAACTATAGTAGAGGTTCAACAAAGTGTTACCAACAGCCTGCAGATAATTCTGACTTTGCAGAAGTTTTGACTGCAGTTCGGGGTGGACTTTCTTCCTTGTTCTCACGCACTGTCTTGAATAGCCATGAGAATCATCCATAACAGTGATAGAAGAGGAACTCCTGTAATACAGGTAATTAAAAATTTGGGTATTAAACTCAAAATGACAGTCATCAAGGGGGGTTAGTAAGCAAGGTCAGGGAAAAAAATAGCACCAGTACTGAGAGGGGTATAGACAGAAATAGAAGTGGCATCTTTTGTGCTCTGCTAGGTAGAAACTGGGGATAATAACTGGATTTTGTGTGATAGTGAATATCTACTGTGATTTTCTCTGTGAGGTTTGATTATAAGCATGAATGAGAAGATTTATTTTAAGGGCTTTTGATTGACTGGACTTGGGGGTGGGAGGAGGTGCAACCTATTTTACAGAGTGAGTTGCAAAACTGATACAGTTATTAATTACCATTTGTGGTTGCGTAAGTGTGGAGCTGTAGCTGCTGACATGAAGATCTCTTTGTGCAAAGGGCTGTGTGGATGTACCTACAGTGACTGATAGCCCATGCTTTGAAGAAGGGACTCCATAAAACAAGGTGTCCACTTCTTCTGTTCTTCTACCTTGAGAATCAGCCTCCTTTTTTGGCAATTGGATGTCTTCTGTATCATCATCAGGTATATAACCCTGCTCTGCCCCATTCACTGGCTTATAGGACCCCGTGTTTAAGGATTCGTATCGCTGTGGGTGTCTCTTAATGTTACACACATTGGAAGAACATGCCTGTGCCTGCTGTACTGGAGGATGTTTGGGGGTTGGAAGTTGATCCTCAGGCTCCCTTCCACCCCAAGCCATTCTATGATTCTCTGATTGTATGTGCTTGTCTTGCTGACTGCCCCAGGTTAGTTTCAGGCCAGTCAGGTGGCTTTGGCTCTGGGCTTTGGCCAGTAAAGCTGATTTGTGTATGTTGACAGAAAGATTTCTCAATTCCTCTCAGCGTGAGGAGGGCCAGCACTCCTCAATAGACCCTGCACACCATGTTTTGCAGAGGACAGTGTGTTCCAGTCCTTTTGGATGGGCTGTGGGAGCAGAAAACCCTACCCTGAGCACTACAGCTCCTTGCAGCCTGACTTGGTCTGAGGCAAATCTGCTGCTGAGAATGATTTTTAAGGCTGTGCTCCTGCGAATCTACTGGGAAAAAGAGACTCTAAAACGTGCTGTTTTACTTTTTCACACACTCCTTTGTAGCAGTGCATCTGTAAAAATAAATCCTAGAAACACAACTACATTATGATACACAAACTCACCTTCTTGCTCTGATATTTTTGCACTGCTGCAGAATATGCTCCTTACCCACACAGCCATGCTCTTCCATGCTGAAGTACTTTCCACTTCCCAGCACTCTCTTCTTCCTTTGTTTTCGTTTCTAATTGATTGCTTTTTGACAGCCAGAAACAAATAAACGCTGTTTAAGTGAAAAACAAATAAACAGAACCAACCTCCCGCTGATCCGTAGCTGGTTCAGGTGAGATACCTGCCACCTACAAAGAGTGCTTTTTATTTTCCCTAAGACTTTGTGATGAAACACTCTCTGAAGTTCAGCTCTAGATTTTTTTTCCATTTTTTTTTTCTTTTCATTTTTATTTTTTCTATCTTAACACGTCTGGAGAAGATTAAACAGAAGAGTATCTGAAAGAGAAAAATTCAACTTCAGTCACAGCTAGAAGAACACGATTTCTCTCCAATTAAGCCCTTTAATCCTAGTTAGCTTTACTCCTGCAGGTAACTTTTTCTCATTTAATTTAGGTGCTGATGCAGAAGTTGATGTTATCTGAGCACACAGAACTCCAGGCCTATGTGTTTCTTTGTCTCAGGCTGTGCGTGCTGGGGAGGCCATGCTGTGGGACCCGGGGTGGAGAGCCTTGGGAGGGCTGAGGCCCCACTGCTCCCCCAGGGCTGGCATCAGGCACCTCTGCTGAGCTCAGAGTGGGAGGGTTTGGAGAGGAGTTGTCCGTCACTTCTTTCTTTGGGTGTTTTGGTCTCTGACTCCTTACCAAGGGCTAGAAATGCTGCTCCTTGCATGGATGGTTTCTATGATAGCTCTGGCATTTTGAAGCCTTCAGTGGATTTCCCAATGAACTGTACATGCCATTGATGGTAAATGCAGGTAGAAAATGTTATCTCTGACAGAAATCACAACACAGCTCAGTCCAGGCATTATGTCTGCCTGAATATTTCCTCAGCAGCTCGCTGAGTGGTCAGGGCGGTGATCAACACTCTCAGCCATTTCCCAGGTGAGGAGAGAGAGCACAGCTCGAGTCTCACCCAGGATGCTTTTATTACCAGACAGTTAATGTAAACCTCTCAGTGCTAAATACAGAAGGTATATTGTTGCTACCTCTAATCTGCAATATTGATATTACTTGGGTTACTGTTGCTAGAATTGGATAACCTTTTAACAACACAATTGTGAACAATTTGCCAATCCCCACCTTTTGAAATCACAGCAAGACAGCGTGCCAGGATGCAGGAATGAGGCACTCAGCCTCTAATTTCCTCTCTGGCATCAGCTCAGATTCAGTCTTTGCTGGCATTTTACCCATGGTAGCAGAAAAGCTTTGGAATGCAGTTCCTAAGTGATGCATTCTAAAATCTTTGTGTTTTCTTCGTCAAACTTTTTATTTGCTATGAAAAAATAGTCATTTGCTCATTCCAGGGCTATTCATGAATCTAGTCAATTGCTTTTGTTGGAAAAACACTTTTTAGGAATTAGATTCTCGATACTGGATCCTCAATGCTTCTGACACTAGTCCTTACCCTGCAGTCATCAGAATGACTACAGCCACCCAAAATATGCCAGGTCATAGAATCATAGAACAGTTTGAGTTGGAAGGGATCCTTAAAGGCCATCTAGGGCAACTCCCCTGCAACAAACAGGGACACCTACAGCTCCACCAATTTGCTCAGAGGTGAGATCTTTTTTTCCCTTTTGGTGGAAGGTGAAGCTAAACAATGTTTAATTAATATGTTAATCTGTTTCAAAGCTCATTCAGCTCCATCGTCTCATCTCAACTGCTGTTTGCCTATCTCTGAATGTATGTGGAACACTACATAGTCCTCAAGGTAAAGTATAGCATCATTGTAGGAACTGTTTTGTGTTGTTTGACCCTAAATGAAAATTTGTAGCTTTCCCTTCACTTTTTGCTGTTGTTCTTCTAACTGGGCAGACCTGTCTAGAAATTGCTTTTAGGCATTGTGTTTTGACACCTGAATTGATAATGCAATCATTAACCTGTGAGGTCCTTTCAGATGTTGTTTGCTTCATCAGTGCAGTTAGAAGTGATTTAAAACCCGTGGAATGCTCCTGCTCTCTGCTGAACCTGCCTTGCCACTGTCCTAAACTGCCAGTAAGGCCAGAATCCATCTCCCATCAACCTAAATGGGAGAGACAGTAAATACTTATGAAGGTCTGCGCCTTGATATAATGCCACTTTTATAAACTGCTCAGAGAGTGTCTCTGTGCAATCTGCCATGCAAAGTCTGGACAATCGGGAATCAACAGAAGTCCACTCCAAAAGCAATTTAGGTGCAGTTTTGAAAAGGCAGAAATTTATGGAAGATAAGCTCTGTCCCATTGCACACTGGATTTAAAAGCTCTTTGGCTTTTGTGCATCAGCAGCTGTTGCAGCTGTGGAAACAGCTGCTCAGAGAGCTATCCCCACACCTATAAAAATAACTGGGAATAATGCAGCTGAGCAGGAAACACCATAAGGTAAAGAGATCTTCACTTGTGTTTTTTTAAAACGCTAGAATACATTAAGCCATAGGTCGCAGTATTTCTAACATTTCTGGTGCTTCCAAATCTATAGAGAGGAATTCTTCTTTCACTCTCTTCTCTCCCTCTGTGAGTGCCCATAAAAGGAATGCAAACAATCATTTTCATGGACATGAAAGACAAGCCATTACAGAATAAAAGCCCTTCTGTTTCTATTGGCAGTGGATAAAGCGATGGGAACCCTAATTATGCTCAAATCTACAGATAACATAAAATTCGGGAAGTGAGAAGATAATCTGAGCATAAGAAAAAATATTATTTTGCTTTTTTATGTTATTATGAAATTGTTCTGGACATGGGCCAAATCTACGCAGTGATGCTGATGTTAATTAATAGAGGAAATGTTTACTTACAGTGAAACCTTAACTTGTATATGTACATCAGGAAGCACAGTTTGCCACACACTCCCATGGGAAGGTAATTTTCACCAGCTGTCTAAATGCGTGTAAAGCAACTAAGCAATTGTCCTCTGCATCTCTGCAGTTTAAAAATGGTGCTAAATCTAAAATGTTGTCCTAACTTTCCTCCAAGAAAGGCTATGCAGTGCCATAGAGAGTCTCTGAAAACCTGAATCCTAGAGATTGAAGTCCACAACCAAACATCATGACTTGAGCTCTCTAAGCAGGGATGAGAGGGAACCCAATAATCCTTGTAAGGGAACCTTGGTGAGGCACTGGCACAGGCTGCCCAGGGAGGTGGTGGAGTCACCATCCCTAGGCGTTTAGGAAACATGGAGATGTGGCACCGAGTGACATGATCAGTGGGGTTGGGTTGGGGGTTCGACTAGTGATCATAGTGGTTTTTTCCAAGCCTAGGGATTCTGTGATTCTACAAATCCAACTAGAAAAAACAGGATGAAACTCAAATACATTCAAGCAGCCAATAACTACCAATGTGAGTTAAAGCAATGCTGATCACAGAGCTGTCAGAAAACATTTCAAACAGTTCTTTGTTTTACCTGGTCTAAATATCTCCAGTCACTTTCTAAATCATATTAATCTATAAGATATTTGACAATTCTGTTTGAAGTGCGAGTTGAAGCATATAGAACATTTTCAGCAATGAGTTTCTGAGTGTGGTCTGTGAAGTTTGAAATTGTACCTGTCACCATGTTTTTTACTGACTGGTTTTTAAAAGTGCTGGTAATGGATCTCTGAATTGAAAAGGAAAAAAAGATAAAAGGATAAAATGGAAAATGTGGTGGAATGGTTGGGGCTGAGGTCCATTTGTAGGTGACATGAAAAAGCCAATTCAGTGTAGTGCAATAGCTGGAGTTTGTGAGGATGTTAAGTACAGGAGATCAATAATTAAAAAAAATAAAATGTATTTTTATGAAGTATGGTTATAAAAGTTTTTGTTAAGTGAAATGATCTCAGGGAAGGCTGTATAAAGCGCTCATTACACTATTGCTTAGTTAGAACCATACACCATGCTCCTAAACTTGCCAGCTGAAACAGTTAGCAATTATTAAAAGGTCAGATGTTTCATGATTGGAAAAAAATGTAGATTTCAATTGTATCTACTGCTATTTTAAATTGGCATAATTTTAATCAGAACTACTCCTCATTTCTCTGATCACAAACTGGGATCCTGAAGCCAACTGGAGAAGTATAAACTATTTTTGTATGAAAAAGAACAGACTTTAAAAGATAAACTGTGGAAATATTTCTCATTATTTTAACACATTTTTCTCATTCATTTTAAGTCTTTTTGCACTCTTTGGATTATAATTGGATTGAAAATGAAACTAATTGAAATTGTTTGTGCAAGATGTGGAAGTGCCCAGCTGACTGATCCACTCACTGTTTATAAGTGAAAACAAAGGGAATATGAGATATGTTTGAGTTAAGAACATTAACAGTCTTTAAATACTAAATGTTTTCTACATACAATCCTATTGTCTCTTTTTTCAAATATTTTTCTGAAGAAGTCCTTTCAGATGCTCTGTATTCTATGGGAATAGGTTTACACAAGCCTACAATAACAATATGGCTTATTCTGACTGAACAAACTAATGTTTTAAAGAGGTTTGTAGCAATGATCTTTGAAGAAGAGGTAAAGATAAAACACGTGGTGTAAGCAACCTAAAAGGGGAATTAAAAGTGACAAAGTTAAAAATGTTTTTTTCTAACTTGTTCTAAATTTGCTAAAGTACTGAAAATATCTCTTGGTAATGCAGTTAATTAAAAAAAAAATCTTTCAAGATTCACATTTGAGTTAAATAACATAGAAGTTTGAATGGTATAGAAGAGAGCCTGTGCTTAGGTACCAGGCAAGATATGAGGAGCTTACTCCATGCTTTCCAAATGCCTTTTCTTTTATACATTATTTATTATGTAGAATGACTCCTTAAAACCTCAAATGAGGCAGCATTTCAATCACACGCTGTCTTGTCTGACTGTATGGGAACTGCTGAATCACGGCCTGAACCTCTGATTGATCACCTGGGGCGAGCAGTGAGTCAGCCATGGGAGCACAGGTGAAGGCAATTCACCTGTGCTGCTGGAAGGGGTGGAGCCTGGCTCCACCTCTCCTAGGCCCATTTAAGAGCTGACTACCAGTGGGGAAGGATCTCTTCTAGAGATCATCCCTTCTGGAGATTCCTAGGGAGCCCAGGATACGGGTGAGTGCTTTATCTTTTCTTTGCTCCGGTATAACAACAGCTTAGCTGAGTTCTTTGGTATTTATAATATCTATATATCCATTGATTGTACACTGTCAAAAGTCATTCTACTTAAATGCCAGCCAGCTCTTTCTGTATTTATACTGAATTCAGTGATCTATCTGGTGTGCTTCTCTTCTCAGCAGATCTCATATTAGACAACAGGGCTTAAGAGAAGGGGTGAGCTAAACAGAAGCTTAGTAAATGATAAGTGGGAGTAAAAAAGGATCTGGGAAAAGAGTAGAATTTTCTGGGCTCCAGCAGACTTGCATTTTGTAAGTGTCCTTTATGTCCACTGAATACAGTGATGTTCTAAGTTTACAAGCTTAAGCGTAAATACATGTAATTTTAGTGGATGAATCCTATGCTGTTCCTGATTCAGAAGCAAAATAATATTATAAAACCTAAAGCTGTCTTTCTAATCCTTAATACTCTAGAAGTTGGTCAGTCTTGACATTTTTCTCTTCAAGAAAAATTTGTATTTAAAAATCAACAAAATATGAGTGCAATTTAAATAATCCCATCACTTTCTAGAGTCACTTTGCCCTACTTAGCAATAAGAAAATAGTTACAAACACGTTCCCATACTCCCACTTATTCCTTTTATATGCAATTGAAGTTTATTATTCTATTTTTTTCTTCCTTTCATCTTTCACCATGTATTTTCTTTATAAGTATAAGAAATTCTAGGGTAGTGGGAGGGAATGAATTTCAATGGCTGATTGGGAAGTTTTACCTGGTTTCTCTTCGCTTGCCATTCCAAATACTTTCTTTGTTTGATTTTAATAATTTGTATTAAAGGATCTTAAATCTCTTTTGATTTTCATTTATGAGAATTGTCTTATTGAATATTTATCATTCTCAGTCAAATAATGCTTATAGAGAAGTTTTGTTCCCAGTCTTAAACAAGTTGTCCTACAGGCTTTGAAGACAAAGTACAAAGGATGGTGAAATTACATTTAAGCTAAAAAACAAAGATTATTTCCCAAGTAAACTTACCATTACAGCCACAGACTTGGCCAGGCTCAGTCTTTAGTGCATCTAGAGTCAGTAATTTAGCAGATTTCATGCATACTAAAGTATTACTTAAAGGGATAATATTACAGAAAAATGAACTGTTCCCACAAGCCATCTGTTTTTCTCCTACACTATAAAAAAAAGAGATTCCTTTATTTTCATTAAAGATTTCTTTGCAAATTACTGTTTCTAAAGTTCAAATAACAGAGGAGGCCTTAATGAAACCCTGCGTTGGAAAAGAAGTGTAATTTATTAATAATATTCTGAAAGGAATTAGTAATCTGTGGGTTGTTAACAGCATCAGAAACCAATCCTTTGTATTTTTGCTGTAAAACAGCAAAGCTATTGTTTATACCCATCCTGACAGAAAGTTCAAGAGAAAGGGAATAAGAAAATCCCAGGGTACAAGATCTGCCATTCATGTGAAGATTCAGCACAACTTAGAAAAAAAAAAGATTTTCTTTGATTTAGGAAAGAGCACAAATTTTAAAGGTGTATTTTTGTACCAGACTTCATAAGCTGACTCAAAAAGCCTATCAAGCTGCTTCATCTGGGAAGTGTTCTGTCCAAGCCCCCAAGTACCTGAGATGGAGGGCCTCATCTCTCCTTGGTCTTTTGCCTTATCCTTCTCTCTGTTCTCCTACCTTAGCCAAAGTGCTCTATCACCAAGATATCCTAGCTGTCACCAAACATCTACCAACCTTAGTGATCAAGACATAATAAGAAAGGCACCTGCAGTGAAAGTCTCTCTGATACCAGTCATTGCCAAAATGACACAGATGGAATTTGTCATAAGATGGTCCCTACATAGTTCTTTTCAGTGGCAAGGTCTGATATTTAAGACTGCAGTGGAATTTCCAGGTCACAGGCTGAATCAATTTAGCACCAGATAAGAAGGCACAGCTAACCCAGAGAGCTCAGGTACAAGTAGTGTTCTTGAATAACTAAAAGGGGTGTGCTCTGGATCTACCTCTACTCACACCTTATTTAAGGTATGGCAGCTAAGGGAGCAGTATCTCTCTGGATACAGGTTGTACTTCTCTTGAGTTGCCACTGGTCATTGGAAGGGGATGAGCTAATTTTTTGTTTTTTTTTGTTATCTCCTACTACTCTATAGCCTTTATATCCTAGTAGAGGGCACTTTCTCTGTTGTACAAAGACCCAACTTGAGCCAGGCAGCAAATGAGGGGACCATGTTTCCTTAGTATCCACCTTTCATTACTGTACCTTTTAATACTGGTTAGAATCACAGAGTCTTAGAACAATTAAAGCCACTAAATCACTCAATCCAACCCATGTCTACTAATCATGTGCCACATCTCTGTGTTTCTTTAACACCTCTAGGGATAGTGACTCCGCCACCTCTCTAGGCAGCCTGGTCTAATGCCTTACATTTTTTTCTGAGGAACTTTTCTTAATATCCAACCTGAACCTCCACTACATTAATCTACTGTGATACCTTGTACTGATGTGAATTAGGATAGATGGTCTTAGAATCATCAAAACAAACAAAAGTCCTTTGTAAGTGGTGAGGAGCCGATAGTTTCTAATTCTCCACAATTGCTTGCTGGATGTATTAATTCAGAGCAGTAGATTCTATAATAAGAATATTTGCCTGGTTCCAGTTCTCAGGAATTCCCAGGGATTTTCAGTGGCCCAAACCACAAGGGAGGACATCCCTCCTGAGAGCAAGGAATAATTACAGTTATCTAATGTAAGAGGGTTTCCACATGCTTATCACATGCTGGGTGTATGATAAGGGTCAGGAAAACATGAAGTTCAAAGACTTTCTATCTGCCTGCACCATCAGCATTCTCAGGATTACAGGATGTTGAGCACTGATGAGTTATCAGTGCCAAAAGCATGACAGAATCTCCTTCAATGCCCTGTTTGCTTTCACTCTTTCTTCTCTAGCTAATGTGTTTTCCAGGAAAGGTGAACTGCAACATGCCTTTGCAGTACTAGCAAGTATTCCCTTCCTAATCCCCGTGGCTGGAAAGGCTGGCCTTCACCCTATCAGCTTCTCTTTGAGACTGCCTCATGTGTTTATCTTAAAATGTCCGTTAATCTGGAATTATTTCTAATCAGATGAAATTCATTGCTAGTAGAGACTTCTTACCATTTTTATTTTTTCTTCATTACTAAGCAGATGCCCAAAATATCACCTCAGCATGTGCCCATCTTGGGTGCAGTAACCTCATCGTTCCTTCCCAGGTTGGCCTTCAAAGTCAAAAGAAGAAAATCTGCAGTTTATCCAAGAAGAATAATGAACACCTCTGCTCAGGATAACATCTGAACACGTTTATGGTTACCAATACTATGGGGCTCAGGATTGCTTTCTAGCATGTAAAAGGATCTCTGTACCCCACGGGCCCACGGGCCCACAGTCCCTGTGACATTTCAGGTTGTTCTCCCTCCTGCACTTAGCTGAAGCAAGAGTTATGTTGGGTAAGAAACCATACTGTGAGTCCTCCCAGATGATCAGATTCTAAAAACACATTAAGCAACGAGAGAGGGGAAAATATCTGCCTTTCTTGTAAAGATAATGACATTCTTTCCAGCTTCCCAAATATACTACTAATTATGTTCTCTGCTGTCAATAGCTTACTTCTGTGGTTCTTTTTCTCCATGCTAGACCATAAAGCTGTTCCTTCTTAGCTCTTTCTACATTATCCAATAGACATGACGAAGACAACATACCAGATTTTGCCCTTAACAAATCTGTTTTCTGAGTCTCACTGAATGTAAATCAAGATAATCTTCATTGAAGCCAGCAGTGATATATCAGCAAAACCAGAGCTATGAAGATAGGTTCAGAGGAGAGACAAACAATAGAAGCTGAATCAAAACAGACTCAAAACATTGCAGAGGATTTAATATCAACATTTCATAAACATTTACTTTTTGTAAAAGGCTGGATTCCAAATGTAACCTCGTAAAACCTCATAAAGTCAATCCCTTGTCCAAGGGCAGGCTTAGCTCTACTACCGATGGTATTCCTGAAAAACAGCTGTTTAAATTTTTCTGTAAAAACCATCATAGTGGATACCACAACAATGGCAACCAATTCCAATGCTACTTACGTACACTGAAAAGATTTAGTTTTTTTGTATGGTCCCACATAAGTCTCCCCCTCTCTTGGTTTGTCTGTTATTACTCATCCTGTCTACTGGACTTGCAGATCTGAGTACTGAGACTTTGCAACACGTACGTGCCACGATTCTGGCCCACCACTTGCTTACAGTGAAGTGTGGAAATATGATGATGTAATTCAAATACCACTGTGAATACATGTACTTTTACGTGCCAAGGGAAAGGAGTAAGCGCTATTTAAGTATTAAGTACCATTTAATAAAGTCCATTTCAAAATATGATAATTTAAACAATTCATCATAAGATAAATAAGCTGTGAATGAAAATTCTACATGGTTACACTTCAAAAAAAGATTGAGCACTAGGGTGCAGGAATGGTCTTTACTTCTGCAAAGCTCAGATGAAACTAGGAATATTTCTTTTTGTGACTTTGCTCATTTATAATGTGACTGTTGCTATAGCAGTTGAATGCTAGTAACAAACACTGATAAACAGAAAATTTTGTTATCAGAATTGTGTTCTAATAGTTAATGACTGCTTTTATTCCCATCTCCCAACTAAATACATGGTGTGACCTGATATTGTGAAAGCATTTTCCATTGGAATTGCAAAGAGTATATGTAAGGATATTTTCATTTTATCCTTTTCATTCCCCTGAAATAATATATATAATCCTGTGGAAGTTTCCACTGCCATTTATCAATTTAATAGAATAAATATCTTTAAGAATGTTTTGGAAATTTGTTATCTGGACTTACAAAGCACTCAGCTCCTGTGTTGAAGGACTATGTACGCTACCAGTAAAGAATGCAGTCATGACCTAATTTGGAGGTGGCACGTTAAGGGATGCAAAAGGATACCCCAGTGTTCTAGAAGGTCTTCAGGCCCGCACGAACTCAGGCAAGAAAACGTTCCAGAAATATGTTCCTTGTTGGAAGCCCTGGTGATGCCAGGACTCTGAAGCTGCACACCAGAGAGACAATGTGTAAAGGGTGTCCTTTGCCCTTCACACTGTTGTATACCAAGCCACCCTCTGAGCACACACCCAGGGTGCTCACTTTGTGCCATAACTGAACCTGCCCTGCTGCAGCAGTGGGAGCTCAATCCTGCACAGAAATTAATTCCAAGAAGAGTTGTTTGTCAGCATAGGCTATTCTGGAAGCAAACAGCATTTGGCCATAAGAAATGATAATGAGCACGTCATTAAGGGATTCATGCTGTTGTACACCTGACTGATCTTTTTGTTTCACCGTTTCTTTCATAAAAATGCCATTTGGGAGACATCAGCTTAACAGGAGAAGCAAAGTGGTGCAAACTTTCCAAGCAAAGCAAACCAAGGAATCTGTTCATTATTTCCCATTGTCAGGCAGACTTTCAGCCACTGCTGGTCTCCATCACACTGTTGAGAGCTGTGTCCCTTCCCACCTTCTTGTGCAAACCCAACCTCCTCACTGGCATGGGGAAAAGAAAATAAGAAAACAAAAATCTCACCGTAGTGAAAACATTGTTCACACTTGCATTTTTTCAACTCTGTTGAAATCCAGAACACAGCACTACTTGGGCTGCTGTGCAGAAAATCATCTGCATCCCAGCCAGACCCAGCACGTGTCCTCATATACATTTCTAACACAGATCCCTTTCCTTAGTCTCCCTCCCTGTTCCTTAGGGATTTTATTTTATGTTTTGGCACATTGGTTGAATTATTAATGTTCTTAGTTACATCTTGTTCATTCAGCATGTAGTACAGAATAGCTAATGTTTTTTCATCAAAAATTCAGAGCTTTTTTTTTTTTTTTTTTTTTACAAAAATACTAACCAGCAAGGGTCTGTCATTGCATGTATTATTCCAACTGACGGAATGGTGTAACTTCCACTGAAAGGTATTTTTCCCTTTGTAACTAGAACTGCATCCATTTCAGTATTTCAGCTATGAAGGGCGATGTCTTCATTAGCATAATGTATCAACAGGGACAATTGGAATACAGTATACGTTATGATAGAGACTCATCACCTAATTCAACCAGGTGTCCATTGTTTATTTCGAGTGGAAGTTAATTAGATTTGATTCCAATTACTCTGACAGAAGTTTGACAGAGGAATGTTTAATGAAACAACAGTGATGTTCTTCAGTCTAAATGGGTCCTTTATATACATCAGTAACATATTCCAAGAATAGCCAGTTTAAAATAACTAAACGAAGAAGCCAGTCTTAAAATCTGGCAGTGATGGATTGGGCTGGTAGGTTTTTAATCCTTCCATACACAAAAGGGAGAATTTTATTTACTATTTTTGCCTTCCCTGTAGTGTGCCCAAATTCTTTTAGTAAGACTTTATTATATACAGCTGTGGTTCAAAAAGTGCAATGCCTGCTGTAGGGATGCACCAGTCAGTGCAGTGCTGGAGGAAGAGAGTGGAGATGCAGTGCCAAACACCTCTGCCTCAGGATGGACACAGACAGTGGAAGGAATAAATGCATTTGAAGACCACAAAACATAGGAGACAAATTAATTTCCAGCTTTGCATATCAAAGAAAACTTTCCATTATGGAAACATATCCAAGAATTCTGTTTTACTCAGGAAGATGTTATCAGTGGCACTTGATGGTATAATCTACTCTGAAATGCGTTTCATTGAGATAAATTCAGTAAATGAAGCAAGGCCACTGAGTCCCCAGCACTGCTTGGACTGACCACAGGGATCCGTCCCAAGGAGCAATTTGGATGGCCACTCTGATGAGAAGACATTTGCCAGCTGCTCTCTGCCAGCTATCTCAAGGACCAAAGCATTCTGTCTTATAATTGGACTGCAGCTAGAGAAGTACCCATTCCCCTTTTCATAGATGCTATTTTCTGCCACTGCTGTCCTGAGGGTGAACCCAAGGCTGCATCCCACCCTGGCTGATGTGCACAGAGTACTATCGTGCTGCCCAGCCTTGTTGCTCTATGCCTGGTGTTCTCCGATGTAAACCCAGAAAATCCACAGCACTGTAGCAAAGCAAATGCTGCTGAGAGCTGCTAAAGGCTGGTTTGCCTCTGGTGAACCCACGTATATCTCAAAGGCTCCCAGCACCACTCTTTGTGTCCAAGCAGAGTGATGTCCCAGTACTTCAAACAATCAGCCAATCAGTTTGCCCAGACACTGCCTCCAGCTCTGGAGCTTGTTGGTCTTTCTAGCTCTGGTGTTGACATAGCCAGAATAGCTTCATGACATGAGATAAACTGCTTTTGGAATGGAAGAAGCTTCCTACATAAGGCAGCTAGGCATGTGTACAACTACCTCATGGTTTGAGAAAGTGTCTGCGTGCTCTGAAATGTGTTTGTTCTGAGCAAAGATGCTGCTGTAAGGAGTACTGACTGCTCCCTGGAGTGACACCACACCACCCCCCACCTCCTTGCAAGGTTGCAAACACACTGCAGATTCAGCCAAGGCAAAGAAAGGCAGTGTTGCATTTATCTTTTCTTTGAGATTTGCAGTAAAATCACTCCAGGAAATAAAAAACCCCCTTTGCTCTTTCTACAGCAACCAGAGACAGAAAGCTGACAGAAGTTTTGCTCATTTATGGATAATTGCAGACAACAGGTTTCCTAACACATCTCATTGGTAATTGTCAGTACTAAGGCTGCTGAAGCAAGCAAAAAAAGTAGTAATTGCCACTATAGGACTTTTTCTGTCCATTTCTTGTCCAGCTAGTGTAAGTGGGTCACCTCAGACAGGATTTACTATGCTCACACTGAGGATATTGTGACCGGCTACCATGTAACACAGCTCTGTAATGCTGTGTCCTCTTGGATTCAGCTGTGGCTGATGGTTATTGCATTTCTCACTGCTCTGGGTATCTGTTTCAATTTCATGTCCTTTTCTCTTTCAGGTGGATAAGAGACTGCAGCCTACCCTGCTTAAAGTGCTTAGAATCATAGAATGGCTTAAGTTGGAAGGGACCATAAAGATCATCTAGTTCCAACCTCCTAACTTACTAAAGATCCCTTACTTCATGTCCTGGCCACTTCTTAGCTGGAAGGCATCAAAACTCCAACCAGGCATGGAGTATGCAGCTTCACCACCTCTTAGTAGTAGCAGAACATGTTTCCCCATCTGTGCAGCTAGCAGGAGACCTCCTGGCCTTTTTGCACTCTTTCAGCCCTTACTGCTGCGGTGCTTTATGGCTCAAGGCTAAGGATATGCAGAAGGCTGCTTACAGGCTCCTGCAGCCACGTAGATTGTTGTTGCCAACTTTCCCCCCCTGGTGCACCGCTTCTGTGATAAGGAGAAGTCTTGTCTGAGGCTCTTGAAGCACCTCAAAGGGCCAGGGAACATTACAGACCTCGTTGCCATTGTAAAATTACCTATTAAATACAAACAAACTCCTCAACACATAAAGCTCACAAAACACTGTTTCAAAGTAAGTCAGTCCACCTGAATTGCTTTTCTCCCCAAGGAAAATGCTGGAAAAGTAAACCTCATATGAGAAAAGATCATGTCATAAATCAGAAAGGGTCATGTTACCTCAAGGGAAAGTCCTTGAGGATCTTTGATATAGAGCGAAACATAAACCTCTTGTATCAGATAGTTCACGTGTATTAAAAATGTATATAACATTTTGTATACTTAGGTAATTTCATTTTAAAAAATGCTTTGAGAAACAAATTTTGCTTTTACAGAAACTTCCTCACTTTGTTATCCACATATACAACAACGTATTTGTATGCTTTATGTAAATATTTTTTTACATCCCAAATGGCTCACAAAACAGATTGTTTGAAGCACATCAATACTTCTTTAATGAAAATTTTGGCACCTTCCTTGCCAAGAGGCTCACCGTCTCTTTGATGGCTTGTAGAGGGGAAGGGCAACCCACATCTTCCTCCCACTGCTTTGCTCTCTTCCATAAAATCTAGGAAATCAAACGGTTCCACATGAAAGATCAATAGTATTTTTAACCTCCACAAGAGTATCTTAGCATGCAGAGATGTATAACTTTTATGAATTTGACTAATGAAGTAACTCACAGCAAAACCTATTTGTCAGTGACCTTGCTACTGGGTTTGCACAGCGGTGTGTTGTTGTGGGGGTGGTGGAGGGCAGACAGAGGCTCTGAGTAATGCAGGTGAAACCTCTGGAGAGTCTTTCCTGAAAAAATCATACTCTTGGAGATGAGGTTAGATTCTTTCCCAACTCAACCATCCTATGATTCTGTGAGAGCAACCCTATTGCCATAAGTTGGTGGCTTACCCAGTGTCAGGAAAGTTCCTCCACCACCTGTCAGAATGTTTCCAGTGGAAACCTCAAGGAAACTGCTACTCAGGAATCAGTGAATATGTATTAGCTCTGCAAAGTAAATCAATGAAGTTCACAGTAGCTCTGGATAAAAAAACCTTGCACTAAACGTTTCTATTTTATTTGTTTGTTTGTACTAAACTTAAATACAGTGGTATGTAACCAAACACATTGCACAAGCATTTCTTGGTTGATTTACTAGTGAGAGTGTTCTTAACTGTACAATTGCTTGTAAATTCAAGAACTAGACAGGCAGCCTGACCTCAGGCTGAGATCTGGTTTATAGGCACTTGCAAGGTTTAATGACTGTTGTTATTGCAGCATTTAAACCATTTATGAGATAAATGGCTGAGATAAAGTCCAGCTATCACTGTTTCTTAGAGCTGTAGGGATACTTACATGCCTACACAAGGACTTCTTGAGGATGGTTTGTGGAGGGCATTTTCTTTTGAAAACTCACTTGCAGTACCAGATCATCTGCCTCTGACCCCAGCCACCCAACAAAAGACAAGAGAAGGTTGATAGCCTGGATAAAACTCTACTCCTAGTTCACACCCTCTCTGTACTGCCTGACTTGTGAAGGAGACATTTGGTAGGGTACCACGGAGAACACAATTCATCAAACTTTTCCTCCCACCATATCCTACTCCCATAACAGAGGGAAAATCCCACAATGGAAACTTTTGTGATGTTTCCTTTGGAAGAAATGATATAATGAGGAACAAGAGAGTTTGCCTCTTGCAATCAAGATCCAGATGCTGTCGTGTTGTTTGCTTTCTAATCTGTAGGGTACAAACTGGGGAAGAAGTCTGTTATGACTTTTGCCAACATTTCTACAGTAGAAGTCCAAGGCCTACCAGTCTCATAGGATTTGGCATGATGCAGTTTATCCAGGGATAATATCTGAGAGCTGTGCTAAAGACTAAGTGCTGATCTGTGTTAATTAATCAAACCATGCTCAATCCCCTGCCCTGGGTCTTGGTTGTTTATTCTCCTCACTCAGTGAAAGTGGTCCTTGCTGTTGGTTTCGCCACGGCACCTAGCTCCCTCTCAAAAATTTCTTAGTCATGTTCTCCAAAATGGAGTGGGCTGGTGCAAACTATCTATTGAAAATGGTTCTTGGCCTATGTCTAGAGACCTTCAGTACAATTGTGGAATTTCTAGCACATCTTCTGCCTGATGGCTGGAAACGGCTCTGCACGCACTCTGCCGGTGTATGGGAACTGCTGAATCACGGCCTGAACCTCTGATTGATCACCTGGGGTGAGCAGTGAGTCAGCCATGGGAGC